>OZ024911.1:7934976-7964976 GCA_964017125.1 Flabesymbios commensalis | reverse complement strand
GATTGCCGATGGTATCATCTGTTGGACTTCGCTTGGTGTTGTATTATATTGCCTCTTTCCTAGTGTTAGATAAGTTATTGTCGGGCACAATTGTAGATAATGTCAATCTATCTATCTGGGTCGCACTGTAGATAAAAATGAAATTAACTATTTAGATTTAATTGAAGATAATGTTGGCACCTAACTCTATAGGTTGCAAAGTCGCTAATTTGGAAATCTAACCATCAGGCACGTTGCACTGCATATAATGTTGAAATCTAGCTCTCAAGGTTGTACTGGAGTTAAGTTATCATCAAACTCTCTGGGTTGCACTGTAGGCCTATATCCGAGAAAGAACAGGCCCATATTAAATATCTAGCTCGTTATCAACAGACGTATTCATGGATTGTTGACAGCGATTTCCAGAAAACGATGAATTTTTAGATAGTGATATGCACCGCCCACCGTGAATTTGACGATTGCGGGAATTATTACTGATGTTATATATTGTCGGCGAGCATTACACACAACATAAAACACATATGTACGTCATATACAGGCCTACCGCAGTCGCTGACAAGAAACGAGTATTGGATAAAACAGATATATGATAGTTTACACACGGGAATGTGTGTGGCATCGTATGCAATATCAATGTCATGTCAAGATTTATAAAAATGCCTAACATATGTATTGCCAACCTAATGACTGCAATTATGGTTACACACTTTGCTGTAATCACTGCAACTGAGTTACACACTATTTTGGCCATTCTATAAATTCGGCCATTCTGTCTGTTACAGTGATGCGGGGCTCGGAACGGGAGCTGATATTTATAGTGTTCGTCGTTGGAGCTCTCTTGCTGTTTCTGGTTGTTACAGTGTTTTGTCTGTCTATTACAGTGCTTTTCTGTCTGTTACAGTGATGTGGGGCTTGGCACAGGAGCTGATATTTCTAGTGCTCGTCGTTGGATCTCTCTTGCTGTTTCTGGTTGTTACAGTGCTTTTGTCTGGTTGTTACAGTGTTTTTTCCTGTTTTTTTTACAGTGTTTTGTCTGGTGTTTTCAGTGTTGTTCTCCTTGCTACAGTGTCTTTCTGGTTTTTACAGTGTTTTTTTTCTGGTGGTTACAGTGTTTTTTTCTCTCTGTTACAGTGATGCGGCGCTCGGCAAGGGTGCTGATATTTCTAGTGCTCGTCGTTGGATCTTTCTTGCTGTTTCTGGTTGTTACAGTGTTTTGTCTGGTGGTTACAGTGTTTTTTGTCTGTTACAGTGATGTGGGGCTCGGCACGGGAGCTGATATTTCTAGTGCTCGTCGTTGGATCTCTTTTGCTGCTTCTGGTTGGTACAGTGTTTTATCTGGCTGTTACCGTGTTTTACTGTCTGTTACTGTGACGCGGCGCTCGGCACGGGAGATGACATTTCTTGTGCTCATTGTTGGATCTCTCTTGCTGTTCCTGGTTTTTACAGTGTTTTTCTGGCTCTTACAATGTTTTTTTCTGTCTGTTACAGTGATGCGGGGCTCAGCACGGGAGCTGATATTTCTTGTGCTCGTCGTTGGATCTCTCTCAGTTCTCCTGACTTATCATCTCACCTGGAGATTACCACAGAGGGATCATGGAACCCTCAGGATCAGGTTTGACGGACGACTCGAGATCTTCAGGAGTGTCGTGGTGCCAGCGTCCCCTTACGGTGAGGATAAGCGTGAGGGAATACAGGCGCCCCCTTACGGTGAGGATAATCGTCATGGATTACAAGCGCCCCCTTTCGGTGAGGACACACACCAGGGATTGGAGGTTACAGATCTAGAGACACCTGGTGGCGGGCGACATAAACAACGACAGACTCGACAGAGGGAGCCACCAGCTGAACTGCTACGGAAAGTTAGACAAGTGAGTGACAATTTATACAGATTATCACGAAACACCTGGGGCCGAGTTCATCAACTGACTTAAGTCAAAATGCCTTAGCTATCATCATGTGATAAACTATCAGTCGATCATTTTAGCTGAGTCAGCTGGTGATGGTGTGTTCGTGAATGACAGTTACTTATTAAAACACTATATAATATTGTAGCAGATATAAAAGGCTACAGCAGTATATCGTAAATCACTTTAAAAAATGACATTTTTAAAGGATCAACAACTTTTGAGACACGAAATAGTCTGACATCTTCATCGTAATTATGGTATCTTATCTTCTCCAATTTATCAACATTTTATTTTACTTGCCTTAGCATTGGTTGACTCACCCAGCATGCCCAACCTAAACATCGACGTCCGTCCACGCATGCGTGGTGACGTCATCAGACAGTTCATTCATCACGTGATTTTTTTCAAACATGGAGACAGAATACCCCAGTACATCATTATTTTGAAATAATTTTATTGTATATTACCAGGATAAACATTGCCTAATATTTAAGCTGAGCAATGAATACATCTTGAGTCGACGTTACTCTCAATACAATTAAACTTTATTTAAAGGGCCTGTCACACCTTGGCGATCACCGTCAACGATCGCGTAACGAACGGAAAAATATATAAAATTAGTGAAAACGCTGGCGATTTATGGACTCTCATGATCCACAACGATTGTCTAGCGTTCATAAGCGCATGAGTAGCGTTAGAGTAACGTGAATAACGTGAAGAAAGCACATCACATAATCCGTAATTATATCGCCATCTCATATATTGATGATCAGCTGATCACAAACATTTATAAATGCCCTGAACTTTTAAAAAGATCGATACATTTGTAGATATGTTGTCTATCATTACTAATAATGTATGACTTCATTTTTATGTTTTTAAGTGATTCACCAGGAAGTGTAATACATAAATTTTAAATGATATGCCTATTATGATTTATAAGCATAGTACAGAGACTGAGTAACGCTCCCCTAGCGTGTATAACGATCGAGTAACGACCACCCAACGCTCATCTAGCGTCTCCTACACGCTGGTGTGCGGTGAAAGTTTTGAACCTGTTCAAAACTCCCAGCGTTCATCAGCGTTCATCTGCAATCCACAACGATCGCTAAACGCACACTGCGATAGCATAACGACGGTCCAGCGATGATCAGCGACGTTCGCCAACGTTCGGCTGATTTTTTCGTGCGTTACACGATCGTTGACGCTGATCGCCAAGATGTGACAGGCCCTTAATATATATATATATTGCTGGGATAACGTTGATGACGCTGGCCCAACATTAATCTAACAGTGTAGCGTGTTTGCTGGCTAATAATCTGTAGCATTATGCAACATGTAAATGCCTAATTGGATATAAAAAGTATATTGTCCTCAGAAAGAAATTGAGACTGACATGCGATGTGCAATGGATACATCTAACGTTATTAACCCTAAGCCACCTAACACCAGACAATGACATATTGCTTGAATAATGTTGAAAAAATGGCATCCTGTTTGCTGGTCAACAGTTTTCAGCGATCTGTAACATTCAAAGGGTTAATTGGATATAAACATTGTTTTGTCGTCAGACGGAAATGGATACTAAGATCATGTGTGTGTTATAGTGGTCAGTCACATGATATCACACTATCCTGATGGGGGATGATCTGAGGAACAGAAGCAAAGTGTTGTTGAAAGAAACGAGTGCTGAGATGAGTGTTTTACAAGTGCATATCACGCTAAATTCCGTCTGTCCTGATCCGGTGTATGTTACTGGGGGGGGGGGCGGATGGGGGGGGGGATGGGGGCACGTTGATGATATCCATTATATCATCACTTTGGTGACGCATACTGGATTTTATGTAATCATTTTTCTTCCTTTAAATCATCCCGATTGTTTGCCATAGACGTCTAGAAGCATTATTGTTTATTAGTCTGAAAATAGCGTGAGCTGGAGGATTTCAGGAATAGTTTATTTTTAGACTTCTGAATAAATCAATGTCAGGCAGAATTTGTGCAGCGCGTCTCAGCTGAGCCAGATGTATTATACTTCTGTCAGAATCTGTGTATATTCCTAGTTTTAGACAAGTGGCGCCAATAAATCTGTGAAAAAAGAATGTGTGAATAGCGTCATGTTCTACGTTTAAATTTATATTAATATATATTAATATACCAAATAACGCTAGCAATACAGAGTATTTATAATATATTGTAATTAACGAGAGTAATGTGACTTAATCCATACAGGCTCATTCCAAAGACAACCCAGTCAGCACCAAGCGTTGGTACAATGTTATCTAGATATTATCAAACTAAATCGAATGCAACTGGACTTTATAAAGTAGTTGTTTTCGATTTTCAGCTAAATCAATATATATATATGTGGGATATCTATATTTTTCAAAATGTACACAAATTTTGTCATTTACCAAGTTTCCTGTTGGAAATTATGTTAATAATTTCCATTTTCAAATAGCAGGCTGAATAAATGAATGAATGAATGGATAAATGAATACATTGATGAATTAATGGTGAGCTCTTATATAGCGCACATACAATGCTCTGTGCGCTTCACACATATTATCCCTGGTCACTGGACCTGTTCATTATTGTACCATTCAACTCCCTTTTTGGAGCATGCAGCACTTGCAGCCATTTCGGCGCTAGGAACTAGTCGCACACATTGCCATCTCTGTCTTACCAGGTACTCATTTACACCTGAGTCAAGTGAAGGATGTGAGGGTAAAGTGTCTTGCTCAAGGACACAACATCGAAGTAATGTCCCAATATTGAGAGGGGAGAAACATGATATTTCTCTGAAAATCCTGCACCAAGCGGGATTCGAAACCGCACGGCAGGCAGTGCCATTGGCAAAGCTCCGCGCTCTAGCCACTGCGCCACGTCCCTCTCTGAATAATGAATTAATGGGGCTTAAGGCCACCTTTGTGTACTGAGGATGATGATATAAATAAGATGGCTAAGATGGTCACAGAGACACCCAAAAGCACTGAATCAGAATAAATTGTAACCAAGCTGACCATTCAACATTCAACAGGAGGGCAATAGTTAAGACATCAATCTGTCTGCAATACTGGCTATCTAGGACATCATTTGACCATTGTTAGGGGTTACTATATTAACATTATTAAGTGTGGCAGATATTCTCATGAGAGGAAGTCAGCAGGAATATGTAAATGAGAATAGGATCTCAAGAGGATTCAGGTCACATGCCATACATGTTATGCCCCAACAGGGCAGGAGCATAGCTTTATTTCAGGGGGAAACAAGCTGTTGTTCGCATAGCGCTTCTGGTGAACACGGAGAAACAACGCAACACGCACAGCAACAGCAGCAGCAGCAGCAGCAGCAGCAGCAGCACAGCAACAACAGCAACAGCAACAGCAACAGCAACAGCAACAGCAACAGCAACAGCAACAACAACAACAACAACACCAGCAGCAGCAGCATCATTTTGGTGATGATCAGGCAGATGTAGTGTTAACATTTAGTTGAATTTCTCGTATCACCACTTATGCTTATACTGAGTGACTTATATACACTGACCAGTCTAATGCACACTGACTGACATAAAGTGACTAATCTAATCCACTTATCACCATTATTCAGATGTCAGATTCCACAATGTCCAGTTCACAGTCCTGGCCCAGAGTTCACTGTACTGTGACAGCTCAAGAGCTAGGTATCATGCCATGTAATAATATGATAATGCCTGTTTTTATACGTCGTTGGTATTTCATTATTCCATTACCAGAAGTCTGAATTAGTAATTGCTAATGCCATGATAAAAATTAATGTAAAAGCATATATCATAGTAATAAGATCATATAGATGCATTAATGATTTAAATTAATGCAACTAGATGTTTGACATCATTCTAACATAACTTATTATGTCATATATAACGAGTCTCTAATATAACATAATATTTAAAATCTCAAATATAATCCGACATATCATAATGATACAGCCCACGTGTCTGAATTCACAAATCCTGCCGCTGTCCTGTTGTTGCCAGACGAGGCGGGTAAAATATCGTGAAGTGAATTACCTAGCTTGGTAAGCATACTTCACGCCTCCACAAATTATGATGTTCTAATGAGTATGTGACGTGACGAAAATAATTATACAGTGCTAAACACGTCTTGTTCTTTTGTTTCCTTTTCTTCTTATTCTTTTGCTACAAATAAATAATAATACATGATATAGCATGGCTTTAAATGAGATCATCAAACCAATGAAATAAAACTAAATACATAAACAGCCCGTCAATAGTTCACTCAGGTTTCTAGACATCATTCTGGATGAAAACATGGGCACGTGATCCAGTCAACAAGGCAGGCAGCCAGTTGCTCGATCCAATTAATCTGTCAGTCATCCTGCCAGTCAGCTCGCCAGTTTTCTTGTCCGTCATCTCACCAGTCAGTAATCCTGTCATCCAGCTAATCTTGTCATTCCTGCCGAATTCTCACAAAGCATGTAATACTACAGCATTGTGTATCAGCCTCATATCATAAACGATCGACAAAAATGGGTCATATCTCTCCCCCCCCCCCCCCCGCCAGCGTCCATAGAGCACAATCAGTCAGCTAACAGACAAACAAACAGTCTGTCAGTCAGTCATTCAGTCACTGCTACAAATAAATCATCAAATCATCAAACCAATAAAATAAAACTAAACACATAAACAGCCCGTCAGTCGTTCACTCAGGTTTCTAGACATCCTTTTGGATGAAAACATCGGCAAGTGATCCAGTCAACAAGGCAAGCAGCCAGTTGGTCTATCCAATTAATCTCTCAGTTATTTTGCCAGTCAGCTCGCCAGCCTTCTTGTCAGTCATCTTACCAGTCAGTAATCCTGTCATCCAGCAAAATGTGTCATTCCTACCGAATTCTCACAATGCATGTAATACTACAGCATTGTGAATCAGCCTCATGTCATAAACGATTGACAAAAATGGGTCATGTACTCCCCTCCAGCGTCCATAGAGCACAGTCAGTCAGCTAACAGACAAACAGACAGTCAGTCAGTCAGTCAGTCACTATAGCCGGATTGCTTGGCCAGCCATTCATGTACTATCCCAGAAGTGTGAACCAATCATATATCTTAATACTCTAAGTGACTGATGCATGTCCCTGCAGCATTGAAACAATGCATTCGGCTTGCTCTCAGAATCGCTGTGTGTAGCAATCCCCAGAGAATCATTCATAATGACCAGTACTTTACACCATCTGTGTCCATCATGTAAACCAGGGAATACAAAAGGATACTCAATCAACCAGTCCAGTTCACAACAGTACAGCTGACGTAGAGCTTAGTTGGTCTTCTCAAACCAAGTATAGTCACTATATACACTCGACCAATGAGAGAGTGATCCAGCAGGCAACAGGAATATGTAAATGACCATAGGATCTCATGTGGATTCATGTCACATGCAATACATGTTATTTCCCAATGGGACAGTTTTATTGTTCGCATAGCACTTCTGGTGAACACGGAGAAACAAGCGCATCAGGAGCAGCAGCAGCAGCAGCAGCAGCAGCACCAGCATCAGCTGAACCAGCTGCAGCAACAGCAGCAACAGCAGCAGCAGCTACAGCTGCAACAGCAGCATCAGCGGCAGTAGCAGTAGTAGCAACAGCAGCAACAGCAGCACCAACAGCAGTAGCATCATCTTCTTTGTGGTGGTGATCAGGCAGATGTAGTGGTGGCATATAGTACAGTTTCTGTCTCACCACTTATCATGCTTATATTGAGTGACACTGACCAGTCTAATCCACTTAGCAACTGACTGACTAATATAAAATTGCCAGTCTAATCCACTTATCACTATTATTCGGTTATAGTACAAATGCACAGTTCGTAGTCCTGGCCCAGCGTTCACTGGTACTTTGAAAACTCAACAGCTAGGCTTCATGCCATGCAATCAAGCTATAATGAAATGAATGTGTTTTTAGGCTACATTTGTGCACATATAGGCTAAACTGGACCGGGAAAACCTCCTGAGGATGTTGAGATGAATGAGATGACACTGCCCTCCAGACACAAGATTCGAAATTCGAGCACTGGCGGTCTGAAACCGAGCACGCTACCTCCCGGTCACGCAAGTTCTCCACAATATTGAATATTTCCGAGTGAAAAATCTTTTTTTTTGCACCTGGGTGATATCATAGGTTATTCGTGATCACACTTATGGTGAGTATACAAAACAATGGCTTTGCAATTATGTGTAAAACGTACGCTAGAACCAAGTACACCGGATACGTTTTAGTTGATCATATGTCCAAAATAATAAACATGATACGCTGTTCTTATATTGAACTAATGCTGGACCACTGTCCACGACGCTGGCCCAACATTATCATCTGTTTGTTGAGTCAATCCTAATACTTCAGATACATTATTCATTCCTCACGATTTATTTTCCTCCACCCAGCCCTTCACTTGTCACCCTCACTCAGCCGAAATCGATGTATTGAATTAATATACTGTGTGGGTCTTAGGTCATCATTATTCACACGTAAAATATTATGTAATATTTAACTAATCCCTAAAATAACATAATATTCACAGACAGTCTGGTGCAGAACAACGTTCCACATTTCTAAATTCATGGAGACATCTACAACATGTTGTTCAATAATTACCAGTCGAGGCGGATGGAATATCGTGAAGTGAATTAGCCAGCTCGTTAAATAAACTTCACGCCTCCACAATTTATCAGTCATTCCTAGTCAGATTCTGACAATTATAATATTCTAATGAGTGCTTGACGTGACGAGAATAATTATACAGTGCTAACACGTCTTCTCCTTTTTTCCCTTTTTCTTCTCCTTCTTCTTTTTCCTTTAATTTTGGTACAACTAATTAATTAAACATGAAATAATATGGCTATAAATGAAATCGTACGACAAGTATGATCACACAAAACATATGAACAGCCAAGCAGCCAGTGGTCAGTCGTTGTCTTAGTACATCATTCTACATGAAAACATTACCTAGTGATCCACTCAGCAAGGCAGTCAACCAGTTAGTCGATCCTGCCAGACAGCTCGCCAGCCTTCTACTTATATCAGCAGTCAGTCGTTCTGCCTGTCGGCCAGATATACTGCCATTCCTGTCGATTTCTCACCATGCATGTAATACTACAGAAGTGTGACGTATCTTCCGATCATAATTGACATGTATGCCCCCCCCCCCCGCGTCCATAGAACACATCTCGTAATGCTCTAACTGAGTGATGCATGTCCTTGTAGTATTGTATTGTTATGTCCCTATCGTTATACAATTGGTTACTATTTATGCCACGCCGATAAAGACAAAACAAAAAAATTGTATTGCGATCTCTAAAATTGAGAATAATTAATAACATACAGATTGGCTATTGTACACTAATGCCTTTCATAATATTATATAGGCATATCTACCATTTAAATTCGTAATATCAGAACAATTATTTATCAAAGTGCCCTTACTGTTATCATCGTTATTGCTCAAACATTTTGAAAATGACCCATATACACCAGCCAGGCAGAGCAACAGCTCATCAATCTTATGATGTACTAAGTGAGTGATGTATGCCCCTGCAGTATTTAACTCTTTAAGTGCTTCATTACTACTTAACATTTTCCTTTCATTTGAAGTTGGCATTGCTCACGCAATTGCCAACTTCAAATGAAAGGAAAATACCTCCTCACTTCAAAATTAAACCTGCTAAATTTCACAAAGGGGGCTTTACTCAAGATTTATACATGCATATTTGTTCAATTTCTGTCAAATTTTAGTTGTGGAAAAACAGCATGAATGCGCTTAAAAGCGTCGCCCGCACTCAAAGGGTTAATAGTGAAGCAATTTATTAGCGCTACTCTACACGCGTTATTGTCGGCTCTCTCTCAGAATAGCTGTGTGTAGGCCCCTGATAATCATCCACAAAGACCAGTAATCATCTGCGTCCATCATGTAAACCAGAAAATACAAAAAGCTACTCAATCAACGAGTCCATTTTACAACAGTAAAGCTGACGCAGAGCTTAGTTGACCATCTCAAATATAGTCCCTACACTCGACCAATGAGATGAGTTACCCGGCAGTAGCATGACGACATTTTATTTAAAAATTGAACAATACGCCAACTTTACTTGGGCCAATTTCATTTCAAATTGTACATCGAGGGTCATGTTCAGCCAGCACCCTCTTGCTCGTACAACAGCTTCATGCCTAATCATGTAAGCCTTGGAAATCAAGGGATTGCTGTTGAACATAGTTTACAGTGAAGATTGTCATATATCATGTTGGACTTAAGAGGTTACTGTCATGTTGGCGTCTAAAATCACGTAATGTCGTAATCTTTTGATATTAAGGGGTTACTCCCTACTGGTATGTACAGTCACAACTGCAGTAAGCATTGGATAATACAGGGTCACTCGCTGGTATGTACAATCAGTCAGTCAGATCCCATCACGGGACACAATTATTGTTACATTGATAAATTATGGCTATTTGGCAACGGATATTACAAATCAATGAAGAGCAAGGCAGAGTAGAACAAATTGCCATCTGGGTCATAGCGAATTATGACCAGATGTGAATCATCTACTAGAGTGAAATACTCACGTGAATCATATTATGCTGAACTGATTATAACTGTGAATGATTCACTATATAACATAGCCATGTGAATCATAGGTTCAACTGATTATAACTGTGAAAGATTCACTAAAGTAAAAGTCACTTTAAATCTGTCACTTTTGCGCTGCATGCTTTTTGCTAATTACTCACTTACTCACTTACTTTTCACCCGATTGTCATGAAATTTGGCAAGCATTATTTGCTAGTCTTACGGCAACTTCCATGAAAATTTCATGAAAACATGTCATGTAGTTTAAAAGTTAGACCATTTGACATGAAGTAATTATGAATTATGACGCTCCTCTATAAACCCATTGATTTCATTCAGCTTTAATCTCGAAATTCTACTACATGTCAAATGGTCTAACTTTTGAAATACTTACTCAAAATTCACGGTAAGCGCCAGAATACTTGCAAAGACTGCTCGCAAAATTTCATTGGACTTTGAGCAAGAAATAACTGAGAAATCAGCGAAAAACACCCAACGCTGGTGGAAGTTGACTGCAACTTTATATAATATAGCCATGTGAACCATACATCCAACTGATTATAACTGTGAAAGATTCATTATGTAATACAGCCATTTGAATCATAGATCCAACTGTGCATCAGATACTATATAATATAAACATGTGAATTTAATTACGGACTTAAAATTACGGATTATATAAGAACAAATGAAAACAAAAATTGTTAAACGATATTTTCTTATCGAAGTGAACCCCCTACTGGATCATATCCTTACTTAACGACATAGATCTAAGTGAACCCCCTACTGGATCTGCTCCTAGCTTGAAGACAGAGATCCATTTGAACCCCCTACTGCATCAGCTCCTGGCTTGGGGACAGAGATCCAAGTGAACCCTCTTCTGGACCAGTTCCTGACTTGAGATTCAAATGAACTCCCTACTCGATCAGTTCTTTGCTTGAGGACATAGATGCAAGTGAACCCCCTACTGGATCAGCTCCTTGCTTGAGGATAGAGATCCAAGTGAGCCCCCTACTGCATCAGCTCCTGCTTTGACAGAGATTCAAGTGAACCCCCTACTGGATCAGCCCCTGAGTTGATGACAGAGATCCAGGTGAACCCCCTACTGGATCAGCTCCTGTCTTGAGGACAGAGATCCAAGTGAACCCCCTACTGGAGCAGTCCCTGACTTGAGGACAGAGATCCAAGTGAACTCCCTACTGGATCAGCTCCTGTCTTGAGGACAGAGATCCAAGTTAACCCCCTACTAAATCAGCCCCTGACTTGAGGAGAGAAATCCAAGTGAACCCCCTACTGGATCAGCTCCTGTCTTGAGGACAGAGATCCAAGTGAACCCCCTACTGGACCAGTTCCTGACTTGAGATTCAAATGAACTCCCTACTCGATCAGTTCTTTGCTTGAGGACATAGATGCAAGTGAACCCCCTACTGGATCAGCTCCTGGCTTGAGGATAGAGATCCAAGTGAGCCCCCTACTGCATCAGCTCCTGCTTTGACAGAGATTCAAGTGAACCCCCTACTGGATCAGCCCCTGAGTTGATGACAGAGATCCAGGTGAACCCCCTACTGTATCAGCTCCTGGTTTGACAGAGATTCAAGTGAACCCCCTACTGGATCAGCTCCTGACTTCAGGACAGAGATCCAAGTGAACCCCCTGCTGGATCATCTCCTGACTTGAGGACAGAGATCCAAGTGAACCCCCTACTGGATCAGCTCCTGTCTTGAGGACAGAGATCCAAGTGAACCCCCTACTGGATCAGCTCCTGTCTTGAGGACAGAGATCCAAGTGAACCCCCTACTGGATCAGTCCCTGACTTGAGGACAGAGATCCAAGTGAACTCCCTACTGGATCAGCTCCTGTCTTGAGGACAGAGATCCAAGTGAACCCCCTACTGGATCAGTCCCTGACTTGAGGACAGAGATCCAAGTGAACTCCCTACTGGATCAGCTCCTGTCTTGAGGACAGAGATCCAAGTGAACCCCCTACTAAATCAGCCCCTGACTTGAGGAGAGAAATCCAAGTGAACCCCCTACTGGATCAGCTCTTGACTTGAGGCCAGACAGGATGGCTACAGTCCTATTGATCCGTGTGATGGACATGGCGTCTGGATAACAGCACTGATTCCTTGACCACTCCTCTCACAGTCAGCACAATGTGACAACGTTAGCACAATGATGTTCCAGCGTCCTTGACGTTGGCCCTGTTTCCTACCAGCCATTAGCCAACATATTGCATTTGCCAGTGATCGTCCTACAATATACATTTCCGGATCCACGTGATTCAGAAAGTCTGGATGTCAATAAATAGATAAAAACGATATTAAAATAAATGTTGATGAATTGTTAATAATGTATATTTCTGGTCAGATAAATTACTGGGCCTTCTTTAAAATATAAATTAGTGTCATTCCGCCATAGAAATGACCACTGGTTACGGTCCCCTCCTTGGCCACCCCTGATTGTATTCTCATTTTGATCTGCAGAGGTACTCACTGCCAGATACAAATGACCGGTGGTTAATGCCCTCCCTCTTGGCCACCCCTGATGGTCATTATTGGCCTCCCGTCAGACGCTGTCGCTGTGAGCGGAAAATGGCCGAACACGCCAGGATGAATGACGCGTTTTCCGCCGCCTCTCACAATGTTTGTTCTGTTTATTGGAAGGGACTTCCCCACTCTTTCAGTCCTGTTATTATTTAATGTTTGATAATATGTTGTATAATGTACACCAGGTGTTGACAAATGTCATGATAAATGTCACATTGTCGTTAAATTTTAATTAATATTATCCAATATGTTACATTGCTAAAAATCTATAAATTTCATTAATGGTGGAAATCCGTCTTTGTATGGCAAATATATACCTTTGTCATTATTTGATACCCCCTTTGTTCAGGTCCTGACACATCCCTCTGTCATTGACCGCATACTCTCACTAAAGTCATGTTATGTGGTATAGATTGGTCAGTTTAAGGTTTCTCCCATGTAACTTCTCTTGTGATGACAGTGTTGTGTTTCTCAATAAACAGACCCTTGGATAAGTGCGAGATCTTTTAGAAAAAAGTAGAACTACATTGATGGCTATTTTGCATAGCATGAAAAACCTATTACATAATAGTGAATAGTGGTGATACCAGGAAAGACTTCAGCTTCTCATATCTAGATATATAACTCTGATATGACGGGTACATAACTAGGCCTATTGACACGACCCAAACGGAGCGTGTGAAATCTCTGGCGATCTGGATCCGGCAGCACCAAGGTCAAGGGCATAGTGGAGGAATCTGAGAAAATGATGCGGCAGCGCGGATGTAGATCCCATCTGATGACCTTGTACCGCCTAACCCACTGTGTTGATCCGTGTGATAAAAAACTAAACACCTCAGCACCAGAATATTATAACCGGAAACAACCGTTGGACCAATGTTGGCTTAATTTTGGGACAGTGTTGTAATCAGTGGCCCAACCTTTTAACAACACTGCGCCAATGTCTCCTGTTTGCTGAAATGAGTAAATTTTAATTGGATTGCAGACCATATTATGGTTGTTAACGTTACCGCCTGTCACGCGGGTCTTGTTATTCGTTTTCGGTAATCAGGTTTAAATTATACTAAGTATTGATTTATATGATTATTCATTGATTCATTAATTCATTGATATATCCATCCATTGTTAATATAGACATAATGGTCAATTGTTACATTATTTCAGAGGTATTTTAATACATTATCCCATTTTTTTGTTATGTAATATAAATAAAAACTAGAAAGCTGTTACTTCCTTTCGACATGTGCAGCTCTAACATGCTGCAGACACGGCCATAGAAGAGAGGGTGTCAGTGAGAACATGTACCCCACCTGGTGGTGTTTACACTCACCATCCCACCACGTGTTCTGACCATCTCAGTACTAAGGCTAAGGCTGACTGGTGGGAAGTAAATACATTGGAATCATCCAATGAACGTGTCAACCTTCGCTCATTCCTCCAATCTTCATTTCAACTTACCTCGATTGTTAATGCCTCTCCAAACAAATGAACCCCGAAGAAGCGGCATAGCGAAACAACACTGTGTCGGCAAAAATACTTAAAATGTGGGAAGGGAATAAACAATCTATCTACATGTAGTCTTGTGTTTTAACATTTACCAATGTTGAATGGACAGTGAGTGAATGTTGGCCACTGTTGTTTGGGATGTCGGCTGTGGAATAATAAATATATCAACTTATGAACTCTGAGCATATCTAGCGATTGCTCCCGTGTCTAGCGTGTTACCACTAGACAATGAAGGCACCATATTCATCAGACGAGTATATGTCATTCACGTTACCATTGAATATAGGCCTATGAAATATTCATGCTTTAATAAAACCTCACTTTTCAAACCATTGCCTTCCATTGATATAGTAAAATAGCCGTTTGAAGGAGTGTACTCTGGTAATGTACAAACAAAAGCTCTAGTAGAGAAAGGGTCACCCTGAGATAAAGACGTTAGAATCACAAAGGTGGCCTTGGCTGCTATATAGAGCGCCTCTTCCCAGTCCCTATGCACATGGAGGCTCGCTCAAATTTGGCTGACCACTGGATAGCAGACTGTGATCTAATGTTCAGCCCACGCTTTATCTGTTTATTTTGGTAATGCGCAGATCACAGTGAATTAAGTATATTAAAGGCGGTGATCTTAGATGTTGGCATTGTCAATGATCTCAGAGGTTGGCATTGTCAATGATCTCAGAGGTTGGCATTGTCAATGATCTCAGAGGTCGACATTGTCAATGATCTCAGAGGTTGGCATTGTCAGTGATCTCAGAGGTTGGCATTGTCAATGATCTCAGAAGTCGACATTGTCAATGATCTCAGAGGTTGACATTGTCAATGATCTCAGAGGTTGGCATTGTCAATGATCTCAGAGGTCAACATTGTCAATGATCTCAGAGGTTGGCATTGTCAGTGATCTCAGAAATTGACATGTCGTTTTCAGCTTTACTTTTATGTTTTTTAACAGAAACAGAACATGGAAATCAGAATCAAAAGCATATTTTACATTGATTCAGACATTTACTTCGTGAAGCAGCGAAACCTGACAGAAAGAAATGTTTAATGACTCACACATGAATATTTTATAAGAATTCACGTCCCATAAAAGCCAGACGTTAGGATTCATCCGCATGCAAACTGAGTACCACCGGGCCCAGCACCAGCACCTCTGAGTTTCGATTCACAACTGGACCGAATGTGCCATCAAGGGCGATCACCTGGATATGTAAATTGCTGCCACGGATTCAACCTTAACGTGAATAGAAATAAATAGAGTTAGCTACAGCTATATGCTCTTCATAATCCAAGGATGTACAAATCATCAGGAAATCCAAATTCTGTCTTTATTGTAAATCACCTGTTTATATCCTGTAGCAGCAAAACACCACATAAGGATATATTATTTACTGACTCGCGCATGAATACTTCATCACATTACCGAGTCTAAAGGCCACACGTCAGAATTACACCGCACTGAAACTCAGTCCCAGCGAGAGAAATTAACAAGACAAAAAGAAAACAGGCATGGATATTGTCCAATTGTGCTGTATTGTATTAAGCCTCATCGCGAAAAAGTACCCGCCTAGTGATCCATTAATATCTGCATCGTCCACAAAACACCAGATATTTTGGGGCATGCACTTCGGGGACTTTATAAACTCGTAATCTGATGCTTGTTTTTTTCTATCATAATATTTATTATGTGTATTTAGCACCTATTATGTGTAAAAGTACAGCTCGGAGTATGGTGTCAGGTCGAGTAATAGGAATGAATGAAGAGACGGACGAATGAATAATTGAAAAAATGAATATATTTATTTTTATGTGATGTACATGATTAGTAGCAGAAATCACACCCTCTTAAATTGAAGATTTATTGTAAGTTATTTGAGTCTTTGCTGTTGGCGGCAAAATCATTACATTAGAAGTATTGTTAGGAGATACTGCTCCTGCCAGCACTGAGACTCACATTCTACTGCTTGGAGCAATGTGTTTACGAGTAGCTACAGGCGGCACGCAGATAGTAAACAAAAGCAAATGATACCGCGTCGACTACATTACTAAATGTTTGTCAGGAAGTCAAGTGGCCTGTGACTGATCACTCTATAAATCACTCCGCCTAAATATCAACAGCAAGAGCTGATTATAGTTATCAAGTAGCACATACACAACTCGGTGTGAGATGCCTGTTTTTTTTAAACCTGATAATCCTGTACACACAGAGTAATATCTTTGAATTTGTTGTCATTTATGTAGACATTTTACTCACTTGAAGTTGTGCAGATACAACTCGTGTGAGATGTAGTTTGCCTGTCGTTTTCAAATTTTTACTCACCAAGTGATCTGAAATTTTAGTAATCTATTTTAAAATGTATCCACTTGAATTTGTGCCTCGCTACCCACAAAAAATACTAATCTTTGTTTAACTTCGGATTACATATTTGCATTTATTAAACACACATTTTATCACCAAGAGTCAAAATAAATATCAAGTAGAAACAATGCCACATGTGAAATATGTTATCTATTCAAACAATGTATTTCAATATATTAGGTTTAATGTTGGGTTAATGACTACAATGTCTGCAACACAATAAAACCGGCAGTGTCAACATCTCGTGTTAAATGCCTAGGAGTCTGATAAAACTCTCAAAAGGATAAATCTTAGAATACATCCTTGAAAGTCCTTGGCTGTAGGCATATAGTAATATAGAGAAATGTTTGTATGCGCATTCTTCCTATATATTACTATAGAACAAAGGACATTCAAGAACATTTGCTCTAAGAGTATATATATATATATATGACGCCTGATGGACTGACGTCAAACCACCGGTCACCGAAAGTCCACGCAGGTTTAGCATGTGATCGTGGACATTCCTGTATGTGGTCCTTCCAGGAAACAGATACTGTGCACAAGTAACGGTGTATATTTGCACAACAAACGAGGCGTTAGCATTGATAAACAACTCGTTGCCAGCATAAACTATAGATGCCATAGACACATACACTCACAGAGCGAAACACTGGTCTGGTGCACATCAAGTGGGGGGGGGGGTACATATTTATAATGGCCGTAGAACTATAACATAGGTATTAAACGAAGCAGAAAGAAGGCATGTGTGATGATTTGAAATTGAATTAAAACTTTAAATTAAAAATTCGGAGTTGTAATACCTGTACAGTAGTCCAAGCATGCTGAAGACGTGTCGTAGTATTATAAACACCTGCTCTGTTGTAAGCACAACCTATATAATACAGACACATACACATACAAAATCAGACACTAATCTAGCGCTAATTGTGGGGGGGGGGTTGCTAGGGGTGTGACCCCATGTAATACGTATTTGTAACAGCTATTATTATCATGTGGCTATTAAACCTATCGTCGGCAATCAATACGCTTCATCATAAAATAATCAAACCACCTAGTCATACTCTGGAAGAGGAACAATATTCATATACATAGTGATTTTTGCTTCTGATGACATTGTGACAATGTATGACACACACTATTTTTGAATAGAGTATCAATACAACCAAGATGACCAAACTTTGTGGAGTTTGATGAACGTTTATGAGATTATTATTGTGGAGCCCATTGACGTTGACCTGCATTAAAAATGTTAATATTGACATGATTGATATCATAGAGATTAAACATTATTTGATGAAATGTCCCTGAACAAAGCTCAAGTGCTGACAATTGTTTACTGGGTAATAAAAAGGTACATTTATG
Source organism: Flabesymbios commensalis (assembly GCA_964017125.1). NCBI lineage: Eukaryota > Metazoa > Annelida > Polychaeta > Terebellida > Flabelligeridae > Flabesymbios > Flabesymbios commensalis. The sequence continues at coordinate 7,946,680 of OZ024911.1, read as the reverse complement.
ACGAGTAGCTGTACAATTTCTAATAAAAAATCTAATAAAACATGTTTTTCACCTAAATAGACAAGGTGTATGGGATAGAAAAAAAAACAAATTATTTCAACGTTATTTTGTCATATTTTTATATGGCTGCATTTATCTAATCTAATGTGGCTTTTATAGTTCATTGACACTGATGAATTACCAACTCTTGGAAGAAAACGTCATTGCTCATGTGGGATGTTCTAAAACGATAGAATTGGATATTATAGATTGCACGAGAAATGTGATTTGACTGGTTGTGAAAATAATAAAAAAATTCTCTCGTGTGACATAAAATCAAATTTATTACCATATTATCGTCTTTTTTTTTGGTATTCATTGTGATGCAGCTCGCTTTATTGCCATTTCATATCGGATTTTTTATTTCAGTAAATGCAAAGCTAAATTGAATTTTATACTTGCAGCTCAATATCTTAGGATAAGACAGACTACATTTAGCTCTTTAGTACTTGAACTTTGACAATATCTGCTTGATCACATTACATTAACATATTTTGCTGCTCTAAGCTTTCACTAACCTTTCTGAAGACGCTCTCTACTTACTAAATTTAGTTAACTTCCAGACAACCTAATTTTGACCGCCATTCTTCCCACGAAGGTCATTCTGATTCAGCTGTACATTTTGAGTTCTGAGGCAGCGTCGTGTCGTGATCACCAATAAATTGAATGCTGAGGAGAATATAGTCAGGGAGTGAATTTAAGTAATAAAGTACCGACTTCAATAGAAATGCATTAACCCTTTGAAGACCATCACTTCAATCACATTTAACATAATTATTTACAGAACCGCATTAACCCTCTCAGTGCGGGTATCTGTAGAACAAAAATATCTTGCCTTCAAACAGAAGTAAGATATTTATTTACATCTGCAAACTTAATAAAACACAAGATACTTTATGTAAGTATTTTTTTATAAAAAAATAAAACGTTAAAATAATCCACTTTGTGAAGTGTAACAATATGCTCATAGCTTCATATAGGCCTAGAGAAAATATCGCTGGAATGCACCAATTTAAAATCGCTTTAGCTGAAGTATAATTTCAAGGATATAACGATTGGCATTGTCAATAATCTCAGAGGTTGGCATTGTCAATTATCTCAGATGTTGGCATTGTCAATGATCTCAGATGTTGTCATTGTCAATGTTCTCAGATGGTGGCAATGTCAATGATCTCAGAAATTGACATGTCATGTTCAGCTTTACTTTCATGTTTTGTAACAGACAAAGAGCATGGGGATCAGAATCAAGATTATCATGTTCTCAGATGGTGGCAATGTCAATGATCTCAGAAATTGACATGTCATGTTCAGCTTTACTTTCATGTTTCGTAACAGACAAAGAGAATGGGGATCAGAATCAAGATTATCATGTGGTAAGATGGTGGCAATGTCAATGATCTCAGAAATTGACATGTCATGTTCATGTCATAGTACAAAGTCAGTCCCATTAAAAATTAAATCCGGAGTGCCCCAAGGATCTATACTCTAGAAGAACACTTAAGCGAAATAAATCTATTTGCAGACGATTCCGTTGCGAGTGCGGAAAACAAACCCAAACATGAAATAATTGATAAATTGCAAAGCTGTGCAAATAGTTTGGATAGATGGTGCATAAGTAACAAAATGGTATTGAGCATAGAAAAAACTAAAACGTTATTTATCTTAAATAGTCAACCAAATTCTCAACAAAAGGCTAACAACCATTTTGAAAATGTGAAGATAAGCAATACAATGAGTGACGAAGTTGGTAGTTCTAAATTATTAGGTGTTAATGTAGATAAAACACTTTCCTGGTGTATGCAGGTTGCTCAGGTTAAAAAATGCACCTCTTATAGATTATTCATTCTCAAGAAAATTAGAAAATATTTATCATTAGAAATTAGAATTAAATTTTATGATTATTAGGTCAAATCACTAATTGAATATTGCAGCTCAGTTTGGGGCGTTTGTTCAAAAGACAATCAAAGCAAGATAATTAAAATTCAAAAGAAACTGCAAGATTAATATTAGAAGCACCTCCTTTAACACCAAGCAAACACATGTTTCAAGAGCTGAAATGGTTACCCTTTGATGAAATCGTAAAATTTAGACAGGTCAGCCTAGTCTATAAAGCTGTAACTGGTAGTGCACCCCAATATATACAGACACTGTTTACTAATATTAAAGATCACTCAAAATATTCCCTCAGATCTTCAACAAATAACAAATTATTCGTTCCTAGAACACATCACAAATCATTTTCCTATACATGCGTAATTATTTGGAATGCACTACCAGAGAATATAAAAAAATCTGAAACATTTGCTAAATTCAAACAATTGTATATTGAAAAAACATTAGCAGAAAATAAATACAGATAATTTCGAGTAATTTCACAAGACCTGTATATATATATATAATCATACTGTAGCTGTATTATTGTTCCTGGCAGGCGCGGGGCTTTTGCCTGGTGTTGGGAGGGTGCCGGACTTGGCCAGCATTTGACCGGCGCTGGGTTGAAGTCTCGATTCTGCTGGGAACACGTGTGATAATGAAGTTTTTAATACATACTTGTTTAAGCATAATTATGCAAATTTATCTATCTTTATGTTTCTACGCTTTCCAGAGTATTTTTTTGCTACTACAAATCATATGTTTATTATACATAGTAGCTATTTGATCTCTGGTTTTGGTGCGGGAAACACCTTTCTTAATATCTTGTTAATGCCAGTTAATTATACTTTATTTTCAAAGCACCCTGTGTTTTATTATAGCAATGCCACCTAATATTTTAATTCTGCATGTGCTCACATCCAAACTAACCATGTCAATAATATATATATATATATATATCTAAGCTAACTACCTTTAACGTATATAGTCAAGAACCATAGTAAACTTATTATTTTATTGTACTTCATTCATCATGTTTGTCTGTACATACTATACATTATTTTTTTCCGTTTATATTCATCTCATGTATTTTGTATATATAATGTATTTTGTATATATAATGTTTTGAGGGCCCCAAGGAAGATTGGTGAATGCTCATTGTGTTTACCCTCTTGAAATAAAGATATTATTATTATTATTATTATTATTATTATTATTATTATTATTATTATTATTATTATAATTATTATTATTATTATTATTATTATTATTATTATTATTATTATTATTATTATTATTATTATTATTATTATTATTATTATTATTATTATTATTATTATTATTATTATTATTATTATTATTATTATTATTATTATTATTATTATTATTATTATTATTATTATTATTATTATTATTATCATTATTATTATTATTATTATTATTATCATTATTATTACTATTATTATTATTATTATTATTATTATCACTGGTAATCAACCATTTACTTCATGTAGCGGCGAAACCTGAAAGAGCTTCCAGATTATGTACTTACTGTAAACTACATGTTTAGTGCAGTGACACACGACAGAAGAAAATGTTTACTGACTCGCACATGAATACTTTATCACAATTTACGTCCCACAAAATACATGCAAAAGCCAGACGTTAGGATTCCTCTGCGTGTCACACCGAGATAAATCATCAAGACAAGAAGAAACCAGGCGCTGATATTGTCCAATTGTATTGTTTCTCCTTCATTGCTGACAAGGACATGGGTAATGATCCATTAATATCTGTATCGTGCAGGAAATTCATTCTGGGGCATGTATTTTGTCACCAACCTCCCTATACTTTATACCTTCTGTCAATCTTAAGTTGGTTCTCTGCCAAAAGAATGAATGTATGAATAAATGAAGCAAGGAATGAATGAATGCATGAACGAATGAACGAGCTACCGAATAAACGGATGAATGCATAAATAAATGCATAAATAAATAAATGCATAAATAAATAAATGCATAAATAAAAACATAAATAAATAAATTTATAAAAGCATAAATGCATCAATGCATAAATAAATAAATAAATAAATAAATAAATATTAAAAAAAAAAAAAAAAGAATGAATGAATGAATGAATGAATGAATGAATGAATGAATGAACAAACAAACAAACGAACGAACGAACGAACGAACGAACGAACGAACGAACGAACGAACGAACGAACGAACGAACGAACGAACGAACGAACGAACGAACGAACGAACGAACGAACGAACGAACGAACGAACGAACGAACGAACCAACCAACCAACCAACCAACCAACCAACGAGCCAACGAACCAACGAACGAGTGGATGGATGGATGGATGGATGGATGGATGGATGGATGGATGGATGGATGGATGGATGGATGGATGGATGGATGGATGGATGGATGGATGGATGGATGGATGGATGGATGGATGGATGGATGGATGGATGGATGGATGGATAAATGGATGGATGGATGGATGAATGAATGAATGAATGAATGAATGAATGAATGAATGAATGAATGAATGAATGAATGAATGAATGAATGAATACAAATAAATAAACAGGTTGTGTACATTATGAGTAACAAAGACCCCACTCAGTTTATATGGCGATTCTTCTAAGATAGTTGAGTGATTGCTATACAATACTCTTTTCCCCAGCTCTGCAACTGCCTCTCTCCTGCTTGGAATATTTGTTTACAAGTAATCACTCGGGCGCATGCATAATAAGCAAAATAAAATTATTACGTGTGTTTCTACATAACGATTTTTTCATGAAGTCAAACGGCCTGTGGCTGATCACTCTATAGATCAATCCATCTAATTATTAACAGCAGCAGCTGACTGCTAGTCCATACTAGACTGGCTATTTACGATCCCAGAATAAAGACAAATTCTGGGTCTGATGAAATGTTCTATTCAGTGTGTGGTGGCATTAATGAACATTAGGTGTGTGTGCTACATGAATGTAGGATGAAGTGCTGGAGACTGACACTAGTACTATTCCACGTTCACAGCTAACGATGAATGTTGACCCGATGTTAAATTCATGTAATTTTTCACACATTCTGCCAATGTGGGGTCTAATAACGTCTTTAATAATGTGTATTTTAACACGGTTTGTTAGAGCCAAGTTCGAAATTCTCCTCAGGTGAATAAAATGCACGGATGGTGATACATAAAATTACCTATCGGGTCTAAAGTGTGCATGTCCTTCTACACTATTTCGTAATTAATAATTAAACGTGTATGTGATCAGTGCAAAGACTTGCACGCCCTGGACCAAACCATTAATATCACCTGCTATTTAATGAAAATAATATAGCATGTACCTGGTAGAGACTGAGACTCATTCTAATAATTGACTCATCCTAATGATTGACTTTTTCATGATATAAATGTTATAATATTTCTATATTTTTTTAGTCCCCTTAATATGGGTAAACATCCGAGTATAGCTCTCATTAGACATTGATTGAATGTCATAATTCAAGACAAGTTATATTGGAAATAATACAGTGAAATGTATGTCGCGTAAAGCGAATGCTATTATTTAAATCAACAGTCCAATGCGCATAACTCACCAGAGATCTGAATGAATTTCACATTAGACTTCGGTTGTAATCCGTGCCGTATTATTGTAAGTTTTTTCACTCTTATTGTAATCAATTAACTCCTATGGAAGAACTCACTGTGTAAAATGTTACTTTAATATTGGTGGACTAAAAATGATCTATTATGAAATTAAGATAAAAAACCATCAACCTGTATAAACAACACGTTGATCTGTGATGTTGATCCAGCGTTGAACCAAGACATGGCCAACTTGTGTTTGCTGTGAAATGGGCCGAATCTAGCTTTATATAATGGAGAATGATTGGTTTGTTCTTTTCACTAGGTAGCGGTGCGAATTGAAATAAATGTGAAATAAAGTGACTGTAATATCCGCTTTCTTATTGGCAATAAACGGATTGGAGAGAGGTGTGCTGCTACTGGCGGCCACGGAGTATTTCACTAGACGACGATTTTTTACTTTTCCACTTTTCCCATTCAATAAACGAGATGAACACTTCATTTTCGATGACAATGTAACATCTTGGAAGATATCCTTGTTTTTTGTATACCGCGTGTGCATTTAATAGACCATTTTAGCAGAATGTTCTTATGGATGACGGTATATTATATGTACGCATTATATTACCAAAGGTATCAGAATCAACGTAGAAAACTCAATAAATTTATCTTTTCGTATTATACTGTACACCAGAATATTCCTTTCAGCTTTCAGCGCGATCATAGCAATATCGCAATAGAAATAAGCACGGATTCGGAACTATGCCCTACCATTATAATATTACTTCCAGGGTTATTTATCGTGCACAGTACCATATACAGGGCTGCACAATCCAGGTCTTTGAGCAGTCTGAAGCGCTATGCCTGCACAACCCCGATTACAATCATCTCCTGGCCAGGATTCGAGCCCAGCACCTCTGAGTTTCGATTCACAACCGGACCGGATGAGCCATCAAGGGCGATCACTTGGATATGTAAATTGCTGCCACGGATTCAACCTTAACGTGAATGGAAATAAATAGAGTTAGCTCTTCATAATCCAAGGATCTACAAATCATCAAGAAATCCAAATTCTGTCTTTATTGTATATCACCTGTTATATCCTGTCGCAGCAAAACACCATATAAGGATATAATTATTTACTGATTCGTGCATGAATACTTCATCACATTACCGTCTCTAAAGGCCACACGTCAGAATTACACCGCACTGAAACTCAGTCCCAACGAGGGAAATTAACAAGACAAAAAAAAAACAGGCATGGATATTGTCCAATTGTGCTGTATTGTATTAAGCCTCATCGCGAACAAGTACCCGCCTAGTGATCCATATCTGTATCGTCCACAAAACACCAGATATTTTGGGGCATGCACTTCGGGGACTTTACAAACTCGTAATCTGATGCTTGTTTTTTTCTATCATAATATTTATTATGTGTATTTAGCACCTACTATGTGTAAAAGTACAGCTTGGAGTATGGTGTCAGGTCGAATAATAGGAATGAATGAAGGAACGGACGAATGAATAATTTAAAAAAATGAATGAATATATTTATTTTTATGTGATGTACATGATTAGTAGCAGAAATCACACCCTCTTCAATTGAAGATTTATTGTAAGATATTTGACTATTTGCTGTTGGCGGCAAAATCATTACATTAGAAGTAATGTTAGGAGATACTGCTCCTACCAGCACTGAGACTCACATTCTACTGCTTGGAGCAATGTGTTTACGAGTAGCTACAGGCGGCACGCAGATAGTAAACAAAAACAAGTGACACCGCGTGGACTACAATACTAAATGTTTGTCAGGAAGTCATGTGGCCTGTGACTGATCACTCTATAAAACCCCGCCTAAATATCAACAGCAAGAGCTGATTATAGTTATCAAGTAGCACATACACAACTCGGTGTGAGATGCCTGTCTTTTTAAACCTGATAATCTATTTTAAAATGTATCCACTTGAATTTGTGCCTCGCTACCCACAAAAATACTAATCTTTGTTTAACTACGGATTACATATTTGCATTTATTAAACACATATTTTATCACCAAGAGTCAAAATAAATATCCAGTAGAAACAATGCCACATGTGAAATATGTTATCTATTCAAACAATGTATTTCAATATATTAGGTTTAATGTTGGGTTAATGACTACAATGTCTGCAACACAATAAAACCGGCAGTGTCAACATCTCGTGTTAAATGCCTAGGAGTCTGATAAAACTCTCAAAAGGATAAATCCTAGAATACATCCTTGAAAGTCCTTGGCTGTAGGCATTTAGTAATATAGAGAAATATTTGTATGCGCATTCTTCCTATATATTACTATAGAACAAAGGACATGCAAGAACATTTATATATATGATGCCTGATGGACTGACGTCAAACCACCGGTCACCGAAAGTCCACGCAGGTTTAGCATGTGATCGTGGGCATTCCTGTATGTGATCCTTCCAGAAAACAGATACTGTGCACAAGTAAAGGTGTATATTTGCACAACAAACGAGGCGTTACCACTGATAAACAACTCGTTGCCAGCATAAACTATAGATGCCATAGACACATACACTCACAGAGCGAAACACTGGTCTGGTGCACATCTAGTGGGAGGGGGGGCTACATATTTATAATGGCCGTAGAACTATAACATAGGTATTAAACGAAGCAGAAAGAAGGCATGTGTGATGATTTGAAATTGAATTAAAACTTTTAAAAACTTGTTTTTTTAGAAAAAATTCGGAGTTGTAATTCCTGTACAGTAGTCCAAGCATGCTGAAGACGTGTCGTAGTATTATAAACACCTGGTTTGTTGTAAGCACAACTTATATTATACAGACACATACAAAATCAGACACTAATCTAGCGCTAATTGTGTGGGGGGGGGGGGGTTGCTAGGGGTGTGACCACATGTAATACGTATTTGTAACAGCTATTATTATCATGTGGCTATTAAACCTATCGTCAGCAATCAATACGCGAGAAACAATATTCATATACATAGTGATTTTTGCTTCTGATGACATTGTGACAATGTATGACACACACTATTTTTGATAGAGTATCAATACTACCAAGATGACATAACTTTGTGGGGTTTAATGAACGTTTATGAGATTATTATTGTGGAGCCCATTGACGTTGACCTGCATCAAAAATGTTAATATTGACATGATTGATATCATAGAGAATAAACATTATTTGATGAAATGTCCCTGAACAAAGCTCAAGTGCTGACAATTGTTTACTGGATAATAAAAAGGTACATTTATTACGAGTAGCTGTACAATTTCTAATATAAAAATCTAATAAAACATGTTTTTTACCTAAATAGACAAGGTGTATGGGATAGAAAAAAACACAAATTATTTCAACGTTATTTTGTCATATTTTTATATGGCTGCATTTATCTAATCTAATGTGGCTTCTATAGTTCATTGCCACTGATGAATTACCAACTCTTGGATTGAGAAAACGTCATTGCTCATGTGGGATGCTCTAAAACGATAGAATTGGATATTATAGATTGCACGAGAAATGTGATTTGACTGGTTGTGAAAATAATAAAAAAATTATCTCGTGTGAGATAAAATCACATTTATTACCATATTATCGTCTTTTTTATTTTGTATTCATTGTGATGCAGCTCGCTTTATTGCCATTTCATATCGGATTTTTTATTTCAGTAAATGCAAAGCTAAATTGAATTTTATACTTGCAGCTCAATATCATAGGATAAGACTATATTTAGCTCTTTAGTACTTGAACTTTGACAATATCTGCTTGATCACATTACATTAACATATTTTGCTGCTCTAAGCTTTCACTAACCTTTCTGAAGACGCTCTCTACTTACTAAATTTAGTTAACTTCCAGACAACCTAATTTTGACCGCCATTCTTCCCACGAAGGTCATTCTGATTCAGCTGGAGATTTTGAGTTCTGAGGCAGCGTCGTGTCGTGATCACCAATAAATTGAATGCTGAGGAGAATATAGTCAGGGAGTGAATTTAAGTAATAAAGACGCCAGACAATGAAAGTACCGACTTCAGTAGAAATGCATTAACCCTTTGAAGACCATCACTTCAATCACATTTACCATAATTATTTACAGAACCGCATTAACCCTTTCAGTGCGGGTATCTGTAGAACAAAAAAAATATCTTGCCTTCAAACAGAAGTAAGATATTTATTTACATCTGCAAACTTAATAAAACACTAGATACTTAATGTAAATATTTATTTATAAAAAAATAAAACGTTAAAATAATCCACTTTGTGAAGTGTAACAATATGCTCATAGCTTCATATAGGCCTAGAGAAAATATAGCTGGAATGCACCAATTTAAAATCGCTTAAGTTGAAGTATAATTTCAAGGATATAACGATTGGAATTGTCAATAATCTCAGAGGTTGACATTGTCAATGATCTCAAAGGTTGGCATTGTCAATTATCTCAGATGTTGGCATTGCCAATGATCTCAGATGTTGTCATTGTCAATGTTCTCAGATGGTGGCAATGTCAATGATCTCAGAAGTTGACATGTCATGTTCAGCTTTACTTAAATGTTTTGTAACAGACAAAGAGCATGGGGATCAGAATCAAGATTATCATGTTCTCAGATGGTGGCAATGTCAATGATCTCAGAAATTGACATGTCTTGTTCGGCTTTACTTTCATGTTTTGTAACAGACAAAGAGAATGGGGATCAGAATCAAGATTATCATGTGGTAAGATGGTGGCAATGTCAATGATCTCAGAAATTGACATGTCATGTTCATGTCATGGTACAAAGTCAGACCCATTAAAAATTAAATCCGGAGTGCCCCAAGGATCTATACTCTAGAAAAACACTTAAGCGAAATAAATCTATTTGCAGACGATTCCGTTGCGAGTGCGGAAAACAAATCCAAACATGAAATAACTGATAAATTGCAAAACTGTGCAAATAGTTTGGATAGATGGTGCATAAGTAACAAAATGGTATTGAGCATAGAAAAAACTAAAACGTTATTTATCCTAAATAGTCAACCAAATTCTCAACAAAAGGCTAACAACCATTTTGAAAATGTAAAGATAAGCAATACAATGAGGGACGAAGTTGATAGTTCTAAATTATTAGGTGTTAATGTAGATAAAAACACTTTCCTGGTTTATGCAGGTTGCTCAGGTTAAAAAATGCACCTCTTATAGATTATTTATTCCCAAGAAAATTAGAAAATATTTATCATTAGAAATTAGAATTAAATTTTATGATTATTAGGTCAAATCACTAATTGAATATTGCAGCTCAGTTTGGTGCGTTTATTCAAAAGAAAATCAAAGCAAGATTATTAAAATTCAAAAGAAAGCTGCAAGATTAATATTAGAAGCACCTCCTTTAACACCAAGCAAACACATGTTTCAAGAGCTGAAATGGTTACCCTCTGATGAAATCGTAAAATTTAGACAGGTCAGCCTAGTCTATAAAGCTGTAACTGGTAGTGCACCCCAATAGATACAGACACTGTTTACTAATATTAAAGATCACTCAAAATATTCCCTCAGATCTTCAACAAATAACAAATTATTCGTTCCTAGAACACATCACAAATCATTTTCCTATACAGGCGTAATTATTTGGAATGCACTACCAGAGAATATAAAAAAATCTGAAACATTTACTAAATTCAAACAATTGTATATTGAAAAAACATTAGCAGAAAATAAATACAGATAATTTCAAGTAATTTCACAAAACCTGTATATATATATATAATCATACTGTAGCTGTATTATTGTTCCTGGCAGGCGCAGGGCTTTTGCCTGGTGTTGGGAGGGTGCCGGACTTGGCCAGCATTTGACCGGCGCTGGGTTGACGTCTCGATTCTGCTGGGAACACGTGTGATAATGAAGTTTTTAATACATTCTTGTTCAAGCATAATTATGCAAATTTATCTATCTTTATGTTTCTACGCTTTCCAGAGTATTTTTTTGCTACTACATATCATATGTTTATTATACATAGTAGCTATTTGATCTCTGGTCTTGGTGCGGGAAACATCTTTCTTAATATCTTGTTAATGCCAGTTAATTATACTTCATTTTCAAAGCACCCTGTGTTTTATTATGGCAATGCCACCTAATATTTTAATTCTGCATGTGCTCACATCCAAACTAACCATGTCAATAATATATA
>OZ024911.1:7905542-7934776 GCA_964017125.1 Flabesymbios commensalis | reverse complement strand
ACTTTATCACAATTTACGTCCCACAAAACACATGCAAAAGCCAGACGTTAGGATTCCTCTGCGTGTCACACCGAGATAAATTATCAAGACAAGAAGAAACCAGGCGCTGATATTGTCCAATTGTATTGTTTCTCCTTCATCGCTGACAAGGACATGGGTAATGATCCATTAATATCTGTATCGTGCAGGAAATTCATTCTGGGGCATGTATTTTGTCACCAACCTCCCTAGATTTTATACCTTCTCTGTCAATCTTGGGTTGGTTCTCTGCCAAAAGAATGAATGTATGAATAAATGAAGCAAGGAATGAATGAATGCAAGAACGAATGAACGAGCTACCGAATAAACGAATGAATGCATAAATAAATGCATAAATAATTAAATGCATAAATAAATACATAAATAAATAAATTCATAAATAAATAAATGCATTAATGCATAAATAAATGCATAAATAAATAAATGCATAAATAAATAAATGAATGAAGAAATAAATAAATAAATATAAAAAAACGAACGAACGAACGAACGAACGAACGAACGAACGAACGAACGAACGAACGAACGAACGAACGAACGAACGAACGAACGAACGAACGAACGAACGAACGAACGAACCAACCAACCAGCCAACCAACCAACGAACCAACGAACAAACGAACCAACGAACCAACGAACCAACGAACGAGTGGGTGGATGGATGGATGGATGGATTGATAGATAGATGGATGGATGGATGGATGGATGGATGAATAAATGAATGAATGAATGAATGAATGAATGAATGAATGAATGAATGAATGAATGAATGAATGAATACAAATAAATAAACAGGTTGTGTACATTATGATTAACAAAGACCCCACTCAGTTTATATGGCGATTCTTCTGAGATAGTTGAGTGATTGCTATACAATACTGTTTTCACCAGCTCTGCAACTGCCTCTCTCCTGCTTGGAATATTTGTTTACAAGTAATCACTCGGGGCGCATGCATAATAAGCAAAATAAAATTATTACGTGTGTTTCTACATAACGATTTGTTCATGAAGTCAAACGGCCTGTGACTGATCACTCTATAGATCACTCCATCTAATTATTAACAGCAGCAACTGACTGCTAGTCCATACTGGACTGGCTATTTACGATCCCAGAATAAAGACAAATTCTGGGTCTGATTAATTGTTCTATTCAGTGTGTGGTGGCATTAATGGACATTAGGTGTGTGTGCTACATGAATGTAGGATGAAGTGCTGGTGACTGACACTAGTACTATTCCACGTTCACAGCTAACGATGAATGTTGACCCGATGTTAGATTCATGTCATTTTTCACACATTATGCCAACGTGGGGTCTAACAACGTGTTTAATAATGTGTATTTTAGCACGGTTTGTTAGAGCCAAGTTCAAGATTCTTCTCAGGTGAATAAAATGCACGGATGGTGATACATAAAATTACCCATCGGGTCTAAAGTGTGCATGTCCTTCTACACTATTTTGTAATTAATAATTAAACGTGTATGTGATCAGTGCAAAGACTTTGATGCGGTAAATTGTACGTTCCGGACCAAAGCATTAATCTCACCTGTTATTAATGAATATATTATAGCATGTACCTGTGAGATACTGAGACTCATCCTAATAATATTCATGATAAATGTTATAATATTTCTATATTTTTTTTGTCCCCTTAATATGGGTAAACATCCGAGTATGGCTCTAATTAGACATTGATTGAATGTCATAAATCACGACAAGTTATATTGGAATTAAAACAGTGAAATGTATTTCGCGTAAAGCGAATGCTATTATTTAAATCAACAGTCAAAGGCGCATAACTCACCAGAGATCTGAATGAATTTCACAATGAATTTCACATGACGTATTTCTGTAAGTTTTTTCACTCCTATTGTAATCATTCAACTCTTATGGAAGAACTAACTGTGTAAAATGCTACTTTAATATTGGTGGACTAAAAATGATCTATTATGAAATTAAGATAAAGAACCATCAACCTGTATAAACAACACGTTGATCTGTGATGTTGATCCAGCGTTGAACCAAGACATGGCCAACATGTGTTTGCTGTGAAATGTGCCGAATGTAGCTTTATATAATGGAGAATGATTAGTTTGCTCTCTTCATTAAGTAGCGGTCAAATTGAAATAAATGTGAAATAAAGTGACTGTAATATCCGCTTTTTTATTGGGCAATTAACGGATTGGAGAGAGGTGTGCTGCTATTGGCGGCAACGGAGTATTTCACTTGACGACGAATTTTTACTTCTCCACTTTTCCCGCTCAATAAACAAGATGAACACTTTATTTTCGATGACAATGTAACATCTTGAAAGATATCCTTGTTTTTTTGTATACCGTCTGTGCATTTGATGGACCATTTTAGCAGAATGTTCTAATGAATGACAGTATATTATATATACGCATTATATCACCAAAAGTATCATACTCAACGTAGAGAACTCAAAGAATTTAGCATTTCTAATTATACTGTACACTAATAGGCCTATATTGTTTTCAGCGCGATCATAGCAATATCGCAATAGCAATAAGCACGGATTCGGAACTATGCCCTACCATTATAATTACTTCCAGGGTTATTTATCGTACACAGTACCATCTACAGGACTGCACAATCCAGGTCTTTGAACAGTCTGGAGCGCTATGCGTGCACAACCCCGTTTATAATCATCTCCCGGCCAGGATTCGAACCCAGCACCTCTTAGTTTTGATTCACAACCGGACCGGATGAGCCATCTAAGGGCCACGCGTCATTATTACTCAGCACTGAAACTTAGTCCCAGCGAGTGAAATTATCAAGACAAAAAGAAACCAGGCATGGATATTGTCCAATTGTATTGTATTGTATCAAGCCTCATCGCTTGGCTACAATCTCAGAGGTTGGTATTGATAATGATCTCATAGGTTGGCATTGTCAATGATCTCAGAGGTTGGCATTGTCAATGATCTCAGGTGGTGGCATTGTTAACGATCTCAGAAATTGACATGTCATTTTCAGCTTTACTTTTATGTTTTGTAACAGACAAAGAACATGCAAATCAGAATCAAGAGCATATTTTTACTTGAAATCGGCTATTTACTTCATGTAACAGCAAAACCTGACAGAAGGGAATGTTTACTGACTCGAGCATGAATACTTTATACGAATTCACGTCTGATATAAGCAAACTCAGTCCCACCGAGAGAAATTATCAAGACAAAAAGACCAGGCGCTGATATTGTCCAATTGTATTGTTTCTCCTTCATCGCTGACAAGTACCTAGGTAATGATCCATTAATATCTGTATCATGCAGGAAATTCATTCTGCGGTATGTATTTTGTCACCAACCTCCCCAGACTTTATAGCTACTCTATCAATCTTGAGTTGGTTCTCTGCTAAAATAATAAATAAATAAATAAATAAATAAATAAATAAATAAATAAATAAATAAATAAATAAATAAATAAATAAATAAATAAATAAATAAATAAATAAATAAATAAATAAATAAATAAATAAATAATAAAATAAATAAGTAAATAAATAAATAATTAAATAAATAAATAAATAAATATATAAATAAATAAATAAATAAATAAATAAATAAATAAATAAATAAATAAATAAATAAATAAATAAATAAATAAATAAATAAATAAATAAATAAATAAATAAATAAATAAATAAATAAATAAATAAATAAATAAATAATGAATAAATGAATAAATGAATAAATAAATAAATAAATAAATAAATAGATAATTAAATAAATAAATAAATAAATAAAATAAATAAATGAATAAATAAATAAATAAATAAATAAATAAATAAATAAATAAATAAATAAATAAATAAATAAATAAATAAATAAATAAATAAATAAATAAATAAATAAATAAATAAATAAATAAATAAATAAATAAATAAATAAATAAATAAATAAATAAATAAATAAATAAATAAATAAATAAATAAATAAATAAATAAATAAATAGAAAAAGAAATAAATAAATAAGGAAATAAATAAAAACAGGTGGTGTATATTTTGTGTAACAAAGACCTCACCCAGTTTATATGAAGATGTATTGTAAGATATTTGAGTATTTGCTGTTGGCGACACTATTATTACATTAGAAGTAATTTTAGGGGATACTGCTGCTGCCAGCACTGAGACCAACATTCTACTGTTTGGAGCAATGTGTTTACGAGTAGCTACTGGTGGCACGTGGATAATAAACAAAAGCAAATGACTCCGCGTCGACTACATTACTAAATGTTTGTCAGGAAGTCACGTGGCCTATGAATGATCACTCCATAAATCACTCCGCCTAAACAGCAACAGTTGATTATAGTTATAAAGCTGCACAGATACAACTCGGTGTGAGATGTAGTTTGCCTGTCGTTTTCAAACTTTAACTCACCAAGTGATCTAGTTGCAATTTTAGTAAGATATTTTAAATATCTATCCACTTGAATATGTGCCTCACTACCCACGAAAAATACTAATCTTTGTTTAACTTCGGTCTACATATTTGCATTTATTAAACACATATTTTGTCACCAAGAGTCAAAATAAATATCCAGTAGAAATGATGCCACGAGTACAATATCTGCAAAACAGTAAAACCGACAGTGTCAACATCTCATGTTAAAATCCTAGGAGTCTGAAAAAACTCTAAACACGATAAATATTAGAATATATCCTTGAAAGTCCTTGGCTGTTGGCATACATAATATACAGAAATGACTGTATGCGCAACCTTTCTATTACTATAGAACAAAGGACATTCAAGAACATTTGCTCTAAGAGTATATATATGACGCCTGACGGACAGACGTCAAACGTGCTACCACATGTCACGGAGAGTCCACGCATGTGGTCGGGGACATTCCGTTATGTAGTCCTTCCAGAAAACAGATATTGTGCACAAGGTGTATATTTGCACAACAAACGCGGCGTCAAGGGTAAACAACTGGATTAGAAGAAGGCGTCTTATAAACAACTCGTTGGCAGCATAAACTATAGATGGCATAGACATCTACATTCACAGAGCGAAACACTAGTCTGGCGCACATCTTGAGTTGGGGGGGGGGGCTTAAAATCATGAAAACTCACACTTCGTAAATGCTGCAGCCTTCTCACCCTAGCACTAAAATAATTACATATTTATAATGGCTATAGAACTATTACATAGGTATTAAAAAGAAGCGGGAAGAAGTCATTTGTGATGATTTCAAATTAAATTTAAACTTATAAAAACATGTTTTTGTAGAAATATTTTAGCGTTGTAATCCCTGTATGTACAGTAGTCCACGCATGCTCAAGACGTGTCGTAGTACTATAAACACATCGTCTATTGTCAGCACAACTTGTATGATATAGACACATACACATACATAATCAGACACTAAACTAACAATGCTTGGGGGGGGGGGGTTCTAAGGCCATGTCTTCCTATAATTCGTATTTGTAGCAGCTATTATTATCATGTAGCTATTAATCCTATCATCGACAATCAAGACAATTAATCGAAAAAATTTCAGACCACCTAGTCATACTCTGGAAGAGAAACAATATTCATATACATATTATATATTTTTTTTTTGATGACATTTTGACAAAGTATGACACACATTCTTTATAATGAGTGAATACAACTCTCCCTACCAGATGCCAAAACATTATGAAGTTTAATGTATGCACGTTTATAAGATTGTTATTTCGAGGCCCATACTCTGGAAGCAGCTGCGTCACCAATTACGCATGCGCGGCTTATTTGTCCTGACTAATAGCTGAGATAAATCCCTGAAAGCATTGCGGGGGTGACATTTTTAGCACATCTAATCAGGATCATTGACTTCATTGTAATCAAGATCACTGACTTCATTGACTTTTAGCCAGCTTCTCTCGCTTGACAATACCTTAGGCGATGAGACAGCGTGGAACAACTCTATTTTCCGGTTAGACATACAAACTCTCTCCGAGCCGAGAAATGTAGGCTACTTTCTCCTTCGGTCTGCCCGATATCGCTTCATATCTAACAACACCACTGTAACCAATATATGCGATCAGTTTGATTTATTTGAAGTTAATTGACCCCCATTAACCACCGTTTGAATACAAAACAGTAACATAACAAAAAACCAACATGAATTTATATGATTAATGAACATAATAGTCGGTGAACCACTATTAAACCAGTATCGGTTTACCACCTTGTATCTGCTGTATATGAGGTCTCTGATTATTTCATTGCATTTCTCACAAAACTATATTATGATAAAAAATGGTTCTATCGAGTAAAATAGACGATATGATAACATGTCACATGGAAAAAATGTTATGTCATCTTGGCGACTTCATTATTTTGATTGCCTGCATTAATCTAATCTAATTGTCATGGCGACAATAGCTTCATCAACTCCATGCAACTGATGAGTTAGAGCTGAACAAAAAGGGACAAATGCTATAGCTCATGTGGAATGATCTAATCTCCCATGAAAAAATAATTCGATATTGAACAACGCCGGAGAACTGGAAATTCGCATCGTCATAAAAGCTGATGTATAACCCTTATTGTTATTTTGTATTCATTGCGATGCTGCTCGCTTCGTTATCAGTCTTTTTTTCTGTCCATTTAGTAAGCTAAATTCACATCTGAATTTGATTTTGGTGTTTGTTAAAAGCCATGCCAGCTTGTAGCTCGCGATCCTGGGACTATAGTATTACAGTATTACAGTATTTAGTATTACACCTTCGTGCAAGCTGTCTGATTACATTACATTGACACTTTCACCGCCAAATTATTAAATTTTAATTTTTACACACTTAAAGTTGTGTCTCGCTGACGCGATCCACGACTTCAAGTGAGCGATAATCATTCAAATTTGAAAAAAAATGGAGGTCATCACTTTCGAAATATTGTTGATTGACGTCACACGTTATATTTATGTTCGAAAGCTGATATTTAATGTGCTAATGGAAACCCCCAAAAAATAATATAATGGGGACCGGGTGTTAAAGGGTTACCAGCTTACTGTAGCTCTGAGCTTTCACTAACCTTTCTGAAGATGCTCTCGTCTGCCTAAATTGAGTTTATTCCCAGACAATCTAATTGTGACCGCTATTCATTCCATCAAGGTTGTAATTTAGCTCAACATCTTGAGTTCCAATACACATTTAGCACCAGAACCCATAATCTAATATCAATGCGGAGCTAAGGTCGTATTATTCACTAAAGTATCTAAAAAATATTCAACAAAAAATATGTCATGTTTCGAGAGTTATTATTTAAAGTGTGAGAAGAGTCACATACTGCAACAAAGGTGCCTTGACTACCAATGAATTGAATGTCGGAGATCATATAGTTAGTGAGTGGTTCTAAATCATATGGGGCTCAATGTGTCTGTGGACAGATAATCAGAGTAATGGCTTTAGTAGAAACCCTTTGAGGACCATCACCTGACACTCATTCAACCTTATTTAAAAATAAACATCTGATTTAGACGAAATTCAATGACACAGTCTCATCTTTATCTATCCAGTTGTCTGCTACCGGCAGACTCCTGGATATCACGCATATGTGCTATGAGTTCAGAACCCCCCTCCTCCCTGGCCAATTCAGGCAGCCCAGACAATCTGACCTGAGTGTGACCTCTACACTACAGTCAGTGAACCAGTGACGTCAGGATGAATATTCATGTTGCTTGCACCCCCCCCCCCGTTCGTACACCTGTTAGGCGCACATGTTGTCAAGGTCTGACTGGTAGTCTGACGGTCGGACCTGATGGGGGAAGGTGACCAAGTCTACACTCGATGTTCTTTCATGATCCATACTATTAGGAGCTGATTTCCTGACAGAACCCGTATTATTCTTCAAAAATTGATGTCCTTCAACGATCTATATTATTAGGGCCGATGTCCCGCCAGGACCCATAATATGCATTAACAAACAATCCACACAGCGCTAATGAAAATAATGTTTTACCACCATGTTTATCAGTCAAATAATAATATTGGTTTTGTGTAAAATCGATCTCCCATATCAGTAGATATGTATTGATATAGAAGAAGTTGACAACCCTGGTGTATCAATTCGCCAATAGTGTGGCAGTATGTAGGGCGGGGGCCCCGGTGCACTGGTTAAAGCTGCTTGCTTGGAAAGTCGGAGATTGCGGGTTCAAACCCCACTCTGGCCTTCAAGTATCAAAGAAACAAAATGTTTATTCCCCGCTCACTCGTAAAAAAATCAATATTGTAGTGACCGTTCTGTTCTCTTCTGTATGTTTTAGTTGGAGAGAGATCAGCTAGTTGGCGCTGGTGTATCACGTGTTGTTGCTGTCCATGGGAATGTCACTGAAGGATCACGGGAACAAACAGATCTGTTTCTGTATCTACAATCTCTACAGAGATTTGGTTATGGTATCATTCTACCTGATGATATGATACCACGTGTAGGTGGGTTACATGGTATAATATATAGTTATTTACAATCTCTACAGAGAGTTAGTTATGTTATCATTCTACCTGATTATATGATTACCACGGGTAGGTGGGTCACGTGGTATAATATATAGTTATCTACAATATCTACAGAGAGTTGGTTATGTTATCATTTTACCTGATTATATGATAACACGTGTAGGTGAATCACGTGGTATAATATGATCTGCACATAAAAGCTGGTTATATAAATACTACTGATAGGTATTTGACATGTGGAGTAGAAACTAATGTTTAAGACGTAGACAATATTTTCAGTAGACTAGTAGCTAATTTAAACATGTTACATTTACATTTCAAAAAATAATCCAGAAACATTTAAAAATTAACCAGTTTTACAATTTAGCACATTATGACAATGATAGTTGGAACTCAAACTTAGCATATGAGCATTTCAACCAATTGAGATTTTCTCCATTCCGAATTGCGTTTTATTTAAACGAAAAGGATGATACATGAATTTGTAAATGATATTTCAAAAACTATTTTTAGAGAAGCTGTCATGGTTGAAGAGCTGGCGGAGGGTGGATGTTGAGTTGTCAGAATGGCAAGGCTGGGATTTACTGTTGTGTGTGGGAAATGTTACAGCAGGGAATCTCACCCAGTGTCTGAATCCTGACAGTTTACACCGTTTACAGCCTCATCAACAGGTGAGATATAAATATTTAAATACAGGTCAGATGCTATATGGATTATATATTATGTATAACACATAAACAGGTCAGACATCCAAATCGTAACGTAGACTTGCTATGTACTCATCCATCGAATAAAATGATCCCATCTGTCACACAACTGGAGCTAAGATATATATAACCGAAAATCAAATACTGATTCAGTAAATGACAATCACAATTTTGAATATATATTTTATTTTATCTTATTATATTTAGATTTCTCGTTGATTTTATTTTGATCTAATGTCACTGAAATGGCTATTTATTTCGCAGCAGATTTTTTAGTAAATATGTCACTCCTGTAGTAATTTGTGTTTTTCTGCTTTCAGATTAATATCATTCCTAGTCTGGCGGACATGTTATGGGGAACAGATAAACTATGTTCGACAATGGATGAAGTGAAACATATACCTCGTATGTATGATTATCTATCTTACTGGTATCTTTTAAATTTTTATATGTAAGTATTTGAATTGTATGTGTCCATTGTAATATTACGTTTACTAGGAAACTTCACGTGCTGATATTTAATATAAATATGTCTGATCCTCATCACCCCAAATGTGTTGAAAATGATAGGTGCTATCACCACCCTGTTCTTGTACAATATCTACATAATTAATATTTGCAAAAACATAAATATTTGTAGCCGAATGAGTAGATAAATATGAACATGTATGTGATGATACATACCAATGAATGGCTAACTTGTATTCACGTTTCTCTTCTGTTGACTCTTATGTATGAATTGCTTGAATATCTCTGACTCTGAATCATGTATGCCACTGTTGTTATGCATAGCAGTCTCTCTCTGAATCCTTTGTGTTGCAGTTGTCATGTCTAACAGTCTCTATCTAAAATTGAATCATTTGTGTTACAGTTGTCATGTCTAACAGCCTCTCTCTGAATGCTGTGTGTTACAGTTGTCGTTTCTAACAGTCTCTCTCTTAATCCTTTGTGTTACAGTTGTCATGTCTAACAGTCTCTGAATCTGAATCAGGTGTGCTACAGTTGTTATGTCTAACAGTCTCTATCTGAATCCTGTATGTTACAGTTGTTATGTCTAACAGTCTCTCTCTGAATCATGTGTGTTACAGTTGTTATGTTTAACAGCCTCTCTGAATCCTATGTGTTACAGTTGTTATGTCTAACAATCTCTCTGAATCCTATGTGTTACTATTGTTATGTCTAACCATCTCTCTCTGAATCCTATGTTACAGTTGTTATCTCTAACAGTCTCTCTGAATCCTATGTGTTACAGTTGTTATGTCTCACAGTCTCTCTGAATCCTGTGTTACAGTTGTTATGTCTCACAGTCTCTCTCTGAGTCATGTGTGTTACAGTTGTTATGTCTCACAGTCTCTCTCTGAATCCTGTGTGTTACACTTGTTATGTCGAACATTCTCTGAATCTGAATCCTTTGTGTTGCAGTTGTTATGTCTAACAATCTCTCTATGAATCCTATGTGTTACAGTCGTTATCTCTAACAGTCTTTCTCTGCCCTGCTTCATCCTGCCAGCTCAATATGAAGCCTTCCTCACATTATACAGTGTACAGGGCCCTGGTACTCACTGGGTGGTCAAACCCTTACCTTTTATTGGTCCAGATAGGCCACGCCCTGACGAGCATGACAGGTCACGCCCACATCTACTCCAGCCAATCAGAAAAGACAACAACCATTTCAACAGGTAAGGTTATACAAAAAATAAAGGCAGCAATGACAGAAACAAGATCACACCAAACATTTGGTAAATGGTCTAAGTATGCACTTGGTATAGAGTGTATTCCTATATTATTATATTTATAACAGACAGCATAGCTCAGTCATACTACAATACCTTCTCTACTATTGATTCATGTCGTGCATTAATGTACATTTTTTTATTGTTGTGTATTATTCTAGTATTGTGTATATTACAGACATAAGAGATCAGTGATACAACAATACTATGGGTTCCCTCTACTGCTGTTCAGGATGCCTCTAAGTCTATAGGTGTTTGTATTATTGTATTATTGTGTATATCACAGACATCAGAGATCAGTGATACAACAATACCAGGGGTCCCCTTTACTGCTGTTCGGGATGCCTTTAAGTCTACAGGTGTTTGTGTTGGTTACATCTGTCCTCCCTTTCACTGCCTACATTCACTCACAAGGTCTGGCTCAAAGTAGACATGATTATCAACATAACTTCATGAAGGTGAGTATTACGCATGGATGACTTGATAACAAAAGATAGCAGGCTTTGGTGATATTCACCGCTTAAATTCACACACGCGGCATCAAGGCATACTTAACTATCAATATAACTTAAGGAATAACTATGTTGAATTAGAAATATGTTAACAAGGAGTATATAGCAATATGCACTTAACAATCACACGTTTATACTCAGATTGTCTTTGTCAAATCATTATAATTATGTTCACGGCTTCTTGTACATGCATATCTTGAAATTTAATATTTACATGCATTATATTTTGGTCTACTCCTTGTCAACCAGATGGAAGGTCAAATCCTCACACCAAACAAATTATATGCGATAAACGTTCTACATGTATTTGTTGAATTTAATTACCTATATAGTCCCCTAATTGTCCACCAGATGGCGGGTCGGACGTGGAGTTTAGATCAGTGGCATCAGCGTCTGAGTCAGACATACAGCCACCAGGTGGCCGACATCACCTTCAAAAACATGTACAGCGTCATCAGCCAAACTCTGCTCATCACTGACAACCAGCTACGTCATAATCACCTCAAGTAAGTAACATGTACAGCATCAACATCCAAACTCATTAGTGACAACCAGCTACGTCATAATCGCCACAAGTAAGCAACATGTACAGTGTCATCATCCAAACTCATCAGTGACAACCAGCTACGTCATAATCACCACAAGTAAGTAACATGTACAGCGTCATCATTCATACTCATCAGTGACAACCAGCTACGTCATAATCACCACCAGTAAGTAACATGTACAGCGTCATCATCCAAACTCATCAGTGACAACCAGCTACGTCATAATCACCACAAGTAAGTAACATGTACAGCGTCATCATCCAAACTCATCAGTGACAACCAGCTACGTCATAATCATCAGAAGTAAGTAACATGTACAGCGTCATCATCCAAACTCATCAGTGACAACCAGCTACGTCATAATCATCAGAAGTAAGTAACATGTACAGCGTCATCATCCAAGCTCATCAGTGACAACCAGCTACGTCATAATCATCAGAAGTAAGTAACATGTACAGCGTCATCATCCAAGCTCATCAGTGACAACCAGCTACGTCATAATTTCAAGTACTTAAAGTCCAGACTGGAACAAATATATATTATATTTAATGTTATAGACCTGCATTAATGAACGAACGATTTTCTTAGATCAAGTTGTGTATGTTAAATTGAGCCAATATTTATAATGCTAATCTTTAAGTCGACAACTAATCATGGTTTTTTACATATGCCCTACTTGATAACATTTCTAATTTGCATTTTCATTGTTTCAGAAGGCACAATTGCTTCCAGTTGCTTGAATTCGAAGTTATTTTCAACTCGTCATTCCATCCCATCATCACAGAAGTGAGCTATCAGGCCAAATAACCACTATTTAGGTTTAATCTAAAGCATGCCAAACATTTGAAAAAAGGACTGTGAGAAAATAAACTGACCATGCACATGCATTCATACACATTTGATATTTACTTTATTTGCACATTTAACTACGCAGCTTATCATCAAACCAGCAAATAATAAATAAAAAGTATTACAATGTGCTACTCATATCTTGACCTTCCAGGTTCATGGTCATCCAGATTTACAACAGATGAGTCACATAGATGAGCATCACTCAGACGGACGGGGAAATCCGGTAGTGGAGGACACTGTAGCCATGGTAACATCCCGTCTCCATGTAGCTGATGACGTTACACAAGCCATCACAGAGCTCAATCTGGCTACTGGAGGTGTTGATTGTGGTCAGAATTGTCTCACAACTGCTGACGTCATGCACATGTTATCTCTACGTAGACAGAGTTTATCTCGAGGGGGATTCAGACAGGTATTTTTTTAAACGTCATCAAAATATGCATGTTTGCCAAATATTCACAAACACTGACATCAATGACGGGAACATATCAATCAACAATATAAAGCATAAACTTATAAGCATAGTTGGTGACAGTTTCAACAAATGCCATTTAGATGTTCACCACTATATTTACTACATATGTAAAACATAATTCAGAATTTGCAAGACGTCGTCCACTAATATTTTTGCTTAGTTCTTTTTTCACTTTGCTATGTGATCCATGTTAGTGATAATATGACATTAAATGATTATCTTACAACTGTATCACACCTGACTTAGATCACGTTCCGTATATCTATTTTAAAGCTTCACCCTACACTTGATTCAGATCAATTTCTGTTTTTACTAGTTTACAGATTTATTCTACACCTGACTCAGATCTTTATCATGTGTATCGGTCGTTATTATTTTACAGCTTTATCCAACACCTGATTCAGATCGCTATTGGTCTCTCTTGCATCAACTGAACAAAGTAGCACCACAGATCACAGACCACCAAGGGTCGAACCGTTCACGCTCCAGTTTCATCAATAAACATTCCATCTTCATCAGCCTAATTAAATACTTCCATAATATAGAGTACATGGATGACAGTTATGACGACGCCAACAATGTTGATGTGTACGTATATGATATATACTAGTTTTACTCCACTGCCTTACAAAATCTATATTTGCAATCACGGTGTAAAGCGACACAAATCATTTATATGTCCATAATAGGCCTATGTTAACATGTCCATAGACTAGAATCGTGTAAGTTTTTAAAATTTATTGTTTAATGTTTACCAGTTAAACGCGATATAAGGACAAAATAAAAATTACAGGAATTGGCCTAACTGATAAATAAGGCTTTCGGCATGCTTGCTACGTTGACACAAGAAACAAAATTTAATAGACTTCCACGATTCTAGTCTATGGACATGCTCATATATTATGGACATATCAAGGAGCGAAGATACTATTTGGGCTTTTGAATGATTTTTTGCCTGATTGTGTCGAATTAGATCTATAATAAAGAGTATAATTTTGTATATAAGTGCAGTGTAAATGTTTATAAAACATTCATATTTTGATGTATATTTATTTAAAATTATTGAAAGTAAACCGTTAATTATTCAAAATATAAATATACACTGTATATTTATTTTCAAGTGTATGCCATTCATACATGATTTACTCTTTCATTCATAATATATAGGCCTAACTTTTATTCTAATAAATGGTTTCCATATAACATTCATATTCGTAGTAAATTTGTTTTGCATTAATATTATTTATAAATATCTTGCAACATGCCCCTCATTTAATCCGTAATTTAATTTGTTTCATATTTAAAACTTAATTAATTGTTTTCAGCTATAGCGAAAAGAACAAGAGAAAGCATAGTTCACAGCTTGTAAAAAATATATTCTTCGACACAGTAGCCGAGAAAGGTATGGCGTTATATCATCAGAAACATATAATTGTCATTCTATTTAATATTTGTTTGATATTGATTTTTTTTTTTAAATAAGATGTATGCATGCATTGTATTGGGGACATAGTTATTCTACAAGATAAGTATATTTATACATCACAACTTTATATGTTATCAATTTAGGAAACGTAGGAGTGTGAGTGGTCGTTCATAGTAAAAACAATTAATTCAGTTCATTAAGTTAAAAAAATATTATGCATCCAGTTATTTCATTTTAAACATGTGCATTAGAAATCACTTGATATGCTACATAAAATGAAATAATATGATGTGTTGATTTTTGGGCGGCAGCTAAAGAAGAAAAGTCGTTATGTGATGAAGGTGAGATTTATATATTGTGTGATTTTATATTGTAATGACATACTAGCTCTGGAATCTAGTGTAGAATAATTCAATTTAGTAATGACCCATCTTTATCTCACAAATCAAATGATAAACATTATATATTGTTCTTTTTCTCAGGAGAATCCAGTTTACCATTACTAGATGCCATTCACACAGAGCCTCTTCTAAACATTACACCACATTTCTCAGCCACCATTACAGAATATTACTCCACTGTACGATACAATATATACCTGGTGAAGGTGTGGGCATATGCCAAAAGCTGCTACTCAGAGGCGAGACTCGATGCCAAATATGGTCTGTCTAGGTTAGTATTGTACAACAAATATCTGGTCAAAGTTTGGAACTGTGCCAAAATATATTTGCTACATGACTTTTAACTTCACACTGTCTTTTGGCAGTATTACAACACACTTACATGATGTACATGTCAGGTTTTGTTACAGAATTTTTAACTACACACTAGGAGTGGGCGATAATACAATACATATACATGGTGTATATGTCAGGTTGTGTTACAGACCTTCTAACTACACACTAGGAGTGGGCGATAATACAATACATATACATGATGTACATGTCAGGTTTTGTTACAGACCTTCTAACTACATACTAGGAGTGGGTGATAATACAATACATATACATGATGTACATGTCAGGTTTTGTTTCAGACCTTCTAACTACACACTAGGAGTGGGCGATAATACAATACATATACAAGTTGTGGACGTGAGACACTCAGAACCCTGGATTCTGGCGACTTATACATTACATCTGACCAGAGAACATCCAGGACATCATCATACTGCCTTCTCTAGTGACACACCACACAATGTATGCTCCCTGTTACAGGTAAACCACATACTGTATGTTCCCTGTTACAGTAAACCACATACTCTTTGATCCAGGTGTGCTGGCTACGTAATTAGCCATGTAAATGTAATTAACCTTGGTATGTTTTCACGATCTTCTAGGCTCAGATTGATCTGAGTGTTCAAAATGATATGAATGAATTGAATTGAAATTAACAGTTTTTTAGGCCACCTTTGTGCACATATAGGCTAAACTGGGCTAGGAGAACATCTTGAGGATGGTGAAATAAATGAGATGAGACTGTCCTCCAGACACAGGATTCAAAATTTGAACCCTGGCGGTCTGAGTCCGAGCACGCTACCTCTTGGTCACGGAGGCTCCCCACAATTTTGAATCTTTACGAGTAATCGGGGAAGAATCTCTGTGTTCTCTCATTCCAAGATATCATTATTGTATTTTGATTCACTACATAATGATTTACTTTTATATATACGCTGGTAGGATATATGCTGCACTTATGTTGATTGAGTAATAATGCAGTAAGAAAACAGCAAATCTGTTTTATTTTTTCTTGTCAGGAATGCGATTTCCACTACTTGCCTTCTGCACCATGTGGATTACAAGTCACTCCTCATAACAGCTGGTCAGAGTACAAACATCACGCCTCTACCCTACCTGTCTGTAATAACGAGCATGTACCTGGTAAATACATTATGTATCTTATACACACATCACGCCTCTACCCTACCTGTCTGTAATAACGAGCATGTACCTGGTAAATACATTATGTACCTTATACACAAATCACACCTCTACCCTACCTGTCTGTAATAACGTACATGTACCTGGTAAATACATTATGTACCTTATACACACATCACACCTCCACCTGTCTGTAATAACAAACATGTACCTGGTAAATACATTATGCACCTTATACACAAATCACACCTCTACCTGTCTGAAATAAGGAACAGATACCCGGTAAATATATTATGTACATTATCACACATCACGCCTGTACCCTACCTGTATGTAATAACGAACATGTACCTGGTAAATACATTATGTACCTTATACACACATCACCGATGCACATGCGCATGATACACAATAGGCACCTATTTTCTAAATTTCATTGGTACAGGTATAACGATTGACTAATTATCTAACTTTTGCTCATTTAAATTATGTGCATAAAACGCAGAGCACTTTTCTGAATGTAAATATTCAATATATTTTTTTAATATCAATTTAATTTAAACTAATAAATTGTAACAGTATCATCAAAGCTTTTATGCTTTATGTATTTGATTGAATACCTCTGCTAGAGACGTCACAAACCTAACTGAGATTGACGTTTACCTAACCCTTTCTTAATAATGGTGATTGCAACTATCTCAAATGTTGCCTTTGTTAGCCAGGTCGATGAGGGGTGCCATATGTCATAGATGTAATACTGGTGAGGAATGTTGTTGGGATGTATTTAATTATTAATCGATTAAATCACTAACTAATGCCTTTCTTCACCAGGTCGGTGGATGGTGCCATGTGACAGATGTAATGCTAGTGGGGCATGTTATTGGGAGGTTGCTGTTTGGCAACCAGAAACATGTTCACATCCAAGAATGCCACGAGACCAGCTCAAGCACTGCCTGGCAGGAAAGCAGGCACGTTTTATCCTATGCTATTTTTTACACTATTGCGACATTAAAATTACAGATATTTTATTAGCCATATTTCAATATATATTTATATAACAGAGGGATCATGCTTTGTGTTTTATTTCTTAATGCCACAGGTGTTATTTATCGGGGATTCTACTAACAGAGGGATCATGCATTATCTGATGGAGCAGGTGAATGGCTCGCTAACACATTGGGACAAGACACATGACACCCAGCTGTACAGCGGCCTGAACCAGGATCAAACAACTGTAGGGTTCGCGTATTATCCACAGTTCTGGCTTCCTGCTGGGCAAAGACCTGTGTTTGATAAAGCGTTAGCTCAACTCCTGAAACAGTGAGTCTATCTGATAATGTAGATCAAAGAGATAGTATAAGTAGTTAGCTCACCTCGTGAAGCAGTGAGTCGATCTAATAGTTTACATAAAAGAGATAGCATATCAACTCTGGAAATATTAAATATAATATTTTAGAAACATATAGTACTCACGATTCAGTTGTATATACTAACAAAATAATTTTAAAATCAGTACTTTTTGCCATAACAATACACTTGTATCTTAGCTTGGCATGGGAGTGTACATGAGAAAAATGTGCTACGATACAATATGTCTCAGTCATGGTGAATTCTTTATCTATGTTTATTACATGTACGTAAATAGAGAACCTTTAGAGAACAACCTACAGACTGTGGTTGTGGTGGGAGGTGTACAGTGTATTACTTATTGTGTTATGATTTAGGGCAGCACCTTTGGAGAACAACCCACAGACTGTGGTTGTGGTGGGAGGTGTGCACTGGCTGGCTACACATCATCTCACAGTCATTACATCATTACTCACTAGGTATAGTATGGTGTTTATTAAGAATTCGTGACAGGTGAATATAAAAATGTTTAATGTTACTTACATTTACTTTTATGGTAATCAGTTTGCAGCTGGTTGAAACACAAACTTGTCCGACTTTGCTTATCCTAGTCTTATACAATATGGGAGGTTAACAATACAGACCCTTCCATCTCATATCGAAAACCCAGGCAGGTCCTAATATTATGATATAGATTTGGATGTAATATGAAATGTCCTATAAATCTGAACTGACATGCATATATAGCTTTAAAACATGCACACAGGACAAGTAATCGTTGTGTGTATTAGACATCTGAGATTATATCCAATATTACTATCTACTTTATGTTACAGACAAGGATTGACCAAGATACGAGTGATAGTGAAAGGATTGGGTGCAGGTTTCCACCAACCTGTTGATGGTTTACATTGTCTATCAGAGGTAAGTTATACATGTGAGCACTGTAGTGTAGTGAGTGAGTAGAAGCCTGCCTGAGCATATCACAATATAAGATAATTTCAATATATAATAAAGGTGTCGCCATCCCTGATTCTCCAGACATTTATAATGTTATAATGACTGGTTTACTTGCAGAAAGAGCATCGTAAGCTGGTGATTCATAACAATGGTTTGTGTGAGTATGGCAGGCAACAAGGATTCAGAGTGGTGGATACCTTTAACATGACAATGGCCAGATATAAACACTTCCTACAGGGTAAATGCGCCTGCCACTTTCACAGGGTGAGTTATAGATGGATAAACAGGTATGTAAGTGGTAGACAGGGTAAATATGTGTATACCTTTAATAGTATCAGACTGATATAGATATATATGAACACTATCTATATGTTAATTTGCCTTTATGGAATACGTCATAGACTGATATACATATCTGCTCAACATGCAATCACAGATATTAAGACACAGAGAATAAAGTTGAAATATAGGGGCAATAATAATATGCAGCCTTCAAACATGCCAAATTAGTTAAATCACATTGGTGTTTAAACAAATCTACATGCTTATACCCAAGTAATTCATTGATTGTTTCCATTTTTATTTGTTTCAATGTAGTTTCAATTGTACATCTTTTTACTTAGTCTTATTTAGTCTTTTAAGCAATGATTTATTTACCACCGACCTTGCCATATTTTTACATGTTGTAGATAAAGGAAGTCCTTCCATCATTTACACAATACCTAAGAACCACATCTCAACAAAACAGTGGCTTGACAGACATGCCGATACACTACCATGTCGAGGGACCTATCAACCAGGCTTACTCTGAGCTGCTGATCAACCAGATTTGTGATTATAAAGGCGAGAATCCTCACACACAAACTGATGACGTCAGCTAGCGATGGGTTCGCATAGATATGTTAGCATATGCACTATCACACAGAAGGTCACATGCATCAACCAACTTACTCCGAACCGGTTTATAGCCACTTATGTGATTAGAAAAGTGAGAATTCTCACACACAACCCAGATTGGTGGCTAAATTATGTGATCACAAAGTTAAAATAAGACTTATGGATACACAAATTAGGTCAGCTGCCGATAGATACATAGTGACGCTTGACGCTGGTTGAAATATGTACAGATAGACAGCCAAGCTTATTGTGCAACAATACTCAACCACCATCTGTGATTATGACATATGGCAGAGCTAACCATGTGGACATGTACACATAAACTGATCACGTCAGCTAGTAATGTGTAATGATTGTTCTCATATATGTGACTAACAGGGCTCCATAGACAATACAAGTATATGAATCTACAACACATCGTGGTGATGTTCATCTGTGAAGAGGTCAAAATATACATCTATATATATTTTCTTTATACATCAGATATAAAAAAATGCACATCCGAAAATTATTTGATCTTTATGAGGCATTAATCAATATATATTGTTATTATGCCTTATAGGACAGCAATTCATCCGCCATGACATGTTTTACAACAATCAATTTCTAGTTTACAGTGTACCCGGTAAGGATAGACATAAATATAGTCAGTCTGTGATATTGAAATAAGGGGTCTTGTCAAGTTAGAAAAAAATCCAAAAATCCGAGAAAAACTCGGATTAATCAGCAACACCCACCCACCCCCTATCCAATTTTTTTTTTGAAACATTTGGAAACATGAAAACAACACAAAAACACAAAAAACACAACATTTCCAAAAAAAAATTATAATCCGAGTTGGGGCTTGACCCACCCACCCACTTTCGAGTTTTTCTCGGACTTTTTGAATTTTTTTAACTTGACAAAATCCCTAAGCTGCCGTACAGTGCTTACACTTTGGATTTGATTCAGCTGTACCCTGTTGTTATCAAGTATGTACTGATATACAGGTAAACTAGTCAACGATTTGAACAAATCTGCAGTTAATCAAGCTACATCAAATAAATCTTTGAACGAATGCAGTTGTCATTATCACTCTTGTAAACTAATTGATAGATAAGGTGTATTTTGACTAGATGTATTCTATTGCAAATTTTAGTTCGCAGCAGTTTAATCATGTTGAAAAGTGTACATCATTTATATCTTGCTGACAGCTCATTCGAGGCATTGTAAAAAAAATGCTATTGGTTTTCTTTGAAGAAAACGTTGATGAAAATGTCATGGATGCGCCATGAGATATAAGCCAAATGTATTTATCACAAAAAAAATTCAAAGGCAACATTTCTATTTTTATTTGATGTTGATTATTTTGTTTTTGTTATTGAATGCTCCAAGGGCAATATTTATATTATTATTTTTTGTCAATTAATTTATTTTTGTAATTAAATAATGTTGAATGCCTCTACATGTCATTTTGTGTTTGACTTTAAAATGACCAAATACCAGATTGAAATACGCTGACCTTTCTGCTCGTCTTATTAGATAATATGAAATAATAATTTATTTCGTTTTTTTTACTTTCACTTGTATTCAATATTTTTGACAGTAGGCCTATCCTAATAAAATAGTGTTGTTCTGTTTTTGTGTTAAGTGTAGTTATTGCACAATCCTACATAAAACAAATATTTATTATACAGTATTTAATTTTTATTCATTTTTTATTCAATTTTTATTTTATTTATTGTGTTTATACAGTGTTGTTTGCTTATGTATGTATGAACCTTTGTTTCTTTAAATGAACCGTACTTCCGACAATGTATGACATTCACAAAGTTGTGCATTCAAAATTGTATGCAATTTCTCATCTCGCTTTCACAATTATTTGGTTATTTAGATAATATCAGTCATTATCATATCACCCATTAGTTCAATCATTGTAATATTTATATATACCATGGTTATTATTTCCTAGTACACAGTGCTTTTTGTGTGCGGTTTACAGTTGAGTACAATATCTTGGGCTCAGCTTATCTACAGTGATTGTTCTATTATAATGTATTAATGTTATTGTTATAATGTAGTATACGTTATTTACATTTGCTGATGTATTGTATAAAATGCTGATGTTGATGAAAATGTTAGGCTTAATTGTGTCCAATATACACACTATTTGGGAAAAAGAGCAATACACCACAATATACCATTTATCATCCGACAAAAAAACGTCTTTTAGAATATAATGAAAACCTAGAGGTGTCCGGCCATTACGTGACTGTGGTGGAAGGTCAAAACAAAGTGGGGATTGTTCAAGTTAACACGTTTCCGTCAGACAAACTTTTAGATGGACATATATGCATATATAAAAAAAAATTAAAACAATATCTTGGGTAAAACTTTAATTTATGTGTTTGAAGACGAATGGTGAATGGTGTATTCACCGCAGGGTGCGTCAGATTCCTCTTAAATTGCACACTTAACTATAATGACAGGGAAAACGCCTCTAGACCAAGTAATCAAATGTGTCTTTTAAAAAAATTGTATAAAATTTACATTGCGTTTCTTGATATGTTTTCCCATTGTGATCAATTAATATGTCACCAATGTTACGTAAGATCTCTCACAATTTACGTTTAACTGCTATGGCCACTTTTGATCACAGCCATAATTCTAAAGATATCAGATTAAATATAAAAATGCATGTGAAATCAGCTCTAATGTCGACTTGATATATAATATAGTTATTGCCTATTGTTTTAAAAATTGTCAACTCGGATGATAAATGATCATTTTGGATATTCAAATGATCATCATGGATTTTACAATGTCCAGCTTTGCTGAATGATGACGTAAAAACACAATTCAATTAGTACAACATACCGCCAATCCCACAGCCTTATACTTGACCAATTTCAGCTAGAAAATCCAGGCGTTGAATCAATAGCTCTGTTTGTTGGACTTGGAGGTAAGATTAGAACAACAACGCTTATCTCACAATCACGTAATTGGAATGATCTTTCTCCGAGAAGCAATGTGATAAGGCATAATTGATGTCTCCACCCATGGCCACTTTCAATAGAATACACAATGAGCTTTGAGATGAGGAGAGAACACAAAACATGAGAAAACTTTCAAGACAGATGATGCCAATTGTTACTTAAATATTTTTTTTAGACCATATCTAACGGGATTGAAGTCAAATATATTTTTTTATTTACTCTTTAATCCCTTTAATATTCATCATTCATTACATCATTTTTTCCACACTCATTCATGCATTCATTCATTTCTTCATTCATTCATGCATTCATTCATTTATTTATTCATTCATTCATTCAGTCATTCATTCATTCATTCATTATTTATATCTGGAAAGAAGGTGGTCACGTTAACGATCGACGTAGTTGTTGCTCTGCCTACTGTGCACAGTCAATAAACATATTATTAGTAGGCCTACTATTATTAAAATTATTATGCCTACTTTGACCCTTTTCATTCACTAGTACAATAACAGTAACGCAAGCAACAACAACAACAACAACACAAATAACACAAATAGTCCATACTTAAGGCATAATTGGACCAGTCAAAGTGTAAGTAATGTTGGTTATAACAAGGAATCTATAGATTCCCCGGTTATACGTTTTAAACGTTTCTAATCAGCTAATGGATTGATACAGATATTGGTGATTTCACTGTAATTAGCTGCTAGTGGTAGAGATAAATGATATTTGATTCAAGAGCAAAAAGAGAAGTGGCGGAGGGAATACAAGAAGGTCACTTCAAGGACAGAGAAAGCGGTGGAGGAGAGCATACAGGAAGATCATTCACGTTTGATGTTTCATGACACATTACAAAGGAATAGCGCAACAGCTAGTTTGACCATGGTTGTCAAAACTTTTGAATTTTTCAGGTGCAATACTATTTTGCCAATTTGACCTTTGATTGTTGAAAGAAAATATACACGTAGTAATACAGTTGTAGGGCGGAGGAGAAAGAGCTACCAGAGGCGGTGATAAGGCTGATGTTGATCGTGACGGAGGAGGAAGAGCTACCAGGCAGTGATAATGCTGATGTTGATGGTGAAGATAGTTGGTGTTAGTGTTGACAGAACTGAGTGAGTTGCCTGGTAAACACTGCATCACTGCAGGATAATTTATGTCTATTATATTATACACTTGTACACTTTCATTGTTAAATATAGCACGCTGTGGTGTGAAAATCTTGGTCCATTACTGCTGCTGTTGTTGTTCTTGCTTCGGCTGCTGTTTTTGTTTTTGCTGTTGCTGTTGTTGCTGCTGCCCCATTCGTTTGCTGGTGTGCTGCTCATGTCGCTGTGGTTGTTGTTTTTTTGCTGCAGCTGCTGCTGTTGCAGCTGCTGCCGCCGCTGTGCTGCTGCTGCTTATGCCGATGCCGCTGCTGGCTATGCATTGTGATATATGAGTCAATAATCAAGTTGTTGTTGCTTTTCGTCGTCATCCCGTTAAGCCCCATGGACCTTTATCTCTCATATCTCGTTATAATCTGGTCTTGTATAATCTCCTCCATCTAGTAAACACTCCTGAAGGGAACCCCAATTTACTCGTCTTCTTCCTGTTATGACCACAGGTCTCGAGTTCATGACCCGGATCCCAGGGACTTTATGGGATGCCACAACAGTCACCATCACGATACAGCACTGAAACTCATTCATAACTATAACTAGCCACAACGGTGTCGATGCAAAATCTCACATATCATTTGTATAGATATTTGTAATTATCTCAATTCAAACATATTTACCTTCTAGTGTGATTTTAGTGTAAGCATAGAGCAATATCGCGTGCAGAACTTTGATGTAAGTCATTCGTCCCGTGCTCTATCATTAGCTGTGAATTCGTAAAGTTATGTGTCCTGTCTATTCCTTGATTATGAACCTATTTTAAGCATTGCATCCTGATAATTTGTTCTCAACTTGCCAGCTCTTTTACCAGGTGCCGCACCAGTACAATGAATAAATTCGGGGTTCTTCATGAATACAAGGTCATAGATAAACACGCTGATGTGTTTTTTTTAGCCTCACATTAAAACATGAACCCGTCAAAAATGTTGTTGGCAAATTAAAATAAAAACATGCAAACTCTCTCTGCTTTCTAAGATTCCAAAATAATGTAGACCATCATTCACCACGTAATATAAATAAAAATATTCTGCAAGCAGAATCACGTTACCTTCCCTGTGAAGCTGCCATGTGGGAACTTGATATTTTTTGCTGGTTCAAATATTCACACCTTAGCCTGATATTTATAACAGTTGAATAAACTTTAGTAGGTTCTAGTGGAAAAGACAACATCATTATCACTTTAGAGGAACACATGATGATAAAAATGTAAACGTAATTTCAAATCAAACTGGCTCCGTATGAGGACTATGCCTATGTACACGACACTGCTCATTTGTTCTAATTAGTTGAGCTGAACAATTTCTCGTTTTCCCATCACCACAGGTCTAGCGCCGTGATGAAAGATGATAAGACAAACTTCAAGGTTTAAATCATGCCAGATAATTTGCAGACATATCCATCACAAGATACGTCACAATTCAAATGAAGCGTCGTCCTGTAAATGTTAGCAGATGTCACGGTGGTGTCTATCTCACCTCGGGAAACATCAGTAGGATGTGAGTGATATGACCATGGTAAGATGTACAAGTACTCAATTCAATAATGCTAGATCTTCTAGAAATCAGGTAAGGCATACAGTTTTAACATTTTAACGTGTACAGTGCGACGATTGACTTTATACGTCAGAATCTTCAAGCAGAACACCTCACTAGTTAGCGTGCAGGCCACACGTGAGCAGATAAACTCACTAGTTAGTATACAGGGCCCCATGCTTCTGTCGTCAGGTCATATTAATTCATTACTGAAAAATCTTCATTGATTTCCAGTTGACAAGGGTGTTATTTCCTAACTAGAAGTCTAACATATTAAGTTCTCACAAATCGACAACTCAGCCCCCCCACCCCCTTATATATTCCTATGTCCGTGTCGACACTATTCAGACTTTGTTCCTCCACAAAGTAATTCATCCAATTTATTAGAGTTGACACAGTGATCAGTTCTAGATTTTTTTCTGTTCTTTGCATTATCTATTAGATTTTTTTTTTAGACAATAAGCATATGTTTTTATAGCTTGCAGTGTCAAACTTCTGTATCCCTAACGACCTAGCTTATAATTGGATGTCATGAGAGTACGTGTCTGTAATGTCTCAAACAAAATATGCCAATATTTGGATTATTATTTGTTAGGATCCAGGGAAGAGTTTGTGTGGATGACTTAAATAGGGAATTAAAAAACAATGTTTATTTGCAGAGGCTGAATTAAAATGGTTCTAACCTTATCCTGCTAAATTACTTTATTTAAATTTTCAAACACTTGAGGTTGTGTTTCGCTACCGCGATCAACAACCTCAAGTGGTTGAAAATTACTCATATTTGTTTAATTTGAGACCAAACCTTTACAAAGCTTGATGTTTAAACAGTTATTCCACAACCATTAAGAGTAGATTAATCGGCTGTAAAAACGGATTCAAAACTACTATTGTCGTTATTAGCAGGCAAAGGGTGACCAAACAGGATGTGCTGAGCGAGTGGTGAGGTTTTTGATGTAAACAAACGTGAGAAAGCATATTCTCGCCTCCACTATCTCTGACATGAGAGCATCTATTTATATCTCTGCCAGCAACCCTGTCCGTATTCAAAGTAATAAATAGCTGTCCTTATAGTAAAGTGAGAAAACACAAATGCATCAGGGAAGTAAACTCTTTTTTAGAAAATATTTAGAAAATATATCTATTTAACTCAACTTAAGCTAAGCAAGGAAATTATTGATATGTAACTCTTTCAGAACGGGGGGCCGACTTTATACGTCAGAATCTGACGTCTGTAGACGTCGGATTCTGACGTCTAAAGACGGTCCTCGCACTGAAAGAATTAAAATATTTATAATGGCTGGTCTCCATGGCTTATGCACAAATATTTCAGCGTTCTAAGGGTTGAACATCAAGCTATACAGTTGTTGTTGTTTCTCGGTGTAATCTCCAATCAATATAAAGTGTGTCTATTTCAATCTTAACAGTCCGCACTATGAAGATGGCAACACTTTTAATACATAATTTAAGTTTTTGGCAAATCTGAGTTTCAAATAACAGAGGGAGATGGATGATTCCCTCAATAGGTGAAAATGTTGTTGTGTATGAGTGGAGACCCTAACTGAAACTGTAATCGAAATGAGCCTCAACAATCAACATAACCATATTTTTTATTCCAATTGATAAAAAACTGAGTACGTTTCTGGTTTTCTTTCAGGTGATCCCATATTGGAGCTGCGGCATAAAAACATGATAAATCTGAGTGGAGACTCTAACTTGCTAAAATATATCAAATTATTTAATCAAGTTGGGCTGATTAGCAATCTTGAATCCGTAATCGAAATGAATCTCAACAATAGACATTAAATATCTTATTTTTGAATCCAATGGATAAAAATCAGAGTACTTTCCAGGTTCTCCTTTCAGCTAATCTCATATTGGAGTGGCGGCATAATGATAAAGCATGATAAATGGTTTGCCAATTATGTACAAAACCGATAATAGGCTGTCAACAGCAAAGTATTTCCTCTAGTCAGTACAGATGTGGATATCCGAGGTGTGACATTTTTTCTTCTACATAGACATACTATACATATTGTGATGTACATTGCAAGTATGTCTCTTTTAGCAAATCGTTCCAAGACAAGAGATAATACATGACGACAAAAAATTATTGCACATCACCATAAACGACAATGTTCATTTCGGGCACCGAAGCAATTCTTTATTGATCGTAAAACGTTAGATTCAGGGGTGTATCAGTGAGTTCGAGGTAACGTGTGTGGTCTTTGAACGAAAGTTCTATTTACGTGTTTTAACCCTTGCATCGCGAGGACCGTCTTCAGATTTCAGAATCTGGCGTATTCCATCCCCACACTAAAAGAGTAAACTTCATAATGGACTTGGACACATAACATAGGTATTCAAATTAGGCGGAAAGAGCTGACTAAGACAGTTATGATTATTTTAAATTGATAAAAAAACCTTTGGTCTCTATGGCTTATATAAAAATAGGTGCGGTTTACAACACTATCTAAGTATCTTAGGTAGTCTATGATTTACGCAATGATAGCATTATTAGTGTTTTCTTGTTTTTAACCGCCATCAGTAGAAAGGGTCGATTTACTAAGAAAACTACCGATAGTGATATTCCAGAAATGCAATCGCAAAAATGGAGCAGCGAAATAAAACAGCCTTCTTGTATTGACGGTTTTGGTATTGACGTCAGAAGAAACTGAATTTATGCACTCACCAACTCAAGAAATAAAAAAAATCACAACACCGAATTGATCTACAACAAAAAAAGATTGGCGTGAAAGTAGATTGCCCAGCACGCCTGGATCCTGCTGCTTTACTGTGGGATGGTGCCATTAAAAATCGAGGGGTGGTAGGAAATCGACTGACTGCGTTTGCTTGGCTAAGGTAATATGCAAAGCTACTAAGCATCTTTGAAGCAGCTTTTTAAGTTGATATGTCAACCTAAAAAAATACATTTTGTATCCTGCTGATCTGAGGCAGAGCACGCTACCTTTCGGTCACGTGGCTCCACATATACGGGAAAGAAAATTTTGTTTCTTTGGAGGCTGAATGCCACAGTGGGTGGCGAACCTGAGAACCCTAACAGACAGCCTTAACCACTCCACCGAACCGAACCTACACCGAACTACTCTTTCTGTTGTATATACCATCGTACATTCCTGGAATAGATCGCTGACCGATAATTGGATCCATTATTCATGTCACAATTCTGGACGAAATGCAACACCAGAATCGGCTCCAGGAATGTCTCCACCAGAACTGTAGATTTTTGTATTCACATTTTAGTTTTTTGAGTACTGTATATTATATTATATATATGCACAACAGCGATGACAAACATCCGAATAAAAAAGACACATGGGAGTTAAAGCAAGATATCAAGTCGAATTACTAATGTCACAAAATAAATGTACAATTAATTCGGCATGAAAGTCATTTACATGAGGTGATCACATTAACAATGCAATGCATTAACAATTTGATGAATTCGTAAAAAGCGAGCTTTCAAAGTTATTTAAGGAAGAAAACTAGTAGCGTGAATAAAATTATTTTTTTCAAAACAATTTATATTCAATTTGGCGACAGCGATGTTTCTTACAGATATGGTGTTAAAAAAACAGCTTACAATTCTGAAGTAAATTAAATTATGCTGGGACGAATATGACGCTGAAAGTCATTAGCAATGTGTAACACCTTATAATATAATTTATACCACAACACAAATTTTTTTTGCAAAAATATGCCGAACACG
>OZ024911.1:7880542-7900542 GCA_964017125.1 Flabesymbios commensalis | reverse complement strand
AAAATGACAACTTCATAGTTCACACCACTATTTCACGCGTAGATAGGACGCCGTAACCACACGGGGACGATCTTAGACGGTTTAACTACATTGGGACGATTCCCCTATCAAAAATTACTAAAGTTAGCCCTTTCAGCGGGCATCGACTTTAGACATTAGATTCTGACGTCTATGGATGTCAGATTCTGACGTCTAAAGTCGATCCCCGCTCTGAAAGAATTATAGATTTGTAATGGCCGTATTTAAATGAAGCGGAGAGAGCTAATTAAGACATTTACGATGATTTCAAATTATAAAAACCTTTCCTTTTTATGGTTTGTATACACATATGTCAGCGTTCAAGGGTTTAACCCTTTCACCACTGAAGCTCGTTTTTATGTGCTGAATGCTATGGCATTCAGCACATAAAAACGGGCTTCAGTGGTGAAAGGGTTAAGGGTAAAGCAAGTATATAAGTAAAATTATGATATGCAAACGGTGTTCATTTGAGTGCGATATGGGAAAATACAGCACTCGTTCAATGAATATGGTGTGAGCCTTTAGGCGAACACCTTATTCATTGAACGAGTGCTGTATTGTCACATATCGCACGAAAAATGAACAACGTTTGTATTTTCTCACACGATCAAGTCACACATGACATAATTCTACCATACATTGTGCTCAATCAGCCTCTAGAGTGTGATATGGGCTGATACCGAGAAACGTCTCATAATGAAAAACACAGCACAGACTGTGAGAAAGTTAGTTTTTCACACACGCAGAGTGACACGTGGACCCAGACATATAATGTCGTTATCAATACTACCCAGTCTACCACCCACACATACTGACACGTGAACCTAGACATATCATATTTCATTATCAGGTTGAAACTCAAGCACTGGGTGACATCTAGTATTGTGTGATTCATCCACTCATTTATTTAGTCTTCATTTAAAATAATTTATCATTATTTGTATTTTCTGAAGAATCTGAAAACCTGAATGTCTTATTTATTTATTTATTTATTTGTCCAACTTATATGTAATTACAATATATAACATGAATCCAGAGCAGTATATATATATAATATAATTATAACC
Source organism: Flabesymbios commensalis (assembly GCA_964017125.1). Classification (NCBI taxonomy): domain Eukaryota; kingdom Metazoa; phylum Annelida; class Polychaeta; order Terebellida; family Flabelligeridae; genus Flabesymbios; species Flabesymbios commensalis. The sequence continues at coordinate 7,899,457 of OZ024911.1, read as the reverse complement.
AGTTAATTTCAAAGAAAAAACTGTTTAACAAACATCACTGTCTGGCCATTTTTATTCCCCTTGGGACAGAAAGTTAAAATAAAAAAGGATTCTGTGAAAATGATGAACGAGGCTTTTTATTGGGTGTTATGATTGCCTAGTCACTTGTTTTACCCTTCAAGCCCTCACGATGCATTAAAGCATCATTTTACAATCCTGAAAGAGACTTAATTTTCCTACAACAAAGGATTTTAGAACGAAATTCCCATGAAGCTAATTTACCAATACATGGCAATTTTCTTTAATTTTTAAACCACATCAAATCATCTTCATCAACTACAAGTCGAGAATTGCGACAGCAATTCGCGGCTTGTAGTGGATGAAGATGACAATGGTGAATTCAGGCTTGAAAGGCTTAATCAATCTTGATTGACCCTTTCTGTGCGAGGACCGTCTTTAGACGTCAGACGTCTAAAGTCGATCCTCACACTGATATAATTAACCACATTATGGCCGTAGACCCATGACATTGGTATTCAAATGAAGCGGAAAGAGCTAACTAAGACATTTATGATGATTACAAAACTTCGTCTCCATTGTCTATACAACAATATTTCAGTGTTGTAAGGGCTAATCTTTAAAAACGTGAAAGTAACGAGTCAAATACTGAGCCTATCAGTGTTTGTCCGTGATTATTATTCAATGTTAGCCTGCATCCACAGTGGTGATACAACTGAAAATGTCATATTGTTCAATAATTTACCAAACATGGCGAATGAAATATATTGCAGTGAATTAGTCAGCTTGTTCATTATACTTCACGTCTTCACATATTATCAATCAGTCCGCTCCAGATTCTGCTAATTATTATGTTCTAGCCGGATGCTTCACGCACGAGCCTCCACTGGGATTCTCTCGAAGATTCTTAACGTGACAAAAATGTAAAACAGTACATTTTCTGAAACATGATACGGCATGGTAACACGAAGTAAAATCACACTGTTTGCCAGTTCACATAAGCTTAGGAATCAATAACTACTAAGAGCGGAAAATATTTATCAGGCACAGTTATCAGATGTATAGTTTCTGATAAAAATGGAATGCAAACGGTAAAGGAAATCAACAAATATAATACCAAGAAAACATAGCAAACAATAATGCCGGGTGATCCTGCCATATTATATGCCTGGTCATCACGTTAACTCTCTAAGAGCTGAGATATATTTATATAAACAACAAGACCAAAGTGTTTCTTCAATTTGAAATATCTTAGTTAGCTGTATCCGCTTCATTTGAATACCTAAGTTATGGGTCCACGACAATTATAAAAGTTTACTCTTTCAGTGCGCGGATCGACTATAGGCGTCAGAATTTACCGTTCATAAACGTCAAATCCAGACACATAAAGTCGACCCCCGCGCTGCAATGGTTAAATAAATAAAAACCAACAACGTACGTGTACAATTAATTGACAATTATTTAGTACTTAGTACAACATTGAAGGGTATAATATAAAGAGTATGTCTTTTTCCCGTTGCCGGCTTATTATCATTGTGTTGGCGAAATAATAATCAACCAATAAATAACTGTTAGTTAGTCATTATTCAACCATACAATGTGCCAGCCAGCCAATCAACCAAATATCCACCCGGCAAACATAAAACATTTGTATAACATTTGTACAATGTTGGACCGACGTCTAAGACGTTAGGTCGACGTTGTATAAATGTTATACAAATGTTTCGCAGGCAGTCGATCAGTCAGCCAAACAGTAACACAGTCAATAGTCAACCAGCCTGTCCATACCGTTACCAGACAGTCAGCTCATGTACGGGTTGAACTAATCAACCAGGCAGCCATGTATCTACTAATACAACGGAGAGAACGACATTCAACGACTAGATAACGTTATTTGTGTAATAACCATAACTGCAATAAACCAACAATAATCCAATTTTGGCTCAACGTCGTGTGTCTCATGGGTAAGGACACATACAATAGTTGTTTATTACTGTTTATGGTGTTTTAGACCAAATTTACATGAATCAAATCTAATTTTAGTGGTCACTTTCTAGAATATAGTTAGTGTCTAGTGAATCTACTTAGAGTGAATATTGCTTCATAGCTCTTTCTGCACAATCATGTTAATAACCCTACTCTAATCAAATGACTTCAAGGGTTCTTTCTTAATAGTGTTCAGTACGATAACCAGCACTGCACACTCCAGGCCTTTAAACAGTTTGGAGCAATGCATATGCACAGCCCGAATGACAAACATCCGACACAGACGGGCGTCGAACCCAATACCCAGAACCCAGTACCCAGTACCCAGAACCCAGTCAGTTAGATGTGATGTGATGGTGGGAGACAACTAGGATAAGCTTTGGGGTTAAGTTGATACTGTCTAGTGCACAGTCAGGCAAGTCTCATGGTGGCCAAGCAATCACGGGGCATTCATCCTATGCTGTTTCAATGCTGGGCCAGCGTCGAAGACGGTATGCCAACATTAAAACCGCATCAGGTGAATGTCCCGTGTTTGCTTAGAGAACACAACTACGGGGAATTGCTGCATTTATTGATAAACTCTGTCTATTTTGCCAGAAATTACAAATCAATATCAGATAAGCCAAGCGGACCATGGAATAGCGGACAAATCTAGTATACAACCGACGAATCAAAGAGTGGTTCAGCATGTCACATGACGAGATCGTCCAATCACCGCTGTCATTCAGTTGTTATTTCAATTAGGGGGTTGAATACTTATCTTGGGGTGAATAACCATGTGATCAACAGAGCATGGAGGTATGTAGGCCTACATGGCACTAGCATGTATTTGAGACCAAACGTTGGTAAATCTTAAACAGTCATTTCATTCCCAATATCAGTGGTTTGATCAGCTAATAAAACAGATGAAAACAAACTACAGTCTTGATTACAGTGCGGGGATCGCCTTTAGACGTCAGAATCTGACGTCTGTAGACGTCAGATTCTGAAGTCTAAAGTCGTTCTGTATGATTATTTATACAGGTCGTGGACCCATAACATAGGTATTTAAATGAGGCAGAAAAAGCTAACTAAGACATTAATGATGGTTTTAAATTGAAAAAAACCCATCGTTTAAACCAAAATATGTCAGTGCTTTAAGAGTTAGTGATTCCTCCTTTACCATTACCATATGTTGGCCCGACATTTATCCAAAGTAAGGTCAACGTTGTACAGAGATTGTCTGTTTGTTATGTTTCACATTTAGTATTGGTATCCGCCGTGACCGAGAGGTAGGGTGCTCGGCCTGAGACCACCGGGACTCGAATTTCGAATCATGTGTCTGGAGGGCAGTGTCTTCTCATTTATCCGGCCTTCCTCAAGTGTGTCACCTGGTCCAGTTTAGCCTATTTGTGCACAAAGGTGGCATAAAACCCCATTCATTTTATTTACCATAATGATGTTGGCCCAACATTAAACCAACCTAAATTCAACATTTGAACATAGATTGTCTGTTTGTTATGTTTTGTGCCTTTGCCATTGCTCACTATTACGGCATGTCGTTGATGTTTTGGAACATCTAGTTTTTTCTGTTCTTCTCCGGCCAGACCAGGAGCCAGCAGAGCTCATTCAATACACACTGGACATTTCCTTCGATGCCCGAGAAAAGCCACGATGTCCGGGAGAAATTGACCAGGAAAAGGAAGGACAGTTTGAATGGAATTGGAGTCTTGGTGATTTAGATGTCGTGGGGAAAGTGGGCGGCGAGGAGAGATTAGGGCCTGTCTATAAATCAATACAAATCTATTTATAGCTTCACATGGTACTATGATGTCTTCAAAATAGGAAGTTACAACGTATGATAAAACATAGGAAACACATTTTTGTAACGTACACTATACAGTCAATGCATTATTATTGTCCCGTCATTATTAACGTCGTAGATATTTACCGGGTCAGTTCAGTATATTTCTTATCGTTTCAACACAGCATTTTTTGTGGGGTTTTTTCAATCGTTTTTTTTCAAACTGGTACGGTTTTAAGCAACACGTCAATCAAAACAAAAACAAAGGATATCGCTAAAAGATCCCGACCCAAGTGTAATTATCGACACCCATCCAACGAAAAGAAGGTGTTTCACGTCACCTGGGTGTAAATTGTCAATCAGCACCCATCATTCAGTATTGGTGTCGGGTAGTACACTTGGGCCAAGATCCTTACATATCAATTGGTGTGAATGTTTGGAATCAAGTGAATCAAGATATCTATAGCTGTTTTATTTATGATACCCTGTTCTGCTTTCCATCCAATTTGAAGCAGGCGTTCTGAGCGTGATATCAGCCATTGTATACGACCCCTTATCACGGCTGTGTCTTTCTGTGTCTTCTATTTGACCCCTTGGCAGTTGTGTCATCCTGCTTCTTCAAGAACACACTTTACAAAATATATCGAAGTACCACCCCATACCACTATCTTCTGGATCAGCTCCTGGTATTTGGGGATATTGGATATTGGGACAGGGCGGCTGTATTCCTATTGATCTCACGATGTCTGGATCTTATCTTACAGAACCATTCTCTCTCAGGGACCAGCGTTATCCCTACGTTTGTTTAGCTAAAATTAGAGTAGGTCTATTTAAATTTTAACCCATTTGAAGTTGTGTCTCGCTAGCGCTACCCACAACTTCAAGTGGGTGAAAATTACTCAGATTTGGTTAATTTGAGACCAAACATTGCTGGCTAAACACGCTCTTCATTCTGAATGTCTCTGATTTAATCTGTTATTGATGCTGACAAAACAGATTAAAAACGAAAAAAAAAAAATTTGAGTGAGGTCCTACTTGATTCCGGTGTGTTCTTTTCTCACAATGTGAAGTAAGATGTAGGTAGGTTTTTCAGCTAGAAAATATATTTGTACATCATTACAATGTTATTATCTTAAAATTCATCTTTAACTATTTCATACCATGTATTAATAAAAAACATGTTAAATTGATTGAGCTGTTTGCTTCTTATTGTACTGCATATAAAGTATTTTTAGATACTCATAGTATTGATTATTATTAATAATAATTAGATTGATAGTGACTTGTCGTGTAAGGTGGATATTTTAACGCTGGTAGCTATATACGGCCGCTGGTTACTGCCCCCCCCCCCCCCAACCCCCTGGGCACCCTTGCTGGCCATTAGTTAGTGCTGTTTTATGTATGTTTTATGTAACTAAAGAATACCAAAGATGTTCTACTTAGATTTCTACACTTTCCGGCGTGTATTTTACCCACAATGTATAATAATATGTAGGTATGTTACCTTTGTTTTTGGATCAGGAAAATATATTTGTACATCATTACAATGCTATTAGCTATATATTTATCTATAACTAATTATTTAGCATGTATAAAGAAACATTACATGTGTTAAACTGTTTTGATCTTACTGTATTGCATATAATAAATTCTCATGGTATTAATAATAATAATAATATTATTTATTGACTTGTCGTGCAAAGTGGAGAACATAAAGCTGGTCATTGCACCCCCTCTTGGCCACCCCTGATAACTATCGGGATGCTGTCATTGTGAAGTATAAATGACCACTGGTTACTGTACCCCCTCCTGGCTACCCCTGTTGGTCATTATTGGCATGCCATCACTGTGGGCTGTGGATGACCAAACACGTCAACATGAAATATACGTTTTTCCACCTCTTCTCACAATGTGTGTTCAGATAATTGAAAGGGACGTTCGTATATATCTTGTATGCCGGTGCTGGCCAACATTCATTCAATAGGCCTACTTGCCTACGATGTACCTGATACAGAGGATGAAGGCCTACCCACCAAATTCCGGTTCAATGTTGGGCCAGCATTGCAGCTCATTGCTGGTTCAATGCCGGTCAATCGTATACGACGCTGACCAAACACTAATCTATCACCGGGCATGTTGTATACTTTGCGTAAACATGTGGCATTCAACCGATACTGTTTCAATGTTGACCCACGGTCTTCGACGCTTGAAATAGCATTTGGTGATTGTACCGTCTTTTCTGACTTCTGCATTATACTGGTGACCTTTAAAATCCCGGCGCCAGAAACACCACATACCACCATACATTGGCGCAATGCTGATGTAATGCTGGGCCATCGTCTGAGACGCTGGGCCAACATTATTCCAACCAAACCCCTTTAAGCTCTTAACCACAAATATAATCGTGAATATTATTATTTCTCAACACTTGTTAAAGACAAAAGTACTTAACCTAAGGACATGAAACGTTATATTCGACATGCTCATAAGGACTGGTGTACAGAAATGTCAACCGTTTCCCACACACATCACCCTTCTGTCCCCTAAATAGGACACAAACTCAGGCAAAATAAATTTAATAGTATACCGGCCTCTGGCCGGCCTAATAACTAGTTCGATCATGTCGATGCGCAGGCACTTTTTGGATTTTTTAGAAGATAATGTCTCCTATGATCGGTTTCAAGTTGGACCAGCACTCTAATGTTTAATCTACTTTATTGACCGATCAATGAAATGAAATGTCTGTTTCAACATCAACATTTGCAATTTTTTATCTAAAAATAAAACAAATATAAGTAAGCTTCATTCACTTGTGGGTAGCGATAGCTTTAAAGGCTAAGACACCTTACGACAGGTATTGTACAAATAAAAATACAACACTACGCAGGGAACACACCTGAATGTTGTTTTATTGCTTGGAAATAGTCTTAATGATCATAACATAATATTTTCAATCAAATGCATTATTTGTGTCGTTTTAAATCACTGAGCTCAGTTAATCTCAACATAGGTCTGGTTATCATCCTACCAAAGATGTAATGATACATAGTGTTAGCAGTGTCATATTGAATTAATCTTTACCATTGTCATCTTCATCCACTACAAGTTGCGAATTGCTGTCGCAATTCTCAACTTGTAATGGATGAAGATGATTTGATGTGGTTTAAAAATTAAAGAAAAAACCCATGTATTGGTAAACCAGTTGCATGAAAATTTCCGTTCTAAAACCCTTGGATATAGGAAAATTAAATCTGTTTTCAGGAATATAAAATGATGCTTTAATGCATCGTGAGGGCTCAAAGGGTTATTCATGCAGCTGCAAATAAAGTACCCTCATTTGAATGTTATCTGTGATTTCTGGATTGATTCATTATAATATTTATTCATGAATTAATCTGGGCAGACATAAAATCGTGAACGCTGCTGACACTCAGTATATCAATGGCGTAGCCTATATATAGATGATAAAAAATGAATGTGAATGAGACATCTGGAGGCCATGTTTTAGGTGCGCTTTGGTTGTCAGATTAATACATCAAATCAGAACGCGACATTGACTTCTGACCTTGATTTGTAACTAATGAATACTGATTCTGCACACACATCAAACTCGATACCTTTACACGATAGAAAGGGCCCTCAGCAATGTACTCGAGAGTATCGCCAGCCCCAGGCCATAATGTAACGAAATCGGCAAAATGGGAACAACCTGTCAACACAGGTCATGTTATTTGGCTATTGGGACGTCATTGTATCTATCATTAAAACTTTGCCGAAGAGACACCATGTGTTCCATTTCATGGACAAACGTTATGATCCCAAGACTGGACATGACGTGGATGTGAAACTATAACATACATTATGCCCTCTCTAGTGTATGATAAAATGTCATATTGGAATTTCATTTTATTCATCACTAAAATGACAGTGAAACAAGAATAAATAGACACATCTAAGTTTTACTGGTTTGTGTTTCGTCGTGTAATAACTCCCCTAAATTCTTACAAAATGTAAGAAAAGTAAACTGTCATCAACCGGGTATAAACCTTTCCCTTTTTGTGTATTTTTTTCCACACCACAGTCCTGTCTTCTCCAATATGCTGACTTAGGTTATTCACTCGGGTTAACGGATCACTTCGGTGCAATTCCGTGAATCACCAAGAGCCCAGCAGAATAAATTGTACCGTCATGCGCACGCCCAGAGTTGTGGTAAATGCTGGAAGTGGTCTACAATTTCCTGTTTATTGAACTCGGCTGAATAACCCAATTTGAGTTTAATTTGATTATCTACATTGATGACATTGACAAGGCAAACTGTACGGTAACCCCCTAAAGCGCTGAAATACTTTCGTAAAAACCATGTAGAAATAAGGGTTTTTTCAATTTAAAATTATCATAAATGTCTTAGTTGGCTCTTTCCGCTTCATTTGAATACCAATTTTATGAGTCTACGACCAATATAAATATGTTTACTCTCACAGTGTGGGAACCGACTTTAGACGTGAGAATCATCTGACGTCTACAGACGTCAGATTCGGAGGACTTTAAAGCCGATCACCGCGCTTCAAGGGTTAAAGCGTGGTTATTGGGAAATAAATGAGTGCTTTGCGTGATTTGCAGACTTTTTGTCGCTGATTATCACAAATATGGGTGATTTTTACCTTATTGAAGTTGTGTGTCGCGGTAGAGAGACACAACTTTACGTGGGTAAACAAAATGAATAATTTATTTTAGCGATTCAACGGTGAATGTGAGTGTAATTGTATTATCTGCATTAATGACATTTCATGTGACAGGCATAAACTGGAAGTGAATATTTTGAGAAGCTCAATAAACTTTTTATGTTTTCACCTAGAGATCTAATACAATGAAATATGGAGAAAGGGGGGTATATAACATCATCTTCACCGAGTAACCATTCAAAAGAGCTTCCAGTGACGTCACTGCGTTTCACAGAATTGTGTCATTGATCCTGTCTTTATCTAACACCATCTGGTAACGACGTAACTAAATGTAACAACAGTTTGCTATTTAAATATTCCTATCATTCGAAATAACATAATTAGTTTAGAATTAGTCAGAATTAGTCGAAAATAAAATAGATTTAAAACGACTACAGCCGTGATAAACGCTTAAATGTTCAATGAGGGAATGACAAAATGACTTGCAGAACCAAATGTCTATTTATTGTAGGCCTAACCTTGCTACTATAAATGGTGAGGGTGGCATAATGGAGAAATATTGGACCACTCATCTCACTAAGTGGCGGCGAGAATAGAAATATATATGGAATAAAGTGTCTCAAATACCCGTAATCGTATTGGGAAACAATCCGGTTATATGTTAAGATTGGCTGAATCATGGCACATGACGGCAAGGCCTGTGTCCACGACAAAAAATGACGCTCTCTGTCAAAATGTGTACAAAAACATACCCTGGCCATATCATACATTTGACTTGAAACTTGTTGACTAAGACATCTGCATGAGGAATTTTGAAATTTTACGAAATTTCGCTTAAAGTAGCCTCATATAGTCAGGTCTAAGGTAACCATGCTCGAAACAAATGTTTTCAACATTAACATATTAACTATGTTTATGCGCTAGTTTCAAAAAAAATGTGGGTCTGTAAACCCCTCCCTAAGACAGATATGCGCTCCACCTTTTGTGAATATAGCATTAATATAAACCAAGAATGAACGCGGGGCATCAATTCTACATTTTATCCAATTAATAGAGAGAATAGAGAAAGGAAATTAATTAAATGCTTTTGTTATGGTTATGTCTATCACTATATTCGTTTGATGGTCTATTTTTCATCTCCCATTCACAATTGTTTCATCCGCCTGAGCATCAAGTGAATTAGAAGTAATAGCGTGTTCTATCTGCGAAAAGCTCAAATGATGACAAATATTGCCATAACTTCTGGTTGTATTAATTGTGTAATAACGTTGACTACTCTGGCCTTCAAGTTTCAAAGAAACAAATGTTTTCTTCCCCGCTAATACGTAAAGATTCAATATCATGGGGAGCCTCAGTGATCGAGAGGTAGCGTGCTCGGCCCCAGACCGCAAGGGCGCATATTTCGAATCTTGTGTCTCAACGGCAGTGTATTCTCATTCGTCTCACCATCCTCTGGAGGTTTAGCCTATATGTGCAGAAAGGTGGCATAACATCCTATTTTTCATTTCATTTAAACATCAAGATTTGCAAATGTTTGGTCTAAAATTAAAACAACATATTTTTCACCCACTTGAGATTGTAGATCGCGGTAGCGAGAAACAACTTCAAGTAGGTGAAAAATTAATTTGTCAATGTAGCACTATTATGGGTTAAGCTGCTGAATTATTTGTTTTTATTAACATTGATTTTAAGCTGGTATTGATATTGCAATTTTCTTAAATCTACAACTTACTAATAGAATTCTCTCACTAACTAAGGTGTGAAAAACTCCATGGACTATGTTATAAATATAAAATTATCCTGCTGTGCAAATATAATTTTTTTAGAAAAACAACTATTTACACAATAATCGAACCAAGCTTCTTTAAAAAAATGTAATACTTTTTATGAAGAACACATGACAATAGAGATACAATATACATGAACGATTTACCGCTATTTTCAAATGATTGCGAATGGGGCATAAAATACCACCTTCAATGTCTATCTTTGCTTTCACAACACTTAACGATTGAGTTATCCGGGAACCTACTTTTGGGATGACCGCCAGAAACATCCGTTAAGCCAGATTGGTAGGCTCTGCTCGGCGTAGAGATCACTCAACATTACCCAATGCTAGATCAATTGTGGGCCAGCGTCGCAGACGGTGGCCCAGCATTGATCTAGCATAATATATGAGCATTTCGATTCTACACAGATTGTCTATCTATTCTGTTTTCTTTGCCATTGGTAACCAGTACGCCTCCAGTGGATTGTGCTGCATGTAGTTTTTTTCTGGTTGTCTCCGTCCAGACCATTAGACAAACAGACGAGGTCATTCAATCCATGCTGGACATTTCCTTCCTTTTAATGCCAACAATACACAGCACAATGTCCGGGAGAAATTTACCAGGAAAAGGACAGTTTGTGAGAAATTGGGCGTCGTGGGGAAAGTGAGCGGCAAGGCTGACCTTTCAACGCTGTTTATATCTGCACATAGTATTATGACACATACGGCATGAAATGGGTCAAAGTATGGAATATAATAAAATACTACCTTGTAAATAATAACTACCATACGGCAAGACCATAGATAAATGTCGTTTATTTACATCCTATCAAGAGTTATCTTCCTTTATCTTCAATGTCACCCATACAACATATTTCTGAACATGCTGTAAAATTGTGTATTTTTAACCTTTTATTTTTTTATATCCTGTCAATACTGTATATTGTTTGTCCTTTCAACAGAGTATATTTTCTGTTCTGTTCTTTTTTATGCAAGAAAGAATTAAAACAACAATAAATGTGACACAAAAATCATTCATGATTGATTATTACAACCATAACTTTTAAGTGGGTAAGAATATTTGATTTATTTGTGAACACAAATTTTCAGGCCATTACGTTTAAACACTCCATTCAGAATAATAGTGATGATTTGATCTAATAATGAAAACTGATTAAGATGAATTATTTGCTTGGTTAGCACTGGAAGCGTTAACGGAAACTCTAAGCCAATTATGCATCTATATTTGTCTTTCCAACATCGTATGTTTTATGTTTTCAAATACTTACATTCTGTGTTTTCTTAACCCTCACTGTGCAAACCATGGAGACCAAAAGTTTTTTATCAATTTGAAAATCATCATAAAAGTCTTAGTTAGCTCTCTACGCTTCATTTGAATACATATGTTATGAGTCTATGACGGTTATAAGTAGGCCTATGTTAGTTCTTTCAGCACGGGGATCGTCTTTAGACGTCAGAATCTGACGTCTACAGACGTCAGATTGTGACGTATAAAGACGGTTTAATGCCGCACCCCCTCCACTGGATCAGCCCCTTGTTTGAGGAAAGGTCGGCTGTATTCCTATTGATCTCACGATGTCTGGATCATATATTACAGAACCAATCCAATAATTTAATTTTAGGAATTAAACCAATGGTGTTTAAGGGGTCTTGCCAAGTTAAAAAAAAATTACTCGGATTGGCCAGACATCAACCACCCACCCCCCTTCCCATTTTTTAATTTTTTTGAAATCATGTGCAACTAAAAAGCAGCACATAAAACACACAAAAACACTAAATTTCCCCAAAAAAATCCAAGTTGGGACTTGACCCACAAATCCACTTCCGAGTTTTTCTCTGAATTTTTGATTTTTTTTAACTTGACAAAACCCCTAAACGTTAGTCCATCATCTACGATGCTGGTTCAACGTCGGTTTATTGTTATCGTTGTTTAATGTATGGTGTTAGTTGTGATGTGTTGTGGGTCATGGACAATAGATAATATTCATATTGCCTAAAAACAATCATCTATTGCACAGTACATCACTGTGTTTCATGCAATCTAAAAATACTTTAAAAACTATATACCCATCTTGTCTATCTTCTCCGTGGAAAAAAATGAAGGATGTTATCTGAATTGTTTTAGTCTAAATCTGGACGACGTCCTCATCAAGCAATAAGCGATGACCCAGTGTTGTATTAATGCTGGGCCATCGTCGAAAACGCTGGTCCAACATTAATCCAACACTGTGTGGAGTAAAAGCTCAATAAAAAATATGTACTTCTAGGATACGTGTCAACATGTGGAATAGTAGTGAAGTTTTCTTTCATTTCTAATATTGATTAGTGCACAATCGGCCTAATGGAAAGTGGCGAAATGGTCAATGGTCACATCACTCCTGGTTAAACATGTTTTTTTTTTATTTGTTTGCCTCCATTCCCTGCAATTCAGAATTAGAAATGGCCACTGGTTATGTTACCCCTCTTGGCCACCCCCGATGACCATTATTGGCATGCTCCCAGCCCCAGGGCTCGTATTCTCGTAGAATTAGGTGGCAATATATCTTGGACATCAGATTAATCGAAAGTGTCATTTCGCCCAATCTGATCGAGAATACTGACCCAGAGGTAATAATGTCCACTGGTTACGGGACCCCTCTTGGTCACCCATGATGGTCATTATTAGCCTATCGCCATTCTATACATATGGAAACAGATATGAACCAACTGATTCTATTTCCCTTGTTCTGAGGTATAAATGGAAACTGATTATTGTAGCCCCTCTCAGCCACCCCTGATGGTCATTATTGGCCTCTCAACATACTACGTATATGATAAAGCCCCAGGAACTCTACATTCGTAGCTTTGAAAAGGGCCGAGGCCGAAGGCCGAGGCCTTTTTCAAAGCTAAGAATGTAGAGTTCCGAGGGTTTTAACTGACTTAAAACACATCCGACCATAATGAAAATCCCTCATAATCAACAGTTCGGTCGCGCCTAACTGATTATAGTAGCATAGGCCTACCATTATAATTGATCTGTACTTGATGCACAATAACTCTTCATTCCCGGCTTAGAATGTCGTGGTCGGACAAAGAAAATAATGTAGTGGTGTGTTTTAAATATAGGAGAAGAGATAAGAACCAACTGATTATATTTTCCTTGTTCTGAGGTATTAAGTATAAATGGAAACTGGTTATTGTAGCCCCTCTTGGCCACCCCTGATGGTCATTATCGGCCTCCCGCCATACCACACAGTACAAGAAAAAAGATAAGGACCAGCTGATTCTTTTTCCTTGTGCTGAGGTATAAACTGCCACTGGTTACTGTAGCCCCTGTTGGCCACCCCTGCTGGGCATCATTGGCATGCTGTCACTGGGAGCCACGAATGACCAAACATGTCAAGATGAAATATGTCCTTTACGACCTCTTCACACGATGTGTGTTTTGATAATTGAAAGGGCCGCTAGTATCTGTCGGTGCTGCTATTTTTCTCTGCTGAGAAGTATTTCGTAATTGAATTTGTTTCCGTTCTTGTTGGAGACCACACGCTCGATTAATAATAGAGCAATTTAGTTACAACAGTTTCGGTTATAATTATTTATTAGCTTTATTTGTTAAAAAGGGTATTTTTGCTTATTTGACCTTGAAATTGACGTTTTGACCTTGAAGATGACTTTATATCATAAAAATAATACAAGAAATGGATTGCCCAGTCAAAATCACATGAAAATGAGGTATTACACTTGTTCCTGGCTTCATTTGTTGAAAAAAACATATTTGACCTTGAAATATCTGGCGGCCATTTTGTTTTTGCTCTTAAATAATTCCGCCCAAGGGTGCCAAAGTGGCACCCGGCTGATTTCTGCTCTGGACACCCCATAGTATCAGAATCAATCATAAAACATCGTCCATACCGCGAAACACGCTTTAGTCAAAAGCCACCGGACTATGTGTTTTGATAATTGAAAGGGACGTTCGTATCTGTCGGTGCTGTTATTTTTCTTTGCTGAGAAGTATTTCGTAATTGAATTTGTTTCCGTTTTTGTTGGAGATCACACGCTCGATTAATAAAAGACCAATTTAGTTAGAACAGTTTCGGTTATGTCCAATCACCAATTAGCCAATTAAAGGCTCAATTGCATCGTGTGTATATTACAGAAGTAATTATGATTCTCAAGATTTCGTGAATAAGACTAGCTACGTTTGAGAAAACAATGCATTCTATGAAATGGTCAAGGTATTGAACACAACATTTATCCAAGTGCCAACCAGATTTGCTTATTTTTGGTATCTGTATCTGTATCTGTATATTACGTGGCAGTACGCACTATTGTGCTATCGCCCCACGGGAGTGACTTAGCAAGGCTTGTGTTTCACTATCATTCATGATATCATTTATAGCCTTATGTGCATGCCAAGTACTCCACATTGGATTTTCTGGGGTTTCGCCGGATGGAAACTGCGCCTACGTCCATTGAGGTTCTTTTGCGTCCAACTCGAAGTCAGTCAGACAAGCCATCTGATTTACATGGTTCTCTGAGCCCCACGACACGACATCGCTGACCAATGTCCTAGTGTAAACGGCACCTGGCAGTCCCAGGCGGTCACCCATCCAATTATGAACCGGGCGCGACGTTGCTTAACTTCAGTGATCAAGCCGACACCGATGAGGCAACGCCGTATTTCGTATGTCTCAATGTCTCAAGTTTAACAAATATGAGTAATTCCCACCCACTTGAAGTTGTGGGCCTCAGTAGCGAGGCACACGACTTCAAGTGGGTGACAATTTGTATTCTATAACTCAACGCTTACTGTTTCACCATCATCCTCGACGATGAGTAAAAAGCCATATATCGTTCTAATAAGTGCCACATGTTAGAACTACATGTTGAATACATACGTTAGGGGGGCACCATTCAATCTCTAAGGGGTGGGGGCTGGAGTTTTTTCGAAATAAATAATTTCTAACAGGCTCTGCATGAAATAAATAATTTACTTAAAGAACTGTTCTAAATATACATGTAATTTTTTTAAATATTTTTAGCACGCCGCCGAGCGTTCGGTATTAAATTTGAAAAATGGTTTAATAAAAGATATGTTTCAAATGTATAATTAAAGGATCTGCTAAATTACAACTTTATTGGCCTATTCTCATTCTGACTTTGCGAGATAAGACACGAGATACAGGAAAGCTGCTGGCTGATTCAACAATTCATTTCGACCACCGTGACCACTTTTTCGCCGAAGCGCATCTAAATTAATTAAATTCTAAAATGCTTCTCTTTCCAGGCTCCTTGCCTCCCTTGCCCTCCAGACATCTGCAATGAGTATTATATACTAATGAAGAATTGGAAATATAATTTAAATAAGCTTCGTTGGCCTTATCTCACTCTCAGCACCCTTTGGGTGCTAGGGTTCCCTCTAGCGAACTCTGACTAATCCCGATGTCCCATCCATTCACACCGTTGCACACACTGATAATCTCACAGTCATATTGGGAATCTCGCTGACTGGTATTGATTTATCGGCTGAGGACTTCTTCCCAAATAAAAGCCCCCGTGGTGTTGACAGATCTCTGTTCCAAAATAAACAGCGGCATTGCTTACAGCGCACAGAAGGTTGTGTATTAGTGCAATATTTTTGCTGATGTCTGCAGATAATAGATATCGAGCTAAGCTGGACAGAGAAATATTGCTTGCGAAAACACCTACGTTTTATGTATATTATTAACTTAAATGTTTTTGCTATTACTACTGGATTATTATCATTACCAAGTAAACACAAAACACTTGTATAACATTTGTACAACGTCGGCCCAACGTCTTTGAAGTTGGTTCAACATGCTACAAATGTTATGCAAATGTTTTGTGTTTACTGGGTGTGTAGCTGACGAGGTCGCCGGTCACAGCCCGGCTGACCAGCTGCCTATTGAAAAAACGCGAGGCACCAGTTTAATGTTTGCCCGCCCTCATCTGAGTGTCTAGTGGTGTACAATCAATTTGTTACGTAGAAAAAGTCTGCCCACCATTTTTAATAAGTTTTAAAGGTCACGTTAAGAAAATATATACAGTTGAATATTCGAATCGAGCTGGTATGAACAGTATCAATGGCGGCCATTTTGTTTGAATTTCTGGAGTCTATAAACAACATCCAGTTCCCCGTCTGGAAACAAAATTCCAGACAGGTGCCCCGTCTACTGGGTATGTATCACGTGAAAACCTTAGCCAGCAGGATGCGCCAGTCCCTTTAACCCTTTCAAGCCTGAATTTATCATTGTCATCTTCATCCCCTACAAGCCGTGAATTGCTGTTGCAATTCTCGACTTGTAGTGGATGAAGAAGACTTGAAACGGTTTAAAAATTAAAGAAAATTGCCATGTATTGGGAAAATGTATCATGTATCATGGAAATTTTCATTCTAAAACCCTTGGTTGTAGGAAAATTAAGTCTGTTTTCAGGGATGTTAAATGATGTTTATTGTTGGTCCACCATCTGCAACATGAGGTCAGCGTCTCTATTCTCTGGAAATTAATATTAGCTTTGCTAATCCAGACAAACCGAGAATTAGAGTTGAATCAGCACAGGTTGAAAGTCTTCTCTCTACTGTGATAAACATGATCTATGATTGTGCAAAATCGTTCCTGTCTGTGTAATAATATACTACCACTAGTCACTCATGGTCTCACCACCCTAAATAAGCCGAAATCCAGGGTTGTGTCTACTAATGATGGAATCATCACACAAAATATTTTTGATGCGGCTGTTCCAACCTCTATTTAAACAAAATAAAATACAAAGAAGTTATAATTTTGTGAATATTTATAAAGCACACGTTATCTGCTTTGTCAAGGATATCAGATATAACTGTTTCATGATAACCTCGCAGGGATACAGTGGGTTAAAAAGATGTGTGTCTGTTCTGTGAAAGAGAGTACTGATTATAGCCCAATTTTAACAGTAGTGACCTTTTTACATGCTAGGGGGTGTAGCTCAAAATTTGTCTGGTAAGCATACCCATAGCGGGCCTGTTTTCGAACAAGGACAACTCAAGCTTTATCCTGATATGTCACACTAAATATCTAATAGGGCGAAAAATGGTGAAATCGGCCTGCGGAATTGAGGCATTTTACATGTGTTTCAATGGGACTGGCATTTGGGGTGGTGAGACCATCAGTAGACACATGGGGTTTGCGTGTTCTGGTCCTTTCTTGACATATTCCAGCTGCTCGATGAAAAATCTGGAGCTTGAAATCTATATTTTATTGAGTTTTACCATCGCTGTAACAATCTAAGTGTAATAGTTTTCATTAGAAAGTATATAATTTGTGAATAAATGTGATAACTATGTCTATAAGAGATCTGAAGAGGCCGTGTTTTGATGATAGAAGTCATAGATAAAATGCCTGGTTGGTAGTTTGATTGTCATATGGGCCCAAATAACAAGAACAAAATAGTTAATTTAAGTAGTCCATTCTAATATGTGTGACATATTTCAACAACAATTTTCGAAATACAAGGTAACAATGACGATTTTGTGTGACGAAATAGAGGCGGGAATAACCACTTCATTTAACTGTTTTATTCAATGCGACTTTCATGGAAACCAGGCCGTCTTTCATGATATCAATAGTTTTTCAAAGGGCTCCGAGGGCAACAGTTTTCAATATATTTGCCTAATTCAAAAATTAAATTGTTCAGAACACCTTCAAGCTTCATCCTGATATGTCACACTAAATATCTAATAGGGTGAAAAATGGTGAAATCGGCCTACGGAATTGAGGCAGTTTACATGTGTTTCAGTGGGACTGGCATTTGGGGTGGTGAGACCTCATGCGAACAGGTAGGCTAAACTGGGCCATGCAGATTCCATGGGAGATGAATCGACAAAATGACACGGACCAACAAACACAGTACGCTTCCCAGAAAACGCGATATATGCGACTCAAAGCTGGACTGAAGCTTGCATAACATCTGCGACACAAGTCCAATATTAAACCAGAACTGGGAGAAATTCTAGAAAGTTTGTTGTGTTATGTCTATGCTATGCTGAATAGAAAGGAATGAGAAATAAAGTGACTAATATCCACTTTCTTAATGGACAGTAAACTGTATAGTATGACAAGAGGTGTTCTATTATTGGCTAAATCATGTCACGTGATGACACGACAGGTTGGCGTCCACCATAAGCTTTACACTCTTCATAAAGCAGCTGGGACGTTACACATAACTGAATCAAAATATTTACATTTCGATATAAAATGTCAGACATAACATGTTGCGGGACCGAATCTGAATCTGACGTTTGATAATAAAAACATATTCCAACGCCTTAAGGACTAAAGTGGCGAAAAATCCCCCTGTGTGAAGTATCAGATACACTCTTTCATATTCAAGGGGACGACATGATTATCATATTAATACAGTAGTTATTCCATCAATAAGAGGACACGACAAGGGAAGTTAATTGAATGAGTTTTATGATTCTATCTATTACTTTATCCGCTTCATAGCTTATTTCTCATCTCGCATTTATAATTTGATAGTTAACTGTTTCCATTAAAACGAACATTAAGTGAGGCAGCATTAATAACAAAATCTGTCTGCGGAAAGCTGAGGTGATGATAAATATTACCATAACCTCTGGTTGTATTAATTGTGTCAAAGTGGTGAGAGAATATAGTGTGTGCTCTGTCCAGTAG
>OZ024911.1:7165763-7168263 GCA_964017125.1 Flabesymbios commensalis | reverse complement strand
TTGGCTGATTGACTGACTGAATGACTGACTAGCTCCATGACTGACTAACTCGCTGACTAATTGGCATATGGGTAGTCCATTTCATTGTCCTCAGACTAGCTTCGGCAGACCAGTGATCCAAGGCCTGCTACGAATGGCAGCATTATGGAGGTGTAAATGTTCCGATCTAATGAGCAATAAAACTAGATTTAATTTAAGCTAAGTAATTGTATTTTGAAACCAACAAGACGCTCGAAGTATCAAAAAGGGCTTCAAATTATAGATCCAGGTAGGACATAGTTTATTTCTATAACACTCAAAAAGTTGAATTTTTGAGTTACCTGAGCTGTTGTCCCTATCACCGGCGACCAAGTATTTCAGCATAGCCCTCACCGCCATCTTCTGTGCACCCCTCAGACCAGGGATGTCATTCACCGCCTCGGGTCCTGCCGCTTCTATGTTTCTTAGCAGACCCACGCTGGTGTAACCTTCATCTTTCAGTAGTTTGGCTGTGACATCCGTGATATGGAATCTCTTGTAGATCTCAGTAAGATTGTACTCAGAGAAATTGTCAGCACTCATGTTGTAGAATTACTGAAACATATATTATTCATTGATGTGTGTGTAGGCTATCTGTCCACGATAAAACCTAATACCTGTACATAAAACGATATGATTGGCAAATTAGGTACCGTAAAACGGGATGACTTGGGACGATTTCAACTGTTTTTCATATCCACACTCAAGGCATTTTCCAATATGACTGTATAAATGTATAATCACTGGAATCGTTAAATATAAGTTTTTGTTTAGTTATGTTGTTCGACCAATTTTTTTAAAATAATTTAAAGTGTCCCAAGTCACCACGCAAATGGGGTGACTTGGGACATATGTGATTTATTTTTAAAATTAACAGTTCTCATTGAGATTGTCTCCATTAATATCTATTTAAAGTATAATAAGTATACAAAAAGCTCAATTTAATATTTAGTGCTGAATTTAAGATCTAACCCACGCTCTGTATTTAGAATTAATGATTAAAAATAGACCAGTTTTACAGGTGTGATTTGACGTCATAATGCGTTTTTTAAAGATGTTTTGTGTATATATATCTAACACATATCTCAGCCAATCAGGCTGGAATTTACGTGACAGAAAGATATAGTCCCAATCTTTCATACTACCACTCACAGTGGAATTAGTTTTTACATACTCAATTATGTGACACCCCTGAAACAAATAAATAACACATGGGGTGACTTGGGACACTCTTGTGTTTTTTTTTAAATCAACAGCAACAACCAAAATGAAATGTAACCAGCTCAACTGATAATAAAATACGCATGGGCATACTATGAACAACAATATCACCATATACCAGAGACATATACCCCAGCAAAATTGCATGTCTACACCAAAATATATACCCTGTAAGATATGGGTGCCGTATAATGGGGTGATTTGGGACGATGGGGTGACAAATGTGCATAACAACTACGGAAAAATGTGTCCCAAGTCACCCCACTTCAAAAATGTATTTGTTTAAAATTCATGGATTGTGACTTTACAGGAAAAGTATGTTTGATATTATTTTTATTCTTAAAATAACATTTTTGAAACCTTGACTATTTCATGTCCAAAATATAATTGAGTCATCAAATTATAAAGGTACCCCACAAGTCAAAAGTAGAAGTAACTTCAGAAATGTCCATAAAATTGCACTCACCTAAAAATGCTCACTACCTTCAAATGGTAGAGGTCTTCCCGCCAAACATAATGCAGTTGGCACATCAACAATATTCTGTCTTAGTTATTATACAAATATAACTCCTAATATAAAAATTGTCATTACAGTCATATTTTAAAATAATATTTGAATGATTTGTCCCAAGTCACCCCATCGTCCCAAGTCACCCCATTTTACGGTACAGCGTTTCAGCATTAAATTTCACTGCAAAATCCAAGTCCTCTGTAAATCCAAATCCTTTGTAAACGACAAAACTGCCACCGAAAAGTGAAAACCATGGTTGATAAAAAATAACACACCTCTCCAACTGATTAGAACATGGACTGAAGTATCAGGAAAGCACTCCAGTCAACGACCACCCACGTCACCCAACTTATCGAACAATGTCATTTAAGTCAGCCTCTCCCATATTTTAGATTGCTACGTGAAAACATTGCAGAATGTTAATAATAAATAATTTTTACAGACCTGAGACGATGATTTATCTAAATACCACTACAATTATACATGACAACAGTTATGTAGACAAGTTGATGGTCATATAAACTGTTGGCAAGTAGGCCTGGACCTATGTCCCGTGTCTTTTGGTTTATCATCGCGTTTCTACCATGCCGCTCTATATAATAACTATGCAAATGCCCAGCTAATATTTGACTAAAACAGTGCTCCTTTATTGTCAGCTGATTATAGTTTGGCTGACGTCACGGACACAGGAATAGGCTTCAGGGGGGGGGGGGGAGGGGGTTACACACGAGGTCAAGTGACCACTTTTTG
>OZ024911.1:6686773-7165563 GCA_964017125.1 Flabesymbios commensalis | reverse complement strand
GGGAAGGGGGTTTCACACCCGGCTTCAGGGGGGGGGAAGGGGGGGTGGCGGGGGGGTTACACACGAGGTCAAGCGACCACTTTTTTATCAACGAGAGATTCACGGAATCATTCCGAAACAAAACCCTGGGCTAACTTTATATTGGCATTGGGTCTCTAGGCCTAACGTGGGTAGCCCTGTATACAAGACTATACTCGCCGTCAAATTAACCAGGATCGCATGATTTTTGGCGATTTCTCCGTCAATTCTAAACCGATTTTCTTCAAATTTTGCAAAGGCCATTTTCTATTCAAATCCTAACAGCCGTGAAAATTTCATGAAATTATATATAGCGCATTTCAAAAGTTAGACCATTTGACATGTAATAAATTGAAATTACGACGTTCCTCTTTAACCCCATTAAACTAATTTTAGAATATAATTACATGCCAAATGGTGTAACTTTTGAAATATTGAATATTATTTTGCGAATTTTTTTACCCCTGTTAGGATTTTAATAGAAAATGGCCTCTGCAAAATTTCAAGAAAATCGGTTCATAATTGACGGAGAAATCGCCGAAAATCATGCGATCCTGGTTGATCATTTTTAATATGACGGCGACTATAATCCGCCCGAGCTGCGGAAATAGACTTGTAATGTCTTCAGGGCTTTAACGTGGGGTATCCTAACTTAAGTTTGTGGAATTGTAAAAGCTCAGATTTTATTTATGTTGATTCTATGACTCAAGTAAGCCCTACTATATTTCTAAAAGTTACAGTGTAGGGTACATAGGATTTTATTATACTTGTTTGACATTTGTATTAACGTCACTTGACTTCATATAAGCCATTGTATAACCACGGCCTACACGCCCCATGCCCTGTAGCCTATGCAGTATGACATATGTGCTGTGACAATACGTGTAGACCCTGGTTTAATTTGGTTGAAATCTGTAACAAAATAAAACAATTCCCCAGAAGTGTGGAGTCTGTTGGTTCCAGGAAGGATCGTTATATTTACACGGGCCTATTATCAGATTATATAGGCCCCTATATTAATTATTATGATTATTATAGCAGCTGTGTCGTTTTGCTTCACTGAACCACTGTACAATTATGCCTACATCATGTACTAGATTCACCCAATAGTTTTATATAGGCTTATATTAGTTGTATTAATGGTCATCTAGCATTGTCTAAGTAAGTGACATTGTAATACGATACAGTGCAGATGAATGATGAACAGATGATGACATGAGGGTGGGCATGAGGGTAGGGTGATATGGCATGGTGGGTTACTGTGAGTGTTTTCCTTCACTCGCCCTATAATAAGGCCCGATGTCCTGGGGTTTTACCCCCCCCCCCCCCTAGGCTTATAGGTATAAACGTTCACGGTTCCCAATGCTGGCTTTATGTTGGGCCATCGTCACAGACGGTGGGCCAACATAAAGCCAGCATTGGGTGAATGGCTCACGTTTGCTGGGACAAAGCCGCGCCTAAAACAGTTTGCACAAACTCTTTGGCTTTTATTGATGAAACTTTTTTTTTCAAATATTGAAAAGTTTAGGCTCAATATATCTAGGCCTAATATATTAGCATCAGCTTTTTTGTACAATCCACGAGAATCAAATAAATGATTTACTATCAGCTAGCAGGGGCGTGCACAGGGTGGGGGGGGTGGGTGGTGGTCAGAAGGGTCCCGAACCCCCTCCCCGCCCCTTGAGCTGCAGATGGTTTAAATTTTCTAGGGATTTCAGGGGGCAAGCCCCCGTGACCCCTATATTTTTTCTAAATTTTACCTCTTGACCCTCCCCCCCCCCCCCCTTGAAGGAAAGCTGCGCACGCCCCTGGCTAGTGACTCTGATTGAGTACACGGTATAATGTGTTCTTGTAGAAATTCATGAACTTGACCTGCTCTTGATCTCGTCAAAGGTTTTTCAACGGAATTTGACTCAGTGGGGCCATGTAAAAACACCCATAAAACCCCATCCGAAAGTTACAAGCCACTGTTTGGACCAGATATCAATACGGACGAGATCTCTGTCCGGGACATCTTTGTTAGTGTTGAGTAAATTTGAAACCATATAAAACAAACTATCGTCTGCAAATAAACTAATTTTACTTTCCAACCATTCTTTAATATCGTCTATAAATATAAGGAATAATAGGGGACCGAGAACAGACCCCTGTGGAACTCTGCTTCTATTGTGCCATATTAAAAAAAAATGACCGTTTATCACAACGCATTGTTTTCTGTCAGTTAGATAGTCAGAAAACCATTCGTTCAGAGAACCAGTTATCACCAGGTTATGCCATTATTTTTTAATTTATGCAGCATACCAGCATGCCACACTCGATCAAAGGCTTTGGAAATATCAGCAAAAACTAAGCGCTCTTTTTTTCATTATCCAATGCCTCGCAGAAAACAAAAAAACTAAAGACAAAGCACATAATCGTAGAATGGGAAATTATGTTGGTACATCAATCTCAGTATCTACAGAATTGAGCCTGACCATGAGTATAAAGCATTTCTGGCGAATTCGTCCAATAAATAGGCCTTAATAAAACACATCCTTGCTGAATACATGGCCAATGTAGACATTACCGTCCAGCATACAGAAGGTGATTTAGATTATGAGATATGTTCCGTGGCCGTCAGCACAAGCTAAACCAACAGGTGTTATCGCCCCTCGCCCTCTGCAATCACCTTGAACATGACTGACGCTCCTCACCCCCTCCCATCACTTTGAACTTTGCTGACGCCCCTCACCCCCTGCCATCACCTTAAACATGGCTGACGCCCCTCACATCACCTTGAACATGGCTGACGCCCCTCAACCCCTCACATCACCTTGAACATGGCTGATGCCCCTCGCCCTCTGCCATCACCTTGAACATGACTGACGCCCCTGCACCCCCTCCCATCACCTTGAACATGGATGACGCCCCTCACCCCTTCCCATCACCTCGAACATGGCTGACGCCCCTCACCCCCTCCCATCACCTTGAACATGGCTGACGCCCCTCACCCTCTGCCATCACCTTGAACATGGCAGACGCCTCTCACCCTCTCCCATCACCTTGAACATGGCTGACGCCCCTCACCCTCTGCCATCACCTTGAACATGGCTGACGCCCCTCACCCCCTCTCATCACCTTGAACATGGCTGACGCCCCTCACACCCCTCCCATCACCTCAAACATGGCTGACGCTCCTCACCCCCTCCCATCACTTTGAACATGGCTGACGCCCCTCACCCTCTGCCATCACCTTGAACATGGCTGACGCCCCTTATACCCCCCTTGTCATTCATTTTAACATGGCTGACGCCCCTAACCCCCCCATCATATTGAACGTGGCTGACGCCCCTCACACCCCTCCCATAACCTTGAGCATGGCTGACGCCCCTCACACCCCTCCCATCACCTTGAACATGGCTGACGCCCCTCACCCCCTCCCATCACCTTGAACATGGCTGACACCCTCAACCCCCTCCCATCACCATGAACATGGCTGACGCCCCTCAACCCGCTCCCATCACCTTGAACATGGCTGACGCTCCTCAACCCCTTCACATCACCTTGAACATGGCTGACGCCATATACTCTTTATACATCATGCTGATCTGTCAGATTACTATAAAAACATGTACATGATTACACCAAGACAGACAGTGTGCATCTTCATACTGAAAAAAGTATAGATACAGAACTCATTTATGGTTTACTTTCTCCACATGACTTGAGTGGATGCGACACCACTTCAAGGCCATATGGCATTTAGTTCAGGGTATTAATAAGTAGTGAAGTAGTGAACATAAGAAAACAATTGCAACAGAAGCTTTTTTGATGTGTTGGGTACATTAACATCCACAATGACTTAAAAAGTCACAAGCCAGAGACTTGTCGCCTAAAATGGCTAAATTATCACTTACCCACATCATAGGATGTTTTGCATAGGTAATTATTTGTTACCCATAAGTGTTTGAAATGCTTCTAAATACAAACTAAATGAAAATATAAGTAATGCTCGAAACTCTTAAGAGCAATATTTTGAAAATGTGGATATATAAGTAATAAAACAATTCAAGCAACAGCTTCATTGTTAAGAGACTAGAAAGACATAATGCATTATGGTGTTCAGAGGCCAAATTATATTTTAAATTTATTTATATGGTAACCCTCCGTAACTATGTAATAACACATTACACGCTTCAGGGACTAAAATGGCCCATTGGTCATGGTTGTATCAAGTCATATAATAACACTTTACACGCTTCAGGGGTTAAAATGTTCCAATAGTCATAGTTGTATCAAACTATGTAATAACACATTACACGCTTCAGAGGTTAAAATGGCCCATTAGTCATAGTTGTATCAAGTCATATAATAACACTTTACACGCTTCAGGGGTTAAAATGTTCCAATAGTCATAGTTGTATCAAACTATGTAATAACACATTACACGCTTAAGAGGTTAAAATGGCCATTAGTCATAGTTATATCAAACCATATAATAACACATTACACGCTTCAATGGTTAAAATGGCCCATTGTTTATAGTTGTATCAAACTAGGTGACTGAGCTGCTTCCTGTAATAGACCTATGTATTGTGGTGTTGGCTTAATAAAATATATTGTTTGTTACAAACTATTTTTTTAGTTATTGGTTGGGTTACAAATCTCTCAGTGGTGTACGTTCGTATTAATATAATGTATACATCAGCCTAATATTGCCACCTTCGCCAGAGAGGTTATGTCATAGCTATGCCATAGTTTGCGCCTTGATTTTAATGCTAGACACTAGAAAAAAAAATATATAATAAAAATCTTCCAGAAACCATAAATTGTGTTTTGTGTGCGACAGACCAGAGAAAATACGTCTTATTTTATTTCTTAACATTTTGTTGGCCAGTGTGTGTTTCCATACACACAAATTATGTTAAAAAATCATACACTAAAATGCTGAGCAAAGCTATAATATAATATAGATATAATATGTTATAATAAAAATCGTGTTTGAGCGAACGTGGAGAGACAACTCTACTGCAATTTGTGATATATTATTATAACTGGAATTAAATTAGTTGTTATATGGTATATCGCATGTGCAGATTGGTTAACAGCAACGACAGATGTATACATAACCCTACCCCCTATTTTTAGACAGGTTTGGGTGTACCATATAAGCGGACAAAATATAAAGTTTGTCCCTAATGTTTTTGCTGCTAACATCTCATTTCAATCATGTTTTAACATATCAAGGGTAAAAAAAGTTGTTGTTGGTGAGTTGTGGGAGGGGGGTTGCGGGGGGGGGGGGGGGGTATACGTAGGGTGGCTGTACCCCATGGCTTAGTTAAATTACCTGTGGATTGATAGCTGTGTACATTGATGCATAAAAACTGTTATCTGTATATAGCTATAGTCATTTATCCGATTTAATCGTTATTTGTGTTTGTTTTCAACGTGAATAAAAACAAATTTTATAATTGCTGGTGTCATTATTTGTTTATTATAGCTTTATTATATATACATACATTCAAGTCTTGTAAGGTAATCTCCGTTGATAGGAGTCGCTAGCAGAGCAAATTCATCGAGACACAAACAAACAGCTTGATCTAAATTAAAATTAAAAAAATATATATATTATTTTTTGCACAACTGTGAATAGAACACAATGTAGATGTAGACTATTCCGATGATGTTATAATCACTATTGAATGTGACGATATGCCTAGTGTAGGCTTATTGTGTAATTTACAAATTAGATAGCCTGAACCTCACATTATGTAGAGTAACGTTAGTCGCTTTCTCACACATGGTTAACCATTACAGCGCGGGGATAGACTTTAGTCGTCAAAATCTAATTCTGGCGTCAAAAGTCGATCCCCGCACTGTAAAGAGTAAACATATTTATAATGGCCGTAGACCCATAATAAAGGTATACAAATGAAGCGGAAAGAACCAATTAAGACAGTTATGATGATTTTAAATTGAAAAAACCCTTTAGTTTTCATAATTTATACGAAAGTTTTTTGGCGCTTTAAGGGTTAATGTGATGATTTGATCAGATCAGATCGGTCATGCTGGTGTGGATCACGACTAATCTCCCCGGAGACTCGTTATTACCATCAGTTTACAGTCACGGGTCACACCATACATCCGTCATGCTGGTGTGGATCACAACTACTCTCCCCGGAGACTCGTTATTACCATAAGTTTACAGTCACGCGTCACACCGTAGATCTGTCATGGTGGTGTGGATCACGACTAATCTCCCCGGAGACTCGTTATTACCATCAGTTTACAGTCACGCGTCACACCGTAGTCACTCACAGTCATCTCATCCACCAGTTGTTTTCCTCCTAAATATCAAAAAGAAAACATACGTTATCTTTGGCTAATTTAACCAATTGATTGTTGCTTTGTCAATACAACATAATTATCCATTCGCTTTAAAATACAGTTTTTTATATAATTTAATGTAAAATAAATTATAAGCTGGGCTTATATGCACTATATTATATCATACATAAAGTTGTATCCTCGTGCATATTAGCTGGGCCTATTTGTATACTGCCGCAGGCTATATATGGCTGAATCGCTAAGGCCCGGGGTGTATACAATTAGACAAGGTGGTTGATATTGCTTTGCCCCGAAGTTGATTGAATGCCAGACTGACGTCGCACCAAAAGTGAACCAAACATTGGTGCAACGTCAAGCGACATTGACCATGTCTCCTGCATTTCGTCAACTTAAAGCCAACTTTTGGTCAACTGGTCCATGTTCACAGGAAAGACGAATTGTTGTCCCAACGCTGATTTATTGTTGGATCACCATCTATGACGGTGGCACAACATGAGATCCCTGCTGGGAGGGGGCATAAGGGGCATCAACATAAATCATCATAGCCGTATGGGCTAGGTGAAATTACAGTATTAGGTGCAATACATCTGGTATATTCCCAGACACATAGACAGACAGGCAGCCAGACACACAGAAAGAGTCTTGGGACATAAAAAAACTTTCTGCGTTAAATTGGAAACAAATATCGCGTAATAGTTACCATTTACTCACCAGAACAATGGCTTTACTATTTTTGTTTAAACCATGCAGACTAGAAAGGTTTTTTTAAATGTGAAATCATCATAAATGTCTTAGTTAGCTCTTTCCGATTCATTTGAATACCCATGTTATAGGTCTGTGGTCATTATAAATCTTTTAATTCATTCAGTGCCGGACCACGTATAAATACACTCCCCACGCTAAAAGGGCTAATACTTACTAAATATTAGCAGAGTGAGATCCGGGTGCATACGTGTCATCTGTAGTTTATTGCAGATTTTCAGCCTCACACTCTTTATGCTTTCACTCTGTAATTTATTAAAAATGCAATTCATTAGCAAAACACAGCCCGATCATCCTTTATCTGGTAATGCATTTTTTAAATCCTATTTCCAGCAATGCAGGTATCAGTGCGTGAGACCTTGCTTCATGTAAAATGTTATTGGAAAATGTAGTAATTGTTTAAAGACCTGACCCCCACTTCTTGTGGTGCTGACATAGTTATCTGTAGTGGTAGGCCTTTTATTTGACCCACTGCAGTATCATCGCGTCATGGTTATCTATAGCAGTTGTAGGCCTACTACTACTTGACTTATTGCAGCCTCCTGGAGCTTGGCCATGATCATAATTGCCAGTGTATCCTGGCTCCTTTGCTCATCAGCAGAGCTAGTACAGCTCTCACATCATTGATCAGTCAATGATGTGGCTTTAAACTCCCAGTAAGTGTTTGGCATTAGGTCTTTCTCGCAGGATAAATGGAGCTACCCTCAACTATTGTTACTCTAGAGATTATCCGACTTAAGGGTGACAGAGCTAACCAAAATCCCAAGCCCGAAGCCAGGACTATGCCCTACTCTTATTTTGAATAACTTCGAGGGTTCTTTATAGTGCACAGTATCATAGAGAGCGCTGTACACTCCAGGCCTTTGAACAGTTTGGAGCACTGTATATGCACAACTACATTCGCGTGAAATGTTTAGATTCAATATTATAGCCAAGGCTATTATGAGGCCTATCATAATGCTGAGAGCTAGATGGGTTGTGAAAAACATTAAATTTAACCAATGTTTCACCTAAAATAGCCAAACATGAATAATAATCACTGATAATTAGAATACATTCCTTTCACGAATTTGTAGGAACTAGTTTGATCTGATAGTCTAGCTGACTATTTTATTCTTATTAATTCTGACTTTCTGTTCTTTTTAATATATATATATACTAAAAACATCGCTAGCTGTGGACGATAATAGGTGAATAAAATGATAACTACAAGTCAAATCATCCAGCTAGAAATGTCGCCATCTTAAAATTGGACATGTCATCCTAATATGGAGGATGTTTAACACACCCTTTTTATTCATATTGTATAAATTTCAGGTGATGAAAGTTTTTTTTAACTAGCTCCCAAAATTATGACATTATAGTTTAAGGTGTAATATTGAATCCAAACAATTTAATGTATAGTATTAAAGGAGGACCTATGTGGGGCGAATGTATAGCTTTAAATGGAACAGCGAAAGCCTAGTCTCTAGCTGTTTTTGGGGAAATCCGCTAGATATGCTGTAAAGGATAATAACCCATCCTCACCCCACCCTCACGCCATCATCCGTAAATGGTTCATTCACATTGCACTGTTTTACATCTGTTACAAAGTCACTTAAATAACTGTATCGGTCAAAGATAATGTTAATTAGGCTACAATTTTACTTACTTGGTTGATCTATTTAAATGGAAACATTAGGTAGGCTTAAAGCACAATTTTAGCTTGACGTCAGTTTTCGATTTTAATATATGTTACTCTCGTTATAAAAAAATACATACTGCGGACACAATGATAGTTCCCTTTTCGCCACTCATTGACTGGATGGCTACAGGGAATTCATCATCCAGTTCTTTATCAGGACTGTTCTCTGTGTCGTTTACTACAGGTTGATCCGAAACTGCAACAAAAACAAAAAACATGTACACAGTGTAGGATATAAAGCCACCGAGAAGACCTAATACAAGTAGTGCAGGTCAATCTGACAAAAAAACTTTAGTGAATCTTAATTAAAGTCTCTTAAGTAATCTTACATTCCTTCGTCTCTGATTGTTCACCTATTTCACCTAATGTACCTGCTATAAGTAATGCAGGCCAATCTAAAGGGCCTGTCACACCTTGGCGATCAGCGTCAACGATCACGTAACGCACGAAAAAATCAGCCAAACGCTGGTGAACGTTGACCATCGCTGGACCATCGTTATGCTATCGCCGTGTGAGCTTAGCGATCGTTGTTTGATTGCTGATGAACGCTGAGAGTTTTGAGCAGGTTCAAAACTTTCAACACACACCAGCGTAGAAGAGGAGATGCTAGATGAGCGCTGGGTGGTCGCTATACAATTGCTCCACACTCTGGGGAGCGTTACTCGCTCGCTGTACACGCTAGGGGAGCACTCCTCGATCGTTGTACACGCTAGGAGAGCGTTACTCAGTCGCTATACTATTGCTTATAAATCATAATAGGCATGTACATATAATCTGATATCATACATGTATTACACTTCCTGGTGAATCACTTAAAACCATAAAAATAAAGTGATAAATTATTTGTAAGGATAGATAGACAACATAACTACAAATCAATCTTTATAAAAATTCAGCGCATTTGGAAAAGTTTGTGATCAGCTAATCTACTTCTATGCAATATAGGCCTTCAACACGAGAAAATGTCCCATTCAAAACACTTGTAAACTGTCTTATAAAACTTTGTTTGAAAATTCAAAAAGAGCAATTTACCGCTAGAAATCTACTAAAACCAATGAAATACTGCAGTAAAACATTGTGGTGTTAAAGATCATGTGATCATAACCGTGCATTGCGGAACGACGAGCACACGTTGACAGTCGCTCCCCAGTCGTCGAGTGCGTTATACATGCGCTACTCATGCGCTACTCCCACGCTGCAGTCGCTGGTGATCGCTGGCAATAGAATCACGGGTTGTGTGATGTGCGTTATTCAGTCATCAATCACGTTACTCTAACGCTATTCATGCGCTTATGAACGCTAGACAATCGTTCTGGATCATGAGAGTCCATCAATCCCCAGCGTTTTTAATTCTTTTTTTTTTCGTGCGTTACGTGATCGTTGATGATGATCGCCAAGGTGTGACAGGCCCTTAACAAAATCCCTTTAGTAAATATTAATTAAAGCTATACATTCGCGTATAATGTTTGGATTCAATATTACGCCTGTACTGAAGCTATTGTGGCGCCTATCATAATGTTGGGAACTACATGGGTTGTGAAGAACAATAAATTTTTAGAACAATAAAGTTTTACACCGAAAAAATAACCAAACATGAATGATATTTAGAATACATTCCTTTCAAGAATTAGTTTAATCTGAAAGTCTAGACTTTATTTATTTTCATGATTTATTTTAATTCTGACTTTAATTTCTGTTTTTTTTAAATATATTTACTCGAATACAGCATGATTTTTGTATATTCTGGATCAGCAACATTTACAAAAAATTAATCTGTCCTGTGCATAGGACTGTGAATCCTAGCTGGTGGACGATAATAGATGAATAAAATGACAACTAAATGTCAAATCATTATAATCAGTCAGCTACAAATATCGTCATCTTTTTATATGAAAAATGTTTAACACACCTTTTTATCCACATTGTATAAATTACAGGTGATAAAAATGAGTGTTTTTTTATCTAGCTCTCAACATTATGACATTACAGCCTCAGGTGTATTATTAAATCCAAAGATTTTACGAGAATGTATAGGTTTAAGATAGGACCTACTCTTAAATAATCTTACATTCCTTCTTCTCTGATAATCTACCTATTATACCTAAGATATATGTAGGGTAGGCCTATATTCGGTTTTTGGTTGTGTAGAATCAGAAGTTTACAATGGTTAACTCTCCTCTACTTACAATGTGGCACAGCAGATATCCACAATGTTACTTTATGCCTCACGTTGTAGTCAGACAAGGTGCCTGTGGTTAGTCTTTGATCTGTAAGCAATAAATAAAACAAGGGATAATGTCAACAGGCCTTATTAATAATAACCGTTTTTAATTTGTGTTATTGTTATATTGGGAAAGAAATTAGTGTTCAAAAAAGGTGTTTAAATCAAGATTTGCAAATGTTTGGTCTCAAATTAAACAACTATGTGTAATGTTCAACTACTTGAATTTGTGGATATCGGTGGCGAGACACAACATCAAGTGGCCCAAAATTCTGATAAATTCACTTAGTAGGATAGGTGTTAATAATTTGCCTGTCATGTTCTGCATGTCTTATTTGGTGTTCATGTCAACCATGATGTTAGAACAGCCTAGCACATGCTGTCTGTCTACTTGTGATTCTTCTCATATTATAAACTTACTATGGTAATGAAGTTCAATGTCATCTATATCTTCAGACTGTTTTAACTTCGACTTTATTTTCTGCTTTACATCTTCGATAGCCTCGTCCTGAGAAACATAAAAAATTGGAATTCAAAATTTAATTCGGTAAATACTAGAATCAAAATAAATGTTGAGAAAATATTAACGCTCCTCTTGTTAAATGAAAAAATATTTGCACGAGTGGTTTATTTTAGATATCGCACGGGACGGGATCAACATTTGTGTAACAGAGCTGTCATGAATTGCAATTTTATATCAATAGATAGTGAAAACCACTGCATTGAGTGTGCGAAGTTAGAAATATTTACCTTTGTTGAGTGTGTACAAAACATCCGAATGTATATCATACATCATTGATCAATGGAATAGTAGCCTAGGCTACATACAAACCTTTGAGACATGGATGGTCATTATTTCGCCAGGAAACAACCCTTCAATGATCACTGGAAACTCATCTGGTGTCTCCTCAACCATTGACTGGCTGGAATCTGAATTATAGCATTGCTGATCAGAAGAGGCTGAGCAACGTTACAACATATTAGATAAGTGATCCAATGTTCTTTTAATAGTGGGCCAAAATCGTAGATGAAGAACTAGCGTAACCAGAAACATACATAGAGTAGAAATAACTTTAAAGTGGCACCGCCCGTGTATTAGATATAGCAAGTGAGGAATATAGAGAATTCGAGAGTTTTTCACTTTCTGCCACAGATAGGCCTACCTTAAATGTGTCTTAGTGTGCTCAGCTAGAGGAACACGATTCATGATGATGACTTTCAACTAATGTTTTTCAATATAACACCATAACATGTACAAGGCAAGGCATACAATTATGCAATTCCATGGACATTGCTATTAAAAGACTACATTTCATACTCACATGACTTTGAAGCATGTATGTAGGCCTTATACATAACATTAAATCTCACCTGGGTGATATCAAATTAAACTGTACCTCTCCCAAAATATACTTACATTATTATATAATGTAAGTATAAATGTTGTTGGTCAATGAAAAAGATAGTGAATGCCCTTCTGTTGTATTGGCTGACGTCTGACTTATGAGCCCACCTAAGGACACATATATACATATCTACGATCCACCACCACTTTTTAAAAGTTAAAAATATGGCTGTGATCTATAAGTAATAAAAAACCTAAAGTTTTATATACAACAATAAAAAGATGTTTTTTTTCTAGTTACCTGAGCTGTTGGCCTCATCGTCTGCTGTTAGTGATTTCAGCATTGCCTTCACCGCCATCTTCTGCGCCCCTCTCAGACCAGGGATATAATCCACCGCCTCAGGTCCTGCTGCCTCTATGTTCTTTAGCAGACCCACGCTGGTGTAGCCTTCGTCTTCAAGCAGTTTGACTGTGGCATCCGTGATGTGGAACTTCTTATAGACATCAAGAAGATCGTCTTCAGTAACATTTCTGGGGCGCATGTAGCTTATAAGCGACCCCATTTCTGAAATATATTGATCTATATTGTGAATTTCAATGGAAATGTTTCATTCTGGTATTTCCGCACTCAAGTGGAGCGTGGTGCAATAGTTAGAGCGTGGCACTTTGCCAATGTCATTGCTTGCCGTGCGTTTTCAAACCCCGCTTGGTGCAGGAGTTTTAGAGAAATATCATGTTTTTACTATCTTAATATTGGAACATTATTTTGATGTGTCCTTGGGCAAGGCATTTTCCCCTCATCTACTTCACTTGACTCAGGAGTAAACAAGTACCTGGTAGGACAGAGATTGCAATTTGTTTGATAAGTTTAATATGCTGAAATGGATGACTGTATGCTCTCTGTGGACTTGACATGGCACACGAACGAGCAGGTCATGTGACTAGGGGATAAAATATTAAGACTACAAACCTGAACCTTTTACACCTCTTGGATGACAGGGGCGGATCTAGCTTTTCAGTGAGGGGGGGTTTGACAAAAAAATATATTTTACTGTAAAGGGGTCGAGGGCCCGCCCCGGGAAATTTTATGATTTCCAAAGGCTTTCTCATGCGATTTAACGCATATTGGGCACTGTTTCTCAATCAGTATATCACCAAATCATAAGGAAACCCCTAAATAAGGTGATAATTTTTCTCTGAGGGGAGGGGGAGGGGTTAACCCCCCCCCCCCCCTTGGATCCGCCACTGGATGGTATCAATTAGCTGAACAAATACTCGGTCTGATGTAAATTCAAAGTGACATCATATATCACAGTCAGTGTGTGAGGGGATATATGCCATCCTACAGACAATGAAACAATCATTCTTTAGCCGAGAAACTTATACTTTTATATACCTTGATTAATATTTGCTGTTTTAAAAGTAGCAAATATTTCTCACCACTGGCTACAGCAACTATTTTAGCAAATAATTTATGTTGAGCTAAGTTAAAGGGACTGCCCAGGCTAAAATCATAAAAAAATCGGGTGATTCTATTTTGGTTTCTCAATATGACCAGATTATGTGAACATGTCCATAGACTAGAACTGCAAACGCTTTTTATTTTTGTGCTGCGCATTTCCAGTTAGGCTAGATATAGGGACGAAATTCCCGCATTTCCTATTTTTGACATGGTTGTCAATAATTAGAAATCGGAGATTTCGTCTCTATATTTAGTCTAACTGGTGAATGCGCAGCACAAAAATTAAAAAAACTTGTGCAGTTCTAGTCTAGTTTCAGTTCTAGACTATACAATCACCGATTTTTTAATGATTTTAGCCTGGGCCAGTCCCTTTAATAAAAAAGCTAAAGAAACACACCATTGTATATCTTGAAATCAGATAACCAAATGCCAAAAATACAGAAGGTGGGATAAAAGCGACGAAGAATTCAAGATGGCCGCCATTTCACATAGCCTACCGCATGGTGTAGGCCTATGTTGTTATAATGGTTATATAATAGCATTTGGTATTTGATTTGGTTTGAGCCTTGTTTGACAACGTATATATTTACAAGAAACATGAACACTCAATATTAGGTCAATGTTGGCCCACCGTCTGCGACGCTGGCCCAACATTGACCCAATGTTGGATCAATGTCGCGTGTTTGCTCGTACGTTTGCTTTGCACGCTGTTGAAATGATAGGTCTACGATACACCTCATTCAATAACCCTTGAATCGCTAAAATATTCAATTAAAAAAAACATGTAGGGCCGAGATTAAAGGGTTATTTTCAATTAGAAATCATCATTGCCTAGTTAGCTCTTTCTGCTTCATTTGAATACCCATATGTTGTGTGAGGAGACACTGGTCTCAACGTTAATTCGAAGACGCAATAACGTGATCGCCTAGTCACATTGAGAAGGGAGAAACAATGCTGCTTCTCTGAAAACCATACACGGGAACAGCGAGGTTCGAACCCCGGACGCATGCATGACTGGCGAGGCGCCACGTCCCCTTCTCATAATTATGTTATGGGTCCGCAGCCATTATAAATAATTTGCTCTTACAGTGCGGGGATCGATTTTAGACGTAAGAAGCTGACGTCTATGAACGTCTGATTGTGACGTACTTTATACCAGATCCCCGCGCTCTGAGAGTTATTTCAGCTAACACGGGACATAAGCTCAGCGTTGTTTCAATGTGGGCCAGCGCCGCAGACGATACACCAGCATTGAAACAACATAGTGACAGCGTGCCGTGTTGAGTGGGATCAAGCAACTGTTGATCGTACTATGGATTTAACAAATAACTAACTTCAACTTAGATTCAGATATATATAGACCTATAGCTCACTTACTTATAATCAGTCTCGTAGCGGCACCATGAAACAGTAACCAAGTCCTTTATTGGCCCTAAAAATTCTCAGAGCTGACAATTTCAACTTTAGATCTGCTAATTTAGGCTCGTTCTACGACCCGGCTTCTGCACTCCTCCTAAATTACTATAGCATATATATATATATATATATATATATATATCACTATAGACCTATATTATATTCAACATGTATAGTAAAGAGGACTGAAGTAGCTACGGCGCTGAGAAGCAAATACACAAACTGATCCCTCCATGTCTGATCGATCGTGTTTCGTCAGCCTTATTGACAACTCAGCAAAAATGAGACGTTGACCCAAACGCTTGTTTACTGTTGGCCCAACGTCTATGACGTTGGCCCAACGGTAACACAACGTTGGGTCAACGTCTCTTGTTTGCTGGGAAGCGTGTGTTTTCATGCATGACGCCGGTGAATTTTGCTAGCTATGCAAAACGTGTTACACTGGTCCACTAACATATGAGAGACTATAACCACTCCTGTATACATGTATTAGAGATGACATACATAAAGGCCCAGCCAAAAATCGATCATTTTTCTTTAGCCTTATTGACGAGCGTGTGTTCTCGTGCATGACGTCGGTGAATATTGCTAACTCGGCAAACGTGTGTTACAATTAGACATGTAATGCCAGATAGTGAGTAACCGCCCAGCAAACACGAGACAAACAATGCTGTTTCAATGTTTGTCCAGCGTCGAAGACGGTGGGCCAACATTGAAACAGCATTTGGAGACAGCCTCATGTTTGCTGGGTCATGCAGACCTATTCTGTAAAACGCAGTGACGTTACTCGGTGAAAACAAGGTTATAGAACACCCCCTTCCCATACTTCATTTTGTGAAGCGCAGTGACGTTACTCGGTGAAAACAAGGCTATATAAGATACCTCCCTCATACTTCATTGTATTAGCTAGCTCGGTGAAAACAAAGGAGGTCAAGGTCATTGAATTTCACAGAATATATATGTATTGATCATAGTGACAAGCATTAAATGTCCAGCCAAATATGAATTACAAATCACTTTACCCCCAAAGCACTGAAATAATCTTTTATAAACTATTGAGCCCAACCAGGGGGGCGGATGTAGCTTCTGACTGACGGGGGGGGGCGTTTAAAACTTGACAAAGGAATATTTCACTGCAGCGCGGGGTCCGAAAAGCCCGCCCCGGGGAACTTTTGGATTTTCAAAAGTTTTCTCCGGCCATCTATAAAGCATATTGGG
This sequence comes from Flabesymbios commensalis, assembly GCA_964017125.1. Lineage (NCBI taxonomy): Eukaryota > Metazoa > Annelida > Polychaeta > Terebellida > Flabelligeridae > Flabesymbios > Flabesymbios commensalis. The sequence goes on along the minus strand of OZ024911.1, from coordinate 7,149,110 downwards.
CAATGTTTTTTTCGAGGGGGGGACCCCCTTGGATCCGCCTCTGCCAACGATTTTTTTCAATTTGAAGTAAACTCTTTCCGCTTCGTTTCAATAGCTACATCATGGGTCTTCGGACAATATAAAAACTTTATTCTTACAGTACGGGGATCGATTTTATTCAATACAACGTTCGTCCCAGACTATCAGTCACCTAATGTCAGCTCAATATTGGCCCACCACCTGGCGACGCGGCCCAATATTGAGTCAGCACAATATTATTATTATTCATAATAACAGTGATTTAATCAGTTATTGAAACAAATTAAAAACGACAATGGTCGCGTTTAAAATTAGTAGTGTCCGGCCTTGCGTCGGGCTGTTGTTAAAGGTGTAGTCAACTGTCAAAATTCGCGGGACAAGGGTCCCCCACAAGGGAATAGTGCCCGCGGGTAGGCCAAGGCCCTATTCCATAATAATACTAAATATGCGTTTCATACCCAAAGCCTCATTAAGAGCAAGTTCTCAAATCACAGCAAGTTCATATATACTTGAGCGACATCTATGAGTAACAATTCCATCGGATCTCAAAGCCCTTTGTCCTGGATCTTAGCTGGGCCTTGCTTTGCAAACAAACTGACTGTATTACTGTGGGTATTTCGAAACAGGTTGACCCCATGCGTGTACCGACACCCTGTGAGCACAACACATTTGTATGACTTTGTACAATGTTGGACCAACGTCGAAGACGTTGGGCCGACGTTGTATAAATGTTATACAAATGTTTTGTGTTTGCTGGGAAGGAGGACTTTCTCTCAAACATTGTACATTTGTGCAATGTTGTTTCAATGTTGGGCCAGCGTCGCAGACGTTGGCCTAACATTAAAACAACGTTGGGTGAGTTTTCGTTGGAGTAGTATCCAGTCTTATAATCAGGTTACTTCATCAACCACACTGTACTGTATGCTGAAGGCTTACACGCATGCGAGTTTAGAACCTGACTCTATCCTTAAGGAGGTTTGTTGTTGCACTGAACTTTGTTCATTCCTGATGCAGAAATTTTGATATTGACATCGAAAGTGTAGGCCTACTGATCCTTATTGTCTGATGAATGCAGTAGGCGTAGACATAGCTGGATGTTTTTTTTTGTAACTTCACTCTGATAAATATAAATTTTGTTTTTTTACACTGGTAATTACGTTTATGATTGTCAAAACCATGCACGGTTGTCATCACGTTTTGATGTGTTTGCTGTAATCAAGACAGCGTCTGTTTGACAGCTCGGATTAATCCGAGAGGTCAACCGGAAAAATAGCATATTTATATATAAATGAAAAGAGTTGTAAGCATTGACTCAGTGTTGGGCCAACGTCTTGTTCATAATGCTAACTAATAGCTTTGGCCCGGCATTGAACCAGCGCTGTGGTCCTATTTGCAGGACGGAGCGGTCAGTAATTATTGGCGACGGGTCAAAGTACAGGTAGCATAGCGGGTCTTTCGCACAATCGTTGGTGCGACGCTGGGCCAGCATCTGGAGATGGTGGACCAGCGTTGTACCAACACGGGACACCGAAGCATTGATGTGGGCTGTATTCAGATGGTACAATAATTGGGCCAACACTGTGTCTTGCTTGTTGTAGTTGGCGCGATGCCGGTCCAGCATCCTAAGGTGATGGACCGGCATCGTGCCAACGCATGGTTCAGATGGTAATGTGACATTTACTGATGAGAGGTGAAAGAGGGTATAAAGCCACTAGATTTTGGTGCGATACTTCTCTTTCACTTCTCACCTATCACAGTGATTAAGACTTGGCTTAAGAGCGGTAACTGGTTACTGATTCGTGGCTAGTTACCGCTTTTTGCCTGGTGATAGTGGAGACTCTCTCTGAGCGATGGTTGGCCTCGTGGATGACCATGTGAGCGGACGCAGGCCATTGATTCGCTCAGAGAGAGTCAACAAATTCCTGCAGCTTATAGTGTGAGGCTCAGGGATTTGGAGGCACTGCTTCAGTCAAACCCCCGTTGAGTGGGTCGTTTCTTTTTCTGTACATATTGTAAAACAGCTGTCTGTCTTTGTGTCTTAATAAACGTGTATCCAGCTTCAAGTGTTGTGGACTCTTGACTTGCGTCTCTGCAGAACTCCGAAAGTCATTGTGAGTCCCCATGACTTTTAACATGATGGAGAACCTGGGCAGAGACGCGAGTCACGACTCTTCATGACTCCTGACTCCAGAGAGTGCCAAGTCAAGAGTGGGCCGGTCTGTGCTGATGACCGCCATTAGGACTATCTGGGTACAGGCTAGTGTATAATTTGACCCGGCTGGAGAGTGCTACACGAGTGTATATTTATTTTCCTGTAAACAATATGATCCAATGAGCCAATACAAAAACTTTGTCCCGGCGCCTGGAAGCCAAGTTAAGAGAATGCAGAGAGTCTCTATCATTTCTTGAGAAAGCCGTCAAAATGTCCGGGGGTCAGACGCCGGGACAGGAACAAGAGGTGCTGGTGTCGGCCATTGAAACCAGTGCCATATCTCATAAATCTGCAGGTAGGATTTATGAATCTCTACTAGTATGGCTTTCAGAAGAGGAGCTAGACCACCACTATGGGTACAGCCGGCTCGCCGTCACATCATAACAGATGCGACTGCAGGGCGCCGCCATCTTGAAAACAATGCGACGGGAGACGATTACAGCCAATGATGCAGGTATTGTCAACCCCACTACCATCACCACCGAAGGAGATCTGCTCAATCTGCAGGAGACTCCACCGGCCACCTCTGTGACGATGTCTGTGCCAGCCGATCTTTCATCCCAGTCAGTGCCATCCCCAGCTGTGTCCACATTGGCTTGGTCTGCTTCACGCCCATCACTGCCAGCAGGGAAACTTGCAGTGAAATTGTCTAAATTAAAGGGACTGGCCCAGGCTAAAATCATCAAAAAATCGATGATTTTATTTTAGCTTCTTAATATGACCATATGATGTAAACATGTCCATAGACTAGAACTGCAAAGTTTTTTAATTTTTCTGCTGCGCATTCGCCAGTTAGCGGCTAGATATAGAGACGAAATTCCCGTATTTCCTATTTTTGACATGGTTGTCAATAATTAAAAATCAGGAATTTCGTTTCTATATCTAGCCTAACTGGTGAATGCGCAACACAAAAATTAAAACACTTCGCAGTTCTAGTCTATGGACATGTTTACATCATATGGTCATATTAAGAAGTCAAAATAAAATCACCGATTTTTTGATGATTTTAGCCTGGGCCAGTCCCTTTAAGCCTCCCGACGTTCAGTGGTGAGTACCTGAAATTCAACGCGTTTTGGCAGGCCTCTGAAATCTCAGTTATTTCACAAAACATTCCGAATTCATCTAAATTTGCGTATTTAAACTCGCTTTTGTCGGGGGATGCCTCGCACGCTGTGAGAGGCATCGCCATGACCGACGCAGGGTTTACTGACACTTGTAGCATTTTGAAGGAATTATTTGGCGACTCCGATCAACTAATTTTTAAACATTTGCAAAAACTATTGAAATTAAACCCTCCAAAGGTTTTAAATTCACGCTACACTAAATGTCTCTGGGACTTTTACAATTCTGTACAATTACATGTCAGAAGTCTGTCATTTCTCGGAATTGATGCTGCCAAGTATGGCATAATCATTACACCCATTATAATTAGCCGTCTGCCTTGTCAGTTGGCATTGGAATGGGCGGACGTGAGCAAGGGCAAGAAAGGGGATCTGCCACATTTACTGACCTTCCTACAAGATTTTGTAGCTACCCGTCAACGTGCCCTCTGCTTTTCTACATCCGCTGCGAAGGCCATAAGCAAGTCATCTTGTGAATCCACTCTACAAGAGCGACTACCAACAGCCAGTGCTTTGACAGTAATTGAACAACTTTACTCACATTCCGACACCACTCGCGATCGCTGTTTCACATGCGGCAAGGATCATAGTCTTGTCTCATGTGACCGGTTTTTGAAGTCCTCAGTTACAAAGAGAAGGCAAGCCATTTATAATTACGGTGCCTGCTATAAGTGTTTTAAAGCCAATCACCTGGCCAAAAATTGCCCCACTAAGATAAAGTGTCATCACTGCGATGCGCCGCATCACCCCCTATTATGTAAACTGGGTGATGAGGTGCATGGTAGTGACGAAACAAATACCTCAAAATGTAATAACAGCTCCTCCTTTACGGGTGAAAATCGGAATCTGGTCTTGTCAACCATAGACCTAACAAATGAAATGAATCGGGCTTTAGGCCACCTTTGTGCACATATAGGCTAAACTGGGCCAGGAGAACCTCCTGAGGATGGTGAGATGATTGAGATGACACTGTCCTCCAGACACAGGATTCGAAATTCGAGCCCTGGCGGTCTGAGGCCGAGCACGCTACCTCTCGGTCACGGAGGCTCCCCACAATACTAACTTTCACACGTGGATGGGGAAGAAACAATTTTGTTTCTTTCAAACCGCCGAGACCGGGAACCGAACCCCGGACTCTGGCGTGAAAGGCAGCGGTGCTAACCACTACCCTAGGGCCCCCGCCCCATAGACCTAACAAGGCTGTGAATGTGTCTAGGGCGCCACCTAGTCGTGATATTGTGGCACCTAGTAGTGACAGCAGAATGAGCTCGCTAGTAAAGAGCGAGGAGAGAAATGATTCAGTCTATACGAATTTTAATGTACCACCCAATCACGCACGTGATTCAGGCCAGAAGAGACAGGACTCGTTACAACACCTTGTGTCCCACAATAACATTAATGTCTCTCTAGCTGAAGGGGAGACCGTCTCAGGGAACCGAACTGATGAGGAAACTGAATTTCCAGGGTTCATCGGTCTGACAACCAAGGCGAACAATACCATCTTGTTACAAACGATATCTGTCCCATTTACGACCAAGAGTGGAGAAATGGAAGACTTGAATATTCTATTAGATAGTGGAAGTAATCGTAGCTTCATTATAAATTCAGTGGTTGACAAACTTGAAGCAAGGCATATTGCCGTAGAAAAGCTGACCAACGGGTCGTTTGATAGTAGTAATGTGACTCAAAGTAGACTGAGAAACCTGCATGGATTAAATTTGTTATCATCTGTTCAGGTACAATGTTTAGGTGTTGAAACAATTAGTTCTAAAATATTCAAACAAAAACTGTTGAGTGATGTGATTCAAGAACTAACACAATAGAATGTGTCCTATTTAAATACAGGTGAAGGTATAGAAATACATATGTTGATTGGTATCAACCATTATTGGGAAATAATTCAACCAGACTTTATCAGATTGTCATGTGGGTTTGTCGCCCAGAATTCTAAATTAGGTTATATTATTTCTGGGGCTTGTTTTAACAGCGACAGCACCTCGAATATGTCAAACGCAACCCCCTCCGTGCTAAGTTGCATTGTTTCCTCTCCTCCGACGGCCGAGAATGGTGGTTCATGTAAAGATATTCCGGATTTCTGGTCGTTGGAGAGCATAGGGATAGATACACCGATATCGATTATGACGGGTTGGGTGGAAAACGATCTACCAGCGTTTTTTAACCGAATCGGTTCAGTATAAAAATGAACGTTATTCTGTGGCGCTACCTTGGACGAATAGTGAGCCAAAAAACAAACTGTTAAACAATTACCACAGCGCCGCCCTCCGGTTTGAAAATTTAAAACGGAGACTAGCGCGTGATGAAGAACTCTCCAACAAATATCACTCCGTGTTTGTAGAACTTAAGGAGTTTAGGTATCATGCAACAGGTTGATTTAACGAACAAGACTAACGAATTGCCAGTTCTTTACTTACCTCATCATCCCGTGGTACGAGAATCCAGCTTGACCACCAAGGTACGACCTGTATCCGATGCATCCGCCACCGGAACAAACAAAGTGTCATTAAACGATTGTATGAATTCCGGCCCGAATTTGTTGTCTCTATTAACTGAGATTCTAATAAGATTCCGCAGATGGCATATTCGGCTGATAGGGTGTGACTAGAATTATGAGGTTTACTAGAGTACCCTTCGGTAACTCAGCAAGTCCGTTCTTACTAAATGCAACCATTAAATTTCATCTTAAGAAGTATGATAGTACTGACCCTACCGTGATTGAATTAGAACACAATTTGTATGTGGATAATTGGCTATCCGGCTGTGATACTGTGGAACAGTCCGCGTGTCACATACGGAGGGCCAATGAAATTATGTCTACAGCCAGTATGCATTTTGCTAAATGGGCTAGTAATTGTGCCGAATTGGCCACTAATACGCCCGTTGAGTTGAACAGTAAGATCAATGTAGACGAAGATAAGAAAATTCTTGATCTGAAGTGGGTCCCTAGACTAGATGGGTTCTTGGTCAATAGCAAGAAACCAGTCTTGTTGCGAAAATTGACTAAAAGAATTGCACTTAGTCTGATTTCAAAGATTTTCGATCCATTAGGATTTTTTACGCCCTTTTTGATAAGAGCTAAGATTGTTTTTCAGAGTTTTTGGGCTTACCAGCTAGAATGGGACTCTCCCTTACCCATGTGGAACCACAGTTGCGATCATTCGCCAGCGGATCTGGATTCCGAGGCTGAAAGGGTTAGCTGTCAAACTTAAACGTTCTTGTCTAAATTGTCAACGCCATGATTCCCAAAGCCAAGTTACGCCAGAACCGCCTCTGCCAGTTGACAGGGTTGTTTTGACAGCACCACTTAGCACCGTGGGTGTAGATCATGCTGGGCCATTGTACGCAAGAGATGCAGGTAAAACCAAATTCTACATTTTACTTTTTACGTGCGCAGTGATTCGTGCTGTGCATTTGGAGCTTGTGGGCTCTTTATCCACTCAGGATACTGTCTTGGCGTTTCGCCGTTTTGTGTCACGTAGAGGTCACCCGAATATCGTTTACTCGGACAACTCCAAGATGTTTATTGCATGGAGTCGTCATTTATCTGAGAAACTGTTCTTTTTTTCGGCCCACATGGAAGTTCATAACCCCTAGAGCCCCTGACTGAAATTGAACATTGTATTAACAGCCGCCCTCTCACATATATCAGTGACAACCCAGAATACGTCATTACTCCCGAAGGGTTTTTGATTACTAAAGCCGCCATTTCTATTGAACAGGCCTCAAAGGCTCACCCATACCATGCTCTGTTGCAAGCACAGGGTACTATCCTTGAGCATTTCTGGCAGGTATGGCAAAATGAATATCTGACCAACATACCTAGCAACTTAACAAATAGTCATTCACATAGAAACATTGAACGGGGCCAAGTGGTCTTAGTCCGAGCGGATTTCGACAAACGCATAGCATGGCCGATGGATGTCATTGTAAATGTAAGGGAATCGAGTGACAACATTGTCCGTTCGGCCACCTTCAAAATAGGTGATAAGACATATGATCGACCTATTCAAAGATTGTACACATGTATTATGAATTGGAATATTGAAAATTGAAATTATTAAAACAAATGTGTAAACATGTTAGAAAAGGCCAGAAGGAAATTGGGGTGGGACGTGCCCTAGTCAATTTAGTTGCCTTGATAAAGGAGTGTTGTCAGTTGTTAAACGATGGGTTAACTGAGTAAAGAGGTTCTAAAGTTAGCATTGTTTTGTTAGTTTAAATTAATTTCAAAGTTTTTATATTGATTGAACCGTGATAATAGTTGTTTGGGGATTGTCACCCCTCTCTGGCGGGGAGTGTCAAAACCATGCACGGCTGTCATCACGTTTTGATTTGTTTGCTGTAATCAAGACAGCGTCTGTTTGACAGCTCGGATTAATCCAAGAGGTCAACCGGAAAAATAGCATATTCATATATAAATGAAACGAGTTGTAAGCATTGACTCAGTGTTGGGCCAACGTCTTGTTCATAATGCGAACTAATAGCGTTGGCCCGGCATTGAACCAGCGCTGTCGTCCTATTTGCAGGACGGAGTGGTCAGTAATTATTGGCGACGGGTAAAGGTAGCATAGCGGGTCTTTCGCACAATCGTTGGTGCGACGCCGGGCCAGCATCTGGAGATGGTGGACCAGCGTTGTACCAACACGGGACACCAAAGCATTGATGTGGGCTGTATTCAGATGGTACAATAATTGGGCCAACACTGTGTCTTGCTTGTTGTAGTTGGCACGATGCCGGACCAGCATCCTAAGGTGGTGGACCAGCATCGTGCCAACGCCTGGTTCAGATGGTAATGTGACATTTACTGATGAGAGGTGAAAGAGGGTATAAAGCCACTAGATTTGGGTGCGATACTTCTCTTTCACTTCTCACTTATCACAGTGATTATGACTTGGCTTAAGAGCGGTAACTGGTTACTGAGTCGTGGCTTGTTACCGCTTTTTGCCTGGTGATAGTGGAGACTCTCTCTGAGCGATGGTTGGCTTCGTGGATGACCATGGGAGCGGACGCAAGCCATTGATTCGCTCAAAGAGAGTCAACAAATTCTTGCAGCTTTTAGTGTGAGGCTCAGGGATTTGGAGGCACTGCTTCAGTCAAACCCCAGTTGAGTGGATCGTTTCTTTTTCTGTACATATTGTAAAACAGCTGTCTGTCTCTGTGTCCTAATAAACGTGTATCCAGCTTCAAGTGGTGTGGACTCTTGACTTGCGTCTCTGCAGAATTCCGAAAGTCATTAAGAGTCCCCATGACTTTTAACAATGATATATGGGGTCGAAGGGTTCATATAACGCAAAACTTCTGGTTCAATCAATTTGCACAATTATGACTTCACTTTTGTTAATACCATTACCAATGATGGCAAATATGGACTAGTTGATTGTTTTATATAAATATTAATATTTTCGAACCGTGTAAAACCATTATTTTGCATTCCGATTGACGTGATCTTAAAAAAAATCTTGCTACATAATATTGTGGGAGTGCCATCATGCAGTTTCATGCAGTACAATAACTATACAACATGAAAACACTGAGAAAACATTTTGGACTCACTTTCCAGGTTCAACCAAAACTATGTATTTGACCACCTAACTAATAAAAACTTCGCATCACAATGCACAACATCTATTGTACGAATGATCGAGGGAATAGATAAACGACTTTGTGTTCAGTCACTCTGTGGGGTAGGGCCAAACAAAATAGGCTAAGAAATTTAGGTGAAGTGTTTTATAGCTTCGCTGATCAATGATATTTATCTCCTGATGGCAGCACTCCTCGTGACGTCAACCATACTGTACATGGATCAAGGAATTGACAGACAGGGGATTTTTTCAAAAAATTATACGGACCACATTTGGCCTAGCCAGCCTCTTATATGGTCTAGAGGGGTCCAGAGGATGCCCAAATATGGTCGTTTTTTTTGTTTTGGGGACCATGAACGGGGGTAGATCCGCCACTGGGACCTACAATTTGTGCTCAGGAAACTGTGACGATTTATCTAGGTCTACTTTAAAAGTCAGGGATCCATTGAAGAGACTGTCTGTCAAATTCTCGATCTGCACTGCTATAGACTATAAAGTTCGTATTCACACAATCGCGTTCATAGCTGCCATAATTACCTCTGATTAGACAAATTATTTTTTACAAGTTTATTGAAAAAAAACGTCGTACAAAATGAGTCCGATAGATGGCAAGCAATATAACTTTACAAATAAAAACATGCATAATAGTAGAAATATAAGATATATAATCTATATATCTTAAAAACATGATCATGGAATAATAAAAATGGACAAATAACTAGCCTGTTATTATAGATTGTAGTATGCATGGTCACATATCAAACATCCCTGGAACATCACACTTTAACCAATGCTGAATTATTTGTGGGACAACGTCCCAGACATTAATTTAAATCGACAAACATTATATTAACATTGAATGCTAAATGCAACGATTAAGTCAAATGATGAGCGCTAAAAACATTGTATAACTAATAATGTACTAATAATACAACATGCTGGTGTAGTTTGATAAAAAAATACTAAAATAAAAACATTGACTTAACTAAGATGTTAATGTATAACACGATACCATATCGTCTAATATTAATGTGATACACATTGCGCCAATTAGACCAGTATATAATAATCTTGAAATTGTTGACTCGCTACTTCAACACACGACTTCGCAACACACAACTTCAAACGTGTAAAACTAACTTACACATAATAAAACATATGCCAATAAAACAAAAATAACTATAATTCGACCTCTATTTCTTTTTTGTTTGAATCACATAAACGTTTTAACCCTGGCAGCGTGGCGATTGACTTTAGTCGTCAGAATCTGACATCTACACTGTAAAATACGTCAGATTCTGACGTCGATCCCCGCACTGTAAGCTTAAACGTAGTTCTAATGGCCGTGGACCCATAACATAGGTTTTCAAATGAATCGGAAAGACCTGACTAAGCATTTATTATGATTTCAAAATTAAAAAAACCCTTTGGTTTCCATGGTTTACAGGAAAAAATTCACCGCTTTAAAGGTTAAAACTTCAGCTTTAAGGGCTTGTTGGTTACAACAGAGGGAACGCCACCACCGTGAGACATCTTACCAATGACAAACACATTCTTATTAAATCAACCTCACTCTTATGTCATTGTGAATACTTGAAAAAAAATATTTATGCATAAAAATGAAGAAAATGTCAGTGGGTCATGGGAGAAACCAGGGTTTACTCTAACCTTTAAAGCAAAATACTTTCGTGTAAAAACCATTGAGACTAAAGTGTCATTTTCAATTTAAAATCATCAGAAATGTCTTAGTTACCTCTTTCTGGTTCATTTTATTACCTATGTCAAGGGTCTACAGCCATAATTTTTATAAATATTTTAATACTTTTAGTGCGGGGACCATCTTTATACGTCAGAATCTGATGGTCCCGGCACTGTACAGGTTAATAAGTGAAATTGTTATTCTGTTTCTGATTCATTTGAATATCTATGTTATGTAGAAATAGAATAGAAATACAATAGGAATATTTTTACTTTTACAGTGCGGGAATAGAATTTAGACGTCAGAATCTGATGACTAAAGTCTATCCCCGCACTGTAAGGGTTAACATTCTTGGTGGTGTAGACACCAGATTATCCAGGTTGGTGTGTCTACCAGGTGCTCTAGTCTCCCATCACACGCTCAGTCACTTGCAGCACAGAGTCACTGTTTATATTATAGTCACGCAAGGTCCTGCCATCCTCCAATTGTCTTCCCGCTAAAAATAGGAAAGAAAACAGATTAACCCTTTAAGCCCTCACGATGCATTTTTTTTTTTTTATAAACATGATTTATTTCACATAAGGATTAAAAACAGCAATTGCCACAAGTTGCTCTCCTTGACATAGTAAGAGACACAAAAAATGAAAAAAACCAGACATGGAAAAAATATACATGAAAAAGATGATACAATAAGATGATAAAATAAATGAGTTGCTACTATGAAAGAGTTGTGATGATGATAGAATATTAAAGATGGTTATGAAAATCTGCCACAGGAATATATAAAATCGTGCAATGTTGTAAATAGTATGAGGTTGGTATGGTGGTCTTAGATTTCTGAACCGTACAATAAAATAATTTCAACTTGTTTTTTATTTTGAACTATGTCGACAGAAAGTATACGGTTCAGATCTTGGGTCAATGTTTGTCGAGGGACAGCATAGGCTGGACACACGAAAAGTATGTGATATGGATCTTCTTTAGGTGTTCCGCACCTTTCACAGGAAGGCGATGGGACCATGTTGTACTTGTAGCGCTGGCTGTTCAGTGCACTTGGTCCCAATCGCATTCGGGTGTGGTTAACAGCAGCCCTGCCAAGAAAACGTGAATATAATATTGGGTTGAAATTTGAGTTGCTCTTACTACGTTTAAGGAGTTTAGATTTAAAAGAAAAATAGGACGGGGATGAACGTATAATTTTGTCTAAAGAATTCCAAGATTTAATTGACGAGTTCAAAAAAGAATTTCTGACACAGCTGAGACGTGCAGAGGGTGTAGGGAGTGACATGTTATTAAAACTGCGCAGGCGATAACCTGCATCTCTGGGTCTTGGCAAGATTGCTGTCAGGTACGATGGAGCTAACCCGTGAATAATCTTATATAGTATGACAAGTTTGTGGTTAGTACGCCTTTGGCGTAGTGGTATCCAGTTAAGTTCTAGTAATAAGCGATCATTGCTGGTGTGCTTATATGCACCTGTACAAGCCAATGCGGCCCGCCGCTGAACATTTTCGAGAGCTAGGGCTGCTCTGATTGTACAATTGTCAAAAATAATATCACAATATTCAATGACAGGCAGCAACATGGATTTATACAAGGCGCATAGCGCGTTTCGTGGTAATTTAGTTTTAATATTATTCATCACATAAAGGATTTTATTAGCTTTCAATATGGCTTTATCGATATGTCTTTGCCAGCTGAGGTTGCTCGTGATGGTGAGGCCTAAATGTACATGTTCGATGCTGCGTTTAATGACAACACCATCAAATATAAGATTAGGATAGATTACATTTTTCCGATTTGAAATGATTTGGAATATTGTTTTAATTGGGTTAAATTTTACCCTCCATAGGCGTCCCCATTTATATATCCTTTCAAGGTCTCTATTTATTTTGAGGGAGGAGGTTAAGGGGTTGGTAAAAATGTCCAGAAGGGAGGTGTCGTCCGCAAAGAGGTGTGGGTCGCATTCCAGGTCGGTAACAAGGTCGTTAACGTAAACCAGGAATAACAATGGGCCCAATATAGAGCCCTGTGGCACGCCCGCTTCGACATAACTGACGTCGGAACAGCAACCGTCCAATATAACCCTTTGTTTTCTGAGGGCCAGATGGCTTTCCAGCCATTTTAATAAAGTACCAGGAATGCCTAACTGTTTTGATTTAAATAGAAGGCCTTCGTGCCACACCCTATCAAAGGCTTCGGATATGTCCAGGAACACTAGACATGCGTTTTCTTTGTTATCCAAACCAGAATAAAGTTTGTGTACTATGGACAAAAGCTGATTAACAGTGGAATCTTTTTGTTTAAACCCTGAATTTTTCACTGTTAACAAACTATGATGGTTGAGGTATGTATATAAATGATAATGGATCGCCTTCTCCAAAACCTTTGATAGGGACGACAGTAGCGATATTGGCCTATAGTTGGACGCGTTATTTTTACTTTCTTTTTTAAAAATTGGGATAACATTTGCTATTTTCCAACATGAAGGGAATACACCTTGAGCGAGTGACAAGTTAAACAGACGGGCGAGCGGTTCACTCAGAGAGATTGCACATTCCTTTAAAATACGATTGCTAATTTTATCTGGGCCGACGGCTTTGAATACATTTAAATGTTTCAGGATGTTGAAAATCTCAACCGGTGTCAGAATTATTGTTTCAATTTTGTTATCTGTCAAAAGAGTAAAATCTGGTAATGGGTCGTTTTATGTAGGGTCTAGTTTACATTGTTCGGTAAAATATTGATTAAAAACTTCAGCTTTTTCAGCGGTCTCAGTAATGAGACGGTCGCATACAATTAAGTGGGGTATTGATTGAACACGTTTAGTGCCATAAACCAATTTAGTGATTTTCCAAAACGTTTTTGCTGAGGTGTTAGGATCAGTTAATTTACTAGCCGTGTTATTATAGAATTTGTCTCGGCTTGCTCTGAAGGCTGATTTAGCCTCTCTCCTTTTGTTACGAAACTGCTCATGGTGAACCGCATCGCCCGTCCGTTTCCATTTCTTGTGTAATCGTTTACACTGCCTAAATATTCCCCTGATCGCCACAGTCATGCCTGGCTTGTCACGGGAGGTTATCATTAAAAAAGTCATAGTTTCCTCTATCATAAAGCCAAATCCTTCTAGACATCTGTTTATGTTGAGGCCTTAGGATAGACATACTGCCATGTATGATTTTGTGATCAAGACCAGAAATTTCATCTAAAATATCGACATTAGTAAAATAAGCCGGTGCATCTGTAGCTAACAAATCAAGTAGATTATCACCGCGAGTTGGTGCGTTAATTAGTTGAGATAGGTTGTAACTTTCAAACAGATTGACTACTTTTAATCCGAGCTCGCTGTCTCTATGATCGGATGTCCAAATAGTACATCGATCATTAAAGTCGCCCAACAGCACAGTAACTACATTTTTATTGTAAGACACACCCGCAGCTTGACTAAGAGAATCATCTAACGCATTTAAAAAAGTATCTATTTCGGCTATTGATTGGTTAGGTTGTCTGTAACACACACAGATAATAATTTTATGATTTTTGAACATTATTTCTGCCCACAACATTTCAATATCTGATTGTTCTAAGTCAGCTCTTCTCAATACAGTAATACTATTGTGAACATATAAGGCTACGCCCCCACCTCTTCTATTTCTGTCATTTCTAAGTATAGTATAGTTGCACAGTTCTACATCATTGTCTAATACATTATGATCAAGGTGAGTTTCACTGACACCAAATACGTCAAATTCATGGGTATTACATAATTCGAGATACATGTCGTCAATACGACCTTCCTTAGTTAAACTTCTCGCATTTATATGACACATAGATATATTGTTAAAACTGACAGGACCTGGGTGAGGATGGATATCTCCAGCCAAAAACATTACGTAAAGATCAACATTATAGTCATAATAAGTATATACAGTAAGTCACCTGTATTAGTACCCCACATTTTATGTGGATTTAGAGACATATCACTACACTGAGTGTGATTGTACCAACAGCCTATGACTGCCCTCCATTGTTGAATACCAATCATGGTGGGTTATATAACCTCACCCATAATAACATTGACCCATAGAAGACCACCGAACCAGAAATCATTATGGCATTTCATATACATTTATATACATTTCAACATCAACGACAACATTGTAGTAGCAAAATGGGATGAAGATGGCATGGATGGGATGTTTGAACACTGTTCAAACATGGAATATGTGAACATATGAGAAAAAAAGAAAATACAACTCTGTGATATGAAAAAAAAAAGTAAAATTGCGAGATATATCAGGAAAAATACGCGTTGACTTATCGATGTGTGAATCTATTATGGTGAAGTGATCATATAGAATGGTGGACGTGACATATCAGTCGACTTCAGACAGAAGATGTACACCTTTGCGTCATCACAATAATAAAGGTGATATGTACATAATAGCACTACAAGAAAGAAGAATGAATACAAGGATAACGGATGGACATGCACGTGAAAATATTTATTATATACGAGCATGTGTCATAAAACACGTACATCCATACATATATAATATTGAAGTTGTTGTGCCATTACGACACAGGAAACAATCAAACTACGAATCGTGAGCTGACGAGGGCTAGGTTGACAGCTGAGCGTTTGACGTGACCTGATGGGGACATCAGATTAAGCCTACAAACGGATTATCTACTGGTATCGCCATAATGGAGGTGATATTGACATAGGAGCACTACTAAAACAGAAACATGAAGATACATATTACAACTAGACAATGTAGCCTACATAAAGCGACGTATATGTATCATACACATGCATGTGACAAAAAGTTATAGAACAAACATATGAATATAAATATTACTAGGCCTACTAAACATGTGCATAAACCTACATTTATTACATACATGCATGTGACACAAACACACACACCTATACATATATAATGTTGAAATAATGAATCTAATTAAGACACGAAGAGAAAGAACAGACTATATTCAAGAGCCGCCGGTGAGGGTTTGGTGGACAGCTTGGCTTTAGACATGACCTGATGAGGACATTAGAATGTTTATGATGATTGGGTATAATAGGTAAACAACGAGGTGTGATGTGAGGGCCAACGCGGCCTTAACAATGTCTATATCAAACTGGTGATGCATTTCACGATGCATTAAAGCATCATTTTACATCCCTGAAAACATACTTAATTTTGCTAAAACTAAGGGGTTTTGAAGGAAAATATCCATGAATCTTGTAGCAATACACGGCAATTTTCTTATTTTTTTCACTCACTTCAAGTCATCTTCACGCACTACAAGTCGAGAATTGCGACAGCAATTCGCGGCTTGTAGTGGATGAAGATGACAATGGTAAACTCAGGCTTGAAAGGGTTAAGCCACTATGTTTTACCTCTAAACATTTAAGAAAAAAATTACTTCGGACCTATTTTTACCAAAAGTTAATGACGGCGACAAATAAAACAACAAATTGTTCCTATATGTGTAAAAGTTATTGAGGGCGATGAAGAAAAAGAGCCACAAAACAGTTAAATGTTTTTTATCCAATAATAACTTGGAAACCATTTAGTTCTTGCTTTGCCTGCATTTCCGTTTGTGATCCCAGTTCGATCTGGTAAAATCAATCATAATAATATTCTCAAGGCAAAGAATATGCCAGTCAATGTCAATATTAAACATGTTAAAATCCCCTGTCATTTTACTGACCTTGGAGATAATTTAAAAATCCCTATTTTTTTACTCTCCTGATTTTTTGCAAAAATCATGCAAATATTGACAATTAACACATATGTTACATACAAAATATATGACTATGATTAACCTGATAAATGTTCCCTGAGTAGCCAGAACAGCTTTGAAGCTAGGCAATTTATAAAAGTGACAGAGCCTGGGGTCTAGCCTAGTTCCTAGCCAAAATTGTAATTTTCACAGTCAGGCCGGCCTCAGCCATTATAAACTTACCGTATATAATCCTGAGCATAGATGGGTGTAAGCGTGGTTCGCCTAGTCTCTCGCAAATTTTCAACTTCACACAGTCCACGGTTTCACTCTGAAATTTATAAAAACATTTTTCATGAACAAATATCATCCACATTCTCATACAGTATCTTCAATCATGGAGATTGTTTTCCCTATATTCAGTGCGGGGACAGTTTTTGGACGTCAGAATCTGACGTCTACAGAGTCAGACATCTGAAGACGGTCCGCGCGATAAAATAATTGAAAAATGTATAATGGCTGTAGACCCATAACGTAGGTATTTACATGGAGTGGAAAGAGCTAACTAAACGTATTGACCCTCACCCTTACAATGCTGAATTATTTTTGTATATACCATGGAGACCGAAGGGTTTTTTCCAATCTTGAAATAATCATAAATGTCTTATTTAGCTTTTTCTGATTCATTTGAATATTATGTGTATACCACTGTTATAAGTATTTTTCACTCTTCAGTGCGGGGAGCATTTTAGACGTCAAAATCTGAGGTCCATATTGTGTGCTGTAGGTGTTAAGTGACATGTGTGTGCAATAAGAAAAAAATCCAAGAAAGGGTTTTAGGGCTCGAAATTGGACTAAAGTTCCAAAGTTTATCCGTCAGACAACTGACCAAACATTCTACTAGTCCTAATTGTCAATCTGAATTAAATCTTTTTTGCAAAAGAAAACAAATATTATGCAAGCACTGCAATTAAAAGCTCTCTTCAGTCAGCCAACTGTAAAATGCTCATCATCATAGTACTTCGACACAGACTTTGACAAGCTGTGTGTGTGCGTATGTCTGTGCAGCAGGGGGACTCGTCAGCTAGGACCAGTCCTATGAAACTGAACTCGTCCTTCCCAGATTGCTGGTTGTCATGGACAGGGTCAATTTCGAGCCCTGGGTTTGTGGGATATCCCACAGAAAGAGACTGACGAATAGGAAGAATTCCAGGCCGATGTAATAACCCGCCTTGACAAATAAACTAGTGTTTCACTCATTTAATTTACACTTATGTAACCACAAAATACTTTGTGACTTTTACAAATCCAAGTAATTTTCAATCGCTTATAGTCGTAGATCATGTTAGCGAAACACAACTAGAAGTGATTGACATTTATATACAGTAGATCTATTCTTATTCTAACAAACATACATATGATACAGGGATCAACAGCATCTTGCCAGTCATGTGTTGGACGGACACTGTGAAGTTTGTAATAACCAGCTTCTTATTATAACGCCTCTTGACTGTCTTCTTTACCGCAGGCTGATCCGCGGTGACTGTAACAGAAAAACAAGGCATGTATATATACCTAAAGTCAAATTAAATATTATCAACCAGGATCTCATGATTTTCAGCAATTTTTCCGTCAATTTTGAACCGATTTCCTTAAAATTTTGCAGAGAACACTTTAATTCTATTCAAATCCTGACAGCGATAAAAAACTCGCAAAGTTATAAAATTTAATATTTCAAAAGTTAGACAGACAGACAGACAGACAGACAGAATTTTTATTGACGTAAAAAGTCCTCATGGACTTATTTGTCATAGAAAAACATACAATATAATATAATTCAATAATATAAAACATTAACATTATTTTAAAATACAAATAAACAAGCCGATAAAAACAATAGTGATTCTTATTGTAAAATAATATCCACAAATAATTAATAACAAATATAAAGCAGCAAAATAATTTTAAAATACAGATAAATAAGGCGATAAAAGCAATAATTTTTCTGACCGTACAACTATTATCACAACCTATAATTAATAACAACTATAAAACATTAAAATAATTTTAAAATACTGGTAAACAAGCAAATAGAGAAAATACAACTATTATAATAATTAATAATATAAAAAGGTTAGGTAATTTTTTTAAAACACAACTTGATATATTTTGCTAACATGTTGAGTACAGTAAAATTGTTACTGTTTAACAACAGTATAAAAAAAAATTCAGCAGTTTCACCATGGAAATTAGCAATAAACAAATTAATATTACTAAAAAAAAAAGTTCTTTCTGTATTAAAATATGGGCACGTTATTAAAAAGTGAAATTCATCATCAATTTCTGACTCACATCTTAAACAAATTCTCTCTTTTATTGGTAGATTTTCATGTCTCCCTGTTTCAATTCTTAAACAATGTGACGATAAACGTAACTTAGCCATAGCTGTTATGTCTTTAATATTAGTCAAAAATAATAAATAATGTTCGATATTAAATGATTTTTTAAAAGTAATATAAGTACGTAACTTGGGGGCGCTGGTTGTTGCTTGACGCCAGATGTTTATGTAATCATTTTTAATGGTAATTTCAATATCTTCCATAAAACGTTTACTGTTTTCTATGCGTTGTTCCCGCCAAGTATCTTGAAGACCAATGCTACATAAAAGCTGTTTGACATGAGTTACCCAGTTACCTTTGCCTGATCGATCAAAATGAATTAAAGATTTATAACAATGCCTCAATGGGCTACGGGACGAAGAGTTCAGTATGTGACACCAATATTTTAAAGTCAATATTTTTAAGTATAAAAATGGGAAATTGCCCTGTTTCCCCATAGACACCTGGCGAAGAAGTGTGGCGACTTACGCCCAACATTAGTTTAAGGTATTTTAATTGTACTTCTTCAATTGCTTTTGTATCTTCACCGTTATACATAAGCTCGCTGCAGTACATTAAAAACGGCAATATTTGAACATTTAACGTTTTTAATGAAGTTTTAGGTGGCAATTTACCGACACTAGCAGAACTGTAATGTCGTATGGCGAAGATTGATTTTGATGCTTTATCAGCAAGATATTCGTAATTTGAGGCAAACATGTTCTTATTATTAGAGCACCACAATCCAAGGTATTTATATTTTTCTATGATTTTGATGTTTTGATCCCCATAGGCAAATGAACAATTTGCTTTTGCAGCTGAAGGGTTAAAATTACTACATTGGTTTTTGGCAAGCTGACAATCAAGTGCCATAGTTTACAGTAAAGATAGAAACAATTTAGTTGCTTTTGCAGACCAATTGCAGATTGTGAGAAAAAAATTAAATCGTCTGCAAATAATAAATACATTATTATTTCTCTGTCGATTTTTACACCACACTGTGGATCTAAATACTCATTTAGGTCACTTAAAAATGTATTAAATAGCCTAGGACTTAGAACACCTCCTTGTAATACACCATATGTACTTTCAAACGGTAGTGTAATTTTTTTATTCCACGCAATTCGCATTTTTGATTTCGAGTACATATTTTTTATTATATTTAAAAACTTTCCAATAATATTTCTTTTGGCTAGCTTGTGAAACAGTGCCGATCTGTCAATATAGTCAAATGCCTTTGTCAGATCTATATAGCATACATAAAGTGGTTTTTTATACTTTTTGGAATGCTCTACGAGTGAATAAAGAATAAAAATGTTGTCTGATGTTCTACAATTTGCCTTGAAACCAGCCTGGAACTGGTCATTATCACAACACACTTCGTTTTTGTACGTCAAGCGGTTTTCTAAAACAATTTCAAATAATTTTCCTAAGGCTGGTAAGATTGAACTTTGCGGTAGTTTTCAGGGTTTAATTTATCACCTTTTTTGTGAATAGGAGAATTAGTCCGCTAACCCACGTGTCTGGATAAACGCCAGACTCAAAGATAGAATTTAAGTAAAATTTCCAAAAAAGGCATAAAATAATTTTTGCCTTCAGTGATTAGTTCTACAGGAAATCCGTCTATACCTGCAGTTTTACCTTTCTTAACCTTTCTCAATGCAAAATAAATCTAATTTTTTGTTATTTTACCGTTTAAAATCTCGTCTGCCACTATTGTATCTTCTTTATTTATCGAAATAGATCCATTTGTAACACTTTCTTGAATACTGGACATGAATACATAGTCAAACATTTGTAGGGTCGGAGGTCTAGATTGCTTTAAAAAACAGTCATAAAATTCCATTAAAGAAATTTCAGGCATAGGAGTGTTATTTTTATGCTTCATCTTTTTCCATATTTTTTAGTATTCATTTGGGTTTTTATATACAGTTTTGCAGTTTATCAACATAAAATTTAACTTGTTTACGCTTTTTTCGCTGTATTAACGTTTTATAGTCTTTACACATGTCATGATATTGTTTGCACTGAGAAAAGCGCGTGAGATCATTGTCTTTTGCAAATTTATTACATGTGCGTTTTAATTCTTTGCATTCACTATCAAACCAGGCATTATTGGGAAAAGTGGTTGATTTTATAATATAGACCTTTTGCCATCAAATAAAATTTTGTAATAATTTTAATGGAGTTATAGAGGGACGTTGTAATTTTTAATTACCACATATCAAATGGTCTAACTTTTGAAATACGCTATATATAAAGACATTAACGGGGGAGTTAGGATTTGAATAGAAGATGGCCTTTGCTAAATTTCAAGGAAATCGGTTTAGAATTGACAGAGAAATCACCGAAAATCATGCTAGCTTGGTTGAGCATTTCAATGTGACTTTGGGTATAGAGCAGTCTGCAAGAGACATGAAAAAACACTGTTCAATGTCAAAACTGACAAAAAAGTGTGTCGGGTCTGATTGGTCAAGATGATCATTACCACCAATCAGATGCTTTGATCGAGGTTGAATTAACCGTCTTCATACGTGAGAATCTGACGTGGAAAGACGGTCCCGCACTGAAAGAATTAAAATATTTACAATGGTCGTGGACCCATACCATAGGTATTAAAATGAAACAGAAAGAGATAACTAAGACATTTATACTGATTTCCAATTATTAAAAACCCTTTGATTTCCATGGTTTATACAAAATAATTCAGTGTTGTAAGAGTTAACCCTTGGAGCACTGAGCAGAGAAATTTAAATTTTAAGCAACTTGAAGTTGTGTCTCGCTACGCGATCCACAACTTCAAGTGACTGAAAATTTGTGTTGTGTGCGAAATTTAGGTCCCAACATCAGTGTTACAAGATTGAGAGCATATTTGATTTTTAACAACTGGTTATACAGGTGCCAACAAAACACACACGATGTCTACTGTAGTCGACATCAGCGTTGTAAGGGTTAACCTTTGAAGCGCTGAATCTTTTAATGAAAACCTTGAAGCCCAAAGGGTTTTTATAAACTTAAAATCATCATAACTGTCTTAGTAAGCTCTTTCTGATTCATTTGAATACCTATGTCATGGGTCTACGACCATTAGCAATATTTTTACTCTTGCAGTACGGGGATTGACTTTAGACGTCAGAATCTGACGTCTATAGACGTCAGATTTTGACGACTGAAGTCGATCCCCGCGCTGTAAGGGTTAATGGTCTGCGTTGGCCTACTCACGGCGAGGTATGGTTGATATCCACAGTGTTGCTTTTCGCCTCACGTTGTAGTCAGACAATGTCCCACTCTTCATGATTTGATCTGCAATCAATAAATTACAACATGCAAGGTTCTTAAATTTTAGCAATGACTTAATTCAACTTTTAACCTAACCCTTTTCCTGCTAATCACGACAAGAGTCGTTTTAATCTGTTTTATTGGCTTATTAAACCACTGTTACTGGGAATGAAATGACTGCTTAAACATAAAGATTTATAAATGTTTAGTCTCAATTCAGAAAATATGAGTCATTTTCAACCATTTGAGGTTGTGGATCGCGATAGCGAGATACAACCTGAAGTGGTTGAAAATTTAAATAAATGTATTTAGCAGGAGCCAGAAGATCATTTTTTTTATTCAAACAAAAAGAGCAACATTAATACAAGTACAGAATGCTTTTACAGGATCACAGTGAAGATGCATATTACAATCATGTGTAGAGCATGCTTTTCCTCGATTTCTCCGTCATTTATCGACTGATTTTAATAAAATTTTGTTCAGGCCATTCCGGTGAAATCTTTGTAAAATTATATGCAGTATTTCAAAAGTTAGACCATTTGACATGTAGTAAATTGCAAATATGACGTCCCTCTACAAACCCATTACATTAATTCTGGAATTTTATTACATGGAAAATGGTCTGTATAACTTTTAAAATGTTTAATACAATTTCGTGAGATTTTTCTCGATAATATGACATGACTTGGAAGTGGCCTGTGCGCAATTTTAAGAGAATCGATTTAAAATTGACGGAGAAATCGACGAAAAATATGCGCTACAGATAAATGTGTCCTAGATCCAGCTTTGCTGTGATCTTGTAAAATATGATACTGTAATATACCACACAGAATATAATTCCCTGACTTTTCCCTGATTTGAAGCACTTTTCTTAAATTCCCTGACTTTTCCCTGATTAGAAAAATTTCCAGGGTCGCTGGGAACCCTGAATATACCACACAGATTAGAATACATTTCACTATTGGTGTTTTTCAATGTGGATTCTTTGTCAAAATTTAAGGACTTTCAAGTACTTCTTGATAAAGATCCCATTTTTGAAGCACTTTCAAGACCTTGAATATTTTTTGTAAAATTTCTTCATCTTAACCCTGACACTGCTAGTCGCCAAAACACACCAAGCTCAACCTGTTGTAGGCGACTCTGGTCGCCCAATAAACTCAAAGAAAAAAAATATTTATTTTTTTAGTTCTGTTTTGTGGAGTCTTTCTACTTGCGTTTTAAAGATGTCTAACTGTCTGATAATAGCTTTTAGTATCTATTGTTCATCAGATATATTTTTAAGAAAAAACGTGTCAGATATTACTTAGGGGGGCAACCACACATGCTGCAAATTTTATACAACAGTGTAAGGGTTAAAGGTTTTCATGCACTTGCACCATCGCTGACTATATGAGATAATGTCGGCAAGTTTTACGAGTGCTTGCATGTCAACTTTAATTGGTTTATTGGTTATCTACATCTAATCATAGAGTTTTATTGGTCATCACTTGATCAAACTTCAAGCTTGTCAGCATGCCGTCTTCCGACATATTGTCTGCCTTCTTGGTACTAGTATGTGCATGCGAGATCAAAAGGATCAATGTGATTGATTCACTGTACAAACTTACTATGGTAATGGAGTTGAATGTCATCTATTGCCTCAGACAGTTTTAAATTCAACTGTATTTTATTCTTTACGTCTTGGATAGTCTCATCCTGAAAAGGAAAAAAGTCAAGATAAGAAATAATAGTCATATACAGTGATATAATTATGCTTAGCGTTGAAATATAAATTGCATTAAAAATATAATTTGGTGATGGTGTTGATGATTTCTAAATCCCAGAATAAGTACCAATTTATTCTAATTAGCGCCCTGTCCATTACTTAGAATAGCCTCTGAGGCTACAGAGGGGGGGGGGTCGCTTATTAGAGTAGTTTTTTTAATGTGTACTAAGTGCACCATGATCATGGATTTTATTTTCAATTCAGGGGAATGGGCATTTCTTGGAATATGGGGTGGGTGAATAATACCTGCGTTTGTGAGCCTAAATCACTTTCGAGTTTACCACGTTAGCGGTAAGCCGTGTTAGACTTTAAATTGTGAGCTTCGGTTATAATGATATATAAATTTCTATTCATCTGGCTTTTCATCATATTTGTATCATTATATTTTGCATTAACAATAACATATATATTAAATTCATTACATCTCTTTCTCAGTTTTGTTCTTAATTCCATGCGCTCATCATTTTTAAACCATTTTAGAAACTCTAAAATATCATTTTATATTGCCATCTCGGCAATAATTATCAATGAGCCATGGCGATGGTCATCATATTGAAAGTGGAGAGAGTGAGAGCAATATAAATACAAACCTCTGATACATGGATAGTCATTATTTCGCCAGGAAACAAGCCTTCAATGATCACTGGAAAGACATCTGTGGTCTCCTCCGTCTGGATGGGCTCTGTAGCATAGCATTAACCCTTAAAGCGCTAAATTTTTTGTGAAAACCTTGGGAGACCAAAGGTTTTTTTTTAATTTGAAATCATCATAGCTGTCTTAGTTAGCTATTTCTGATTCATTTGAATACCTAGGTTATGGTTTTACGACCATTAGAAATATTTTTATTCCTACAGTGAGGGGATCGACTTTAGTCATCAGAATCTGACGTCTACAGACGTCAGAAATTTTACCCGCATGCTCTAAGAATAAAAATGTTTATACTGGCTGTATACCCATAACATAGGTATTCCATTAAATCAGAAAAAGCTAACTAAGACATTTATGATGATTTGAAATTGAGAAAAACCTCTCTATACTATGATTTATACAAAAATATTTCAGGGTTTTAAGGGTCAATCCTTAAAACACTGATGTCGACTAGATTAGACATTCTGTGACATTTTATTAGCACCTGTATAACCCCTGATAACCTGTTATTAAAACAAAAATATGCCTACAATTTTGAAACACTGATATATTTTAGGACTTCAATTTCGCAAATCACACAAATTTTCAGTCACTTGAAGCTGCGGTTTGCAGTAACGAGACACAACTGCAAGTGACTGAAAATTTAAATTGGATATCTCAGTGATCTAGGGGTTAGTCATCAGAAGTATAGTTTTGTAACAGATAATTCACAAATTATTCATAATTATGTAGGTCTATTTTAGACATAATCGTTTTTTACTGTGATGTTTTAATACCAGTCAAATAATTTTTTTGATGATTGATTGAGTGAATGGCTGATTGATTATTTTTTATATACTATAAAATCTTAGGCCAACTTATATCTCATGCACACTGAACTATAATTAACTTGAAGTAAAAGACAATAAATATGAACTAGAGCCTGACGGCACTGAAGTAGAGCTTGCGCCGACCTTCAGGGTTATTGTTCTACGGACAGCTAAAATGGAGCTGTCTCACAATAATTATTAAAGCTGCTTAACTGTTTTGCTTATTTTAATCAAAAGACCAAGTCATAGAAAAGAGTGTTTAATTTATTATTTAACTGTTTAAAGTATTAAAACCCAGTGAGGGTTTCTGAGCTCTGAACTTTAAAGTCTGAAGTTTGAAGTCCAAAGTCTGAACTTTTTAAGTCCGAAAAAATCTGAAGTAGCCTATATTGTCTAAAGTCTGAAATTCAAAGACGGAAGTTCAAAATCCAAAGGACGAGGTCTGTCCGAAGTATATACAAAGTCTAAAATCCGAACTCGAAGTCTAAAGTTCAAAGTTTGAAGTTCGAATTCTGATGTCTGAAGTGTGAAATTCAAAGTCAGAAGTACAAAATCCGAAGTCTGATGTTCGAAGGTCGAGGCCGAGGTCCAAAGTCTGAAGTAGGAGTCTGACGTCTGAAGTCCGTTCGAAGTTTGTCTGAAGTCTGTCATAAGTCTGAAAACTGTCCGAAATCTATCTGAAGTGGTCTAAATGATAGCGATCACCATTGATCAGCAGTTCTCCTGATCCTCATAACATATATTATAATGTATTTCTTGAGCTTATTTGGTTACATATGTATGTTTGTTTTTGTTGTGTGACAAATAAATAGTCCGAGTCTTTGAGTCCGAAGTTTGACGTCTGTACGATGTCTGACAATGACGGCTACAATCCGACGTCTGAAGTATGTCCGAAGTCCACAATCCGAAGTCTGAAAACTGATGTCTAAAGTCCACAATCTGATGTACGAAGTCTGACGAAATCTGAAGTTTGATGTCCGACGTCTGTCCGAAAACTGTCTGAATTATGTCCAAAGTCTGAAGTACTACGTATGTCTGTTCAAAACCTAGAGTCCAAAAACCGAAATCTGAAGTCCAAAGTATTTCCAAAGTCCAAAATCCGAGTCTGAAACCAAAATCTGAAGTCTGTCAGTTGTCTAAGTCTAAAAACCGAAGTCCAGAGTCTAACGCCCAAAGTTTGAAGTTGAAAGTGTGAAGACGAAAGTCTATCTGAAGTCCATTCAAAGTTTTTTGCAATTATTATAACTTTGGCATACAATACCGGTATTATATAGTGTGTGTTTGTAGATCAATTATGACAATAGCAGGCCAATTGTATCGATAAGCCTGCATATTCCTATAATTATTTTAAGCCTAGTCAAATTTTCATTTCCCCGTTTTTAATCAAGGTCTACTATATTACAATATTATCCGGAGATCATATTATCAAAATATATAAATAGGTGAAATAATATTTCAGAATGAGATTATATAGACTAACATTCAATTAACAAACAATATAAAATGCAAACACACGTGTTGGCCTACATGTATTTAATATACAAACGATTAGGCCTACCTCTAATAAAATTTATACTATTTAAAATTATATTGATCAGAATTTAATTGGACAGCCCCTCCATTAATGTGGCAAGATTTCGTCACCGACACCTCCAGGATAACCGGAGCCGCTGGCTATGTACCCAACAAACACCATGAAAATTGTTGGAGCTGTTAGTTTCTCAATGATGGGCCAACGACGGCGACGCTGGCTTAACATTGAAACAGCATTGGTTGAATGTCTTGTGTAAGTGTTTGCTTGGCCCTAGCAAAAAAAGGATATCCCCCATGAATTGCTTGTCGCGCTTTTCAAGTAGACAGAGAATGGGGGCAGAATATTATAAAGAAATAATTATAACATGACTGTATCTGCATAGATACAGATCCCAGGATACAGATACATGATGATGTAATACCTTGTGTTTTCTGGGCAGGTGGGAAGACTGCGTCGTATTTCTACAGATCTGTAGAAATATGATGCAGTCGTCACTACGTTGATGCCTAATGCACGTGCCGTGCATACAAGCACTCTGGAGAACTTGTTGACCCAGTGAACTGTATATACATGTAGTTCACTGGGTGACCTGTACGCTGTTTACTGGGCCACGCGTAATCTCTAAAGGCTGACATGGTATCACAGAAAGACAGATATTTAACTGTGTTTATCTCAGCAACTAAATAAAAATCTCAAAATTGGAGCGCGTAGTGCAATGAAGAAAGTTCTTTTTAACAGACACATGATGTTAGATATGTTCTCAGCTCAACGAATTTAACGTCATTGTCGTGGAATAAATCGACACTAAAGTACATCAAGCGCAGACAACTGCAACGGTAGAGCTTCGCTCTACTAATAAACATAAACATTCCGAATTAAAAAAAAAACACATGCCAGATTCAACTAATATACTGTAGATCTGGTAATATTTACAAGGTCGTAATTTTCGCGAATTTCATGAGGAGGACAATTTCGCGAATTTAAGAATCTCGCGAATTAGTATTATAATACCGCCACTTATAATCGAAATTAATCATTCGAGAATCCTAGACCTTCATGTAAAGTCCCAAAATCACAAATTCACGAAAATCTAAACATGCAAAAATTACCAGATCTACAGTATATCAAACAGTTTATTTTTGTATGTTACCTAAGCTGCTGTTGTCCCCATCATCTGCTGTCAGGGATTTCAGCATCGCCCTGACTGCCATCTTCTGAGCCCCCTTCAGATCAGGGATATCATTCACCGCTCCAGGTCCCGCCGCTTCTATGTTCCTTAGTAACCGCGAACTGGTGTAACCTTCATCTTCAAGTAGACTCGCTGTGGCATCAGTGATGTGGAACTTCTGGTAAATCTCAGAAAGATAGTCATGACAGAATCTTTTAACACTCATGTTGTCAGCTATTGAGGCTGAAACCAAAAAATAAAAATAGATAAATATAGTGCAATAAATAGTTCTAAATGCGAGTTGTACTTGTAGCCTAGGCCCTCTGATGTTATAATACAATTGACTTTGACCCGTGCTCCGCTGACATAATTTAAACAGCCTCTACAAAAATACCATGAATATAACCAAATATAAAATTGAAAAATGTCGATTACTGTATGAGTATAGTTAAACACTGTAATTAGCATGATAAAGAAAATTTTATGATTATAATAGCCTACTAACCATGCTAACGCTTTTTGTTGCTTTATACAAAACACGTGTAGCAGTGTCACTGACGTGCATGATCAAGTTTTAGATAGTAAAATAATAAATTTAGGTCTGCAGAATGGGTGGAGTATTATTGAAAGTAGAATTAACCCACAGGTTGACACAATGCTAGTTTAATGTTTGGCCACTGTTTACGGCACTTCCCCAACATCAATCAAACATTTATATTGAATGCCCTGTGCTTTTGTGCCGCTGAAGACACTACACCCCGCATATATCAACCTCCGGGTAGACATGCGTTGTGATACAATGCTGGGTCGGGGTTGTACCAGCGTCACATCGCAGTTACAGGCGGTGGACCAACATTGAGTCGGCATTGGGTCGGTGTATCGTGTATAGGCCTACATGGCACATTGTAGTCACCTGCGTCCAGCCAGCAAGATGCCCTGTCCGGTATCGAATCGATGCTGGCCAGCGCCGGCGACGCTGGCCTAATATTATCTGTCATTGGTTCAGTTGCAGCGTGTAGGCCTACTGTGTGGACACATTGACACCAGCATGAAGCACTCCTCGGTATTGAATAGGTGATGGCCGGCGCCGGAGACGGTGGACCAGCATTGAACAGGCATCGGGTTAGTGTCGTGCTCACTTGTAGTGGTCACAGACATCAGCCAAACATCGTGATGAACATTGATTAAAAGCCAAATTACCTATGAAGTTTTTAATAACGTTACAACCATGTCAGAATGTCAATGCCTTGCGTCAGGTATATAGTGGGTGATGGGGTATAGAGATATGGACAGGGGGGTCGTTCAACCTTTAAAGCTCTGAATTACTTAAAAAAAAACATCGCAACCAAATGGGGTTTTTCAATTTAAAACCATCATAACTCTCTTAATTAGCTTTTTCCGATTCATTTGAATACATTTGTTATGGGTCTGCCGTTATTACAAATATTGTTACTCTTACAGTGCGGGGATCGACTTTAGTAGTCATAATATGACGCCTACAGACGTCAGATTATGACGACTAAAGTCGATCCCCGCGCTGTAAGGGTTAACGACCGGCGAAGATGAATAATCCTTATCCTATTATAGTATAGATGAACCCTTACAGCGGGGGATCGACTTTAGTCGTCAGAATCTGACGTCTGTAGACGTCAGATTCTGACGACTAAAGTCAATCCCGGCACTGTAAATAGTAAAAATATTTATAATGGTCGTGGACCCATAACATAGGTAATCAAATGAATCAGCAAGAGCTGACCAAGACATTTATGATGATTTTATATTGAAAAAACCCTTTGGTCTTCATGGTTTATACAAAAGTATTTTAGCGCTTTAAAGATTAACCACCAAAGCGCTACATTATAGTAGTAGTAGTACATGTAGTAAATCATTGCTCTATGTCACTTTTTGGCACAAAAGGTCTTTTAGGTGACATTGTAATACGATAAAAATGTTGTAGTCAATTGATGAGATGAATGGTGTACAGATGATGATGTGAGGGTGGGGGTGATAGGGCATGGTGGGTTATTGAGAGCGTTTTTAGAAAAAACAAAGACACCTGAGTCAAGCACAGATGTGCTGGGGGCACAGATCGAGTTCTTGAGCTTGGTTGAAGAAACACTTCTTGAGAGGTAGTCAGTTAGGTAGTAAGGTAGTTAGGTAGTAGTAAATCATTGCTTTACGTCACTTTTCGGCACAAATGGTCTTTTAAGTGACATTGTAATACGATAAAAACGTTGAAGTCAGTTAGGATTGATGTACTTCAGGACTTATATGAGTGCAATTTTTCTGCAAACACGGTGGTAATAAAAAAAACCAGTGCTATCGCAAACGTTAGAAACTGAAATACCTGAAGTACAGTTTCATAAGTCAAAACGGGTGAATGAAGCCAAACATGTAACTTTGAAGAGAACGAGAGACGCTGCAGTCCAGCTGATGGAGGAGACCAGTGAGGAGGACATGAAGACACTATTTAATGCAGCTTCCATTCTGAAAAAAGCTATCAACAATTCTGACAAATGGATGTTTGCAGGCTCTTTCACAGATGTGACAAGCAAACATGTACCCAAAGAGTTGTACTGTTTTTTTTCGGTGGGTGATCCAAGGGCCACACAAAACCATGGCCACAGATATAAAGTCATCATAGGTGAACAAGCACAGTGAGCATGTTCCTGTCTAGGGTCCAAGTCAACAACAAAAAGTCACATTCCCCCAGGATTATGCATGGAATGCCACAGCAGCTTGCAGTTAGAGTGGCTATCAGCCAGGCAATCAGAATTTTTTTTCTAAACATCCTTAATGGGTTTGGCATGTCAGCTGGATACAAACGACCCCTGTGGTTGGAAGGACGAGTTTTGTGACTTCCGTCCCACAGCGAATAATAATGGTGTTTACGTACCCACATATATTGTGCAGGGACGACACATATATTTTGCAGTGGACAGCGTTGACTTCGCAGAAGATACTCCAGATGAGAAGCGCACACTGCATGGGACAGCGGTGGCAATTTACAAAAAATGTCAACCTGAAGATGACGGCAGTCCAAAACCCAGACAGTCTTGAAAGACACCTTGTCTATGATCGCTATGATGTCTCCACATCACTGGAAGGCACCACTCGAGACAGAAGGCCAAGAGGTCAGCCAGTCATACCCTACTATATAACAGGTGCCACAAACATAGAAAAAAATCCCATTGAAAAAAACTGCCGTCCCATGTAAAGAACAATATGGAGCTCACTGGATTTCTTGCCGAGAAGATGCTCATAAAAGCTCATGCAGAACAGAAGAAGATGGTCGTTGCATGGGGTTCACAGTGTCGAGCTACTCATAGGGATGTCAGCCACCTTAATAGTCAGCAGGAAAAAGCCGGCACCAAACTTTTCCCGCATGCTGCTGAAGCAACTGCCAGTAGGGCTTCAGTCGTCAACATTCACTCACCCGATACTGATGTATTCATCCTGGCATTCCGGCAGTATCCCGAGTTATGCAACAACACTAGCTTCGTGACTGGTGCTGGTACAAAGCAATGTGTCTTTCCTCTCGGACCCATTTTCAAAGCGCTGGGTCTAAACAAAGCTGCTGCTTTCCCACGATTACATGCCTTTAGTGGAGCTGATAACACAAGGGTTTTGCTGGCGGGACAAACTTGCTTTCTGGAAGATTTCCCATGACGCAATGACAGCAAAGATATATCACCACTGAAAAACATAAGAACCATTCTCAAGACAAGTGATGCCATGTCTGATGGACTCGAAGAGTTTATCTGTAAAGTCTACTTTCAAGGGACCAAGAGGTTACCAAAGTGGAAAAGCTCAGATGGTGGCTATTCACAAAAAAAACAGAGAGGTTATCCGAGAGGCTGCCACTTACAAAAGATTCACTACACCAAGCAATTATTCAAGCACACTACCAAGCCATTATCAGTAACAATGACACGCATCTCCACATGATTATGGCTGCAACCTAGAAGAATATCTATGGGTTCCAGTGATGACAAAGAAACAACCTACACCTAGTGCAGTCATCCAGCTGGCAAAGTGTGGCCGCTCGAAGTCAATTAAATGTGAGGTGCTCATGTCGCAAAGCAGGACTGAACTGCACAGAGATGTGTCTGTGACCTCGGTGACGGATGTGACAATCAGAAGAGGACTGCCACTCGATGACAAGGACGATGTTGAAGACTTCCTATGCTATCTGAAATATGTTAAAGGGACCCCTTGGGATGAGACATTTTCAATTTTGCCGATTTTGAAAAAATAATTTATATGAACCTATATAGCCTACTGATCTCAACTAAAAATACAAAAAAGTCAAAAAACAATTTTAAAGCACCAAAAAAGAGTGAAATAGTTATTTTTCCAGGTCGTATACTGCCATGTAAACAAAACAAGTCAGCAATATACAGCACCTTTCACCACATATTCCCACGTCTTGGACGGTAAGATCAAAGCCATCGTTGCTAATTGGTGTCTTATAGTCAAGACAAGACGGGATACACCTGCAGCGCTGATTGTCTGCCCAAGGCTGGGCCAACAGCATCAACATGTTGAAAAGTTCTGGGCCCCCAGATGGTAAAATGTGGGCCTGCTTAACTTAAGTCCGGGCTTGTCCAGGCTCCCCAAACTCGTGGGAAGGCTACGTGCGGTGAGAGAAAATATAACAACACACTCTTCTCAGAATCCAAATCAAAACTGACTTTATTGTTCTATCAGATACATAATATAGTATTTGCGAGCGATCTCCTATCGGGCCAGCTGGATGAACATGTTCAGTAATGGCCAAGTAAAATGTGGCAGGTTATGTCAGAGAGGTAAAAAGTGGCAGGTTATGCCAGAGACTGATCTGAGGATGTTTACGGAACCTGAGCATTAACATTTAACGACATTATGTTTTTAACATGCAATTATGTTCCGACATGCCACGACTTACTAGTACATAATAATATTTATTAATAACAAGAATAATATTTATGAATAACAGGATAGTCTTTGTTTTTCCACTCCCGTTTGGCTTGGAGTAAATATATATAAATGAACATTCTACAGAATTGTTACAATTATTTGATGACGAAACAGTATCGCTGAGCTACTTTGTTCTGTCACACTGTTCCGCCCAGCTGGCGAGATCCTGCTCGGATTGCGGAGTGGTATATCGCGATCGTTCCGTTATCATAATCCCATTAGCTAACGGAATATCATGATCACGGCGCTGAGCGCTCTGCCGCACTTGTGTCATAATCCGATCACTAATAGGCTATTGCAATTCACCGGCTGTAAGCATTTTTAACACCCCTTTTATTCCAGAGCTCACACAAGGTGAAAAGGTGTATGTAAGTTTATACCCTTAGATACGCCTTTTTACTATAAATATACTTCTATGACTAAAATATTTGAATCCTCATTCTCAAAACAAAAGTGCCATTTCACGTGCAGCAAACACATGTAACAATTATCATGAAGCCTATACAGTATCAATGTCCGAGTACTTTTAACCTTACATTCGGTAAGTGTATTGTAACATTTTAACCACTCTCAATTAGAGGACTCTGCGGTACGACCTGGAGGTGCAGAGGCAGGCTGAGTAATGACCACCCAAGTGGGCCCTAATGATTGCAGCTCAGACGCTGTCTCTGCATCTCGCGATTCTGTTTCTACTTTCTTGCACCTCGGAGTAATATCCAACTTTTTCCATATTAATATCGCAAGTCCCACAGAAACGGCCATGCTGACCCCCGCTATAATCCACCCGAAATGATAGGGATGATCAGCCCCCATATTCCATTCCGGTTGAGTTATTTCAGAGGGTAGCTTTAATTTTTCAATGGTTATATCAGTTAGTGCCGGTACGTGTTCCCACTCCGGCCGTCCCAGTTGCTGTTTTACAAGTTCGTCAGGAAGAAGTTCAGGTAGATTAGGATTATCTACAGACAGAAATGGATTTAAATATTTTAATGTGGAATTATACTGTACGGTACCTGAGAGAAGCCAATTTTTGCCGTGTACCTGACAAGTAGCAGCTACACGCAAAGTATATATCCCCAGTGGGAGATAATTGGCCTTCTCAGGTCTCTTGGGACAGTGGACACTGTACATCTCCCCAAAACTGAGGAGCACAAATATAGTGGGTGTAACTTTTTGTACTATCCCAAGCCGGTTCTCCAATCTCGTAACCGTTACCGCACAACTTTGATAATGGTTCGAGTCACCGTTCAGAATACTGCGTGCACACAGTAATCGTCCTGCTCCATAGACTGGCCCAGCTCTGCATATACCTGGTTGACTTCCGATACAGGTGTGGGGTTCAAAAATGCCGCCATGCCGTTTGTCTATAGCCACTGCTGATGGTACTTGTATCTTAAGTGTGTAGTCCGAAGTATTGCGTGGTACTGGCCAACTGGAGATATGGTACCTCAGGTACTCTGTTTCGTCTACTAGGGGTAACTCTGCCTTAAAAACTAATTTGTTCCGATCCTCCCACATAGGGTGGATTTGTATGTGCTCATAGTACCACTCACTACGAGGTCCAAAATGTCCCAGTTTACGGCTGCTCTCCAGGATCTGTACCAGATAGACTTGCGCATCATCCTGTAATTCCGTGATTCTTCCATTGTTTCCACTGGCTACTTTTCCGAGTCTTGTGGTTTCCGTGTACAGCTTACCCATATAATGTTCCATGTCACGAATGTGCTGCATGTTCCGCCTCACTTCACAATGGGTTTGGTTTACAACAGTTATTATATCATTGGTGGTGTGTACAATTTGAGATTCCAATTTCATGGCTGCATTTATGTGTCGCTACACTCTTCAACTTCGCCTTGTGTAGCTGTGCCAAAAAGCTTAGAACTAATTTCACCTACAATGTTCAATAACCCTCTCCTTCTCCGGACTCGGGGTGCAGAATGTGAAGGGGTCAGTGCATCCTCCATATCTGTTATATGTTGATCCCAAATCATGCGTGTTGTGTTTGACGGTGGGCGATGTTGATATAAAAGTTCCAATACATGTTTAAAATTGATTAATTTTTCAGAAATACCTTGCGGTAGAGTGGGTGATTCAATTATCACTAGCACAGTCCAAGTGGCCGCCTGGGCCCTTATGTCTTCTGGTGTAGAAATCAATAATCCATCTTGGAGTGGGTGCGGTTCATTTTCATGCAGATACGCGACTGTAGGAGACATTATTAGGCTCCAGCCATAGTAAAATGGGATACCAGTGCAATAGCCTCGCATTTTCCTCTCTTTATAATCTGTGGGCTGGGAGGAGAGAGAGCTTGGCGTTTTACTGGCCCAGCTGTGTCTGCAATTGTTTCTGTTGGCTGACGTCGGGACGACCCAGCGATTCCTTCGGCGGCTTAATCGGACTAGAGATACTGCAGGCTCAGCAGTCAGGGAAGCTGGGTTGTCGTCCTGCGACTTCAGAGCCCAGTGCGGTCCTTGCTTTATAAATCTAACTCTGAGCTCCTGGGACGGAGTGAAATGGGGGGTTGCAAGTGATTGGTTCACGCCTTCCTGGCTTGCTTGTGCAGCCGGTTCTTGGGTCTCCATGGGCTCGAGGGAGGGGCTCCGTTCACTTTGAAGGCCCTCCTCTGAAACCATTGGCTCAGGTTCTTCTGACTGCGCAGCTTCAGGGCGTGTCAGTGGTGGAGTAGGCGGGGGTGTCCTGCTGGTTGGTGGTTGGGTGTTGATCTGAAGGGGAGGTGCCACAGCCGGTTGGTCGGCCGGGGGACCACGTGTGGTGGCTAATCTGTCTATTGGTGCAGGAATAGCTGCGCGACGGCGCTGATCCCGTACTGGGCGTGGATTGATATCCTCCCATGCCATGTCAGGGTCGACTATTCGCAACTTCCCTCTATTTAGCACCTTTATTTTACCCGTCTGCTGTTGGCAGATCCACACTACTGATCCCCGCACCCGGGTGACTTCCCACATAGGGTCCCAACGACTTGTGATTGTTACTCTTTCTTCTGCTTCAACCACCACTGTGTCACCTACTTTTACATCATCACAATTAGCCCGCCGTGCCATTCTCTCCCTATTGTACCTCCGACTGTCTGTAGTCGCTTGCCTGGCCATTTTTAGTGCAATAGCTAGG
The DNA here is from genome assembly GCA_964017125.1 of Flabesymbios commensalis. Taxonomy (NCBI): domain Eukaryota; kingdom Metazoa; phylum Annelida; class Polychaeta; order Terebellida; family Flabelligeridae; genus Flabesymbios; species Flabesymbios commensalis. The sequence continues at coordinate 7,113,058 of OZ024911.1, read as the reverse complement.
TCATCTAGCCTATTTCCAAAATCATTGTCTCGGTTTACAGTTAGCAATCTGGTGAGCGGAAACCGACCACGTCGTCCATAGAGTAGAAAGAAGGGGGTGTAGCCAGTTACCGAACTCACACTGTTACGGTAGGCGGCCAAACAGTCTCCGAGTTTATTTTCCCAATTTGGCATATAATTATTGACAGTTTTTGCTAACATTTCTTTCAAAGTACGATTAAATCATTCTACTCGCCCATTTGACTGTGGATGTACCGGGGATGTACGGTGGTGAATAACTAATAACTAATAACTAATTTCTTCAGATAATCCACCCAAGCTTTAGCACAGAACTCTTCGCCATTGTCAGTGATTAAGAGCTCTGGGGCTCCGTGTCGCGGTACAAACTGAGTGGCCCATGCATTCCAGACACTTTCATTTGATTTGTTGGGAAGGGGGAATGCTTCAACCCAGCCAGTGCAGTGGTCGATAATTGATAGAACGTATTTATTGCCATAGAGGGATGGCACAAATGGCCCAATTAAATTGGCCCCTACTATTTGCATAGGGTATTGTGCGAGAGGCATTTCCCCCATAGGTACATGGTCTGATCGTCGCTGGTGAACCTGGCATACATGGCACAATCTCATTCGTTCCCGGATTGTCTTCCTCATGCTAGGCCACACATATGCTTCTCGCAGGCAGTCTAGAGTTTTTTCAGTAGCCATATGTCCAGCGTCTTTGTGAGCTCGATCAATGACAGTATTTTGATGGGATGACGGGAGGACTAATCGGGGGTAGTCAGCTGAGTATGGGGTAGGTTTCCTCACACTATATAAGGCATTGTTTATTAGGATATAACTGCTTTCATCGTCATCATCATTATCTGCTTGTTTACGTAATTCAGCAAACTCCAGTTCTTGATCTCTGATGATAGTAATCATATCGTATCCATCCTGAAGGAGAGGCAGTTTCTCCTCAATTCTCTGATCTGGTATCTGGTATGCAGGGTCCACCCATTGGTCACAATCAAAAGTTGCTATTTCCCTTTTTGGTGGAATCCGAGATAACATATCTGCTCGAATATTGTTTTTTCCAGCCCGATATTTAATTTGAGCTCCATATTCAGCTAATAGCACACCCCATCGCTGTATTTTAGTATTTTGCATGTCCTTTGTGAAAAAAGAGGTGAGGGGTTTGTGGTCTGTGAATACAGTGAATTTTGCCCCATATAGGTAGGGTCGTAACTTGTTGATTGCATAGACTACAGAGAAGGCTTCTTTCTCAATGGTAGCCCATTTTCGATGGGTCGTGGATAGGGGGTGGGAAATGTATTGTATCACCCTCTCAATCCCTTTTTCATCCTCTTGGACCAAGATTGCTCCAACAGCATAGTTACAAGCATCAGTGTAAAGCTTATAGGGTTGATTAATTTTGGGTGCAGCCATTACACTAGAAGAAGCTAAGAGCCCTTTTAATTGTTCAAAAGCATTTTGTTGTTCTTTGCCCCATTGAAAGTGGGCATGTATGCGTTTAAGTGATTCCAGGGGTTCAGCCACTGCGGCATAATTAGACATACACTGCCGATAAAAACCTGTCATACCCCTTTTATGTCAGTGGGTGGTGCCAAGTTTTGTATAGCCTGTATTTTTTCCGGGTCAGCTGCAATTCCCTCATTATTCACAATATATCCTAATAGCTTTACACTGGGTAAACCAAAGGAACACTTTGTGGGTTTTAACCGTAGACCAGCTTTTCGCAAACAGTCAAAAACTAGTTGAATATGGGCTAAATGATCATCCAAATTTTTACTGTAGATAACGATATCATCAATATAGACCATCACACACTTTCCAACCAAGCCAGCAAGTATTTTATCCATTGTACGCTGAAACACACTTGGTGCATTAGTAAGGCCAAATGGCATCCTCAAAAACTCATAGTGGCCCATGTGGCATCGAAAAGCGTTTTTTGGTATAGACTCTTCCTCCATCAGAAGCTGCCAGTACCCGGCCTTTAAATCGAGCGTACTAAAGACGGTGCTGCCCCCTATCTGGTCAAAATGTCTTGAATCTGTGGGAGTGGATACTGATCTCGCACTGTTACACTATTAAGTTTTCTATAATCCACACAAAATCTTGTGGTCCCATCCTTTTTCGGGACTAGGGTGACGGGGCTGGCGTAGGGAGATGAGCTCGGCCGAATTACCCCTTCAGCCAACATGTCAGCAATTGATTCCTCCACCAGCTTTCTCTTAACCAGTGGAGTACGATACGCAGGCAAACTGATGGGTGGCCCAGTGGTCTGAATCGTCATGGGAACTATTGAACAGCATCCATCATGCTCACCTTTAGCTGAGAAAATGTCAGAATTTCTTTGCACTATTTTATTCACTGCGTCACTTCCTGTTTCTGGCAAAAGCGGCCCGATACTCTCCACATACAGCCCTCCTATGTGATGAAGAGGCCACACTTTGTCATGCCAGAAAAGTTCATCGTCTCGAAAATTAATAATTCCTTGTCCTTTCCGCAGGTTATCTGCACCTAGGATCATTTCGTGGTCCATTTTTCCCACCACAGCAACCTTTACCACTGTTCTTATATTGTCGATTGTAACCTAAAAGAAATAGGTTCCTTGCAAAGATATCTTTATTCATATTAAGTTAACTTGTGATCTTACAATTTACATGTTGACTGATTTAGAGACGACGGCAGAATGGCCGAGGCCTTAACATCGTGGTGAATTGTGGGTAGCACCGAGCTGTCAAAAAAGGGTGCACCTAAATTCCGGAAAGTACAGATATATATCATTCTCAACAATGTTCAGTCGTAGGAGAGAGCATGTCGCCCCTGTGTCAACCAGCGCAGTCACTTTAACTCATTGGATCGAAAATGTGACTGTGGGGCGATAAATCAGCTCTCCTACGACCTCCACCCGTTTCCCTAGTTCGTAGGGCGACGCTGAGGGCACCCTCGACGCATATGGCCAGGAGCAAGGCAATGTAGACAGATAGGTCGTTCATCTTGGCTCAGCTGTAGCAACGTTCCGAGGACGGCGGTTGACGAAAGGGGGAGCTGCGGCCAGTGGTTGAGTCTTAGGCTGGGCCATGGGCCGGCTCTGAAGTGATATCTTTTCAAGTTTTGTTACAATTTGCTCTTGGCTTTTCAGTAATTTCTGGAGTATATCAGGAGTTACAGTACCTCGGAGAATAGGGGGTGGTGTCTTGGTGGCAAAAACACCCACCTCCATTGGTTCCTCTGTGCGACTGAGTCGAGCGTATGCATCTTTTCTGGCACTGTAGCCAGAAATCAGCTTTATAGCTTCTTCTAGCGTAGAAGGCGCACCTTCTTCAACCAATTTTCTGGCCAATTCAGCACTGCGTAATCCCCGGGCGTGGGCACGAATCAAGATCCTGTTTTGGTCGTCATTCCTGTCTGCTGTGGGATATGCGGCATCTGCTACTTCCCGGAACTGTCGGTTATATCCAGCTTCTGGTTCGTATGCACTCTGATTCGTTTTTTCCAACTCATCTCGCAATGCGCTGGCCTCATCAATATGCAAGAATGAGGCAGAGATGTGTTCCTTTACAGCCTCCCATGGAACGTCGTCTCTGGCAGAGGAATGAGTGGTCATATATCCGAAATAAATCTCTCCAGTTCATGCCTTAAAGGGCCAGCGACAGTCCTTGACGCCAGGCTGATGGTTTGCCTGGACGCCAACAGTTTGCGTGCCAATTCAACTTCTTTAATCCAAATTCTGACAGCCGAAGGGTTACTTCCGTCACAGACTGTTGTCTGTTTTATCTGACCTTTCAGTTTCTCAGAATTAGCTGATTGCGTCCTGGCTTGTTTCTTGTCCACTATCCTCTGGGCTTCTATCTGGGCCAGCCCTTCCGTATACTTGTTAAATTGTGAGGCATCCATGACTCGTGTGGATGTGTTAAAATTGTTTTCTTTTTCAGTTTAGCAGTCAAAATTTAAATCTGTCTATATAATAATTTAGAAAGTTGTTATTTTCTCTCACCCACGTAAAGCCTTAATCCGCCAGCTAGCTCGCCACTGAAAAGTTCTGGGCCCCCAGATGGTAAAGTGTGGGCCTGCTTAACTTAAGTCCGGGCTTGTCCAGGTTCCCCAAACTCGTGGGAAGGCTACGTGCGGTGAGAGAAAATATAACAACACACTCTTCTCAGAATCCAAATCAAAACTGACTTTATTGTTTTATCAGATACATAATATAGTATTTGCGAACGATCTCCTATCGGGCCAGCTGGATGAACATGTTCAGTAATGGCCAAGTAAAATGTGGCAGGTTATGTCAGAGAGGTAAAAAGTGGCAGGTTATGCCAGAGACTGATCTGAGGATGTTTACGGAACCTGAGCATTAACATTTAACGACATTATGTTTTTAACATGCAATTATGTTCCGACATGCCACGACTTACTAGTACATAATAATATTTATTAATAACAAGAATAATATTTATGAATAACAGGATAGTCTTTGTTTTTCCACTCCCGTTTGGCTTGGAGTAAATATATATAAATGAACATTCTACAGAATTGTTACAATTATTTGATGACAAAACAGTATCGCTGAGCTACTTTGTTCTGTTACACTGTTCCGCCCAGCTGGCGAGATCCTGCTCTGATTGCGGAGTGGTATATTGCGATCGTTCCGTTATCATAATCCCATTAGCTAATGGAATATCATTATTACGGCGCTGAGCGCTCTGCCGCACTCGTGTCATAATCCGATCACTAAAAGGCTATTGCAATTCACCGGCTGTAAGCATTTTTAACACTCCTTTTATTCCAGAGCTCACTCGTAAGTATTTTTAAATAAAATAAACAGACTTTGGATCAGAATATTTTACAATGTGGTCTAATGCTGTAGGAACATTCAACCGTCCTTTAGCAAGTGTTAAGGTATACACAAAGTTTGTTTGGGTTTTAAGCGGATTCATAGAAATGTTGATAAAAATACTTTAAAAAATCTAAACTCTGAAAAAAATAAAATCATGACCTGGGGGATACACCACGTCATTACAAAACTAGAAACTAAAATTGATGTCATCCCAAGGAGCTGCTTTAAATATATTACAATATACTCTGCCTAATTTTGTTGTTGTTCAATAAAAAAAACACCCAAGTGATTTTTTTTTATTTCTCAAATACCTCACCATTCCTCCGCCAGATATTGTATTGCTACTTGGGATGGCTTAGCATCATATAGAAATTGCCACGAGACTTAATAAGCTCCTCGACATATATGGATAATTTCATCATCTAGAGCAGAAATGGTGCAGACCTTGCTTACCATCTCAGGCTCGTCATGAAGAGGCTACGTGAAACTGGTCTGAAAATTAGAGCAGGAAAATATACAATTGCCAGAGAAAACGTAAACCTACTGGGGTATATTGCCAGTCACCATGGTGACCTAGAGAAAACAGGCAATCGCTTCCTCTGTCAGTATCAGAGGTAAGGAGATTCTTCACTGGTTAAATCCATGGTTAACCCTTTCAGGCCTGAGTTTACCATTGTCATCTTCATCCACTAGAAGCCGCGAATTGCTGTCGCAATTCTCGACTTGTAGTGGATGAAGATGATTTGAGGTGGTTTAAAAAATCAAGTAAATTGTCATGTATTGGTAAACCAGTTTAATGGCAATTTTCGTTCCAACCCTTTGTGTCTAGGAAAATTATTTCTGTTTTCATGGATGTAAAATGATGCTTTAATGCATCGTGAGGGTTTAAAGGGTTAATCCAACCTATGGCTATGGTATTTAATTGTCAAACATGGTATAGCCATGGTTAACGATGCTGTGCAACTGAACCATTGTCGAGAGCAATGGCTACCCATGGTCATCATGGTCGTTAATTGTCAACCATGGTTTTAATCAGGCGAGTCTTGGGTCAACAGACCTGGTGACCATGGCTAACCATGATCTCCACGGTTTCACCATCTGGAGAAATTTGACAGTATGATGTTGCCACCTGGTCAAAACAATGTGAAAGTATGCCCCATTTCCATGCATGTGACAAAGAGCATCTCTATTCCCCGCTTCTTTTAAAATTCGCTGGATTGCACGTCTGTGGGAACCTACTATTTTCACTGTATTCTAGACAACACATTCACATTGGCATGATCCGGTTGACACTGCACCTTCCAGTCCTTTTTCTTATTTCACATTTCATTGTATTCATCAGATACCTCCCCATTGACAGCATTATGTTGACACCCCCAACTACCCATTCCACTTGTTTTCACATTTATCCTTCCACTGTATTCTCGAGGCACCATCTCCACACCTTTTCTCACTCATCCTTGATTCCTTCAACTTTGTTCTCTGGATAGAAACCTTCCCGTTAGTAGTATTATGTTGACACTCCACCTTCCATTTCCATCCTTTTTTCACTTCTTCAAACTGTATTTTACATATACACCTTCCCATTCCGTTGACACTACCACTGTCTACTCTTTTTTCTCATTTCTCATGCCACTGTACAATTATCCGGATACCTTACTATTGGCAGCATTATGTTGGCACTCCCCCTTCCACTCGGCCCCGATGGCTCATTCGAATCGACTGGGGCTTGTAACCTGGATGTACCAGGTTCGAACTAGTACATCTAGGTTACAGATATTTGTCATGGTGATTGTGCATTTACAGGGCTCCAAACTGTTCAAAGGCATGGAGTGTACAGTGCTGCCTATGGTACTGTGCTCTATAAAGAACTCCTAAAGGCATTCGAAATAAAAGCAGGGCATAGCCCAGGCTTCAGGCTCCCTTCTGTCGAGCTATTGCCATGATTGTGCAAAAAGCGACGTCCTTCCACTTTTTTTCAACTTCTCCTTCAGATACACCTCCCCTTGACATTATTCCGTTGACACTCCACCTTCCACTTCTTTTTCTCATCCCATTTTATTTCACTGTGTTCACAAGATACCTTCCTATTAACAGAATTATGTTGAGACTTCCCTTCTACTTTTTTTTCTCACTTCCCCTTCCACCGTATTCTTCAGGAACCATTTCCACTCCTTGTCTCACTCCTCCTTCCACTTTATTCTCCAGATAACTTCCCATTACCAGTATTATGTTGACACTCCACCTCCCTCTTCCACTCTTTTTTCACTTCACTACTTTCTTCAAACATGTTTGTGTGCGCAAGCGTGCAAGATGGACGCTATTTTTGCAAATATTTATTTTAATTTGGTTTTAAACTGTTTTTACATCAAAGATATTTTCCAAATCATCAAAAAATGGGTGATTTTATTTCACCTTAATAATATGACCATATGATGTAAATATGTCGATAGACTAGAACTGCAAAAGTTTTTTTAAATTTTTGTGCTGCGCACCTACCAGTTAAGCTAGATATAGAGACGAAATTCCCGTATAAATTCTTATTTTTGACATGGTTGTCAATAATTAGAAATCAGGAATTTTGTCTCTATCTAGCCTAACTGGTGAATGCGCTGCACAAAAATTTTAAAACTTTTGCAGTTCTAGTCTATGGACATATTTACATCATATGGTCATATTATTAAGGTGAAATAAAATCACCGATTTTTTTATGATTTTACACCTGGGCTTGTCCCTTTAAGATCGGCGGCCCGATCGGAAAGTGATGTTGCATGGAATCCCAAAACAAGGCTACTATATTTTTAGCAGGGCTACTAAGATTTTAAAGTTAGTGGCCCTGCTGGCCACCAATGATTTGCCATGAATTTTTACCCCTGTTTAAAGCTGCAGGGTGTAAATAACTGTTTGGCACGGGTTGTAACAAAGTCTCCTCGTTTTTGTCACATAACTCCTCTTCTAAAATCTTTGCACTGGTTACCTGTTCGTTACAGGATCAAATTTAAGTTGTGTTCTCTAACCTATCAAGCTCTGCCCAATGGACAACCAGTATATATTCGAAACATGCTTCAGCCATTGCGAAAGGTAAGGACACTTCGTTCCGGTGATCTAGATCAGCTGAATGTTTCACGGGTCACAACCTTGAAATGCAGCAGAGCCTTTTCTGTTGCTGCACCTAGACTTTGCAAAGAACATCCTTTCGAAATTCGCTTTGCGAAAACACAAATTAGTTTCGGGAAGAAATTGAAAACATATTTTTTTGGTCAGGCTTTTCCGACTTAAATCCTTGGTGGTCCGGTCGGCCCAGACGACAAACGCAAACGTTTTTTGGAACTATGAGTCGGATTACGAATATGTTTGTCACGCCTCTGGGCTCGGATCACCGAGGATTTAGGCGCTATAGAAGCTTATTATTAGTATTACTAATACTTCTACTGTATTCCACAGAAACACTTTCTCATTGACACCATCCCGTTAACACTCTACCTTCCACTCTTCTTTTCTCATTTCACTTTCCACTGTATACACCATATATCTTCCCGTTGACAGCATAGTTAGCACCCTCAACTTCCCTTTCCATTTTTTTTCTTACTTCTTCCAATGTATGCTCCAAGCACCATATCCACACCTTTTCTCACTCCACCTTGGTTGCTTCCACGTTGTTCCACTTCTACCCTTTTCTCACTTCTTTCCACTGTATTCTAGATATACACCTCCTCATTGACATTATTCCTTTGACACTCCTCCCACTATCCACTTCCCACTTTCTCATTTCTCATTCCGTTGTATTTCACTGTATACATCAAATACCTTCCCATTGACATCATTCCGTTGACACTCCCACCTTCCATTCTTTTTTCTCATTTCTCATTCCACTGTGCAATTCTCAAGATACCTTCCCATTGGCAGCATTATGTTGACACTCCAACTTCCCATTCCACTCTTTTTTCACTTCTTCAACTGTTATTCTCCATGCACCATTTCCACTCCCTTTCTCACTCCTCCATTCAATACCTTCTCCAGATACCTTTCCATTTTAAAACAGTATTATGTCCTTCCCCAGCCACTCCTTTTTCCCACTGACTCAACTGAACTGATGCTTTTCCATAAATTTTACTCTGTTGAATTTCATCTGCGACTTTCACTTCCTTTCTCCTTCTCCACCTGTATTATTTGGGTACCTTCCCACTTACACTCACTCCACCTGGCGTTTACACTCCTTTTCTCACTTATCCTTCCAATTTATTCTTCAGATACGTTCCCATTAACAGTATTATGTTGACACTCCACCTTCCTCTCCACTCCTTTTCCCCATTGTATTTTCCAGATCCCTTTCCATTTATTTTATTCTGTTGACACACTCTCCACATTCCATTTCCACTCATTGCTCTCGCTTCTCTTTCGAACTGTAATGTCTACCTTCTCCAGATACTCTTCCTGCGACATTTATTTTCACAATATTTTCTAGACATTGTTCAGGTCAAACTAAAACTGCCACTCAATTTGTCGTTCCTTTTTCTCACTTTTCCACTCATTATTCCTATTTCTCACAACCAACTGTACTCTCTCCCATTGACAATATTTTGTTGAAACTTCCATTTCCACTCTTTTTACTAAATGTTTTCTTCAGTCATTTCTCATAAAGCTGACCAAACTCACCCCCCCCCCCCCCAACCATTATTCCGTTGGATTGATTATCTGAAACTTGGAAATATTTGGTCTAGTTTCTCATTCTTGTGTTGCCAATTCAAATACATCATCGTTAGGTCTATTATTTAAAGGGACGTCCCATGTTCCATCAAAGATAAGATAAAAAGATAAGATAAGCATTGTGTGCCATTTTTGTGGAGTGGAGAACACTAAAAAGATGGAAAAAATTCAGGAAAGAGGGCTGCGTTTTGTTTATGGGGGCTACACTTCAGATTATGATTCTCTTCTTTGTAAATCCAAAATGCCAAAATTGAAATTGGGGAGGGAAAGAAACATAGCCATTCAGACATACAATTCTCAGGATTCGCGGGTGTCTGAAATACGAAAGATTGCTCACGATATGAATTAAATGACGGGGTGGTGTGTGGACAACGGACTTGATAAATAGCACGTGTCCATGAGCACACAATCAAGCATAACACTGACACCGTTGGAATGAGCATCTCAACACGGACCCATGAACAACATTTTAACCTCAAGTAATACAATAAATAATGACAAACAGTTGCCGTCACTCAGTAAATTGCAGAACATTACTCTTATCAATGTCCATCATTTAGTTAATTTAATTATACAATACAGCTTTAAAGTTAGTTCGGCCTATTATTTAGTACTAATACGGATTAAACATGTGAAATCTGGGCCCTTTATTATCCACCTTTAATAACCAGAAAAAAACATTATTTCCAATTTATGGTAGATGCATGGGCTTCTTCCGGAATAGGCCCACCTCCCATCGAAAACATATGTAAAGTAAGCCTATTCTTTTCAACCCTTTAATTACCACAATAATCATAACTGTAAAATTGGTCATTCGCCCCCAATAATTATCTAAGCCCCTATTTGCTGATTAGTCCCGGGCCACAAAAGAAAACCATTTTCCCAAGGGGATCTTTTCCCCAAGGCAAATCAATAATTTAAATGTTTAAAAAATGTAGAATATTTTCTTTATATACTAATCCCACTTTAGGCCGACTTGCAGTCAATTACATATGGCAGGTGGGCCTAATTTCCCACAGACTGGGGAGTCTTAATGGTGGGCCAATGGCTCAGATGCTGGCCCACACTTAAAAGCACCATACTGGAATGTCTTTTTTTTCAAGTGAGTGTCATTCTCCATACCGGTACCTGAATTAAACATGACATTATATGCATATATCACCCATATCCCACATAAAACGCATTTTTTATAAATTGTCTAATCAATATATAATTGATGGGAAGTGGGTCTATAATTGTTAACTCTTTAGTAGGCTATTTATTAAAACAGGAGATGTTTATTAAATAACTAAATGACGCAATATCATAGATAAGATTATAATTCATATACTCATCACCGTCATAGTAGATCTACATTAAATTTGCATAGGAAAAAAAGTTTAGACCCACTTCCATCTAAAACCACCATACGCTTCGGTCCTTTTCCAACTCGGCCCCCTTACCAGCTCGGCCCCCTAGGGTTTACTAACTCGGCCCCCATTGGTTTGCCAAATCGGCCCTTCCTACGATAATATATTCACAAGCCAGGGTGAATGAATTTCGCGCATTCCTCAATTCTCAACCAGTTTTCATAAAATTTTACATCCAGCGCTTTCTTATTCATTCACGTCATGATCAGGCCTACCCTGCGTATGTATTTATAAGTATTTTAGAAGTTAGACCATTTGTCCAAGCTAATACGGAATACGGCGTTCGCTCAACGGTTTGTGCTCGATCGCTGAAGTTAAGCAACGTCGCGCTCAGTTCATAATTGGATGGGTGACCGCCTGGGACTGCCAGGTGCTGTATACACTCGTGGGGCTCAGAGAACCACGTAAATCAGATGGCTCGTCTGACTGACTTCGACGTAAAAGAACGTAGGACGTAGGCGCAGTTTCCATCCGGCATGACCCCAAAAAATCAACAACATGGAGTACTTGGCACATATATAAGGCCATGAATGATATCATGAAAGATAACAGGCCTTGCTAAGTTACTCCCGTGGCGCGATAGCACAATAGTGCGTACTGCCACGTAATATACAGATACAGATGGGTTTATAGAGGGCGACATTCTTATTTTGTTATCACATGGTAAATAGACTAACTATTAAACCATAGCCGACACAATTTTGTATTCAAATTTTCAGGGTAGTCGCGACGTGAATGGAAAATAACGCTTGTAAAATTTCATGACAGTTGGCTGGGGATTGACTAAGAAATTGGCGATTTTTTTTCACCACGTTAGGCCCTAAATGTGAATCCGCCTATCATGACTATAGATGAAAACGTAAGCCTATTTTTAATGACAATTTGAATGGCAAAAGTAATAAATCACAAACAAGCATTCAGTATTTATCAATGTTATATTTTATTTAATGAATAAATAGGCTATGTATTTGAATTTTAGAATTCTAGCACATCTTGTATGCATGTTATTAGGCATGTATGGTATTGTGCATGTTATTATGCATGTATGTACAACGAAAACATGTCACAGTATTTGTGCAATATAATCAGGCTTGAATGAAATGTAATTCCTATTTCACATAGCACCGGAGAGAAATAGCATAGGCATAATGGTGACACTCATAATATCTATATCGCAATGTTCTTATGACGTTTCGTCAGGTGATTCTGTGTACTTGTCTGTATTTCTTTCGCTGGTATCGTGAAAGCTTTCCTTCGCCTAGTAGATGGGCTTGGTTTTTCACCATCTGGCTCTCCTCGTGAAGGAGGTGTACAAGGAAGGAGAATGGCAGTTGACCTCTCTTTGCTCGTCTGTTCAGGCGGTTGTGCCATCCCTCACAATTGTACACACTCCAATCACGAGGAGACCAGACAGGGTTGGTGATCAAAGTTTTGTAGACATAGCTCATCAGTTCTCTGAGCTTGGGTGAGTCTGCCTTAGCACCCAAGCTCTGAAACATCACGGAGATATGCTCTGCAGGCAGGAATGGTAGTGCGATAATTCTCCTGATTATTTTGTGTGTAGCAACATCATTGGTGTAGCTGCCCTGTAATCCAATTGACTGCACCTTTCTCTTAACTGCTTGAGTCCAATGAAAGGCGCAGCCCCGTATGGTTATATGAGGCATGACATCTCTAGCTACTGCCCAAATAGCAGCTTCAAAATCCACTACCAGTTCCTGTACATGGGGGCGTTCCAGATGAAGAAGTAGTGTCTTCAGTAGTGTCTTCAGCGGCATAGTCAACCTTGTGTTTTCCACTCATCAAGAAAAACGCAAGATGTACCTGCTTGATGTTTTCATCTTGTCTCAGGAAAGCATGGACTGACAGCAGCTGGTAAAACGGGGGCTTCACAAAATGGAATGCTTTGTTTGCTGAGCATATTGTCTGTGGCGAGCATCAGATGTCTACGCGAGCCAACCGATATATCTGCTTGGAAGAAGTTCTCAGCCACCTGGCCACGTGTCTCTCATCAATGTCAAACTGTAAAGAAGTTGGTTCGTCTGGTCGCATTCTCTCTCTAAGTCTATTGGCACAACGTTGGAGGTTAGCTGGTTTGAGCAGTGAGGGGCAAGGGACAGTGTCGATGTTGTTGGCAGCATACACATCTTCCACTATAGCACTGGCTGGTTCAAACACATTATCTGTAGCTCTTTGTTTCACGTCTTTGTAGATTTGTGCTGTAGTAGCTGCATTTACTGAGGCTGGGTGGATATGTGTTTGGCATCCAGGTGTGTAGGTCTCCCCGTGTTGTATCACTTTTGCTCCACAGCTGACATTTTTATTCCGGACAGTACATCGCCATGTTGTACTTGTCTTTGATTTCGTAGCTTTCTTTGTATACGTATATCCTAAGCTGTCACACAACTTCACTCCTTGTCGCTGTGTGCTACCCTCTACCAGCTGTTAAGTCGTACACGATTCCGTAGAATAAGACTCATCTTCATAAACAGTATCATCATTGATTGAAGATGCTTGTGTCAAATTAACTGGTTCAATGCTGATATCTATGCGCACAGAGTCGTCGTCATAGCTGGTAGTCGGGTCTTGAGAGATATCGTGACTGGGATCATCAAGTAAGCCATGAGCCGGTGATATGAGGGAATTAAGGCAGCTGGAGAAATGTCTTCTATTAACTGAACGCTGTGGCTGAGAAGAAGGTGAACGATGACGTCGATTTAAAGGTCCAGCAGAGCTGTCATGAAGAGAATGAAAATCTTCGTGTGGGATTGTATCAGTGATGTTGAATGCAACTTCAAGTGTTGACTCAGCAGTTAATTCCAGAGTGTTATTACGTGCTTGTACATTTATAGAGACCTAGAGCTATTTCTTCATACTAGAAATAATAGGAATCCGCATGTTGTATGAGCAACATATATAGCCTATTGCCTGAAATGGTTCTATCCGGTGTTTATAGTAGTTTCTTGCACAATTCGTGAGGTAAGGTAAAGTGTATGAATATATATTATTTATGACAGACAGACAGACATAATGTTTTCATTTGCCATAAAAAATAAGTTACAAACATGATAATTATTAATTAATTCACATTTACAAATTTCACATAGAAAAAACTATAGGCTTATATAGGTCTACTATAGTCTGTTCGACAGTGGAGGATGGTCCAAAATGAAAGTTAGCTTTTTGGTATCCAGTCAGTCAATTCTCTAGCGATTCTAGTTAAAAAATTAGACCATTTGACATGTAGTAAATGTCTATTTATGACGCTCCTCTATAACATGTATAAACCCATTAACTTCCATTTCGGTTTATTCTCAGAATTGCGTTACATGTCAAATGGTCTAACTTTTGAAATGCTCTATGGAATTTTGCGAAATTTTCAGGGTTGTTGCCAAATGACTAGATAATAATGGTTACAAAATTCCGTGAAAATCGCTTGAGAATTGGCTGACTGGATACCAAAAAGCTAACTTTCCTTTTGGACCATCCTCCACCGTCGGACAGACTTTCTAAATATATTTATGACTGAAATAAAACAAAATTAATAAGATATCAATTAAGATTGAAACAATCGCTAGCAAAATAAATAAATTTGAAAATACACTTAAATGATGACCGCTAACGGTATTCGTTATTATAAATAAATATAGCCAGAATGCTACCTAATTAATCTGGAACGTCAAACACTGAACAGGGGAGGGGCGGGCGAGTTGCTGAGATAACATTTCACAGCTCTACAGACTACTCTAGGCCTACAGGGGGGGGGGGGCGAGTTGGTAAAGGCAAGATAACATTTCACAGCTCTACCATGTGTATACAGTACAGGGGGCCGAGTTGGTAAGGAGCCCGAGTTGGTATACTGTAAGGGGGCCGCGTTGGTGGGGGCCGAGTTGGCAAAGGGCCGAAGCGTTCTGATACCCCTCAGATGTGGGTCTATCAGTTTAAGCCCAGTTGGGCCTAAAGTGGCACTATGTGTATGTCGTGGAATGTAGTCAAATATTTCTTTTAGCATGTCAGCAGTCACGAAAAAAGTGTCAGCATAATTTTATAGGACAATTTTAATTTTGTTGTGATGTGCATGCCATAACATGTGCATGGCAATGCGGGCGATAATAAATGAAAATAAAATCTACTTACGCTGTCGAGACAAACAACGACAAGTTGATGACAATTATGAAATTGTAAAATCAATAAAAACGCATTGATAACACAGGACTATTAAATTTGGTCAAAATGCGCTTATTTGCAGCAGAATGGAAAGAAAACAGTCGAAAGAAATGTCCCTTCTTGTTCAAGTTTCATGATATTCTGCATCGAATTGGCTCAATTCGCGCCACAAACAAGCGTCTCTGCCCAACGAGCACTCCTCACTTTGACCATACTGCCATATGGGCCAGATTTTCTTAAGGCCAGTATATTTCTCAAAGTTATGCGTTTGTGACACCAATGTGGTGTTACAAACGTATAACTTATATATTATGAATACTATATATTAAATAATGCAGTGTAAGATGGTTAGGCTATATAGTCAGATTTACATTAAATCATCATGTTCGCTGGGGTAGCCTACAGGTTGTAGTCTGTAGATGAGTCTGTAGATTTATGACTTTATGTCGATTGGACCCGGATGGAGCAGACGCTTTAACAGCAGACGATCTTTTAGTCTTCATTTTTTAGCCTAATCTACGGACCTAAGACTTATTCAAGCTCAGTTCATGCGAGCTAGTGTATTGGGCACAGTTTACTGTGTTTTAAGCCAATAATATATTAGACTATACTAAGATTTGCATGTATTAGATCAACATTACAATCCCTCTCAAGATCTAGACTATGGGAGTATTGCATCAGATTGATATCTATTTTTAGATAGGTCACCTTACTGTCATTGTACACTGACTTTGATCTGGTCGGCTGTTGCCTTTCTGTGCCACGCTCCCTCCGATTCCTAAAACATTGACCAGGTCTCTTTTCACTCTCTCTTGTAACTTCAGATAGCATATGACTATGACATAATTATTTTTTATAAATTCGAATTATTGGTTTAAACTTGAAAAAATAATAATTATATCTAGACTGGATCTAATCTATTTACCTTGATTATAAAAGTATGCATCCCAACCACCAGACTTCACCTGGTAAAATAGTCAAATCGGAGGGTAGGCTTTAGTAAATTGTGACAGCCTGGTTAACTAGACTAATAACTGTCTTAGTCTAACGTAACGTGTCCTTGAGTCGCCGATAAAAAAAATGAAAATAATAAGAAAATAATAATAGACTAGGCCTAAGTTAGGGGTGTCTAATAATATAATAATATTTAGTCTAACTTACTAGGCGATCTATCTAATAATAATTTCACCCTAATTATTTTATAGTCTAATCCGGAGTCCCAAGGCAAGGGCAAGGCTGACGCCAGTGACGGCTACGGTCTGCTCAGCACAAAACAAAAAACAGTGACGTCGTTAGGAATATGTCCTCACACAATACTCAGAAAACACAACACATCGACAATGTTTGTTTGCTTGTTTGTTTGTTTGTTTGATTGTTTGTTGTTTGCTTGTTTGCTTGTTTGTTTGTTTGTTTGTTCGTTCGTTCGTTCGTTCGTTCGTTCGTTTGTTTGTTTGTTCATTCGTTCGTTCGTTCGTTAGTTAATCGTTTATTCATTTGTTCCTTCGTTCGTTCATTCTTCTGTTTGTTCGCTCATTCGTTTGTTTATTTGTCCGTTTGTTCTTTCGTTGATTTAATTGTTTGTTTGTTCGTTCGTTTTTTCGTTTGTCTGTCCGTCCGTTCGTTTGTTCATCCGTTTATTTGCTCGTTTGCTCGTTCGTTCGTTCGTTCTTTCGTTCATTCATTGATTTATTCGTTCGTTCGTTCTTTTGTTGGTTGGTTGGTTGGTTGGTTCGTTCGTTGTCTCGTTCGTTCTTTGTTTGTTTGTTCATTTGTTTGCTTTTTTGATTATTTGTTTGTTTTGTTGTTTGCTTGTTTGTTTGTTTGTTCGCTCGTTCGTTCGTTCGTTCGCTCGCTCGTTCATTCGTTCGTTCATTTATTCGTTCCTTCGTTCGTTCGTTCATTCGTCTGTTTGTTCGCTCATTTGTTTGTTTACTTGTCCGTTTGTTCTTTCGTTGATTTAATTGTTTGTTTGTTTGTTCGTTTTTTCGTTCGTCTGTCCGTCCGTTCGTTTGTTCATTCGTTTATTTGCTCGTTCGTTCGTTCATTCTTTCGTTCATTCATTCATTCATTTATTGATTTATTCGTTCGTTCGTTCGTTCGTTCATTCTTTGTTTGTTTGTTTGTTTGTTTGTTTGTTTGTTTGTTTATCCGTGTTTTCTACATTTTTTTCGTTTTTCACACATTTCTGTTTTTTCGTTCATTCATTTATTCATTCATTCATTCGTTCGTTCGTTCGTTCATTCATTCATTCATCTATTCATTTGTTTATTTATTCATTCGTTCATTCGTTTATTCGTTCGTTTTTTCGTCCATTCGTTCATTCATTCATCCATTCGTTCGTTCGTTAGTTTGTTTTCGTTTATTCGTTCTTTTTTTCGTTTGTTCATTTTTTTTTGGTTTGTTTGTTTGTTTGTTTGTTTGTTTGTTTGTTTGTTTGTTTACTTGTTTTTTTGTTTGTTTGTTTATCCGTGTTTCTTACATTTTTTTCGTTTTATACACATTTGTGTTTTTTTAGTTTGTTCGTTTGTTAATTCATTCACTCATTCGTTCGTTCATTCGTTCGTTCGTTCATTTATTAATTCATTATTCATTCATTCATTCATTTGTTTATTCATTCATTTGTTCGTTCGTTCGTTCATTCATTTAGCCATTCGTTCGTTCATTCGTTTGCTCGTTCGTGTCGTTTGTAAGGTTATCAGTTAGTTAGAGCTAACAGAAATAACAAAACTAACAAAACTAACGGAACTAACAAAATTAACATAACTAACAGAACTATTAAAACTAACAAAACTAACAAAATAAAAACAAAACTACCGCAATAACAAAACTAACAAAACAACAAAACTAACAAAACTAGCAAAACTAACAGAACTAACATAGCTTACAATACTAACATAACAATCAAAACTAACAAAACTAACGGAACTAACAAAACTAACAAGCTAACAAAATTATCAAAACTTACGGAACTAACAAAATTAACGGAACTAGCAAAGCCAAAAAAGTAACAAAACTATTAAAACTAACAAAACTTACGAAACTATCGGAACTAACATAGCTAACAGAACTGACATAACTAATAGAACTAACCGGACTAACTGAACTAACATGACTAACACAACTCACTAACTAAAAGAACTAACATAACTCACAGAACTAACACAACTAACAAACCTAACAGAACTAACATAACTTACAGGATTAACATAACTAACATAACTAACGGAACAAACAAAACTAAGAAAACTGAGAAAACTAGCAACACTAGCAGAACTAACAAAATTAACATAACTAACAGAACTAGCATAACCAACAAAACTAACAAAACTAACAGAACTAGCACAACTAACATAACTAACATAACTAGCTAACTAACAGAACTAACATAACTAACCGAACTAACATAATTAACATAACTAACGAAACTAAGATAACTAGGATAACTGAAAGAGCTAACAGAACTAACAGACTTAACCGAGCTAACATAACTAACAGAACTAAGGGAACTAACATAACTAGCAGAAAGTCAGATAAAACGCAAACAAGCAAATGTATACATTGTAGTTTTATTACATGAGGTAATTCCCAGAAGGTACACAAAAGTATTTGTTTTAAAGAAAATGATAACAAGCAATATTACACAACAGTAATATCATGTTAGCCGTTGTTATTAACATAGCATGGCAAACTAAACAATGTGTCCTGACAAATTATGTGCGTCACTACCTCGCGGCCCCCTCACCATGCAGTCACTCGTGTTAGCACCAAATCAGATTATCATAGCTATCTGGCAGCAGGTTGAGAGAGAAGTGAACACCAGCAGGTTTAGAAGGAATAACAAAACGTCCCGACAGAAAAACGTACATTCAGTAAAATTTTAAGAAGAGTTTTTCTTTTCTTTAAATCTGTAAATTGTGCGCACCATGCAACCCCAGGAGCACCCTTGCAGGGTTCTCCTGGGGTTGCATGGTAATAGTACTCAAGGCCGGGTTCTTTTTAAAGAACCTTTATTGCTTAGAGTGTACATCTAGTTCTGCGAGTTCACAATTCTCAGCAAAGGCGTTTTGTCCTGTATATGCAAATTTAATGAATGATTTAGTCTCATTTGAGTTCCGCGCCATCACGATGGTATAATTGCCTATTTCACATTCACCATTCACTCTGCCACATGACGCCATAGTGACGTCATATAAATGACCTGTATGTTGATACTGGTACAGGGTGGCTAATAGGTCACTTTCCGCCTCAATTTCTTCATCCATGGTTAGTTTCTAATAAACTAATAATACAATTGTGTGAAGGTAAGTATGTGGAACGAGAAACCATAGCTTTCATCATGTTTATCCTGATAAGTCAATGTATTTAAATTTTCAACCACTTAAGTTTGTGTCTCGCTACCGCGATCCACAACCTCAAGTGGTTGAAAATTAGTCATATTTGTTTAATTTGAGACCAAACATTTACAGATCTTGATGTTTAAGCAGTCATTTTATTTCACAAATCCTGATGTTTAAGCAGTCATTTTATTTTACAAATCTTGATGTTTAAGCAGTCATTTTATTTTACAAATCTTGATGTTTAAGCAGTCATTTTATTTTACAAATCTTGATGTTTAAGCAGTCATTTTATTCCCAATAACAGTGATTATCGGCTAATAACACAGATTATAAACGGTTATGTCGTTATTAGCAGGCAAAGAGTTAACCCTTAACCCTTTAAGTCCTCCCGATGCATTAAAGCATCATTTTACATCCTTGAAAACAGTCTTAATTTTCCCACAACTAAGGGTTTTAGAACGAAAATTTCCATGAAACTGGTTTACCAATACATGGCAATTTTCTTTAATTTTTAAACCATATCAAATCATCTTCATCTACTAGAAGGCGAAAACTGCGATAGCAATTCGCGGCTTGTAGTGGATGAAGATGACAATGGTAAATTCAGGCCTGAAAGGGCTAAAGCGCTGAAATATTATTATATAAACCAAAAGTCGAAAGGTTTTTAATAATTTAAAATCATTATAAATGTCTTGGTTTACTTTATTTGAATATATATGAAGACCTATTCTTTCAGTGCTAGGCTGTGATGTGCTGGGTGGTGACGAGTGGTGACATTGAGTGACAATAGCGGCGGGCCGGCAGGTGGCGACACCTATTGACTTGACACGTTCTAAGCTAACAAGGAGCTCCGCCACTGTAGGTCACGCCGCGCTCACACTAACAAGGAGCTCCGCCACTGTAGGTCACGCCGCGCTCACACCAACAAGGAGCTCCGCCGCTGTACGTCACGCCGCGCTCACACCAGCAAGGAGCTCCGCCGCTGTATGTCACGCCGCGCTCACACCAACAAGGAGCTTCGCCACTGTAGGTCACGCCGCGCTCACACTAACAAGGAGCTCTGCCACTGTAGGTCACGCCGCGCTCACACAAACAAGGAGCTCCGCCGCTGTATGTCACGCCGCGCTCACACTAACAAGGAGCTTCGCCACTGTAGGTCACGCCGCGCTCACACTAACAAGGAGCTCTGCCACTGTAGGTCACGCCGCGCTCACACTAACAAGGAGCTCCACCACTGTAAGTCACGCCGCGCTCACACTAACAAGGAGCTCCGCCACTGTAGGTCACGCCGCGCTTACACTAACAAGGAGCTCCGCCGCTGTCAGGTCGCGCCGCGCTCACACTAACAAGGAGCTTCGCCACTGTAGGTCACGCCGCGCTCACACTAACAAGGAGCTCCGCCACTGTGGGTCACGCCGCACTCACACTAACAAGGAGCTCCACCACTGTAGGTCACGCCGCGCTCACACTAGCAAGGAGCTCCGCCACTGTGGGTCACGCCGCGCTCACACTAACAAGGAGCTCCGCCACTGTAGGTCACGCCGCGCTCACACTAACAAGGAGCTCCGCCACTGTAGGTCACGCCGCGCTCACACAAACAAGGACCTCCGCCACTGTAGGTCACGCCGCGCTCACACAAACAAGGACCTCCGCCGCTGTAGGTCACGCCGCGCTCACACTAACAAGGAGCTCCGCCGCTGTAGATCACGCCGCGCTCACACTAACAAGGAGCTCCGCCACTGTAGGTCACGCCGCGCTCACACAAACAAGGACCTCCGCCGCTGTAGGTCACGCCGCGCTCACACTAACAAGGAGCTCCGCCGCTGTAGATCACGCCGCGCTCACACTAACAAGGAGCTCCGCCACTGTAGGTCACGCCGCACTCACACTAACAAGGAGCTCTGCCACTGTAGGTCACACCGCGCTCACACTAACAAGGAGCTCCGCCACTGTAGGTCACGCCGCACTCACACTAACAAGGAGCTCCGCCGCTGTAGGTCACCCCCCGCTCACACCAACAAGGAGCTCCGCCGCTGTAGGTCACGCCACGCTCACACCAACAAGGAAATTCGCCACTGTAGGTCACGCCGCGCTCACACTAACAAGGAGCTCCGCCACTGTAGGTCACGCCGCGCTCACACTAACAAGGAGCTCTGCCACTGTAGGTCACGCCGCGCTCACACTAACAAGGAGCTCCGCCACTGTAGGTCACGCCGCGCTCACACTATCAAGGAGCTCCGCCACTGTAGGTCACGCCGCGCTCACACTAACAAGGAGCTCCGCCACTGTAGGTCACGCCGCGCTCACACTAACAAGGTGCTCCGCCACTGTAGGTCACGCCGCGCTCACACTAACAATGAGCTCCACCACTGAAGGTCATGCCGCGCTCACACCAACAAGGAGCTCCGCCGCTGTACGTCACGCCGCGCTCACCCCAACAAGGAGCTTCGCCGCTGTACGTCACGCCGCGCTCACACCAACAAGGAGCTTCGCCACTGTAGGTCACGCCGCGCTCACACTAACAAGGAGCTCCCCCTCTGTAGGTCACGCCGCGCTCACACTAACAAGGAGCTCTGCCACTGTAGGTCACGCCGCGCTCACACTAACAAGGAGCTCCGCCACTGTAGGTCACGCCGCGCTCACACTAACAAGGAGCCCCGCCACTGTAGGTCACGCCGCGCTCACACTAACAAGGAGCTCCGCCACTGAAGGTCACGCCGCGCTCACACTAACAAAGAGCTTAGCCACTGTAGGTCACGCCGCGCTCACACTAACAAGGAGCTCCGCCACTGTAGGTCACGCCGCGCTCACACTAACAAGGAGCTCCGCCACTGTAGGTCACGCCGTGCTCACACTAACAAGAAGCTCCGCCACTGTAGGTCATGCCGCGCTCACACTAACAAGGAGCTCCGCCGCTGTAGGTCACGCCGCGCTCACACTAACAAGGAGCTCCGCCACTGTAGGTCACGCCGCGCTCACACTAACAAGGAGCTCCGCCACTGTAGGTCACGCCGTGCTCACACTAACAAGAAGCTCCGCCACTGTAGGTCATGCCGCGCTCACACTAACAAGGCGCTCCGCAACTGTAGGTCACGCCGCGCTCACACTAACAAGGAGCTCCACCACTGTCACGTCGCGCTCACACCAACAAGAAGTGATGTGTGAATATGATGTAATATGAGAGTGAAGTCGCAATATGTTTTGCAGTATGGCCTGGCACAGCCTAGACGAAGAAATGCAACCAACTCAGTTATTTTTAATGGCTGCTAAGTATAATTTTATATCACAAAATATAGAAACGGGAAGTTTTGTGTATTTGAGAATTTTGGACGATTTTTGTGCGGCATTGTTAGTGTCAAGTCCTTTTAGCAACGTCATGGATGCATACTACATGGTTCACTACTTGGTTTTGCTGTTAATTTTGATTATTCGACAATAATACAAATTATTAGATGACTATTTACTCCACTGCGATGTTCGATATATAAATAAGAACAGAATTTTAATTCCCTTTTAATTATTTTAAGTGCAGATTGGTTGAACAGAACTGCCATTACTGCCATTGTTTACCTGCCATTCTGTGTTCTGTGTATGCCCGGTCTGTGTTGTCTACTGTTAATCTAGTGGCGGGCAGCAGCCAGCAGTGCACCGCACTGCCGTTTACCTGTTATCGGTAACAGCTGATAGGTGAAGATGTAGTCTAGTTATTTTGTTTAGCTGCCATTCTGTGTTTTGTATGTGCCGGCGGCCAGTGTAGTCTACTGTAGCGGTCTGACAGCAGCAGTGCACCGTACTACCATTTATCTGATATGGTGCATTGGCCGCCATTACGGGGTACTGAGAGCCAGCCAGCATAAAATGAAGAACTGCAGTGAAGACTACTAAGTCGTGCTTATCCTGCTGAATTGTTTTTTTATATTTTTCCTCCATTTGCCGCTGGAATTGCTAACGCAATTTCCAGCTGCAAGTGGATGAAAACTATCACGCGCCATGCCATGATCTTGACGACAAAAATGTCTTAGTTAGCTATTTCCGGTTCATTTGAATACCTATGGTCTGGGTCTATGGCCATTATAAATATTTTAACTTTCAGTGTGGGAATCGTCTTCATAGGTCAGATTCTGACGTTCATAAAATCAGGGTCATAGGGGTCGCAAAAAGGCCAAATGTGAACTCAGTCAAGGTTTAGTCATAAATAGCTTGTATGTTAAGCTTAGTGTGCATTCCAGTAACGTGAATCTAATTATAGTGCTAGAACTGGTGGACAGACGGGCGGATGGAAGGACGGACACTCCGGTTGGCGACAATAGGTAACCGCCAAAATGTTGTCAGAGGCTTATAGAGGCCCACCCAGGATCATTGCAGGCCTGCACCAACAGAGATTACCCTATGTAGCCTACATCCAAGGGGAGTAGCCAGGATCAATATAACGTGCACCCACATAAATTATACATGGGCCCTATTATGTACATCTGAGGGGCATACCCTGAACTACCATAGGCCTCACGTGCACACATACTATTGGGTTGTAAATGAAATCATACATGTTATTGTTATCACTGGGGGTGAACTTGGGCAAGGCCAAAATGCTCAGTGACGATCTCCTGTGTGTTGTTTAACAAAGGCGATTTACATTGTTGTAAATGTTTCGCTCTATCTATCTACTCTTCTTGCCACAGTTAATTTTCACTCACTTGAAGTTGTGGATCAGCGAGACACAACTTCAAGTGGGTGAAAATTCAACCATGGTAGGGCGCAATGCTCAATGACAGTGGCTATAAAGTTCTTTACTTAGCTATTCTACACATTTTACACTTGCCTTCTTGTATGCTCAGTAAATTAAACAAATCAATTTTAAGGAACTTACATGTTTTATTATAAAAATCAGTCAAATGCAAAGCAGGTAATCTAATTAGTCGATGTAACATATTATATTCAGAGCAAGCAAAATTATATTCACACAACATAATCATATTATATACATTGTTTACTTGAACACGTAAATATGAGCAGCGTTACATGATGAAAATACACAAATAATTAGGTTGGTATTACATATTAGGAATAGTAATCAAACATATCACATCATGAAACATAAGATAAACATAATTTTACATAGGTATTAATGTTGGTCCACTGTCTGCGATCCGGGCCCAACATCAAAACAACAATAAGTCAACATATCAGGCAGGCAATTGGTCTTGATTTCACGTCAACTTGATTTCGCATTGACATCAAATCGAGATTTATTACCCGCTGGGCAGATGTGTCAACTAGACCAACAGCTCGTGTCCACCAACTACTTAACTTTTTCAGCGCAGGGATCGTCTTTAGAGACGTCTAAATACGATCCTCACACTGAAAGATTTAAAAAAATTATCAGGGAAATGAACACACCTGTATTAAGTTGGAAGAACACTAAGACAGAAATAAAAATGTGCACCAATAATTGTTAACATTTTAGTAATAATACTGTAAGCATCCTGGACTAGTTTAGATGAACAAATAGACCTACTTAAATGAAAACATTTAGGTAACTAAGATGTAAATGTGTAATATGATATCATCGTTTAAGTATAATGTACAAAACACATTGTGTCGATTAGACCAGCAATGAAAAATGTTGAAAGTTGTGACCCACAACTTAAAGCGTGTAAAAATAACTGACATCCCAGCAAACATGAGACGTTGGCCCAACGTTGGTTTACTGTCGGCCAACGTCGTAGACAGTAAACCAACGTTGGGCCAACGTCTCATGTTTGCTGGGATATGTACACTCTTTCTAAACTAATTCACTTCAACATCGAGCAAAATTGTAAACATGTCGGTATTTGAAGCGCAAAATTTAGTACAGTAGTGTCTTGAATTATCCCTTACAGCGCTGAATTATTTTGTATAAATCATGGAGACCAAAGGGTTATTTTCCATTTGAGATCATCATAAATGGCTTTGTTAGTCTTTTCTGATTCATTTGAATACCTATGTTATGGGTCTGCCACCATAATAAATATGTTCACTCTTACAGTGTGGGGATCGATTTTAGACAGATTCTGACGACTAAAGTCGATCCCCGCGCTGTAAGGGTTAACCTTTCCATCGCTAACCACGATTACAGTCATTTTTAACCCTCTAGGCCCTCAATATGCATTAAAGCATCAATTTATATCATTGAAAACATACTCGATTTTCTCACAACTTTAGTAAATTTAGAGTGTCGAGCCCATATATGATTTGCTGAAAAATTAACATTTTTTTATTTGTTTAATTGAACCCACCCTCCCCCCTCCCTCTTTAAAAATTCTGAATTCCTTGATGATGAAACGATGGCTTGATAAGCAAAATTAGACCGTTATTTGATGAATTAAGCAGCCTGAGTAATGTACTTCAGGTAATTTAAATAAAATAGAATAATAAAGATCAACAATTGGCAATATTATTAGAGTGTGGACCTGTCAGCACGATACACTGAGCCAATGTTGGTTCAATTTTGGGCGACGCTTGCCCAGCATTGCACCAACATTGGCTCAGTGCATCTTGTATGCTGCTCAGCACAAAACAAGAAAGAGTGACGTCATTAAGAATGTGCCACGTGCTCACGCAATACCCAGAAAGCACAACACATCGACCCAATGTTGGCTTAATGTTGGTTCACCGTCTACGCCGTCGCCCCAATATTAAAACAACATTGGGTCGACGCATTGTCTTTGCTGTCCCGAGTTAATTTATTTAAATTTTTACCACTTGAAGTTGTGTTTCGCTACGGCGAGCCGACCCACAACTTCAAATCGGTAAAAAATACTCATAATTGTTTATTTGAGACCAAACATTTGCAAATATTGCTGTTTAAACGCTCATTTCGTCCCCAATATCAGCGATTTTGGTCGACTAGTAAAATAGGTTAACCCTTACAGTGCGGGGATCGACTTTAGTCGTCAGAATTTGACGTGATCAAGATTCTGACGACTAAAGTCGATCCCGGCACTGTAAGAATCAACATATTTCCAATGGCTGGAAACCCATAACATAGGTATTGAAATCAATCGAAAAAAGCTAACCAAGACATCCATGATGGTTTCAAAGCGAAAAAATCCCTTGGCCTTCAAGGTTTTCATAAAGAAATTCAGCGCTTCAAGGGTTAACCGCCAAATTATCCAAATGAATTTGTACTCACCTGAAGTTGTGTCTCACTAGCGCGATCCACAACCTAAAGTGAGTAAAAATTATTCAGATTTGACAAAATGGAGGTCTACTATTTTTTAATCTTGCTGATTAATGTCACGTTTTATCTTCAACATGTTTAAAAACTGATATGCAATATGCCAAAAATATAAAAAAATATCTAATCGGTACCGGCGGTTTGATGTTGTAGCCCTTACAACGCGGGGATCCACTTTAGTCGTTGGAATCTGACGTCTGTAGACGTCAGATTCTGACGTCTAAAGTCAATCCCAGCACTGTAAAGTAAAACTATTTATAATGACCGTAGATCCATAACACATAGGGATTCAAATTTATCAGAAAGGGCTAACTAAGACCCCCTGAGAGGAATCACCAGCATCAATACAGAGTCACGCTGGACACCATAGTCACTCAGTGTCATCTCGTCGCTCATGTGTCTACGTTCTGAATGAAAAAAAAAAAAATCCATCAAATCCATCAGATTTATCATATTAATTCTTGATCTGCCAAGACTGCAATCTAGTTGTATTAAACTTATATTCAATTTTATTATATCAAGGTTAAAGCTGTATTGCCCCGCATATCAGTGCAGCCTAGTTGTACTTTTCACAGATCCATTGGTCTGTATAGTTGTAGGATCACTGGCCCAATGAACAATACCTCCCTGCCACCCACCATAAAAAAACTTCAAAACCATTCGTAAAAGCAGGAGCAGTTAGTGCTAAATATTTTTTTTTAAGAGCATTCCCCACAAAAAACTGCCCCTATCATTGAACTTACCAAAAATAGAAAGCAGTTTTTAAATATTTTTTTGAAAAAATGTTGCCTAACCCTTTCATATAGACCCCATCCAAAGCAAAATATATTTAAAACTTTTAAAATGCCAGAGCGGTTACAGCCATAAAAAGACAATACATAACCCTCCTTATACATGTTATACGCACCACCCAAGAAAATAATACATTTAACAAGAGCACATTCAACAATAGACAATTGAATTTGATAGAGAACTGGTTAGTGGCAACATGCAGTACAAATTTGAGCAAGATACATGTAAAAAAAACTTTTAAATTTACCGCGCCCACAAGGTAATATTGGTGATGTAAAATGCGAGAAATCACAATAAATTGGCCATTTTAAAAAAAATTCAGATACTTAATCCATGCAGATATTTAATCTATGCAGATACTTAATCTATGCACTTACTTAATATATGTAGATACTTAATCTATGCAGATACTTAATATATGCAGATACCTAATCTATACAGACACCTAATATATTCAGATACTTAATCTATGCAGATAATTAATCTATACAGATACTTACCAAATATTAATCTAGGTAGATTTGAGTGCATACGTCCCATGGATAGTTCCTCACATATTTTATTCTTCACACTTTCCACTCGTTCATTCTGTAATTTGAAAAAAAAATATTGCTGATGAATAAACCACAACGCCACACCATCATCATCTGGAATGAGATAGTAGTAGTTGTAGTAAATCATTGGTTTACGTCCCTTTTCGGCACAAATGGTCTTTTAAGTGACATTGTAATACGATAAAAACGTTATAGTCAAATGATGAGATGAATGATGTACAGATGATGATGTGAGGGTGGGTATGATAGGGCATGGTGGGTTATTGAGAGCATTTTCCTTCGCTCGCCCGATAAGGGGTTCTGGGCATGTCTAGGGGATCTAACCCCAGACATGCCCAGATGGCCTGAGACTTGGGTTTTGCTGTGCAATTTAATGCTGAAATTCTGTGGCATTTCGCACAGCTCCTCTATCCTTGGGTGGGATAGTCCCCAGAGTAACAATAGGAAGGGTAACTCCATTCATTCCCCGTGAGAGACCTAATGCCAACACACGCTATTGCTGGTCATTTAAAGCTGCCACGGCCTACACCAGCGAATGCACTGATGCGGGTGCTGCATTGGCTCCGCTGTTGAGCGGAGGAACCAGGGTACGCCACTGGCAATCTGGCAAGATTATGGCCAGATACGAGGAGGCTGCAGCTGCCCTTGGATGATTGCTGTAGACTAGTGCTTCCATACAATGCCGAACACAGCATTCAACAGACGGAACAGATCCCTATGACCCTCCCCGGATGGGGGCGAAAAGTACTACTACTAGCAATGATCACAGTACCCCTGGAATGAGGTAATACATTTGGTTTTATTTTCAACAGGCAGACAGCCCCAGACAGCCAGACAAGCATGTGTACAGGTAAGCAGAGAGAAAACAGGCACACATACAGACATGCAGGCAGATACCGGTACATGCAGGCGGTGGTATATCGAGCGATGAAATCGTCAGAAGTGGTATTGTATATGCTGCAATACGCAGAACCCTGGGACATCAAAAATCTGCAGTACCAACAAGTGATCAACAGCTATTTTGGTAATGCTTCTTGATCGGCGGGGGGGGGGGGGGTTATCAAAAAGAAAAGCTCCCAATAATTTTCTCGACATTAATTACTCTTTAATTCATACCTGTACTATTTCTTGTTCTATAATTTGGCTTAAAACTTTTACTCACATATAATAAGTTACCCGATCTGGCAAAATGAGCCCCTGATTTAAATATTGGAGATATTAACATATATTATGCATATAATTGTCAACAATGGCCGCAATCGAGTTGAAATTTTTCAGGGCTCATCCCTACCTAAAGCTGCGCATTTTGTTTTATAGTAATAGTCTAGCTATCTGGCTCGGTTATCCTGATATTACCATTTTAGAGTTAATTATGCATTTGATCAAGTTGAAATTTTTCAGAGCATATCCCTCCCTTCCAGATATTATGTATATTAAAAAATAATTGCAGATAGTCGCCATTTTGGCCGCCGTGACCTAGTTTTTAGCAGATGAGCACCCATTTTCAAGCTCATCCGAGCTATTGGTGAATTATGTTATAAGAAATATAAATCAAGGTCACAGAAAGGTCAAATGTGAACTCAATCAAGGTTTAAATACAATTAACCTATATATGAAGTTTAATGTGCATTCCAGTAACATGGATCAAGTTATAGTGCTATAAGTGGTTGACAGTCCCTGGTGAAGACAACAGGCATCCGCCAAAATTTTAGCTAAGGCCTAAAAAGCCAGTTATTACTATACATTTTAAAAATGACACACAAATTAACTAAATTTAATAAATATAAAATTAAAACAAATATCACTGATTGGAGTATTAATTAGAATTAAATTAAAATAAAAAAAAATTGAAAAATAGAAATAGGTCAAATCAAGGTCATTTTGCCTGCGACTTACGACTCATGTTTACACATAATCATATATATAATTAATAATAAAATCAACACTTGAAAACATGGACATTGGCCCAGTGCTAGCCTACGACAACCAATTACACAAGTTTCTGGTAGTTTGGCAGACAGACATGTGACACAACAGACTGTGCCGACCCAATGCTGTTTCGCTTACACACTGGGGTCAGTTCGGCCATAACCACATCAAGTAACATTGCAAATCATAGCAGTCACAAACCTAAAAAGAACATGCCATAAAAATTCCTGTCAAATTTTAAGGCCGTAAATCTCGCTAAAAGAAATTTGGTGGTCACAGGTCATCAACAATATAAAACTGATCTGCACAAGAAACCAGGGTGTCAACGACACAGAAGCTCATCCTTAATTGGGGCACAAGTTAATTACAAATTAAAATTTCTGACATCCATGAGGAAATTTTATGCTCATCTTTCAAACAAACCAAACAAAATTGAAATCGGACAAGAATTGAGGGAGAAGCATTTCTTGTGAATTTTGGACAGTGTCCTAATTAAGTCCTAATTAGGTAATAAGTTAATTGATAATTAAAATTTCTGAAATGCGTGAGGATGCATTAGGCCTCCTATGCACAGGCACAAGCTCTTCCAAACAAAATTAAAATCAGACAAGAATTGAGGGAGGCGGAGCATTTCTTGTGAATTTTAGACAGTGTCCTACTTAGGTTTTAATTAGGTCACAAGTTAAATAATTAAAATTTCTGAAATCCGTGAGGAAATTGTATGCACAGGCACAAGCTCTTTCAAACAAAATTGAAATTGGACAAGAATTGAGGGAGGAGAAGCATCTCTTGTAAATTTTGGACAGTGTCCTAATTAGGTCATAAGTTCTATGCACAGGCACAAGCTCTTTCAAACAAACCAAACAAAATTGAAATCGGACAAGAATTGCGAGAGGAGAAGCATTTCTTGTGAATTGTGGACAGATGACGAGCGACAGACGACACACGATGGCATAACCTCATCTTGCCTAAGGGTAGGCCGGATGAACTAAAAAAAAGTACTTGGTGAGAAATAATCGCTTCTCTCAGGTACTTGTTGAGCTCTGGTTTTACTGTATATGGTAGTCTTGTTACAACAAAGATACATACTGCAGATACAATGACAGAAGCTGTCTGACCCATTAATGTCTTGACAATGACTGGAAATTTATTATCTGGTTCCACTTTGATATTAGATCTGTTGCCCGTCTTTTTTACTGCAGGTTGATCCCTGACTGTAACAGAAAAACAAGGCATATACTGTAGATCTGGTAATTTTTGCGTGTTTAACTTTTTGCGAATTTCTGATTTCGGGACTTTTCACGAAGCTTAGAATTCGCGAGTTTACATTTTTATTTACTAGCGCTTTTATAAAAATAATTTTCGCGAGATTCTTGAATTCGCGAATTTGTCCTCTACGCAAATTTCACAAAAATTAAATCCTCGCAAATATTACCAGATCTACAGTATACTTCTCAGCACAGCCTGGAACGCAGTATCTACTTACTTGTAAAGAAAACAGATACTGTACTGCCTTCTGGCTTTGCCCGGCTGTATAAGACATTATATGGGAATATAAGGCAAACGTATCATATGTCCTGCAGTGAAGGCTGCAGAGCAATGGACAAAATCACCAACCACAATTTAACCTTTTCAGTGCGGACCGTCTTTAAACCTTGAAGCGCTTAATTTTTTATATGTGAACCATGGAGACCAGAGGGGTTTTTTTAATTTGAAATCATCATAAATGTCTTAGTCAGGTCTTTCCAATTCATTTGAATACCTTTGTTATAGGTTTACGGCCAATAGAAATAAGTTTACTCTTACAGTGCGGGGATCGACTTTAGACATCAGAATCTGACGTCTGTAGACATCAGATTCTGACAACTAAAGTCGATCCCCGCGCTGTAAGAGTTATACATCACAATCTGATGTCTGTAGACGTCATATTCCGATGTATCTAGACGTTCCCTTTATACAGCAGAATCTAAATTCTGCAGACATCAGATTCTGCCCCAGCACGAATTAGTATATTTATAATGACCGTAGACCCAGAACATAGGTATTCAAATGTAGCATTTGTAGCGGAAAGAGCTAACTAAGACATGTATGATGCTTTCAAATTGAAAGAACCCGTTTGTTCATATGGTTTAGGCAGATTCAGCTATTGTTTAGACTTAGGCTATGAAAAATATTCATATTTTCATAGACTAGAACTGTTTTAATATAAATAATATATTTTCTAATTTTCACCCACGTCAAGTCATCTTCATTCACTACAAGTACAAGTCGAGAATTGCGACAGCATTTCGCGGCTTGTAGTGAATGAAGATTACAATGTGAGAGGGATGTGACGTAATGGCTAGAGCGCTGAGCTTTGGCAATGTCGCTGCCTGTCGTGTGGTTTCAAAACCCCGCTTGGTGCAGGATTTTCAGAGAAATAACATGTTTCTCTCCTCTCAATATTGGGACATTATTTTGATGTTGTGTCCTTGGGCAAGGTAATTTACCCTCATATGCTCCACTTGACTCAGGTGTAAATGAGTACCTGGTAGGACAGAGATGGCAATGTGTGTGATTAGTTCCTAGCGCCGAAATGGCTGCAAGTGCTGTATGCTCCAAAAAGAGAGTTAAAATGGTGCATGAATAAACAGGTCCAGTGACCAAGGGTGTTAAGTGTGGAGCGCACAGAGCATTGTATGTGGGTATATAAAAACTCACCATTATTATTATTATTATTAAATTCAGGCTTAAAAGGGTTAACCAATCTATGATTGAGGACAAATTGTCTGGATCAATCGCTGCTCTATTCCACTCACGGTGAGGTACGGCTGATATCCACAATGTTGCTAGACGCCTCACGTTGTAGTCGGACAATGTACCACTTTTTAGTTCTTGATCTGTAATAAAAAAATTAAGATTAAAATGACATAATGTTGATAGGTGTCATCGATCACCTTTATTAATAAAGGCTTATTGCAGGGGTGGGAGTGGAAATTTTTTCCAAGACTGAAAAGAATATTGCCTACTAGAGGGGCTTCTTCCTGCAGCACTGCCGGCGCGAAGCAGCCGTCAGGGTAGAGTGAGAGGGGTGGTTAAACCCCACTCACAAGGGGATTCTGAGGGATCTCCCCCCCCCCCCCCCGAGAGATTTTTTTTTTAGATGTTCTCAGGTGGTTTTTAGCACACTTTGAGGCTAAATTTTTGGGAAGTATTTTTGTATGTTGTGTAATTAGTTTTTTAGACAGAAATTTCTCTCTTTTGGTAATGATTATCTATGTCCTTCAAATCTTTAACCCTTTAACCCTTTCACCACTGAAGCCCGTTTTTATGTGCTGAATGCCTTAGCATTCAGCACATAAAAACAGGCTTCAGTGGTGAAAGGGTTAAACACTCAAGATGCATCAAAGCATCATTTTGCATCAGTGAAACATGACCTAATTTTCAACACTTGGAGGTTTTGAAACGAAAAAAATGCATGGAACTGTTTTAATATAACGCTATCTTTCTTTTCTTTCTCACCCACTTCGAGTCATCTTCATCCACTACAAGTCGAGAATTGCGACAGCAATTTGCGGTTTGTAGTGGATGAAGATGAGAATGGTGAGTTCAGGCTTGAAAGGGTTAGCACATCCTTATCAGGACCTAATAAACATATACATCATATTTTAACCCTTATCATAGTGATCACGACTTAATTGTTGTTTTTAATCAGTTTTATCAGTCAACCAAATCACTGTTATTGGGACTGACATGTGTGTCTAAACATCAAGATTTGATCATATTTGTGCTCTAATTAAACAAATATGAGTTATTTTCAGCCACTTCAAGTTGTGGGTCCTAGTAGCGAGAAGCAACTTTAAGTGGTTGAAAATTCAAATAACTTAGTATAATTTAGACTAAAAAGGTTAAGCTTGACATTTTGTTTTCTTACTTAGTAGATTGGAATATAACAAGAGTACACTCGACAATAGCCCGCCATTATTGAAATTAAAAGTTATTGTGCCCACAAGGTCAAATTATTGACGTAAAATGCAAAAAATCACAATAAATCGGCGATTTTGAATTTTTTCAGCCCTTATTGAACTTGTCCCAGAACTGGTCATTTGCAATATGCATAACAAACTTTGGAAGCATACATGAGAAATTTTTCAAGTTATCGCGCCCACAAGGTCAAATTATTGACGTACAATGAGAAAAATCACAATAAATCAGCAATTTTGCATTTTTTTCCAGCCATTATCAAAATTGTTCGAGAACTGCTTATTAGTAACATGCATAACAAATTTGAGCAGGATACATAAACAAATTTTCAAGTTTTCGCGCCCACAAGGTCAAATTATTGATGTAAAATGTGAAAAATCGCAATAAATCTGCCATTTCGACATTTTTTCAGCCATTAATAAACTTGTCTAAGAACTGCTTATTATTACATGCATAACAAATTTGACGAGGATACATTATCAAGTTATCACACCCACAAGGTCAAATTATTGACGTAAAAACGCAATAAATCGGCTATTTTGAATTTTTTTTCAGCCATTATTGCAGCGCCGCACCCAGAATTAAAACCACTCAT
Source organism: Flabesymbios commensalis (assembly GCA_964017125.1). Taxonomy (NCBI): domain Eukaryota; kingdom Metazoa; phylum Annelida; class Polychaeta; order Terebellida; family Flabelligeridae; genus Flabesymbios; species Flabesymbios commensalis. The sequence goes on along the minus strand of OZ024911.1, from coordinate 7,078,548 downwards.
GTCCATTGTACAAGTTATCATTTTTTGTTCCTCTCTAAAGGCAAAAACCCTGTCCAAACTGGATCATGTCCAAACTGGAATATAACTTTGTCCCAAAGGCATTCTGTTATGTACAGGTTTTACTGAATTAAATACGCTACTTCTCAAGTAATAAACTCACTATGGTAATTTACTTCGATGTCAGCTACAGCTTCATTTTTTTTCAACTTTGACTTTATTTTCTTTTTTAAATCTTGGATAGCTTCGTCCTGAAAAGAAAATTTCAAATGATAAGAAATATGAACAATATTAGAGTGTTGGCACTATGATTATCTAGTTGAAAATTGAAATTAAATTAAGTCGCATTTTGATAAAAACAACGTTTTTTTACATCTAAAACATATTTATTGGCTAAAATTGATTTGTTTTCTTTTCATTCAACTCAATAAAATGTGCAGCGATCTACAGGAATAATTTTGTTTTGAAAAAGATTTAAACTTGCAAAATCCTTTCTTTGTTATGTATACCCATATTTGAGAATTCAATGTGATTTCGCTACACAGCACTAATGAGGAATGACTTGTACCTGACATCATACATGACAAGTTAAGGATGAGGAGATGTGAGGTATTTTTTATGAAAAAAGTGGCAGAAATATTCACCGCATAACTTGCAAAGTTGAAAGGAGATCGAGAGAAAAATTAGTCACAAATATTGTTTGAACGTGCTTGTGTTTCAGTGCAAACAAACCTTTGATACAGTGATTGTCATCATTTCACCAGGAAACAGCCCTTCAATGATTACAGGAAAGTCAGATGTAGTTTGATTGTTGTGAGATTGGCTGGCACCTGGAGCATATAACATTGCAGATCAGAAATAACGGTAGCCGGGTGACAACAGTGATTTCACCTTGGAGTTAGAAGGTACTAAGCTGCCACTTGCAGTTGGTTAACACTTTCAAATTCCAAGATTACAATACTGTCTATATGTATGCGGGCGAATTCTAAATATATAATGCGATTGAATTTTATTGCATAAAAATGATTTAAAAATTTTTTTTATGATTGACTTACTGGTTGATTCGCATGTTTGATTGATCAGTTTTTAGAATCTACATACATTGCATACACCCCATCAGTATTTTTTATATTAATACTTCTTTCAGACTTCACCAACCAGTCTCGCATTGTTGTTGACTGTGGCGAGTGATCACTCATCTCACCACATCTCAAAACTAAACTGCCATTTTTTTTAATTTGAAGGCCAGTCAGCTGTCATAATCATGGTAATGCCATCTTGACATCAGATCATAATTATTATAAGTGTTTTATTGGGTATATAAGGATGTACAGTAAAATCCCGTTATACCGCGTATCGTTTATAACGCGATCCGCGGATGGACCCCGTTTTTTTTCACGGTGAAATTTGACTGATAGTGTGTATTTTTTTATTCTTGATCACGCCAGTCTGGTTAAAACATCGCCCATTCACCAGGTGTTCACGTTCACGTGACGCTGTGCTGACCAGACCTGTATGCATGCAGTAATCATTGCTATATATGTTATACCACGGTATATGGTGATCTAGCTACCGCGGTATAAATTTAAAGAGGTGAATAAAAGATTCTGAGTTCTGATGATACTGTTAGGCCTATACCGCGGTATAAGGTGATCTAGTTACCTACCGCGGTATGAAGAGGCGAATAAATGATTCTGAGTTCAGAGTGATGATACTGTTATGGACCATCATGAAATAGTAATTATCGTCTGGTATATGCTCATTTAAACAAAGGGGACTATTTAGCGCCAATAGCCTAACTTAGGATTGATACGTAGATCTTTTGATCAATGTTGATGATTGTTCCTGTCCAACAACTCACCTGTGTGATGTTATGACCGGCAAGATCACAACAAGGAGGACAATAACAATTTGTTGCTTGTATGTAACACATTTAATAAGTACACCTTACTCTCATTAATCACCGCTGGCACATTAACTTTCTGGCCGTCTGTGTACATTGACAGTACTGGAGCTTAACAGGTCTCCAATTGTCACGGCACGCTACACAACATTTACGGCGCATTCTTTACTCTGTATACAGAAGGCAGGTGATTACGGCACAATGCCGGGCCAACATCTCAAATAAAATAAACTTTATTCCGAGAGGGTATACCATTTAGCGATAGAGCAGTGGTTAGCACTGGGCAATCACGATGTTGATCCAGCATTGAAACAGCGTTGTGCTATAGTCACGCGATGGCGCTATACTATACCTATATCTATTGTGATCTTAAGAATAATGTACAGTATGGGAAACAATATAATTCTAGCAAATCTCGTCGAATCGCAAGGCCTCGTGAATATACAATACAAAGCCCCCTCTCGTAATACCTGTCAATCAAACTGGTCCAAAGCGTTGATTGGTGAGGAGAGATCAGCCCGTCCCTATCTCGCATAACACCGTGATGCCCGTGCATGCACACGGGAATAATCAGTGATGCAGTCTACATTCATACATGATAAACAGTTTTCTAATTGTTGCGTCAACGCTGGCATAACATTTACAATTTGGGCCAGTGCTGGCTTAGTTTAAAGAATAAATATATACACCTCATTTTTTTGCATGAAACAGAAGAGTGTATTTGTTATAAAAACGTCTAGCCTAATCACGCTTTGTGTGATCCCATAGCATTCACAGGGTCGGTGTAGATCTCTTACACCTTTCATTCACGCCTAACGTCGCACTTCAATCTGTTAACTACACATGGAGTGATTTCACGGAGCCCAAGATGTCATCATATCTCGCGAGTAGCCAAAAGGTTCTAATTGCGTTCAACTAGAAAAACTTGCCCATGCTAGTGTTATATAAAGAGTGAATTTTTATTCAAACTGGCATATTTGCTTTGATCACGAAACAGACAGCATCGCTTCAAAAATAGTGTACACAATTTATTTATTTAATTTATTTTGCCAATAAGTGATAAATGAAATATTTTATCTTTCCAATTCATTATTTATTCCGTTCATTTGTAATAAATACAGTGTTATATCTAGCACATAGCATCTACCACTGCCGCGTATAGCGTGTCCATATAGACCCAATGTATTGACCATCAGCGGTAGAACGGTCGTCCCGCTACAGCGCGATCCACTTATAACGCGGTCCCGTTTTTTGGACCCCAACTACCGAGTTATAACGGGATTCTACTGTATTACTAAAACATTAAAAAAGGTCATAAAAGTACATCCTTGATCATGTCTGAATTATAATAAAAACAAACAAAAAATAAGATTCAACGGGGCTGGTGAGAAGAAGGTAGACCAGTCGCCACAAATTGCTACTTTTTTGAATGGTCAATTTAAAAAATGTGCAGTTCAGAGATTTTGCTTCTGTGCCACATGTGGCAACTACTTTCTCACCCTCGTTCAAGAGGTGTACAATAATACAGAACAGTTTATTTTTGTTAGTATGTAGTTACCAGAGGTATTGGCCCATCACCTGCCACCAAGTATTTTAGCATCGGGTGGTCCGCTGAGGGTGAATCCTTAAGCATTATGTCAATTGGAAACAACTGGACAAAAGTGGTCCGAGACCTGAGGTGGTCCGCTTACTGAGGTGGTCCGGGACCGAGGTTAGACTGTACATATCTATATTACCTGAGCTGTTGGCCTCATCATCTGCTGTCAGGGATTTCAGCATAGCTCTCACCGCCATCTTCTGTGCACCCCTCAGACCTGGGATGTCATTCACCGCCTCTGGTCCTGCAGCTTCTATGTTCCTTAGCAACCCCACGCTGGTGTAACCTTCATCTTTAAGCAGTTTGACTGTGGCATCCGTGATGTGAAACTTCTGATAAATCCCAGGAAGACGGTCACGACACAATCTTTTAGCACTCATGTTGTCTGTTTCGGAGGCTAAAACCAAAAAATAATAAAAAATATGGCTTAGAATAGAATGAATGATTTTCCTGCACATTTCCTAAGCTTATAAGCCTATTGTGTAGATCACATTTGTAAAAGCTGAATTTAAAATTCTCTCCCCAATATTGGTGTAAATTTGATGAAATTTGTCTTTTGTAAGTTAGACCATTTGGCATGTAATGTAATTCGGTGATTGAAATTTTATTAGATGCAAAATAGTCTAACATCGATAATACACAGCAAAATTCCACCAGATTTTCAGGGATGATGGGGGAGATTAAAAAATTTTAAACAGTGACCGAGCGAATTGAAAAAAGGTTAGGGCGGTTTAGCTATTATTGGGGAAAAATTTGTGCAGTAAATGTAAATACGTTAACAACACATAGTCATGATAGTTGTCAAAAGTCCACTGGTTTCAGCTTTGTCAGTGAAGGCTTTATTTGGTCCTATACAGAGTGTTTTGTATCCAATAAACACAGTCCTGACTTTTGTAAGCAAATGGATTACCAAGATCCTGGATTGACTTTGTGAGTGACTTTACTTTCTTCACTAAAGATGCTTGAATGGATCAGGGAGTGTGAAGTTTTCAAATTGTTCTAGCTTTTTTAAATTATTCATTGATGACACATTCCTCCAACCATCTATAGTGAGCTATAGTGAGCATCTATAGTGAGCATCTATAGTGAGCTGTAACATGTTTTGAGTATGTGATGTTTTGTTGACCACAAACTTGCCCCCCCCCCAAATTAAGCAGCTATTTCGGGATGTATTTTCTCCAGTTGTATCATAATGCATAGATTAACAGACAGACAGCGACTGTAGTGAGGATGTTCAATAGCAAATAAAAAAGGATCAATTTTTTAAAATTCTCCATATAAATTTGGAAGTTACCTTCTCACAATAAAAGTGATTTATAGCTGCTGCTGTTATGTGGACTTGAGATCATCTTAGTAGACCTGTTACATCAACATGTCATATAGATGCTGGCCACTGTTATTTGGTGTGCAAGCCTATAGGTCAATAGGTAGGCTGTTTGCCAGTACTTTTATTATCAGCATTCAACAAAGCTCTGGTCACTTTCTTGCAACCAATCATCAACGACAGTGAACGTGGCGATCCAATATTCAGGCCTCCAAACATACTATGATTTTGTCCACTCCATGCTTCTCAGGGAGGCGGCTAGATTTATCTGCCAATCACGAAAAAAGGTGATCAACTTTAAAAATTACAGGCAGACCTGCGTTTATCTGCTTGGGCTGTGCATTAAATTGGTCAGTGACTAGCAGTTGAACAGAAGACCATGTTAAATTGACTTCTTTCTCTGAGACGAAGGTACTGATGGTATAGTGGTGTAACGCTGGTAATTGCCTGATGGTTTGCAGTTTTGAATCTCTTTCTCTACCCTGATTTCGTCACTGGGTTGCAGAAATATTATATATATCAAGTATCATGAAAGAACCATGTGTTATTGTTAAGCTTGCCATGTTGATCTAAACTGTCCCGGTGGGGAACAGATCTGGAAGAAGAGTCATGCATCATTACCAAATCTTTGGGAACCTCTAAGATTCACATAACACTGAAATTCCCAAGCCAAATAAGGCATTAATCAGTATTTAGTGTAGCAGAGGAAGCTCTCTAGCCTTTTGCTGTGATATTATGATGTTGAACCCTCACAACGACAGTTTTGTAACGGATCAGCTGTGAAATGGTGAAAGACGGTCAGACATTCATGTGTCATGTTTTATTTATGCATAATGTTATGATGCCACTTACACTATGTATCATAATCATGATGAATAGGTGGGTTTTCCATAAGAAGGTCCAAAATTGTTTCTATGCCTTTATTTCAAGCAATAGCATCAAGTAATTTTTTTATGAGCTAACTGGTAAAGATGACGTTTTTTTTCTAGCAGAATGATTTGACAATAATGGGTGAGAAATTCAACTATTATAGTCCATTTGTTTATGTTTGACTTTTTTATGAATTTATAGGCTTATACATAGAACAGATTCATTTATTGTAAGTACCGTAGTGCTGATCTAGAATATACTAAACAAATATTATTTAAAAATTCATGGTGAATGATACGGTTTTGGAGCATAAAAGCCTATAGACAGGGCACAAATTAAAGCTTCGATTTTGGGTGGGGGGACCGTCCCCCCCCCCCCTGGAAATATCTTTAAGGGGGATTTTTCACTCAAACGGGGGAATGTCCTGCCTCGTAAATTTTTTTCAGGGGGTGTTACAGGCCAACATATGTGTTGCTGTGTGTGTGTGTGCCAGCAATGTTACATATTGCTTGAACTCCCGCTCGTGTGTGATCATGGCTGTTTGACAAGAGCTAGGTAATCTCTTGTCATTTGCAAAGAGATATGGCGGCACAATGATGGGCCTGCATCGGCAATGTCTGCTCACAATTGAACCAATGCCGTCTAAACATTACAGTAGAAACGGCACATGTACAGCGTGAAACGACAGCCAGACCCTTGGGACCAGACACACATCTTTTGAAAGTGTGATGTCATAAACCAATCTGACCCGGTGCTTCCGTGCCTGGCGCATTTATTAGGGATGATAGGATAGATACAATCTTATGATAACTCTGCAGTGAACTTAATATCAAGATAAACTAAAACACGATTACATCAATCAGGGCACAAATTAGGGTGCACAAATGCGGGATTCCCGCTGTTTTTACTCAGATCCCGCACATCAGTTATCACAAGTGCGGGATATTCCCGCACCATTTCCTGGCCTCCGAGGGCACAACATCTGTTTGATGTAATCGTGTTTAAGTTCTATCTTAATACCAAGTCCACTGCAGAATTAACATAAGATTGTATCTGAGACCATATCATCCCTAATAAACACGTAAGACGCGGGAGCACAGTGGGGGGGTCAGATTGGATTATGACGTCACACTTCCAAAAGATGTGAGTCTGGCCCCAGGGGTCTGGCTGTCTGTTCATGCTGTACATGTGGCGTTTCTATACTGTAACGTTTAGACTGCATTGGTTTGATTGTGGGCCGACATTGCAGATGCAGGACCATCATTGTGCCGCGATATCTCTTTGATATGTCAAGAGATATCATAGCTCTTGTCAACCAGCCATGATCACAGCAGAAGTTCAAGCAATATGTAACTTTCCCACTAAACACAAGATGTTGGCGCAACGTTGGCCTACCGTCTGCAATGCTGGCCCAACATCAAACCAGCATTGCGTCAAAGTAATGTTTACTGAGCTGCTGGCACACACAGCAACATGCATATATTGGTATGTAATACCTTCTGTGACGGTCACACGTACCACGTGTCTGGCAGGTGCCTAGACAGTATCGCTAGCTGCTATCACAACACTGCTGGCACACAGGCTGGTGGGACCACTCTGTGGCAATCAAAATTGGCTGGCCAAGCGGCAGGTGATGAAGTTTACTGGAATTTTTCTCAAAGTAGATTTGTCATCAACATAATTTATACTCTTGACCTCTGCATTTGCCCTGACGATTGAAATAAACACAACACTTCATTTTTTACATTTGACGAGTTGATTTTAAATAATTACAACCCCAAAAACATCCCCCTCAAAAAAATTACAATGCGGGACAGTCCCCCCTTCGAGTGAAAAATCCCTCTTTAAAAAATTTCCAGCCCCCCCCCCCCCAAAAATCAAAGCTTTGATTTGTGCCCTGCATCAAACAGATGTTGTGCCCACGGAGGCTAGGAAATGGTGAGGAAATATCCCGCACTTGTGGTAACTGATGCGCGGATCTGACTAAAAACAGCGGGAATCCTGCGTTTGCGCACCCTTATTTATGCCCTGTATAGATACAAAAAAAAAACCGGAAATTTAAATCAAAATTTCGAGAATTTATTATTTTGAATCAGTCAGCTAGACTATTAGATATCTAAATTATTATTCATGGTTGGCCGATTTGTAGCTGTAAAACTTTGATTACCTTGACAACCCAGCTAGCCCCCAACGTTGGCACTTTTTCTCGTAATTGCGAGAAATCTAAAGATGAGAACAGTGAACCCCCAGAACAGGTGATAAAAGTGCAATTGAAAACAAATAACTTTTTTAATTCTACAATGAGGCCTTCATTTCTACCAGTAATAGTGAGAAAAAAGAACAAACAAACAAAATAAAATATGCCTTTTATTACAGTGTCTCACAAATTCACATAAATCCTGAAAAAAACACGAAAAAAACCTCCAAAATGACTTCTTCGGATGTACCTACCTTCGTCATTCAGTTAATCACATTTTATCTAGTTAGCAAAATCTCACCCTCCACATGTTATGGAACATGGTGTAGGGATAGTAATTGTAGTTAGCAATTACTATCCCTACACCGTGTTGCTAACCCGTAACATGTGGAGGGTGAGATTTTGCTAACTTAGTAATTGCTAACTAATTTTATCAGTTTATCATCCATACTGAATGACAAAAGAAATTCCTTTCCCCGGGTGGTACAACAAAAACTCTTTCCTCCTCCCATCACTCAAACATTCCTAGCGGAAACCTGGCCAACCCCTTTTAGTCTTCTTGCTGAGGGGGGTCCTGTGTGCATTTTTAGGTCCCCTAAATTTCTATTAAAATTCGTTTAGGGTACCACCCCAGGAGTAAAAAAAACTTGGGTAGACATGCTGGATCATGGTAGCAACTCAGGAAAACGATTTTTAAAATGGCCGCCAGAAGCAATTTGAAAAACATATATATCTATATCTTTTGCACTAGTTGGCCCATTTTGGATGATCAAAATGTCCAGTATGAGGTTTTTAGGGTGCTGAATCGATTAGAAGGGGTTTTGAAATGACTCGGAATAAGGATCATGCAAAATTCAAAATGGCCGCCATTCTGCTTCATCAAAGTTTATTTCTATTTTTATCTTGATATATAATTGACACATAGTAGTCCATGTGCCAGAATTGGTCCTCGTGCACCCCCACTACTCTTTAGAGTGGTACCATTTTAATCAGGGGACTTCTGTGAGTGATATTAACGATGTTACCAGAAAAAAATTGGGGCGCGATATAGGTTTCAGCCATTTTTCAAAATTGCATGCCGCAACGAAAATCTAATTTGGACAATATCTCCAGTTCTAATTTACATAGAATCATAATTTTGCTGTCTACGCATATGTTTTCATGGTCAAAGAATCGAATGAAGCCACTTATAGAAAGATTGGATCATTCCAAAGTTGGGAATTCGGAAAAAATCCAAGATGGCTGCAAGCAAAAATAATTTTATGTCGAAATCACGATCTCCATATTGAAAACCAAATTATATTAGCTAACATTCTATACAAATAATAACATGGTATAGTAATGAGGACAGGTATGGTTATAAAAGATAGCTTTGTGTCTCTGAACTTCTATTTTATGCCGTTATCGTTCAGAAATACGTATTAATATCCTATGATGGAAATTTAGCTAGGCCATTATCTCGAGTTCTAATTGACATAGAATCTCATTCTGGTGTTTATGGGTTTCATGTTTTTGGGTCAACGAATCGACTGTAACATCTAAAAACATAGGCTACTAGAGCAATACCATAAAAGATACATTTGAAAGAATCCACGATGGATTTCAACCTATGAGTTTTGAATCACAATGTCTATGTGGAATTTTTTTCAATTAGCATTGTCATGGAAATATATATATACTATTCGTTGTGGTACTGAAGACATGCATAGTTAGAAAAACATCACTTCGTGTATTTAAACTGTCATGTATGACTAACATTGGAAATTGTATAACTTGTCGCTATTGTCATTCCATTTATGTGAAAACAAACAAGTGTATGTATTGTTATAAATTATTGGGGTTACAAATATAGAGGCATGTACAAAATCAAAATGATCCATGTCTCTAGTTATCCTATGTTACAAAATGGGGGTGGGGTAAACATAGCTCTCTGTGAACCAAGGAGTACTATTTTGGTGAAGGGGCATCTAATTTAACTACAGCAAGAATGAATACATACATGCATGATTACAGAAATATGCACACTCTTCCATCTTTCAATGCACTCATGGTGTCACAGTATGTGAACATATGGAAATCTGCGAGTCATGTGCAGTATTGTCCAGTACACTCATACTAATTCGCCCCTCCCCCTGGCAACCCTGTTTTTTGTTCAATATGACTAACATCAACTACAAAAGATATGTAGCTGATTAGCGTCTTTCCGCCATATAGAATATTTGTATATTTACAAGATATATTTTATGAGTTACTACACATCAAACAAAATATTTTGCAGCTACTTACTCTGTAACAAAAAAACCTCAATACCACAGGTTATCATTTATTGTAAATTTACCCAAGAAAAAGAATATGGATATATGATTATTCATAATAGTTACTTATAAATAATTCCTTTTTCTGTTGAATGTACATGTACACCACATGAAAGCCAAAATAATATTCAGCACACAAGAACAGACAACAAAACGTATATTTAACAGTAGGAATTCAAAGCACAATACTCACAAACACTTTGCAATGGCAAGTGTTTACACACTGTAACAACACAGACAGGCCTATACATTTAAAAATATTTGAAAGCTGATAATCAAATACTTGCGGAAAATAGGATGTTGGGCCATCAGAATCATTAAAGAGAAGTGCATCATTCACAGATGCGGATTTAAGTTCACTGTTGCACTATGCGCATGTGCCCTGCTACACATATAATGTGCCAAATATCAGATGGTTATATGGAGGTGTGCATAATCCCTGTTTTTTTAATAAAACCTGCGATCGTGTGCACTATATGACTATTTGAAACATTACTCTAATAAGGGCCCATCATCATGTAATCTCAGGAGCTATTGATGACCAAACCCCCCCCCCCCTCCCCCGGCGAATAAATACGGTATTTCATATTGATTCGTATTGTTCTTCGCGTTCCTTCACCAGCACGGCTCGCAATTTGCGTATGGTCATATAGAACATCTAGTTCGTCAGAGAGTTTGCTCCACATTTGTTGTAGTTGAGCCCTAAAGTAAAATCCTATTCTGTAAATTAGTGGTTTCTTTTTCCCGGTGACCGATACTAAGGCAGGGTTTCCGTCAGGGGGGGGGGGGTCTGGGGGGGTCCGGACCCCCCCACTCAGCACCAAAGGGGGGGGGATATCCCCCTTTGTTGGCAAAGAAAATAAAAATATATTCCATATTCTGCTGTCATTTTAGTTGAAATAGGTCATTTTGGGCACTAAAAATTAGAAAATCTGATTTTTTTTCTCCTGGTTGACAACCCTCAGACCCCCCGCCCTTTTCAGACCCCCCCCCTCTCAAACATTCCTGGCGGAAACCCTGTAAGGTGTAACGCGGTGAGCTCAATTATGATTCTATATGTCAATTAAAACTCGGGGTAATGCCCACATTAGATTGTGAACATTGTTCAAATACACGAAGGAGTGTTTTCTAACCATGTCGATGTCTTCAATACAATAACAAAGAACATATCATCGGTTGCCATCTTCAATTTCATTAAAATCCGCAAATGTTCCAGTATTTTTTTTTCATTCAAATCATTAACCCAGAAAACTTAGGTGTAGACACCAGAATTGTGATTCTATTCAAATTGCAACTCGAGACCCAGGATATCAATACTCATTTCTGGATTTTAGGCTGGTAACTGCACGCAATGTACAAGTTCAGAAACAAAAAGCAATATTCAAAAACCATGCATGTCCTCGGTCCTATAATACTTTTTTATACAATGTCAGCAAAATAACTTAGTTTTCAGTATACAATGTATAGACATTGTGATTTTGTCAAAAAAAATATAGTTATGTCGGCTATTTTCGAGTTTGCTATACAGAAATGCCCCAATATTTCAAATTTGTCTTATGGTATTGCTCCAGTATGTTTTTAGTGATTTCACGCGATCCGTTGACCCCATAAAACATAGGTGTAGACACTAGAATTGTGCTTTTATGTCAATTAGAACTCGATATATTGGTTAAATTGCAAATTAGGATATCAATATTACGTATTTCTGTACGATAACCGCATGTCTCACGAAAGACATTTTATAAGCTATCCATTATAACCATACCTGTCTCCTTTACTGTAACATTTTAAAATGTAAGCAAATTTTGTTTTCAATATAAACATTCAAATTTTGTCATAAAATGATTTTCACCAGTTGCCATCCTAAATTTTTCCGAATTCGCCATATAGGAATGACCCAATATTGTTCTAAGTGGTTTCATTCGATTTTTTTAACCTGAAAACATAGGTGTCTGACACCAAAATTATGATTCTCTGTCATTTAAAAGTGGAAATATTCCCAAAATTAGATTTTCATGGCGGCCATTTAAAAAAGTGGCCTAAACCCATATCGCGCCTCAAAGTTATTCCTCGTAACATCGCTAACAACATTCCCAGGAAGCTCCTGATCAAAATGGAGAGTGGTGGGGGGTGCATGGTGACCAATTCTGGTCCATGGACTACCTGTGTGAATTATAAATCAGCATGGATAAAAATATAATTTGCTCAAGTAAAAATGGCGGCCATTTTGAATTTCGCATGATCCTTACTTCAGGTCATATTAAAACCCTTTCCAATCGATTTAGCACCCTGAAAACCCCCCCTACTAGACATTTTGATCATCAAAATTGGCCAACTGGTTCAAAACATATTGACATATAAGTTTTTCAGGATGACTTCTGGTTAAGGAATTAATAGTGCGAAAATTCAGTCTGAAATAGATATTTCATTCATTTAGTTTTCACTTGTTGTTTGTTTGTTTGTTTGATTAGAATAGCTAGCCTGCCAGTGCCTTCCGATAATTATCAATCCAATCTCGCCTTTAATCCAGTTGCTTTCTAGTCGACAGCGCCGGATTTACCAGTAGGCCATATAGGCCATTGGCCTAGGGCCCACCACTTTTAGGGGGCCCGCTGAAACCATTTTTTCGCGCGCGCGTTTCATGTGACATGCTCATTCTCTCAAATATATATGACTGTATCAATAATGTTATTGTAGTTTTGATGGCCCTATCCTGTATGATATCATAGTGATACAGCAACTGCTCGGGGGGATTGGGCCCTGTGATATATTGATAATTTTCATAAAATTCATGTTTCCCTGATGCTTTAAATATAAACAGCATCTGGCAGGGGGCCCTATTCCCTATTCTGTACCGATCGTTGAATAACTGGTAGGGCCCCTGTCCTTTAGGTGGCCATCATTCAATCTCCAGGGGGGTGGGTAGAGTTTTTTTTAAATAAATATTTTGGGATTGATTTTTCATGAAATAAATAATTGTCTGAAGGACAGGCTATAAATAAATATTGAATGGCCCTCAAAAAAGTTTTGCCTTGCTTCGCTCGGTAGGCTATCATTAAATAAAGCTAAACTTAATTAAGCCTCGAATTGCTCTTCTTCTTAACCCCCACATCAATACTAAGCCTAGTTTGGGATCCAACTTTGTGTACATAATTTTTTTTCAAGAAAAGTGAAATATCTAAAATATTGCATAGGCCTACAGATATTGCAATAAATTGTAACATTCAATCTCCATGGAGAATGGTGTTACTGGGCCTGTAAACATGTAGCCTTGCTGCCTATACTAATATGTAGGGCCTACCTTACGAAGCCTGGTACATTTGGAGGTTTATTAAACATGGTATCAGCAACAATGTAGCAATACAAAACGTATTTTTTATTGAAATTGTTTGTATTATGTCATAATTAGGTATAAATCAATGCTTTTAAAAAATAAAGGGTAAATCTGTATGGTGACAGTGACTGTCATGTTATTAAACTCTCCATCAGTGCATGTTACGTTTCAAGGAATATACACAAAATCTAATTTTAATAGAATGCAAATTGACCCTCTTAATTGCTCAGAATTAATCTCCAGTAATCTAAAAACCGTCAGCTTCTGGGGGGCTTGAAGTGGGCCCCAGACCCCTGCCTATTGGGGCTCAATAATTCTTTTGGCCTGGGGCCCTCACACCCCTAAATCCGGCGCTGCTAGTCTGAGCTGTGTATCACGGAGCTGGTAGACCTTAAGAACCGAAATACATTGTTTGTGTTTGTCTGCTTCAGGCAAAATAAAGCGAAATATAGGCCGCCTGTGGACATAAGCGAATAGTTCCTCTACCAACCTCTTTACTGTAAAGAGGATTGAGGGTGGTGACAATGTTGGTAGGAGAGATCGGTGCACTAAACTGGTGGAGGCCTGCCCAGCAGGACTCAAGCCCCGCGTATGCCTCTCGTCCTCTTGCTGATTACCTGGACAGGAGAGGCGAGAGTCTCCTGGATGAGGATCAGCCTGTTAGCACGTGATCTGTAGGGACGAAATTACCAAGATGGACGAGATGGAGTTCAAAAAAGAACTACACATTACTGATCGGCTCCAACGCGTAGACATAAACTGGACTGACCTCCCAGCAAAGGCCACAGATCTAGACCTATTAGACGCTAAAAGTACTCTAGCTTGTTCCCAGAGTACTTTCAGCGTTATCACATCTTCGTCATATATAAAAATATATATAGACGATATTATTTAATCAAACCATATATTTTCGGCATCAAGGAATACAGCAAAACACATGATACCTTTATTTGACATCAATATAATACATTCAAATTCTATGTTATTTGTCCAATTTCTCAATAATAGTAATGATAATTACATAGCAGTACATCTGCTTATGTATAGCAAACTTCACCCATCTACGCATGACATCAGGCCTACTATATGAACAATTAAATTGATGCAAAAAAATGTATAATTGTTGACATACACTGAGGGTGCACTTCATGACAGCGACCTTCCCAGCAAACATGATGGTTTACTGTTAGGCCAACGTAATAGACGGTGGGCCAACAGTAAACCAACGTTGGGCCATCGTCTCATGTTTGCTGGGTTACAAGGTCAAGCTTTCCATAATATTCCATACAATTAGCTTCTTTACCTATTTTGAGCAAGTCAATAACTGTGTATAGTTATCAACCACCTGCATCATAATTACATGAGGTCAACATCAAGGTCATGCGTACCATACCATCTTGATAATTGTATTTCAAAATCCGTTCTCCAGCACTTGAACAGACACTGGCTACATATTTAAAAGCAAAGTAAATGTAATGGAAAGGAAGCATGGCAGAGGAGTATCCACATTGGCACAAGTTATGTTTACAGGGTTGGTATACCAAGGGCAAGCTTAGGTCAGGAGCATTAGTATGAAGGTGGGAAAAAATGCAGAAAGATGAATTTTTCAGGTATGATTCTCTTATGTGTTCTGAGTAAAAACATATAAAATCCCTAGCAATCTTGGTTGTGCTACATGCGTGGGAGTGAAAAATCCAAGATGGCCGCCTTTTCGGCATTTCCGTCGAATGTAAAAATGCATGCCGAAATCTAACATAGTCGTGTAATACATTGTTTTATGGGTTCTAAGGTATTAGGAACCCATTCCTGGTGTTAGTTTTACATTAAAACATAATTGTGCTAATAAAAATTGTAAAAATTGTAATATTGGACATTTTGAACAAATAGAGGTCATGTCACTGCATAAGACACCATATTTTCTGCATTCCATTGGGGTAAAATATTGACCGCTTAATGGCTGTCCTCGAACCACTTGCTGGTAACAATAATATTCCATTAAATAGCAGTTAGCAGAATAGCTGTTCTAATGTTGGGCAGGCATCGTGTATCGTCTTTGTAAATTAGGTTGGTTCGGGGTTGGGCTGGCGTAGGCGAGGCTTGGAGCATGATACACTGACCCAATGTTGGGCCAGTGTCGCAGACACTCCGTGGATTTGAAGGGAGTCTGACCAAAGCTGTGAAAGGGAAAGAGGTTCATTATATGTATTTGTGTGACTTTCGGTGTCTTCATGTGAATAAACTGCGTATCAACCTAAGGACTTCTGACTTGTTCAATGCCCTAATTTTGCAGTGACTTTAACACTCACACAAAACGTGATACTTTTCTCCGACTAATGCTAGCGTGATTTCAAAATGCACTCAGCGGCATACTCTGACTTGAAAAAACCTTTGGCAAAAGCATTTCTTGTCCCAAAGATATAGCCAATTTCATTGGCCGCCATTTTGAATTATGGGCTTAATCGTTGAAAATTCATCTTTGCAAACACAGAATTTATATTTTTTTAGATTTGCAAAATATTTTCTAGCAGTAGGCCCTCCTATTGATATTTTCTACTTCTCGATCTAGATGGGCCTATCTATGTAGCCTATATTTTCGATCGATCTATCGACCAATCAATAAATCAATCCTTTGTCAAATCACTTAGTTATCCTAATCCTTATAATTAATTGGGTGATGATATATAGGCCTGTAGTTTTCAGCTATATACATTAAACCTCCAACAATCTTCTCATTTTGATCGATAATAGAAACAAAACAGATAGAGTGGATTACTTATTTATTGTGTTAACTATAATAACTAGATGATAACCATGATAACAATGATCAATAAACCCTGAATTCACAGTATAAACATGATAAAATAACAATTAGAATAGACATGTTTAGCAAACTTATGGAGCAAGCAGCGTGCTATTAATTATATATTTATGCTATAAGTCCAGGAGCTCCTGCTCCGAATTTGATTTAAGCAATTTCGTGTATGGTTAGTAATGTAGTCCTAGGCTAGGTCAAAATCAAGACAACTAGGTCTAAGAGGCTCAGTATAAGAGTAAGATAAGAACTAGACAGTCTGTCAGAGATTGCAAACCTCCAATAAAATTAATGATCCTAATCAGTATCCCAGTAATGGACTACCTATCTGGCACGGTTTACCCGATATCAGGCCAATCGAGGTAAATAATAGCTGATTTACGGTCATTTTGAATTCGATATAGACTAGTTAAAAAATTTAAGGGTGCATCCTCCCCCGAAACCTCACATTTTGTTTTATAGTAATGGGCTAGCACACAGTTTGCAATATATTGGGCATGTGAAAGTAAATAATGGCCGATAGGCGGCCATTTTGAATTTTATTGAGTCGGAATTTTTCAAGATGCATCCTCAGCTGAAATCTCACATTTTATTCTATAGTAATGGTCTAGCCATCTAGCACGGTTTAGCCTACCAAATATCGGCCATGTGAAAGTGAATAATGGCCAATAGGCTGCCATTTTGAATTAGATCGAGTCTAAATTTTTCAAGATGCATCCTCTCCTAAAATCTCACATTTTGTTTTATAGTAATGGTCTAGCCATCTAGCACGGTTTACCAAATAACGGCCATGTGAAAGTGAATATTGGCCTAGAGGCGGCCATTTTGAATTTGATCAAGTCAATTTTTTTCATGATGCATCCTCTCCTGAAATCTCACATTTTGCTTTATAGTAATGGTCCAGCTGAGCTATCTAACACGGTTTACCAAATATTAGCGATGTGAAAGTAAATAGTGGCCGATAGGCGGCCATTTTAAATTCGATTGAGTGGAAAGTTTTTAAAAGGCTTCCTCTCCCAAAACGTCACATCATGTTTTATAGTAATGGTCTAGCTATCTAGCACGGTTTACCTGATATCAGCCCTATTGAGGTAAATAATGCTGATTGTAGGCCATTTTGAATTCGTAAGTTAAAATTTTTCAGGGTGCATCCTCCCCCAAAAACTCACATTTTGTTTTTTTATAGTAATGGTCTAGCCATCTAGCACGGTTTACCAAATATTGGCCATGTGAAAATGAATAATGGCCAGAAAGGCGGCCATTTTGAATTTGATCAAGACAAATTTTTTCAAGATGCATCCTCATCTGAAATCTCACATTTCGTTTTATAGTAAGTGTCTAGCCACCTAGCTCGGTTTACCAAATATCGGCCATGTGAAAGTGAATAATGGCCGATAAGCGGCCATTTTAAATTTTATGGAGTCGATTTTGAGCGGTTTTCATGATATTTTGCAATATCAGGCCTGTCGAGGTGAATAATGGCCGATGGGCGCTCATTTTTAATTTTATCGACTTGAAATTTTTCAAGATGCATCCTCTCCTGAAACCTCACAATTTGTTTTATAGTAATGGTGTAGTTATCTTGAGCGGTTTTCATGATATTTCGCAAAATCTTTCAGTCGGATTTACCGATGTTATAAATAAGGTTAAAGTGCTGGGTCAACTTCAAGGTCAAGGTCCAAAAAACCTGAAAAGGTACAACCAGGGACCTTAGAGAACATGTATGTGCAATATGACTGTAATCGGCCCAGTACTTTTCGAGATCTGCTCCGGAAACGAAGTGTGCGTGAAAAACGTCAAAGTAGGTCATAGTTCTGAACCAAAAGTAGGTCAAAGTTCATATACCCCAAAAGGCACAACTAGACCCCCTAGAGGTGTTGTGTGTAAAATTTGAAGACAATCGGACAAGTACTTTCAGAGATATGCTCCTGAAACAAATTGTTCACGGACTGCCCATCGGCCCAACGCCGTAACATCATCATTTTCTCCTCAGTGACCTTGCGTATTGAATTCAGATTAAAAATATTTTAACCTGTCCATTATATACCTGGAAGTAACCCACATACCAAAAATTGTTATCCTAGCTTATTTTCTTACAAAGTTATAGGCAAAAGAAGTGGTAAAAACAGAACGGAGGCGGAATCCATAGCTCCCTCTGTCTCACCTACGGTGACGGCGTGAAGTGACTTGCATAAAACTATGTTTTGTAGTAAACCTTAAAATCTGAATGCTAAGTCTTAGCCCGCTGAATGAATGGTCAGTTTTTCACTAATTTCAAGATGGGATTGCTACAGGGACTTCCAGCTTCAAATAACGATATCAGGAAAAATTCTGCGAAAGAAAAATATACACCAGCTGCAAATTGAAGAATATTTTATCAAATAACAATTTGATAAATTATTGATTCAAAACCTGTTCGAAAATGTATATGTCATCCTCTTGGAGTTGCTAAACAGCCAATTGAAAAAAGTCAGTTTAGCACCTTCTCACTCGAAGGGGACGATATAGAGGTCCAGCTGGACAAGGGTTAAAAAGTAGAACAATTTTTGTAAACTAAATTTACAGTACACGATTTTTATTTTTATCAAGTACGCAATTTGCCAGCGTTGGACAAATGCTTTCTTATCAAAAAATGCTCTAAATAGAAGAAGCGGCTGTCATTCATAATTAAGTTATATAAATATCTATGAAATATAGCAGTGAAATGTTGATTCAAATTAACTTATTGCGGAAGTAGTACCAACCTTTCGCACCGAAATATATTTTTGTAAGCTAGATGGCATATATCTGGCAAGTTACAAAAATGAGCCAAATTAGTGGTGAAAGAGTTTAAAACAAAACGAATTCCAAAAGCAAATGTTTGAAAGTAGAAATTGTAAGAAAACAAATATATTGACTTAAGTCTATGATGGATGTTGTATAATTAGAATGTATAGTTTTAAAGTGATCTTTTTATCAGATTTAACAAACACAACAAAAAACACCAATGACATATTACGCTAATAGCTTGTTCTTCAATTCTTCAAGTGCTACTCTTGATAATTTTTTTAAATTTAATTCTGGCTTTGCCAATGCAATCAGCAACATTAAATGAATGATGCACCCTACGATTGAAAACTACACTTGTTATAATAATTCACAATAGGTATCTATTCCAGATTTAAATTAAAAAAAAAAAATTTCAATACTTGTTGTGAAAAAAAACCCAGTTTGATTACTCCTGAAATGTCGCGCAAACAGAAAGATTATATTAAGGGCTTCATCACTGCCGTTTTTAAATTATTTAAATCAGATCGCATGAAATAAAAGTTTAAAATGTCCTTATTTTGATGGCTTATAATATGACTGATGACAGTAGTATTAACCCTTTAGGCCCTCACGATACATTAAAGCATCATTTTACATCTCTGAAAACAGACTTAATTTTCCTGCAACAAAGGGTTTTAGAACGAACTCCAAGTCGAGAATTGCGACAGCAATTCGCGGCTTGTAGTGGATGAAGATGACAATGGTGAATTCAGGCTCGAAAGGGTTAATGGTTAAAGAGACATTTACCTGACCTCGCTGAATGAACGTCACCTGGTGAATAAATATACATAAAAAGCCTATCCCTTTCTTTGATTGGTTGCTGACACCTGTGCTTTGCACTGTGGGAGACAACTATGGAATAAAATGGCAGATGCTTCAGTTTAATGCATCTTTAAGATACAATGTTCTCCTCTTCTTAGTTAGATATGTATGTCTAGAGCAACAACACACATCAAATACAGATATAGTTTACATACACAGCTATTTTCACACAAAGTTTTTTTTTTAATGTCAGCGTTGCAGATGATGGTGCACAGTTCAACCAACATTGTGTAAACATACCATGCTTGCTGGGTATAGAATGCTAATTCAGTGTACACAATATGTCTAGTACTATACAGCATACAGAGATAACTTACATGTAAAATATGTTAGCGTACACACTGTATGTGTGGGACTACAGTAAACAGATACTAATTGTACATAATATTTTAGTGTACACACTGTATGTCTAGTACCAGAGCTAACTCACATATAGTCTACAGTTATATTTTAGTGTACACACTGTACATATCGAGCTACATTATACAGAGATAACCTACAATAATAATGCTATCTTCGTGTACACAATGTATGTATATGCCTATAAGACTATATGCTCAGTGGCGTATTCAATGGGGGGGGGGGGGTGAGGTGTTCTTTTAACCCTTTCAAGCCTGAATTTACCATTGTCATCTTCATCCACTACAAGCCGCGAATTGCTGTCACAATTCTCGACTTGTAGTGGATGAGGATGATTTGATGTGGTTTAAAAATTAAAGAAAATTGCCATGTATTGGTAAACCAGTTTCATGGAAATTTTCGTTATAAAACCCTTAGTTGTTGGAAAATTAGGTCTGTTTTCACGGATGTAAAATGATGCTTTAATGCATCGAGAGGGCCTAAAGGGTGAACAACCCCCGCCTCTTTTAGACTAGATTGCCTCAACATTGATCAAATTTGCCACAAATACCGGTATTCAACACTAAAAAAATTATTAGTAAATTTACTGAACTTGAGGCACTACCCTAGTAAATTTTGAGTCATTATAATATGCTTGAGTAAAGTTTGACACTTAAAATTCACTAGGGAAATGCCTCAAGTTGACCCTTAATATTTTAGTGTACACATAATCTGTCTAGGACTACCGGTACTAGAAAAATACAAGACATTGAGTCATCAGACATTGAGTCATTGCTGGGTTAATAATAGGCCACCACCTGAGACACTGGCCCAACATCAACCTAGCATTGGCTCAATGTCTGGTGGGATAGCCTACCCTATGAACAGAGATGTTCACCCTAGTTGGACTAATGCTGGGCCAGCGGCGTACACAGTGGACCAACATTCATATAACATGTCATGAACTATATGTTTCATAATTACCTCAGTGCACACACCATATGTATATAACTACACTATACAGATATAACTTATATGTATAATGCCATCTGTATAATGTATAATGCCATCTGTAATCTACACGATGTGTGTATGGAGCAACATTACATATAATCTACATATACAATGATATCTTAGTGTATAGAGCTACATATACATAAAACCTACTATACAATGATATATTTGTGTACACAGTGTGGCTAGTCCTGGGATTGTGTTTATAAGGCACATAAACTACATCTATCACATCATCTACATTGACCACTAAAGTTCCAAACTATGGATTTTTCAGCTTTAAGATTCCACTTCTGAAATGCTAATAGAATCATTTTATTCTTTATATAGTTGCCATGAAAGTGCAGAAAGGGAGGTGAAACATTATTCACTCACAATCACAACACACAGCCTACAACTCCCATGTTTCTCGTAAAATTGTGTACATTTCTTCAACTCTGAATCATATAGACCTGAGAAAATAATTTTTGATTTCATGATGTTGGAAATTTACCCAGTAACATTGAAATACACCATGGGAACCAACCAGGAAATCTGAGACTAACATTCAATCAACATTGACACAACAATATCTCGCATTCACTGGGAATGATATTATGTTAGATATGTCAGACTACGGGAAGCATAGAACACCTGCAGTAATATAGTTGTAATGTAACGAGCACCAAAGCCTGGACGGGTTTTATCAGCTAAAGCCTAAAGCACTATACACATCATAGTAATATTGACTGATATAGGCTAACAGCATGCTGGCACAAAAAAAATGTACAGAACAGGAATCACTTTTTTAAAAGATGTGTATGTTTAATATAAACATGATAAATGCTTCATTCAAATGTTCAATGGTTTTTGTCACATATAAATTGCATAATTATGCAATTGAAAATTCACACAACTGTAGCGTTACCTATACATGTATAACCAGTTTTTGTATTTACACATTTAAAGCAACACGATCCAGCCCCCAAAAAATTACATTCTACTTTCCTTTTAACAAAAACTGCATTGAATACTAAATTATTTTCAGCAAGGAGAACTTGAGGTGGATCATAGTAGATCGTTGTAGAAAGACACAACTTCACAGTATTCAAATTATCTAGCAGCACATAAATAATCTCAACACAACAGTTTCTAAGCAACCTTGACATGTCTTATAAATCTATAGTGTTGACAATCTTGAATAAAGTTGGGTTTAAAATCTCTGATAGGACAAATCCTAACTGTAATTATCTAGCAAACTATAGTATTTTAATGTTCATATTCTCGCAGTGCAAACCACAGTGTACATAGTATATATCAGTACAAACTAGTAAACTATGTTGATCTAAACGTAAAAACTTTTAATAGTGCACAAGATCTAAAAGTACAAACTATGGTTTTCGTGATCCAACAGTAGGCCTACAAACTAAAATGTACATGATCTAGGAGTACAGAATCTAGTGTACAAGATCTAGCCGTATAGAATAATGTGTCGATGAACTAGTGTGTACATGATCTAGGATTACAGACTATAGTGTACAAAATCTAGCTGTGTAGATTAATGTGTTAATGAACTACTCTGTGCACGATCTAGGAATACAGACTACAGTGCACAAGATCTAGCTGTATAGATTAATGCGTTGGTAAAGTAGTGTGTACATGATCTAGGAGTACAGACTATAATGTACAAGATTTATCTGTATGAATTAACTCTTACAACGCTGAAATTTTTTGCACAAACCATGGAGATCAAAGTTTTTTTTTCAATATGAAAATCATCACAAAAGACTTACAGATCCCAGCGCATAAACGTGCATGCACTTATAAGTGAAAATCGCTTGTCTTAGGGATGTTTTAAAATTGTTTTATGTTCGAATATAAGTGCATGCACTTGTTTTCGAAAACTAAGTGCACCCCTCTAAATAGGAATTGTGTCACCAAATCTGACACCTTGAACGACAAGAAGAAATTAGTCTATTAAATCACATTATAAGAATCACCCCCGTAATATTTAGCCGATTATTGTTAAGACGCCAGAATTATTGAAATAAACTTTGCACTCATTTAAACAGATTATTGTGGAGTACTAAATCTGCAAAGAAAAAATAATGCACAAGTGGGCGCCAGCAGTTCACAAAGGGTGGGAGAGTGGGGAGGCGTCATGTCAGTGGGGAGAGACTCCGTGGTTGGACACGGCTTTAATCTCATTCAATGAGAACGTTATGTTTTCACAACAATGATCACGTCTGGAGCCCTCCTGAACAGAGGTGTTGACGCCACTGTTGATAATAGCTGTGACAATGCAAACATGCACTATATGGAATGATGGCTGGCTGTTGCAATAGTGAAGATTTTTTTGCGCCTGGCAACTGGACTTATATTTATATAGTAAATGCGAATATTTTGTTGTTTTCTTGAAATAAGGTTATATAATGCACATCTCAATGCTAAGATGATGTATTAATAAGGCTATACGTACTACAAATGTCGTTAAAAAACAAGTAAGTTTACAAATTTGCATTTATATGTCAAAATATTTATAATTTGTTTATTATCAAGGTCATTTCATGTTTGAATATAAGTGCATGTATTTTTCTTAAAAAAAAATTTTATGTTTGAATCTAAGGGCATGCATGTGTTTTCCAAAACCAAGTGCATATTCAAATATAAGTGCATGCACGTTTATGCGCGGGGATACGGTAGTTAGCTCTTTCCGATTCATTTGAATACCTATGTTACGGGTCTAAGGCCATTATAAATATTTTCATTGTTTCAGCTAGGGGATCAATTTAGACGTCACAATCTGACGTCTACAGACGTCAGATTCTGGGTATATAGAAGGTCCCCGCTCTGAAAGGATTAATGTGTTGATAAACTAGTGATACTAACAATGATATTTACAATCCAGCTGTACAAACTATAGCATTGATGATATGCAGTTCAAGACATATAGACAGTGTTTATAATCTACTTGACTATCCGGCCATGCAAACTATACTATGAACCAACTGTAGCAGAACAAATAATAGTGTTGATTCAAAAGTTACAACCCACCAAAGTAACAAAAGACAACAAGCCAATGTTGGTTTCATGTTGAGTCAGTGTCGCAGTAATTTTCACCCAGTTAAAGTTGCGCCGCTACCACGACCCACAACTTCAAGTGGGCAAAAATTACAGTGATGCTGATCAAACATTATGTTGATATCCCATGTTGTTGGGTATGGTATTCTACTTCTAGCAGTATGTATCTTATTCTATGTACAATGTATTACGAAAGCAGCAGTGTCATTATAAGTAACTTGTGTGATGTATACTAAGTAGTGTTATAAAAGTGTGTAATAAGCTATACATATATAAAGTGAACAATAATAAATAGAAAAATAAACAATCTATTTAAAAATACATACTATGTTAATAAAACTATATACATTTTATATGCAGTTACTACTAAGAACCTTTACTTCTTATGGTCTGCGGCGAAAGACACAACTTTAAATGGGTGCAAATTTAAATTATATAACTTGCGAGTGGGTAGCCCTACAGAGCTTAACCCTATAAGTAGAGAAATATTAATAACTTTGAAAAGGTTATAAGTGGCTCAGTTAGCTTTCTCCACAATTGAATACTTATTTTATGGGTCTCAAACCAGTGTGCTAACAATAATTTGCTGTATACTTAGGCCAGTTTGGGGGCTTTTTGAAAGAAATTGGCAATAAAAATAAGGGGCACAAGGCATAATTTATATTATACTGGTTGGAGATTGGGCACCTCTTACATTCTCAGCAAACACATTAATTACCAAGGTGCGGCAGGGGGGGGGGGGGTTATGTAGATTTATTTCTATTGACAAATAGTAATACTTATACTTGTATATAATGTAAGCAATACTTGTATTTAGGAGGGTGCACATGGGTTAAAAAAGAATCGAACGAACGGCAATTCGCCGGTTCTTACATCGTCCGAACATCGAGGATTGCAGTTTATAAATAGTGTGAAAAACAAACTTGAAAATTTATATCTATTTTTATCTAGATTTATAAAAAAATTTCCTTTTTAAAAGTGAATAGTGAGGACAAAGATTGGGTAAAAAAGTGAAGTGGGAAGAATCTATAATTTCCAGGACCCATGTGCACCCTCATTTAGTAGCCTCACATTACGATGACTAGTGCTTTATAAAAGTTGATACAACGGATAAATACTATATACTTATTAATATATTAACATGAGGCTATCTTTACTGTAGAAAAAGAAATGGTAATCAAGTAAATGCAATCTGTTGTGAAATTATACAATTGTCTGCCATTCACATGTAAATATTATACATTACAATAAAACAAAGGAAACTTGATTTTGCTATATAATGATTTTAGCTATAAGATACAGGTTCAGATGCTGTGGTGTGACATACATGTAACCATGGTAACCTGTGTGTGTGACATAGCAATCATACACAAAGAGGTAACCATGGTAACCCGAATCAGGTGCTGCAAATATCAGAAGTTAACAAAACAGATTTGTTTATATTTTCGTTTTTATATGAGAGGTGTGAAGTTCTTGCAAATCCCACCATCAATTATTGAATTAATAAAATATACCCATATGAATTAAATTGAATGTCCTGGTTTGGCGACACATTTTGTTTATGTGGAAATGTATTTTGTATTTGGCAAAAATAGGCTGGAATCATAGATCAGATTAAATATGTTACCATGTAAAATTAATGGTTGTGCATAAATGATGATTACCAAATCTGCACAAACTTCTTTCCCATTATGATTATGAATAAAACATCTAATATTTAATAAGAAGATAAAAAAAGTCAAGTTTGCTGAAATGTGAAGGTCAACTTGAAATATCAATTAGTACTATATCAAGGTGAATGAAAATATCCCGATTTAAGTATAATATCTATATCAAAGCCTTCATTGTTTTGATTACATCATTATTCCCTCTTGAAATGAACTGTATTCAAAATATGCTCTGTGAAGTTTAAGATATGCAGATAAATCAGTACTAGATAAAAAGTTGTGCAATAATAACCCTTGAAGCGCTGAAGTACTTTCGTATAAACTATTGAGACCAAAGGATGTCTTAGTTAGCTCTTTCTGATTCATTTGAATACCTATGTTGTGGGTCTAATTAATTCTTAATGTGCGGGGATTGAATTTAGACTCCAAATTCTGACATCTAAAGTCGGTCTCTGCACTGTAAAAGTTAAGCATAAAGCATGAGTTAACCCATATATACACATGTAAATACGGTTTCAAGATATCATCATTTACAGCTGGAAATTGCATTAGCCATTCCAGCTGCAATTTTTTGCTGCTGTGTACTTCTTGTTTTCCACTGTTTGGTAAAAAACGGTGTAATGTGAATTCCTAACAACATGCGAAACCTACTAATATCTCAACCTTTTTAGTGCTATCACATTTTTGAAAGACCTCTAAAAGGCCCGGGACATTTACTAGAGACAGTATGGTCATATGTATGCAATGCAGTCAGGGTGATTAAAATCACTCATACAATTATACAAGGTGGGACTAATCATGCAAAAGTGTTGTATAACAATAAACAAATGCAGTTTTGTGAAACAAACAATATAAATGTTTTTGCTGATTGCAAGCTAACAAATTTAAATTACTGGCATTAGCCGTCTATGTCTAACTTAAGCCCTAACACTGCCATATCTAATAACAATATATACCCTCTCGACAATATTATGCAGCACAAAACTTATGACTTGTGGGGCAGTAACTGCTGACCATGGATTGGAATTAGTAGTAGCCTGGTAGCATGAGAACGTGTGAAAGTATTTCATGAAATTTATAATATGACCTGGCTTTCACCAACCCTGCATTCGAGTCTTAAGCTCACTGATTCATTGAGACTGGATCTAGTGATTATAGTTAAGACAAAAAGTCAGTTGGTGAAAGTGAGGCCTAATTTACCAATATCTATGAGGGCTACTAGATTTCAAGGATCTACTTCACTGATGAGCTAATTTAGAGGTGTGCTCTCTATTGTTGATGTTATGTATTTTCTGTAGACACAGGTTCACAAATCAGTTTATGCGCGGAGAGTGGAATGACAAACGCTGTGATGTCATCTCCGGATGCGATTGTGTCGTCGGGTGTCCGCCATCCCTTATTTAACAGTCCTCTGGCGTACATCACTAAGTCCTGGGCAGCAGAGGTGTACCTATCAATAAAAAAAACATACTTAATCCTGAATTGCTGGTAACCATTTTCAAATAATTTTAAACATACCAAAACTTAACACTTAAAATTTAAGCACAGAGCACGACTACTGTTGTTTTTAATCTTTTTTATTAGCCGATCAAATCACTGTTATTTGGAATGAAATGTGTGTTTAAACATTAAGATTAATAAATGACTGGTCTGAAACTATACAAATGAGTAATTTTCAGCCACCTGATGTTGTGGGTGACGTGATTATTGCTCAACCCTTACAGTGCTGGGATCAACTTTAGTCGACAGAATCTGACGTCTGTAGACGTCAAATTCTGTGGGATTAAAAATATTTCTAATAGCCGTAGACCCATAACATAGGTATTCAAATGATTCAGAAAGAGCTAACGAAGACATTTATGATGATTTCAAATTGTAAATAAAAATCCAATTTGGTTGCGATGTTTTTCCATCGTATATATGGTGTGTCCACAGTAAAAAGGTTAAACCAACTGCACAAACTGTAAGAAACGTTTCTTGATAACATACCTGCATTTCTCATCAGGGCCGAACTGCTCCAATGAGCAGCGAACGATGTGAGCAGCTCTGGCGTTGGTCGTCACATCCCACAAGCCGTCCGATCCCATTATCAGCACATCATTAACCGTGTGTTCACAACAAGACAGATCATAAACCTTCACCTAAGAAAAAAAGATATAAAGATGCTTAGAAAATCTTTCTCGAATCTGAAAAAAAGTGTGTGGTGAGGAACAAATTAGACATAGTGAAGCATGCAGCACCTTATGCAACAGTTTTTTTTTGTGGAATAACCAACGTTCAAGTTAAAGGTGCAGGACACAATTAACTGAAGACTCATCAGCCGACTCTACATCTTTCCCCCATGGTTAGTGGATATGATCATTTGTGTGCCATTTCAGCTCCACAGAGCGCATACAGTCCTGCAGCCATTTTGGTGCATTGAACATATCATCTCTGTCCTACCAGGTACTCATTTATACCTCAGTCAAATGAATCATGTGAGGCTAAAGTGCCTTGACCAAGGACACAACATCAAAACAATGTTCCAACATAGAGAGGTGAGAAACAATAAATCCTGCACCAAGCGGTGTTTGAAACTATACTGCAGGCAGCGTAATTGCAAAGCGACAATCTCTAACCATTTCCCGACGTCCCTCTCTATAAACTGTGATGATAAGAAAAGGGCTTTGTGTGTGTCACTATGCCTAATTTAATTTACCTAAAAACACACAGAGCAACATAGTTTTATAAATTTTAACCGTTACAGCGCGGGGATCAGCTTTAGTCGTTAGAATCTGACGTCTGTAGACGTCAGATTCTGACGACTAAAGTCTAAAGACTAAAGTCCCCGCACTGTAAAAGTAAAAATAATTCTAATGTCTGTAGACCCATAACATTGGTATTCAAATGAATCAGAAAGAGCTAACTAAGACATTTATGATGATTTCAAATTGAAAAAACCCTTTGATTGCGATGTTTTTTTACAAATTAATTCAGCGCTTTAATAAACAGCTAAAATGCCCAGTGAACATGAGGCGTGGACCAGATGTTAGGACAGCGTCACAGACAGTGCTCCACAAAAGAGATTCAAACATTTATTTTGAGTTCACTGTACAATGTCCCAACAAATACAATGTTGGTTTAATGCTGGACCTGCATCACAAACGGTGTGCCACCATAAAATCAACAATGGTTTAACATTTTGTGTTTGCCAGGGTGAAAAAATTAGGGGATTGGAAATTACATGTCCTTGCTATAAGCAAAAGCAAAATAGTTTTATATTTTTAAATAATCACCTAAAAAACACTGACAAAGAGAATCAAACACTGCCTAGTAAACATGATGCATTGACCCAAAGTTATTTAAATGTTTGGATAGTGTTGCAGACAATGGCCAAATGTTGAAATAATATTGCTGTAGTCAAAATCATTACAGTTTTGCATACTTCAAAAATAAATTTTATCCCCCCTCAATCTGTCAGCTTCTGGGGGCGACCACAGCACGTGCCGTACCCCAATCCCGGTTAATCTGTCAGCTTCTGGGGGCAACCAGAGAATCAGCCGCACCCCAATCCCCTCTCAATCTGTCTGTTTCAGGGGCGACCAGAGCACCCGCCATACCCCAATCCCCCCTCATTCTGTTTCTAATTAAGCTCTTGACAATTTGGCTTCATATAGAGTAGCAGATAAATTATTATAAAGTATTGTATTATAAAGTATTATACCACAAGATGAAAGGTTAGACCTGCAGGTTTCATCAACAAATTATTTACAGATGATTTACCTCAGGCGTTGACAATAAGAAGGGTTTGATTTGTATATCAGAGCTATAAACCATCAGACCATGATCTCCAAAACCACGAGTTACACCAATCGTCGCTAATACTCGAGCCTGAAAACAACATAAAAAAACGAGTTACAGTGATTGTCGCCAATCCAGAGCCTGAAAACAGCATTACATCTCATTCAATCACTTTTATATTACCAGTTGAAACGAAGATGTTTATTGTATTTATAGTAATGTTAATGTACATTTATATCTAATGTGACTAATTATGTATAAAATCACCAAAATAAAATAAAAATTATTATACGGTTACCTCAGATGGTTGGAGAAATTTTGAATGGTAACTTAGGATGGGTCTGGTAATTTTGGACAGTAAGCTAGACTTGCATTAAATTCATATAAAAAAATGATATAATCTGTGATTTATTACTGGGAGAAATGGATTTATCTAATAACCAGATAACTAACTGTAAGTAGCCTACTAAATATATTTACACATTTTTGCTTGGTTATTTTGGGTATGTACCGGGTCAGACTGCATGTATCACTTACTCTTTTTCCTTCTCCGTGAACCAGGGGAAACTTAGTGTCATCATCTTCTATGGTCTTACAGGACCTGGTGAGCACATCATAAAACACAGTAATTGGAATATATCATAATGCGGACAGCTCTCCCAGCAAACACGAAGACTTGACCCAATGTTGTTTCAATGTTGGTCCAGCGCCGTTGGTGGTGGGCCAATAGTGAAACAGCATCGGGTTAAATCCTCGCGTTTGCTGGGCTCCACACAGGTGTCTGTCTACACCCACCCCTCCCCCACCATAATATTCTCGCCAGCCGATCAGGGTACTTTTAGCAAGACAGCCGGCCGATCACAAGCTTACTACAATACTTGAAATTGAGAGCGGGGGACATATGACGTGAACCATCTGCACATTTTAACATGCGAAGTAGTAGTATCTAGGGTGGGCAGTGTAGCGTAACACATTGCCCAAGGCACTCAACTATAAAATAGTGCAAATTGAGGCCCTTGCCCAGGGGGCCACTCTCTGTAATTTTGTATTTCCCCAAATCAGCTACCCCGGACTATCATGCAATCATTAGTATCGAGCTATAGGTTAAGCAAAAATCTTTAAAGTTGAATTACACACCAACAGCTTCACACCATAAACACAATATATTCTTGTGTCGACTGTGGCTATCTGATGAAAACATAAGCACATAATCACTAACCAGCCTGTCATCCATGCATCTCTGTATAACATTCTCTTTCCTATGTCTCTGGCTGTCATTCTACGAGGAAATTCTAGGTGGGTGAATTCGCCATGCAAAAGTTCTGGCTGTAGATAGGCCTAAAAAAGATAACAGTCATTAGCCAATACAGCTTTTTATACAAACCAAAAGACCAATATTTTTTGTCAATTTGAAATCATCATAGATCTGTGTCAGTTAGCTTTTTCCGCTTCATTTGAATACCTATGTTATGCGTCTACCATCTTCATCTATCCAGTTGTCTGCTACCGGCAGACTGCCTGGATATCATGTATATGTGCTATGAGTTCAGAACCCCCCTCTACCCTGGCCTACTCATGCAGGCCAGACTATCTGACCTGAGTGTGACATCCACACAACAGTCAGTAAACCGGTGACGTCATAATGAATATTTATGTTGCTCGCACTCCCTCCTTTTCGTACAGGCCTCACACACACCTGTTGTCAAGGTCAGACTGGTAGTCTGACGGTCTGACCTGACGGGGCAGGGTGGCGTCTACGGACATTAGGCTTATAAATATTTTGCTCTTTCAGTGCCCCGATCGACTTCAGATTCTGACATCTATAGTTGATCCCCGCGCGGAGAGGGGTAAATGATACTCTATCAAACTTTAAAAAAAAAAAATGTTTGTAAGGATTGTGTGACAGATTAATTTAATTTTACATAATTTTAACGAGTAGTTTTCATTTATAATAATTTAATATAAATTACCAACATTATGTAAATGATTGATGCTTGCTTAGAAATGAATGACTTACTATAAAATACTATTTGATTAATGATTATTAAGTGTTGGAAATGTTGTAGCCTGCCAAAAAATGCATTAGAAAAGGGAGCAATAACTATGACAAATATTTGGACCTACATGTGTTAAGTTTCCTTTATGATCTTTGAGAAGGAGCAATCATGTGTGAAAATGGAGCATGGTAAATATCGACTTATACTTCTCACCTTGGAAGCGCTCAACTATGGAATGCAAATTATTACCCATTTGTAGTTGTGTCTCACTATAGCGACCCACAACTTCAAGCGGTTGAAATTACTAATAATTGTTTAATTTCAGACCAAACATTTACAAATCTTGTTTCAACACTCATTTCATTTCTGATAACGGTGATTTCATGGGCTAAAAAATGGATTTATAAGGATTAAAGTTGGATTTGTAGTGAAAGGGTTGATATTGTGCCATTCAGCCTTATATTAATTTTTGTCCTTCAAAAATTTAATAAAGAACCAGCGTAACTTACTAGATTGACAAATGCTTCAATCCAAATTGTACAGATGTAAGTAATTTTCACCCACTTGGAAGTTGTGAGAGTGAGACACAAATTAAGATGGGTTAAAATCTATTTTTTTTGGAAATAAAATGAGTGATTAGACATCAAGATTTGCAATCGTTCGAGTCTCAAATTTAATTAATATTAGTAGCTTTTACCTACTTGAAGTTGTGAGCCGTGGTGGCAAGACACAACTTCAAGTGGATGAAAAGTCAAATGATTTAATTTAGCCCTTTAACCCTTAAAGCGCTGAATTAATTTGTAAAAAACATCGTAACTAAAGAATTTTTTTCAATTGAAAATCATCATAAATGTCTAAGTAGTTAGCTCTTTTCATTTGAATATCTATGTTATGGGTATACAGTCATTATAAATAGTTTTATTCTTACAGTGCGGGGATAGACTTTAGTCATCAGAATCTGATGCTACATATGTATTCTGGCGACTAAAATCTATCCCCGCGCTGTAAGGGTTAATATACACTGGAATACAGCTCACCAGATGTTGAATTCGTTGTCGTTCTGTTATAGGGGTGAAATCTGTGGACATAGGAATCATCCCGTCTTCCCTGTCAATGATTGCTCTGCAACAAAATGAAACAATCAATCAAATAAATCGGTGTGATAAATCGATTAACCCCTGGAATACTGATATCTCTCTGTTGTATTACGTAAAAATTACCTCTCAGATGGATGGTGAAATCCTTAGATAATGCAAAGGTGCGCGTTATTTTCCGCATTATACTGTAACTCTTTCAGTGAGGAGATCAAATTCACAGTCGATCCCCGCACTTTATTGGTTAAATCTGTGAAACTAGTTAACAAAAAATGTGATCTAAATTTCACAAATCTCAAATAATTTTCAATCACTTAGAATCAGGGGCGGACCATTAGAGGCAGCAATTTATTCAATAAAGCAATAATAATGGGAGTAGCACCAGTGGTTGCCATTATCAGATTATTGATCATTACATTATGCATGTTATGTCCAGATTGGGATTAGTGGTGATAGTGACACCTTCAGAGTTCTGGTTATACAAGGGGAAGCTACACAATTTTGGTCAATTGCTGATCAAAATTGATTAGCGAAATGTATCATCTTTAATGATAGAAAATGTGGAGCATTCTTGTAAATCACTACACAATATATTCAAAAAAAATTACCAATGCTTCTGGATATACAAGGGCAAGCATGGGGACACAAAGATCAGAACGGCACATATGAAGGGCGCTATGATAACCTAAGTGGCTAAATGAAACACTGAAGTAATAATTAGCAAACCTGCAATCACCAGCGTTAGCTATGTACAATTTTCCCAGTAAAAACACGGCGACCAGAGCTGTGCATCCTCCTGGTATCTTATACCACTCCCGATCCAGCTTTATCTTGTCATCCTGTGTTAACATAAACATCAGTAAAGCTAGATAAATAGTCACATTTAACCCTTAAAGCACTGAATTATTTTTTGTATAAACCATGGAAACCAAAAGGTCTTTCAATTTGGAATCATCATAAATTTCTTAGTTAGCTCTTTCGGACTTATTTGAATACCTATGTTATGGGTCTAAGGCCATTATAAATATTTTTACTCTTACAGTGTGGTTTGGTGGATCGACTTTAGACGTCAGAATCTGATGTCTACAGACGTCAGATTCTGATGACTAAAGTTGATCCTCGCGCTTCAAGGGTTAGAATTGGGGCAGAAATTAGCCAGGTATATTTAATAAATTGACCCTTTCAGCAAGGGGACCATCTTTTTACATCAGGATCTGACGCCTGTAGACGGTCTCGCATTGAAAGAATTAAAATATTTCTAATGGCCATAGACTCATAACATATAGGGAAGTTGGGTCAAAGAAAGGAAGCAAGAGAATCATTTTAAGCCAGATTCACATTTTTAACATGGTCAGCATGGTCAAAGTGCTCACTGAGCAATCCATTGAATATAATGAGTTCCAGGGCTCTGGTTTCCAGGCTCCCACTAGTTACAGAAATTTTAAATAAAATTGTATTATTCAATGCGCATGATTAATGAGTTTTATTGACCTGCAAAAATCTTGTGTTAATCTGTGAAAACTACATATTTCCAAAAATTCTAAATTTACTTGATCAACTACATAAAAAATTTCATAAGAATTTTATTGGGTTGGAAACTTTTTATAAAGCTTTTAAAACACTCACAACGCTGAAATAAATTCGTGTAAACCATGGAAATCAAAGGGTTATTAATTATCGACTTCAAATCATCACAACTGTCATATTTAGCTCTTTCCACTGCACTTGAATACATATTTTGTGGGTTCCCAGCCATTATAAAGTTTTAATTCTTACAGTGCGGGGATCGACTTTAGATGACAGAATATACGACGGCTGTAGACGTCAAAAGTCAGACCAGGCACTTAAAGGGTTAAACAACCAAGTGATGTAATTAAAATTTTCACCAACCTTGAAAAAAATTCTAAGGTTGTACAATTGAAACGAAAAAAAATATGCAAATCTAACAAATTTAAAGCTCATTCTCATTTTGTTTGTTTGGAGGACAAATAAAAAAGCTGAAAACAGCTATCTATGAACGTATCACTCATAGGGTTAACCCTTACAGCGCTGAAATATTTTAAAATAAACCATGGAGACCAAATATTTTTTTTCAATTTGAATTCATCATAAATGTCTTAGTTAGCTCTTTCCGGTTCATTTGAATACCTATGTTATGGGTCTACAGACACTATAAATATTTTGATTCTTTCAGTGTGGGGATCATCTACAGACGTGAAGACGGGCCCTGCGCTGAAAGGATTAATATAATCCTACCATTTGATGGAAGGCTATTTCCAGGGCTCCTGTGACGAGGCTCTCCTCAGTCACTGTGGCCAGTTTATCCATCATGGTCGGGGGACGGTAAGCGCTCTGATTGCTTCCCTGTGACCACCGATCTTCTTCGTCCCTCTCTGTGTTAATCTCCATGTTACGTCGGGCAATGATTAAATCCACAACATTTGTCAGCTCAGTCTATGATGAGAAAAATACACCATTGATGAATATCCAGAGTAAATGAATATGTTTGTGATTGAAAAATATATCATAGAAAAGCCACGTAGCCAGCTGTACACCAGTATGCACATGCCTTCACATTGTAAGGATAGATAAAAAAACTGTTCTGGCTGTTTTCATGCTCAGAAAGACAAGTGACAATAACACCCAAGGACTTAGCCAGAGACCCGTACAGCCATCTTTTGGACAGCCTATTTTCAGCCTGGACATAGAAAAAGATCCCCAGATTCCAACAAATTGCATTGAGGGAGGACCCCAGACCCCGTCCTTGCCCAACCAAAAGTAAATTTGGACTCCCTTTTATCATTTCCTGGCTAAGTCCTTGATAACACCAATAGCTTAGTTAATGAATTTGCATAGAAACCAAGACAATTTGTATCTAAATTGATTCCCACTGATCAATTGTAAATGTTCACATTTGAAATTCATGTAGGCCTTTATTTTGACAATCTTTGTGTTGTAGCATGATAAAGCAATTTATCAGATGATAGTCTTGGTGTATATATGCTTTATGATTAGGCCTACCAATTATAAAAAAAAATTGAAGTAGCTACGGATGCCATATCGATCTTCACTTCATACTTAACACTTTCATGACTGGCAGTAAATATCCCATGTGTAAAATGGTGAACACACAAGTTTACTGATAGTTGTATATTATTACAAATAAAAAACTGAATGATAACATGATTCATAGTTGTATGTACCTGTATAATTGTGTGTAATAAATGGGAAGCCATAAGTGCAGCACCCGTCCCAGCATGCCCATCAAAAATGGCAAAATATGTGAAAGATATCTTGTCTTTCTCCTGAAGGTAAAGCAGAAAAAATCCCAGAAATGTATACAGTATCAAGATGAAAATATCACATTACTACAAATTCAGAAATACAAATTGATTTTACAGTTGGATTACCAGATTTATAAGCAATAAATATAGCACCACAATCTAATCATGCTAACGTCATATAATAATGATCACATTACACAAAATAAATAAAATGTTCAAAAGTTGGCAAATAATAAGCAAATGTTAACTATATTATTTTCGTGGGTTTTTTTTGACAAAATTCAACGGGGTAATATGGATATTATTTATAGTCTAACATATATCCTATTAAAAAAATCACACATGAGGTTGAATTTAGATGTGATTTTTTCTTTGTTCATTAACCCTTTAAGCCCGCACGATGCATTGAAGCATCATTTTACATCCCTGAAAACAGACTTAATTTTCCTACAACCAAGGGTTTTAGAACGAAAATTTCCATGAAACTGGTTTACCAATACATGGTAATTTTCTTTAAATTTTAAACCACATCAAGTCATCTTTATCCACTACAAGTCGAGAATTGCAGCAGCAATTCGCAGCTTGTAGTGGATGAAGATGACAATGGTAAATGCAGGCTTGAAAGGGTTAATAATCCCAATATTGAGGGCTGAGGACCTGCTATGATAATGTTATGTCAGTTTATCTCGAGTTACACTCACATTGAACGATTCATTATTCTTGGATGATAAGTCTTCAGGTGAGTCTGATATATTCTGCCCAGTTTTAGCAGAGTAATCTATTTCTGCCTCTTTCTCTGTATTCTCTGACAACACACTTCTAGAATCTCCAGATTCAGCTGGAATCTTTTCTGCCTTTGGGATTTGATCTTTGTCATGAATACCATTTATTTCCTCAGTG
Organism: Flabesymbios commensalis; assembly: GCA_964017125.1. Lineage (NCBI taxonomy): Eukaryota > Metazoa > Annelida > Polychaeta > Terebellida > Flabelligeridae > Flabesymbios > Flabesymbios commensalis. The sequence goes on along the minus strand of OZ024911.1, from coordinate 7,041,434 downwards.
TGTGATTGGGTGGATTTTGGCACATGCTGTGGGGAATGTTTGGGGGAGACTCTCAGGGTGACACCGCAGCTACTGGTTCCTCGCCTCAGGTAAATCTGCTCAGCTCTGGCTTGATCTTCATTTAACTTACTTTTACCTGCATTGATAACCCTGGGAAACAAATATATAATTATTAAATCTATTATCAGTGAAGGATTCAAGGCCAAATGTTCTTTTGGCTTTCTTTTGGTTCTGAACGATCACTGCACTGTTGCTAGGGTGTCAATAGACAGGGCACCTGTATGACACTTCGTTTCCAGACTGGGAGCTAGATGTTGTTTATAGACTCCAGACATTCAAACAAAATGGCCACCATTTATACTGTTCATACCAGCTTGATTCGAATTTTCAATAGGTTATATTTTCCTGACGTGACCTTAGAAACCTATTAACGGTGGCGGCCACTTTTTCCGCGTCACAAATTGATTGACCCCACTATCATGACTATAGTCAGATTTACATTAAACTCATCAACCAGGATTATTGAATTTCGCGGATTTCTCAGTCAATTCTCAACCAATTTTCATGAAAATCTACACACACTATTTTCCAATCATATCGTGACTACCCTGAAATTTTCGCGAAATTTTGATAAGTATTTTAGAAGTTAGATCATTTGACATGTAATAAAATTCTGAGATGAAGCTTATGGGTTAAATGAGGGCAACATTTTTATTTATTTACTACATGTCAAAAGGTCTAACTTCTTAAATACTTATCGAAACTTTGCGAAACTTTCAGGGTAGTCACGACATGAATGGAAAATAGCGTGTGAAATTGAATGGAAAATAGTGTGTGTGAAATTTCTTGACAATTGGTTGAGAATTGATTGAGAAATCGGCGAAATTCATTCACCACGGTTATTGTGAATCCGACTATAGACAGTCAGATGAGGGTGTGCAAACATCACACTGGTGCCTCGTCTCTTTTTTCAATAGGCAGCTGGTCAACCGGGGGCGGGACCGGTTGACAATTTTGACTATGGTGTCAATTATCGAGCCTGTATACAAATTAATTACTGGTCTCGGGTCAGCTTTTATCATCATTTATTTATCATTTACATCCTTCACTGATTATTGACATAACCATTTGTGGCGACTGGTGTCCTTTCTCCTGCCCACGCCTGTTAACTTTTAAAGCAAAATATTGTAATTTAATATTTATAAATTTACATAAGGGATAAGCTGATACTGTGAATGTGATAAGGCCAGGGCAAATAAACTGATGGAGCAAAAATGAACACAAAATAAAAACAAATTCATGAAGTTTATATATCACATACTCTGCATAGCCGGCGTGCCACGGCAGTCTATCAAACTGTCTGGGCAGCAGAATAGGCCTGGCCGTGTGGTCAGCTGACACCTGTACTTCATCCTCAGTCAACTGCAGAAAATTAGGTCGACTGTACGGGAACTTTTCAGCAAGCTCAACTTTGCCCTCTATTTTCTCCAATTTCTCTTCTTGTACGGACGAGACACCGCCAACAGCATTAGCCATGACATTTTTAAAGCGATTTAACATTCTTGGTCAGAGTGAAAACGTTCATTTCTGTGTTGAAGAGGGTAAAACAGAGCGACGGATTTTTCCTGTCAGTGAAACCATTTTGGGAGGTGATTTCGTACGGCTGTCATGTGATCACAAATGTCACGTGATAAGTATTTGTAAACATTGCCACGTGGTGCTGTTTACTAATAATAGTACATTCTGCTATGTCATATTTTTTGGCCTCGTGAAAATTTCATATAGATTTTTGTCAATGTACTTTTTTAGCAAAAATAATGTGTTGTGAATACAAAAATCGATGTTGGCATTTTTTTTCGTGCCATTTAGCATGTTTTTACGCCATTTTCTAAGATGGCCGCCATCGAACAAAATGAAATTTCATCTTTTTTACTATTTGTCAGAAAAACATGTGTGATACCACTTTTCAAAGTGTAATTAGCACAAGAAACTCATTTCTGACTTTTTTTGTATTTTGAGGTTTCATTGACGCATAAATCGAAGAAGGCCGCCACCGACATTTTAAAAAATATCATTTTTTTACTTTGAGAGGGAAAAAATATGTGTAATACCTCTTTTTTAAGTGTAATTAGCATCGGAAACTCATTTTCGACGCTATTTTCTTATTTTGAGGTCTCTTCCATGCATAAAACCAAGATGGCCGCCATCCACATTTCTGAAAATATAGCCCTTTTATTGAAATTTCAATTTTTTCACTATTTGTCCGAAACAGATGCGTAATAGGCCCTACCGTTTTTCAAAGTGTAATTAGTACGATAAACTCATTTCTGACATAATAAATATATTTTTAGATTTCGTTGATGCATAAATGCCACCATCGCCATTTTGAAAAATAGCATTTCTTCACTTTTTGCGGAAAAGATATGTAATACCACTTTTCAAAGTGAAATTAGCACGATAAACTCATTTATCAGATTTAATTTTATTTTGAGGTCTCGACCGTTGATGCATAAATCCAAGATGGACACCGCCGCCATTTTGTAAAATATCAGTTTTTACTTTTTGGCAGAAAAAGATATGCAATACCACTTTTTGAAGTGTAATTTCCATGGTCTCGTTTATGCATAATCGCCAAATGGTCGCCATCACCATTTTTTTCATATCACATTTTTTATTAACACATAAATCATGTATAATATCATTTTTTAAATGTGTTGTAATTAACAAGTTCGTTGGGCGGCCTAACGATTGGCTGAAAGAGTAATGCCTACTATATTTTTTTAATTTTTCTGCTGCGCATTCACCAGTTAGGCATGGTTGTCAAAATTTCGTCTCTATATCTGGCCTAGCTGGTGAATGCGCAGCACAAAAATTAAAAAAAATTGCAGTTCTAGTCTATGGACATGTTTACATCATATGGTCATATTAAGAAGCCATAATAAAATCACCGATTTTTGTATGCTTTTAGCCTGGGCCAGTCCCTTTAAAGCAAATGTAATAGTATTATGTGTGTATGTGTGTGTCTGTATATACATACTTGTATATACAGACATATATGTGCATATGTATGCATTTGACTTAATGAATGTAGTATATTCTACTCATAATAATGTTTTTCCTTATGTGATTATGTAGTGGGCCTAAGTATTTATATTTTATACAGCACACACTTAGTAAAATAATATATATCAGTGTTTTCATCATATATACATTTTTTATAATGTAACCCTTCTGTTATTTTTATAAAAGTTCAAATAAACTGTTCTATCATGGTTGCCTGGTTTTGCAGTTTAACTAATAAACGATCAATAGTCTTTCCTTCTAGCATATATCTAACATACTTACTTTGACAATTATAAATATAAAATAAAGCTATCACATTGTCGTAGCATGAGGCTCCTAGACTTGTTGTTGAAAGTAAGATTGATCTAAAACAGTATTTGTTGTGAAATAAAGCCTCAGAGTAAATTTATTTGTGTATGCTTTAAATTGGATAACTCTTGACACATTAGGCTTAGCTACTAGTGGTTTTGATAGTGATTTAAATATTTGGTTGTGATATATACCAAACAACATACAGTCATTTTACAAATTGCCTAATAGAGCTCGGAATTCTGAAACTATGGTTATTATTATCCGTATCACCTGTGGCAGAGTATGTATGGTATAGGAAGGCGACACCAATTATCAGCCAGCTCTGGACAGTGGCCCTGTGCTGTTTTGATGCTGCTCCACCTCGTATGATCATGGCCCAGTTTTGAATCTGCATGGGGTCGGTGTTTGGTGTTAGCTGGCCGTTCATTATCTTCATCACCTTGTGATAATTAAGTATAGTTTGTGTTGTATCACCATTATTTAATGTATTCTTTTTATTTCAGGTTCTATTGTGTGGCTTTGTAGCTGTATGTTTATGTATAGTTTGTGTTGTATAGCCATTATTCAATATATTCTTTTATATCAGGTTAAATCTTGTGGCTTTGTAGCTGTATGTTTATGTATAGTTTGTGTTGTATCGTCATTATTCAATGTATTCTTTTTATTTCAGGTTACATCTTGTAACTTTGTACCTGCATGTTTTCTTGAATAAAAATGTATTTACACAAAAATAAAATAAGACATTGGCATCAGCTGACCAAATTACGTGACTATATTCAGGGGCATGCCCTGATGGGTTTTTTGCTTGCCCGGAAAAAACCCAGAGTCTGAAAAAAAATTCAGTTTGTATGTACCTGCTTTTACCTCTCCACCTCACCTGGCACACAGTGTCCCAATCCCAGTATGTCCATGTGGGTATGCTCATAGACTTTTAGAGTGGAACGTTCTTTCATCATGTTCCAAACACATTTTTCTCATTAAAAAGTTAGATCATCCCCTGGGATTTCCTGCTTAGCACTCTTTGTTTCTAGCATTTGGGTACCAGAAGACGACAAAAGAACAAAGATGAATCGGTCACCTACTACTGACACCATTTATTAGATGATGATCACTAGCTGGTGAAATTGTAGAGGAGTAGAGACTCATCCTACCCCACTATGTTGCTGTCATCTACCATGGTTCAATTCTATATGGTGTGGTCACACCCACGACCACGATGCCAAGGTTAATCTACACAACTAATAGAGCATTATATAGGCATTATATATATATGGATTATATGGACATTTGAAGCATTTGAGAAAATTCAACCCTTTGGAAATGTAGTGCCAACAGAAAGATAGCAGGTGATCAGCTGATCCAGTCATATTACATAGAAGAATTTCTCAATTTGTAAATTTTATACAAGGTCTTAGGCCTACTTCTGACAACACCTAAACTTGCAATATGTTTATAAGTTTAGGTTTTAAATGATTAATGTAGAAATGAAAATTAACAACTAATAGGGATGGACAATTTTTGAATTAAATAATTTCCTGCAGATTCTGCATGTAGTATATAATTTATTTCAAGAATTGTCTCATATAAACATGTTGATGTAATAAAATTTAAAATTCCCAGCACAATGCCGAGTAGGGTTAAAATAAATAATTTGTTCGTGACAAAAAAAATCCACAGAGGTCGAACCCAATGAGCCGAAGCTCATCTGCCTTGCCAAGGCCGTAGGAAGCAAATTCAAAGTGGTCCGGCCATTTTCCAATTATTCAGTACAATTACGCCTACAGCAACACACCGAAGGGGCGTTGCTGCTAGGGGGGTCTGGGGGCATGCCCCCCCCCAGGACATTTTTAAAAATTCCATAGTTTCTGGTGCCATCTGGCCCGTTTTGAGAGACGAAATTTTTATTTCTAAATGAACCAATTTTTGATCACTTTTTATTTGTTAAACTAGTCCATATAGGGGTCTACATGTTTGTACATCGTTTCTCTGTAAATTATTTAGACCTGACGTATATTATTATGGAGCATTTGAACCTAAAAGGCCAATTGGTGAGTATATAATCAAGCCCATGATTTAATTTACAGACATTATCATTCTGTGAAAAAAATCACCATTTCAGTCCTGAGCAGTTTGTGTCCATTGGCTCCTCACTGCAGTTGCACATGATGCCAGTCCTGATATGTGAACTTTCTGAATACATTTTTTCTGTGCTCGGAAGCATCAACAAACAGGTTGGCACCTCCAGCAGCTTGGACTTCAGGTCGTCAGTTTTCTCTTTATGGATATGTAGAAGCATGATGTAGTTTAGACGTTTCTGCGCCATCGTTGAGCGCAGGTATGTCTTCACTCTTCTCTCAGGGCGCTGAAGGTTCGCTCACTGGTGGCATTTGTGGCTGGCATAACTAATACCAGTTTTCTTAACCTCTATCAGCATACGCTGTCTTTGGAAAGTGAGTGTAAGTACAAAAGCACATCCCAAAAGGACGACTGCAAACACCCTTCATGCCTCGGGTAATTAGAGCTGAAGGTGCTCAGATATAAATTAGAGATGATAGTCATGTATTTTGCAAAGACAGTTTTTGTCACTATATTTCAATGACCAGTTATCACCTGGTTATCATCCAAAGATTTTTAATTTAAGTAAAATATGATTAACGAGATTTTTTTGTCAAATTGGATAATTTATCTACGTCACCAGCAAATCAAAATTATCCGTTATTTTTCGGGAGTCGTGATCAAGATCAAAATGGAGAGATTTCCGAAAATACCATGTAGGCCTATTATTTTGTTAAAAACGACTTGATTGATTATTTATTCAGGAGAAATCATGGTAAGGTTTCACACACTGATCCCCATGCCAGATTGCACACTGATCCCCTATTTCCTTTACAAAAATCTCAGAAGTGTCATCCTACATGACTGTGCTTATATCAAAGCATAGCAAATTAAGAAAAAAACTTGTATCCAGGCTTATACTACGTGGAACACATGTGTCCTACCAGGGTAATGGACAACAGCATTTAGGCATTTGGATGTATGTATCTGCGGCAAAAAGCTGATCCTAAGTTGTAAAAAATGTGTGGGGAATCCCCTCCGCTGCCCGCTCGTCACCATGATCTGCTAGCAAGTCATACACTCAGCTAACACGGGTCATTGGCCCAGAGCTGTTTTGATGTTGGGCCGGCATCGCTGTCGCTGGGTCAACGCCTTATGTTGGCTGAGCAGTGAATACGTAGATAAGAGTCAAACATGCATAGATCGAGTAGGCAGGTATGCCTACATGTGAATGAGCCGTGTGAAGGTCATAAATTCAAGTTTGGGGGGGGGGCAAAAAAGTGGTCCGGCCATTGCCGGTATGGCCGGTACCGCTCCTACGGCCTTGACTTGGGGCCCTCAATTGAATGGTTTCACCCTAATACCATGGTCATCGCAAGGCTCTGACAGTGACCCCCATTTTTACATGAAATAGTTCTGATAAGATCATTAGATTTCGCAAGCTGAAAATGGCCTAGTTTTAACAGGCACTCAAAAGATAAATCTCAGTTTCATGGCACCTGCCATTTTCGGTAGACGGATGTCGTTTTAACACACCTTGCTGTGTTCACAACATGGCGGTCACTGTGACCCGGTGTGCCCTTTCATGCCATGTACATTTCTAATAGGCCTGGGGCTGATTTGCGAAAGCCTGGTAAAAAACACGATTACACTGCACCCCCCCCCCCCCTGCGACATAAGTTTCTTCGTTTGTTATTGTAGGAGAATATATCAACCCTAATATTCGAAACAGTTACAAAAAATTCCGGTGTCTAAAAACCATAATTGAGACACTTTAATCACCATACCCTAAGAAAAGTCATAAAACTGAAAATAATATTATTCAGTCATCATTTTTTTATTATACTATTTTATTAAACATTCAGCTAAAATACGCTAAACAAATGTATACATGCGCAACCATAAATAAAATAAGAATAAAACATTTGTAAAAGCTATAAAAACTTCATTTTGATCAATTTTTTTTTTTAATTTTAACTAATTTTTTTGTAAGTTTGATTTCGCTGAATTCCCGCTAATGGTACAGTTTTATACGAATATTTATTAAACATATATGATTACTTAGTAAAATTGCTAGCATTAACACAAAATAAAAAATCCCGAAATGTGTCATATTAAGTGTTTTGTGACCATACCTGAATGGATATTTGGACAAAAGCACCAAATTTGGTACACAGTTTCTCTAGGGGCAAATGATGGAATTTAGTCGTTTAGCCTTCCAATTTTGGCTCGTTTTTCTAGAAAATCCAAAATGGCCGCCAAAATTAAAATATTTTTCGTCGCATTTTCCTGTAAATGAACATTATTTTCTTTATAATAAACCTTAATAAAAACCTAAGAAACCTTCCTAACACATATCATTTACTGCTGTTAGTTATTTCAAAGAAAAGGATCACATAAAACGTAAAAAACACTGTTTATTTAATCAATGTGAGCTCAAAATTGCTGCCGTTCATTTCATGTACCAGCACTTTCTGACAATATAATTGCAATTACTTTTGTCATAACGTGAGCCGTGAAGCATCTTACATATATTTTTTAAAATAATAAGGACCTAATAATAATAAAAAAAAATAATAAAGTTATTACAATTTGGATATGAAAATAAAAAAACACTTTATCAAAAACCCTGAAATATATTGAAGTATGATGATGCTTTCGGATTGGACTCTTAGCTATAATACCATAAACACTGACATGAACACTTCTTCGGACATTGATAGGGATTACCGCACCTCAGAGCTGGGAGGCGTTAGGCCCTATGTAAGTAATTTAATTGAAAGGATATTGAATTTAATTTGTACTGTTGAGTGCATTAAAGTTTTTAAATATATTTTTTTTAATATGTTATTATACAAACGTAATGCTATAATTTAAAAAAAAAATTATTCAAATTTGAAGTTTCTATCTTTATTACAAAGACGGAAGGTGTAATTTCCACAAAGGTAAAATAAACAGCAAAATGTAAAGTTAGCACATTGTCTGGAAGGCCTGATATATGTCATAAAACCTGAAGATGCACTCCCTCCAGCAAAAGCTACATAAATATTTTGCAAGAAAGTATTTTTGGGGTTTACTTTCTCAGTTGGTGTCCATCATACTTTGTTTAAAGTACATAATTTCAGTGATTATGATTCTAAAAATGTTCTGATATAACGCAACAAATCAACACCAAGCTTGCATCACAGCAGGAATGTTAATTATTATGTTTGAAACAATGACGACAGCTGTGTTTACTCATTTGAGAAAAGACAAAAAGTCAAACATCATGAGCTTCATCAACTCTGACTCATGAACTAGTGTTCAATAAACTTATTCTACAATTCCACGATGTATGCATTGCCGTAGCTTTATCAATATACTTCTAGAAGTAGAAGTGCCTCTGGCTAATTATAGGTCTACTTATTTGCGTTTTAAAGAAGATGATGTTGTAGAATCAGCATGTCTTAGGTATATTCACTATGAATAGCAATTCATGTTCAACCTTCCCCAGCCATTATTTTTAAAGTAATAAGCTATACCCATTCATAATTAGTACTTACTAAGTACACATAATATCATTATCTAGTGAACCAAGATTTGTTTTGAACAAACTGTCACCAAACACATTTACCTGATAATTGTGGTACTGTTCTTGGCGTTAACTGAAGACGAGAAGTAGATAAAAAATATGACGAAGTAATGTCACACAGGGATTACAAGAATTTTGAGTATTCCCCAAATAGTCTTGCATTAAAGTATCGATGATGGTAGGACCATTTTTTATTCACCTTGGATCATATAAATTATTGACATATGAGGCATGAATTTCCGTCCCAGCTTCTAGCAATATTATGTATGGATGAGAATAACTACAAAACACCCTCATCAATTTCATTTGAAACATAAGTACATGAAGAGCAGTCACAGTTCTGCATCCTAATTTTATTCAAGGTAACCATATTATCAAGTTAGATGAAAGCTTCTGGGGTTGTATTAGATCTCAACGAAAAAACAAACAATGCATGCGGATTTATACGGGATTTCCCACAAATACAGGCCTACTGGTTGGGCGAATTTGTAATATTCGCAAGTCAATCAAAACCTGGTCCTTAAATATACAACAGGTTTTAAAAACCAAGGTCCATGGGGAAATTCGATAAATTTGCAAATTTTACTTGATTATATTACTAAAATAAACATCAGGTGGGATATCTACATAGTATTGCAAAGCCTACAAGATGCGGGCCAGGAAACGATGGATCAAGGTTCAAGATCGGCTAAATAATTGGTCAACCATTTGAAATGTGTTTATCCATGGTTCTGAGAACAAAAAATCGATTTATACAGCTCTTCTTAAATTCAATAGGCCCTAAGTAATAATACCATATCGCATTCAAACTAACCTGCAATATTTTTTTATTTTGAAAAACAATGCAGCAGGTTGGCACAACATTCAACATTTCCAACGAACTGCTAATAGAAGCTATATGTGCCATATATGGGCATAAACAACAGCATAATGCCAATTAATTTAGATTATCATCCATTTGGATCGCTCACAACCGATCCATCACGTCTGCCCTCATGCCAAGATGCTACATATAAACATAATTATAATGTGTTCTAACTATCAAGCTGCAATATGACGCAGAAGTTTACTTGACCCCACATAGATATGGTTGGAGGGTGAAAGTAAACAGCATTTCCATAGACTATATGTGGATGTAAATCTCTATGTGATAACGTGATAAAAGTTAATGCAACAAATGTGATCCAGAATTCTGGCGACTATACAGACTTTGAATAGAAGCCAGCTGGCTCACAAGTATAATATGTCATATTAATACAGAAAAAAGAGATATAAATGCTTATTTTTGTTTTCTAATTCGTTATCTGGGTATAAATACTTATAATTGTTATTTATCTTTCATTTAAATATAAAACTACTATATTAAAATATGATATGGCGGATAAAATAAAATAGACAAAAAAAATCATTCCGGTACCTTATATACCCCAATGTTTCGTTTATCGTTCTAAAAAATAAATTTATATATTTGCGAACAATAAAAAAATAAATACGATTTATGTAACTGCTTCTAAAGTTCAGCATAACTAAAAGAAAGCAAAGTTTAAAATTTGTCATTTTTCAAATAAAATTTCATTAAAATGCTTTATTTGTAATTTTCATATTTTCTGTTTATTTTTGTTTCGCTTTTGCATCATCTATACAGCTGTCGTAGATATATTGGTCGATTTTTCAAACGATTTTTGTATCCCGAATTTTTTTGCGAGACGATTTTTGCATATTAATTGTCACAAGTTATTTTTGATGCTCTGGTGTTAAAAGGGTTAAAATGACATATTTTGGACACTTTAATTTTTGGTTACTGTTCTTAAATTTGAAGCTTATATGTCCAGGAATAAGAAAAAAAGAACTATGTCGCAGAGGGGGGGGGGGTGCAGCGAATTTCATTTTTTGGAATCAGTCCCAGGCCTATAATAGTTTTACTGTCCAAATCACTACATGTACGTTGTTAAATCACTGTGCTGAAGGTGTCACATTCCGATGCCAATTAAAAAATAACTCTTTCCCCACCACGTATATATTTCATTTTGGAAACCTCCCCAATAATAATAATCCAAATCCGCCCCTGATATTAAATCTCTCACAAGTCTCGTATTTCCACCCCACTCCAGCCGAGATCCCTTAGGGACCTCAAGTGTAATTTTGGATAAAGAACTTGAATATAAACATACTTTTCGCTTTCAAGCCATCAATAATCTATACATTTGAGTCAAATATGGTAGTGAAGACGTATACATTGTAGGTAAGTCGGTCAAAGGCGATTTAAAATTGAACTGAGCATCGTTCTTGTCTGTGGCAACACATGCAGCTGCTGTACTCAATTCAACGCCATAGGCCGGTCAGCGCTAAATTTATTTATATGTGTTACAGTGATAAAATTGAACTCTCTGATCACCTGGTAAAAAAAATGACTCTCGGATCACCTGGTAAAAAGTCATGGTCACGTCGCTGAAGGCCATTCAGTTTCTGAGAATAGAATGTGAAGCCTGTGGCCGGCAGGGGAGCGTTTTTTGGTACATTATTTTCCAGATTTCACGTGACCTAATTCCTGTCGCTTAAGAAAATGAAAAAAGCTTGTTGACTTTTCTCGTTTGAATCCTTCTTTAACATGTATAGGGAGGATACAAGCACTCTGGGCCCCGTTTTATCATCCAAAAAACAAACGAGCTCTTATTTATTCTCGTGACCTTTGCCTGCCGCTTACGAGAATATAAGAAGCTCGATGTGACCTCTCCCTCTTTAACATGTATAGGGAGGATACAAGCACTCTGACCCACTTGTTAAATCTTAACGATCTTCATATGCAAATGAGCTATTCATAAGAGATCGTTTGTTTTCTGTATGATAAAATGGGACCCTGACCCACTCGTTAGATTTTCGGCAATTCTCGCAAATCTAAAGAGCTTGTTTCATTTTCATCTGAGAATGGGTAGGGGAGAGCGGGGCACGTTGAACCATTTTTTCTATTTATACCTGTAGAATGTGATCAGCATGGTACATGCAAAAAACAAGTGTGTCTTGTAATGCCCAAGCATATTGACATAAATATCAAATATTCATACCCTGGTTGAATACAAAGCATTTATATGAGTTTCGTTTTTAAAGTTTTTTCATATGATGGTTCAACCCCGGGTGTTCAACGTGCCTAGCGATCCGAGTACATTGAACCACCCCAGGGGGTACATCGATCCATCAAAATAATATCTGAAATAAATATTTTTTCAAAACAAATAGTATAGTTTGCTTACTCCACCCCTTGCCTCATATAGTTTGCTATATGTCATCAAGGTGTGAAATACCTTACAAAGTATGTAAATGGTTCAGCGGAGATTGATGATGTGTCTTGAATTATTTTGGCATTGAAACAATGCAAAATTTGATTCAAGCTGATTTATTAGCTGTTTTCAAGAGGCAATATAATATTTCCTTGTCATTACTTCCCACTCTGCTTTTTATACTATTTTGTGTAAACGTGAATTAAATAACCTTTTAATTTAATGTTAGAATTACAAAATGATATTCATATAATGCCCGATAGGCCTATCTGAAGTAATTGAAACATGGTTCAATGTAGCCCGGAAAACATGATTCAATGTACCCCAAATGAAAAAACATAAATGAATAAAATTTTCAACAAATATCTGCAACTGTTTAAAAATAAAATGTGCTGTCAAGGCATCGCATATAGATACATTTTGGTGATAGTATAATGATATTAGAAAATATATTCAACTTTGAACACATTTTAAAAAATAACTAAATTAGCGTTACGCCACTATTACAGCCTGAAAACTCTTTATTTATATATTTCCCAGCATGACATTCGAAAAATTGTGAAAACTTCTAACATCATACATAGTACCTAAACTACTTGCATTTGGTACAACAAAACATCAAATTATGACGTCATATTAAGGGGTAGCTCAATGTGGGCCCATGTTCAGCCTGCCCCGGTCTCCCCTACCTGAAACGGGCCCCTGGTGTGTGAACATGTCCAGACTCCAGTGGCCTTTTGCGAAAAATAGGTCTATCGATTCTTTATCTATAAATATTGACTTCGAGGTCCTCGTCAGTGGAGTATCAGGCGAAGGGATGGTGCTGAGCGGCTGACCAGACTCTTGAAAGCTGTTATTGATCTGGATTTACTAGCAGCTGGTGGAAGGTGATTCCAATCAGGTATAGCTTTGTACAAAAAGGAATTTTGTCCCAGCGTGGTGTTAGCTCTAATGTGTTTAAATGATTGTTTATGTCCACCACGAGTTTTTTCGTTTGCTGGGGTTAAAAGGTCACTGACAGGTACAGTGATTAATTCATTCAAAATTGTGTACAGGCTTGTCAGCCTGAAGTTCTTTCTTCTAGTTTGTAAGTCAGTCCAGCCTGGATCTTGGATAGAAGCTGTTACACTTGATTTACACTGGTAGTTGTTTCCTACGAAACGTGCAGCAGCTCTTTGAATTTTGTTTAATTTATCGACATCACCTTGCCTGTATGGATCCCATACAGGACAAGAGTATTCCAAAAGTGACAGAACCATTGAAAAATATGCAATGTCTCTTAATTTTGATGGACATCCCTTCAAATTTCTCCTCAAGAAACCCAGTGTTGAATTCAACTTACTCGCAATTTTGGATATTTGACCCCCCCCCCCCCCCCCATTCCAGGTTCTCACTGATGCTGACTCCTAAGTAAGGTGTACTTGATACTTTCCCAAGTGTGATCCTCTTGAGCTAATAGTCTGAAGCTATCTCTTCAGCCCGGGGTCTTTTCACTCGAAGGACAGAACACTTGGATGGGTGGAATTTCATCCCCAAAGTGTCTGCCCAGTGCTCCAACTTAGTTAGGTCCTCCTGTAGTTTTTTTGATCAGCCTTAGTTCTAATGGGCCCGTAAAGGAGGCAGTCGTCAGCAAAGAGTCGAACATCAGATGAGACCGAGGATGGGAGGTCATTAATGTTGCATAGAAAAAGGATCAGACCTAATACTGTACCCTGTGGCACACCAGATCCTACATGAATAGTGTCCAAAGCTACCATCTACTACTATTTTTTGCGATCGAGTGGTGAGAAAATTTTGAATCCAAAGTCATGTGGATCCCCTGATTCCATAGTGATCAAGTTTGTGGAGTAAACGTTGGTGGGGAACTAAATCGAAAGCCTTACTAAAGCCTAATACCATTAAATCTGTCTGAATATTCACCTCATAATTTTGAACAAGGTTTTAAGTGGTCAATAGTAATTGACTTTCGCATGAATGCTCTGCACAGAAACCGTGTTGCACAGGTGTTAAAATTTCGTTTTTTGTAAAGTGGGTCATTATACTCTTGCAAATAATGTGTTCGATCAATTTGGCACAAACACATGTCAGAGAGATCAGCCTGTAGTTAGAAGCAGTATGCCGATTTCCTTTTTTGAAAACAGGGGCTACATTAGCCCTGACCCAAGTATCGGGCAATTTCCCTGTCTGAATAGAGTGCTCGAAAATATCTTTCCAAAAACAGCATTTTTGAGGGGTAAATTTGGAAGCTCATCAGGTCCTGATGCTTTATCGGCGTTCAATTCACTCGATAATTTAGTTATGCCAGATTCAGTAATTTCAATTTTATCCATGTCATTTGTTGGTGGTCCTTCTAATTTAAGCATATTAGTGGTGTCCTCATCAGTAAATACTGAGCAAAGCTGTTGGTTGAGAATTTCGGCCTTGTGTCTGCTGTTTGAGTGCAGTTGGCTATCATGCAATAAAGGAGAGACACCACACCTATCTTGACGCTGTGATTTTATATATAGCGCCAGAAAGGCTTTCAATTTTGATTGTCCCCTGTGCTTCTCAGTTCTAGCCAAGTTATACAATTTTCACATAAATTAATGATAAATTGATCATTGACCTACACAGCTCATATATTTTTATTATTATGATAAATAAAATAGAGAGTCTTGTTGTAAATAGATGAGAGTTAAATATAATGTTAGTCTAAATTATATTTAAATCTAATTTTGTTTGTCCGAGACAGAGAATCATCTCGCACAAAACAGTGCGCGTCTTCCGGCGGCTCCCAAAAAATTGTCAAAATGAAACTAACAGACAGCGTTGTCCGAAATTTTCGGGTTGCCAAACTCTTTCGCGAAAATGCGGAAAGAATTAACAGTATGGATTTCTCCGCCAACGGAGAAACCCTTATTTCCAGTAGCGATGATGATTCCATTGTCATTTATGACTGTCAAAATGGAACGTGAGTCCACCCATTTCGATCGATCACAATTCACATTCCGAAAATTTCCACACTGATGAATCAATCATGATGACCCAAGCCACCCCCCCCCCCAACCTGATAATGCAATTGGAGCGCTAATTGGGATGCCTATTTGAATAATATCATATCTGGTCAGCCCTAATAGGCTATACCCGCCGTCAGATTAGGCCCCTAACTTGTGTGGCATGTTTTTCGCCGATTTCTCAGTCAATTCTCAACCAATTTTGATGAAATTTCGCAAGGACTATTTTCGGGTCACGAAAAAATTTTCATCAAAAAATATTATATATAGTTGCAGTCAACTTTCACCAGCGTTGGGTGTTTTTCGCCGATTTCTCAGTCAATTCTAAATCAATTTCCATGAATTTTAGCAAGCTATCTTTTCAAGTATTCCGGCGCCTACCCTGAAAATTTTGTAAAATTTGAATGAGTATTTCAAAAGTTAGACCATTTGACATGTAGTGGAATTTCGTGATTGAGGCTGATAGGGTTTAATGGGTTTATAGAGGAGCGTCATAATTTGCAAAAACTACATGTCAAATGGTCTTACTTTTAAACTACATAATATTTTTTCTTGAAATTTTCAGGGAAGTTGCCGTAAGACTAGAAAATAATGCTTGCCAAATTTCATGACAATCGGATGAAAATTGTGTGAGTAATCAGCGAAAAGCATGCAACGCAAAAGTGGCAGATTTAATGTGATTTTTACTATAGGTCTAGTCTAGTTTGAAAGTTAGACCATTTGACATGTAGTAAATTTGAAATTACGACGTCCATCTATACACCCATTAGACTGGTTAAATTAAAGTTTGTTTTTAGCCGTGAATTGCATTACATGCCAGATGGTCCAACTTTTTAGCTATATACAACATTTTCCAATGAAAATTGGAAGGTAGTCGCCGCATGACTCGAAAATACTCTTTGCAAAATTGCATCAAAATCGGTTGAGAATTGACTGAGAAATCGGCAAAAAACATGCGATAGGCCTACAAGTTATTCTGACGGCCGGTATAGTAGCCAGGGCACAAAATAAGGATTGTTGGCCTGATTGTCCGCGGGACCACCAGGTCATTCAGATAGCATTCAGATAGCAGACGTAAGGCCGAAATATTAAACAACCAATTTTGCTCAGTTTTTACCTCGGAAGACACCACAAATATACCTAAACTACCCGGACCACCGAATACTGAAATGCCTAAATTTGAAATTACTGTTCAAGGTGTAACTAAATTACTCGAGGGTTTAAACGGCGGGAAGGCACCCGGACCAGACGAGCTCCCGAATCTGATTCTGAAGAATGCTGCCAACGAAATATCTCCCTTTCTTAAAATTATTTT
Source organism: Flabesymbios commensalis (assembly GCA_964017125.1). NCBI lineage: Eukaryota > Metazoa > Annelida > Polychaeta > Terebellida > Flabelligeridae > Flabesymbios > Flabesymbios commensalis. The sequence continues at coordinate 7,024,850 of OZ024911.1, read as the reverse complement.
TGATCAATCTCTACAGACGGGCAAATTACCAGATGACTGGGTAGAGGCTAATGTTGCCCCAGTCTTCAAAAAAGGGGATCGGCACTCTCCGGCAAACTACAGGCCGATATCCCTCACATGTGTTTGTGCCAAATTACTCGAACACATCATTTGTAAACAAATTATGTCCCATTTTTCGGAAAACAAAATTTTAACACCTGTACAACATGGCTTTCGCTCAAAACACTCATGCGAAAGCCAGCTTTTGATTACAACTGATGAATTTATTCAAAATTTTGAAGGCAAGACACAAACAGATGTTGTTGTCTTAGATTTTAGTAAGGCCTTTGACGTTGTCCCCCATCAACGCCTCTTACACAAACTCGACCACTATGGAATTCGGGGAACAACTCTTAATTGGATTCAAAATTTCTTGACCAATAGAACCCAAAAAGTAGTAGTTGATGGCAGCTCTTCAGAATCAGCTCGTGTAAAGTCCGGTGTGCCCCAGGGTACTGTTCTCGGACCCCTACTATTCTTGACCTACATTAATGACCTCCCTTCCACGGTCTCGTCGCAGGTTCGTCTCTTTGCAGATGACTGTCTCCTGTATCGCCCGATAAAATGTCGGGCAGATCAGGAGAAACTGCAGAGAGACCTATCTGCGTTACAGGACTGGGCAGATCGATGGGGGATGTGCTTCAACCCCTCGAAATGCTCGGTCCTTAGGGTGTCCAGGCCGAAATCAAAAAACCTGGAATTCCAGTACACCCTGAAAGGTGAAACATTAGAAAATGTTTCATCAACACCATATCTTGGTGTTTGCCTTAGCGAGACTCTGGAATGGGAGGCCCACATTAACAAAATTACAAGTAAAGCGAATTCCACCCTGGGCTTCCTTCGGAGGAACCTGAAGGCATGTCCCCCTAAATTAAGGGAGACTGCCTATTTCTCCCTGGTCAGATCATCCTTAGAATATTCTTCAGCAGTTTGGGACCCCTTTAGACAAAAAGACATTGATAAATTAGAAAAAATTCAAAGAGCAGCAGCAAGATTTGTCACCCAAAATTATAGACAAACAGCCAGTGTGACATCTCTCATTCAGAACTTGGGCTGGACTGACTTGAAAACAAGACGAAAAAATTCTAGGCTTTTATGTATGTTCAAAATTCTAAATGAGTTAGTTGAAATTCCTATCAATGACCGTTTAATCCCAGCAGATAGAAGAACACGTGGTGGGCACAATCAGGCTTATAAACACATCAGAGCTAACACCACACTGGGACAAAATTCTTTTTGGCATCGAACTATCCCTGATTGGAATTCTCTTCCGGCAGCTGCCACAGAATCGAAAACTGTGGCAGCATTCAAGAGTCAGCTGGTCGACTAGATCTGCCAGCCTCTTTCCCCCCCTCCAGCCTGATACTCCACAATGGAGGACTGCTTGAGTATTATTTCAAAGTTCAAAGTTCAAAGGTCAATTTTTCAGGTTGTCAGCAAGATTTTTTAGTTGTCAAAATTTTGGGACATGAAAAACAATAGCCTATTCATTTTTCAAAATAAATTAATTTCAAAGCAATAGCTGGTGATTCCCTGCAAATCTACCGCTTATTTCATGTGTTAGAGGGTTAATGAGCCGAGCACAGAAACAATTTGCCTATTTTTGTAAATCTTTATCAATATTTGACTGGTTGCTCGACGGTAACCCTGAGATTGATACTGGGTTGTCTGACGGCAAAATGGGTTGTCTCGGACGCTCGGAATGCCCTTACTTCATGCCCTGCTAACGTTAGGTACTCAAGTTAAACTTCATCTTCTTGAAGAACAGAGCGAAAACTTCCATGGAAGGCTAGTTGCTCTGGTTGTGCTGTGTGCGCTAGCAATTTAGTGTTGCAAGATCAAATAAATAGTAAAGAGAGTATAGTTATACTGGATGTTAATGTTTTTGATCACTTGTATACACTATACCTATATAACGAACATGTATAATAATAATATCGGTATAACTATGAGGAGTTGAAAGGAGTGGCTAAGTTAATGCAACATAATCAGGCTAAAATCATTAAAAAAATTCAGCATATCATCATGAGCATATGATATGATGTGAACATGTCCATAGACTGGAAGTGCGTAGGTTTTTTTAATTTTTGTGTTGCGTATTTACCTGTTAGACCTAAGCGAGATATAAAGAAGAAATTCTTGTATTTTTTCTTTTGGGCATGCATGAGATATTTTTATTCCACAAATATTTTTGTTTTAAACCCATGGGTTTTAGGAAATTACCGTAAGTCAATTTTCAGAGATTCAAAATGATGCTTTAAAGCATCGTGAGGGTCTAAAGGGTCAAGGGTTAACCCTTTGCCTGCTAATCTGTTTTATTAGCAGATTAAATCACAGTTATTGGGAATAAAATTACTGTTTAAATATCAAGATTTGTAAATGTTTAGTCTCAAATTAAACAAATTTGAGTAATTTACAACCACTTGAGGTTGTGGGTCGCGGTAGCGAGACATAAGCACTGGGTTAGCTGGAGAGGCGTGTGGGCGTGTTTTGCACGCCCAAAACCGTCGCAACACGCCCTAGAATTTATTACCACGCTCTGTCAAAACTCTCCTTCTTATAGTGGAGGGGTTGTTACACACCGTGTTACACACCCTGAATTTTTTTACACACCCTGTCAGCCCAATCCTAGCTAAAACTGTGACCTCAAGTGGTTAAAAATTTAAATAAATTAACTTAGCAGGATAAGGGTTTACACTCATAATCATGTGGCAGTAAAACTGCATTGAGGGTGTGTCTTTTAAACATTTGCTAATATGTTGGATTCGAACATGCATCATTCATATTGATGGGAATCAAAATCAGTTATTCGGTTGAGTGAAGTTTTTTGATAAGTTGGGCTAACATACTGTATGTGTAAAATGAAAACAGCGATATATCTACGTTGAGACTCAAGTATGCCCGCCCTTCCAACTTTGCAACCATCAATACATGAAAATGTGTTTTGTACGGTAGTCGCCTTAATCCAATCCAGGCCAGTATTTTACATTATACACAGTAATTGCTGGCTGCTCATTGCGAAATATGGTTGTTGCTAATTTTATAGACATTTTTCCACCTCCCTAAGTTTAATGCTGGGTCACCAGCGTTTGCAATACTGGTCCAACACTGAATCAATATAACTCAGGAGGTATGACATTAAGGTTTGTCAGGGGCAAAAAAATCATAATTTGCACAAGTTTACCATGTAATCTACTTGCCTGAATGGACAATTGGTAAATTATGATATTTTTGCAGTGCACAATTTTGGACCAGATTTCCGGTGTGGCAGTGGGACTCTCTCTTGTAAAAATGAGAAAGTCCTGCCCAACTTCTAAGAGTCCTGAGGGTCATGCACACAGCACTAATTTTTTTATATGCTATGAGTTAACATGATTAACTTGTGAATTAGATTGTCTTCAAATTTTTTTTTTTAGTAATATCTGTGCGTTAATTAAGTTTGCATTTTCATGATATCTGAGATCAGGCTCACCTTCTTATTGATTTTTACTTAGAAAAGCTAATGTGGTCACAGGCAACACTGGAGTGAATAATCAGTGTGTTGCGCAACTTTAAAACCACTGTAGGCCACGCAGATTCGCCTCAAAATTGTTCACTGGTTTTGTGTTGATTAAAGTGAAAGTACATTTCATTAGTTCGTCGGACAATATTGATGTAGAATCCTTAATGTCGAGGCCTGTAATGACATGCTACATTTGCTGATCTTCAATCATGGTTGTGTCCCTTATATATCACTCAGTCTTTCCCAATAACGTCGGACCGACCGGACATGTCTGGTAAAACAGAGGTAGGTCTGACCAAATACCCAGCCACATCTGACCTACAATCTGGTTATTTTTTTGGTCAGTTTTATTTTTTGGTTGTTTTTTTTAGTCTCACAATGTGAGAATCGGCCATTGACCACCTACTGTCTGGTGAAATTTTTTTTGGTCTGGTAAAAGTTTCAAGTTTACAGGTCCTACTGTCCAGTGAAATTTTGACCTTATTGGGAAAGACTGATCACTGTCTATGAACTCATAACAATGCACATTATTGTGGATGGTCTTAAAAAGTAATCCTTTGATGAATGTGTTTGTATTACCCGGTAGCTAATGTCTTGTCTTTTTGCAGGCCTAAAAGAACATTAAACAGCAAGAAGTATGGAGTGGATTTGATCCGTTACACACACTCACCCAACACAGCTATTCACAGCTCCACAAAAATTGATGGTATGATAGCTATTCCATTCTGTAATTTAATATAATAAGCCTTATGCTGCTAAATTGTTTGTTTCTATTATTAGTCTGAATCTCCCGAGATTTTTTATGTGAACAGTCACCAGCCTGGCTACAAAAATGCATGGCTTTGGTTGCGGTTTAATGATTCCCGAGAAAATGACAGCTATTTTTTTTTTTTTCAGTTCAGTTATATTGTGTCAACTAAAAAGAGGAATGCATTCGTTTTCGCCTCCTAGCGAAAACACAACTCTTCAAATTTTGCTGTGATGGAATTAAATACACATGACCCTTATGATTAACATTTTCACCACTAATCACGACTATAGTTGTTTTTAATCATCTGCTTTATTAGCTGATCAAATCACCATTATTCAAAACTATTGGGAATAAAACATCAAGATTTGCAAATGTTTGGTCTCACATTTAACAAATATGAGTAATTTTCTCCTACTTGAAGTTGTGGGTCGCGGTAGCGAGACACAACTTAAAGTGGGTGAAAATTTGAATTCTTTAACTTAGGCGAGAGTTCGTTGATTAATTGGTTCTCAAGACCGCCGTGTCACTATAATCATGATAATGGAAAATCGATTAAAAAATAAAATTGAAATTTTGTCTTTATTTTATTTTATTATACTGCCGACCCGTTATTTATTGATATAAATTAAAATAATAATGTAAATTATGCATTTTTTTAGATAAAATAAGTAAAAACCAAAAAAAAAAGTTTTTTGTGTAAGTTTATGGTTACAAAATCAAATAAAAAAATAATTATTTTAAAAAATTTTCCGACTGTCCGCTCTGAATCTTGTACAAGAATTCCTGAGAACCAATTAATCAAAAAACTGTGGCCTTAGCAGTTTAAGGGTTAGTGGAATTGCAGAGCATACAACTCTCCCCAAACTGACCATTCCTATTTTTCTTACAAATGCTTTCATAAGATAAAAAAAAATATGGAAGATTTGAGCTGTTCTATTTTTTATTTACAGACACAATCAGATATCTTTCACTTCACGACAACAAATATATCAGATATTTTCAAGGTCACACAAAAAAGTGAGTAATACACAGTATAATCTTTTTCAAGCATTTTATAATTTATCATAACAGTACCTTGTTTGTTTGTTTGTTTCAACCACACTCCAGTAGGCAATGTAACAGCAATAAATTTAATAGTATAACAAGCAATAATCATCAAGTTTACGTAGCCAACATTAAGTTTTTTTGTTACATTTATACATTTTTCATTAATTACAATAATCCCCAATACTTCATTCTTACTGACACTATATACCCTACTTGCCTGAATCATTTGTTTGTGAAAACTAAATCTTGAGGTGAGTCTGCATGGCCTTCTGAAGTTTGAAACATGCAGGGCACGTCCTTACACAGGGAAACAATTCAGGGTTCCATTTGTTCAGTATTGTGGAGCGGAAAGCTACACAATAATCAAACTTGCAATTGATTCACAAAATATTGCATCTATAATGACAGGAAAAACTCAAGGAGCGTGGAGCTTATTTGCAAATCACAACACATTTTTTTTAATGCAAATTAAACCCTGCGGTTTTTTGAAGACTTGTGTGTTTTAGGGGGGTGGGAATTGAAAGTAATTGGAGGGAGGGGGAGAATTTGCTGTGCGAGCATTTTTTTTTTGGGGTGGAGTGGCCAGTTTTTCTTTGTCTTTTTTTTGCGGGGGGCTAGGGGGAGCTCCAGTAAACCCTGAAATTGTTTGAAAATTATTGATAAGCAATATTCTCTTTTAATTTGTAACTCACTACACATTCTTAACATTGATGCATGCATACTTTACTGATCAATTACAAATTTACTTACTAGTAGCAAATGGGCAGAATTGCATAACATTTTGATATGCGATTCTGAGAAAAAATTTCCCTGAGTTGATTTATTACCCTTGTGTTTAAAACCCCTTTGGTCTCCATGGTTTATACAAAAATATTTAAGAACCGTTAACTTTTGCTGACATCTATGTCAGCAAAAACTAATGGTCTTCAGTATTACTATTAAGACACTTAATTTTTTAAAGATTTTCAAAATTTAGTCTAAAATTGTGCACTTTTATATTTTCTTTTGACAGGGTAGTCACTCTATGTATGTCCCCGATCGATGACACATTTCTCTCCGGTTCCCTCGACAACACAATCAGGCTGTGGGATCTCAGATCTCCAAATTGTCAGGTAAGAAATCCTAATCCTGATGTCGACTACAGTAGCTATTCTGTGTCTTAGATCACTGATGTCAACTATTCTGTCACTATTCTGTTTTTAATATTCAGTTTTAACCAGCTGTTAACTCTTGAAACATATGATATATGTCTGGGCATGGAGATATTAAATCTTCTGTGTGTCTGCTGCTGCTCAGAGCATGCAGGCATGTAGGCGCTGAGGCATGTAGTCATGTAGATATTGAATCAATTCCTTTTAACTGCCGTGTTCAGAGCATGCAGGTACGTAGGCATGTAGTCATGTAGATATTGAATCCATTCCCTGTGACTGCTATGTTCAGAGCATGCAGGCATGTAGACACGTAGTCATGTAGATATTGAATCCATTGCCCGTGTCTGCTGTGTTCAGAGCATGCAGGCACGTAGGCATGCGGCCATATAGATTTGGAATCGATTCCTTATGTCTGTTGTGTTCAGAGCATGCAGGCATGTACTAGTAGATACGTAGGCATTCATGTAGATATTAATTCAATGCGTTATTTATGACCACTTTTACCTCTTTTGAAACAAAAAATACACTGTGTACTTAGATTTTTCATCATTGGTATAGAATAAACACATATTAGTTTATATATTGAAGTATAATTATACTGGAATATTTCTTAGGATAATGTTCAAAATATTATAAGAAATTAGATTTTGTTGTGTTATTTTTAGGGGCTCATGCATTTGATGGGGCGACCTGTGACTGCCTTTGACCCAGAAGGACTCATCTTTGCTGCTGGTATAAATTCAGAAAGTCTCAAATTGTATGATCTCAGATCATTTGATAAGGTAAGAGTGTAGATAAGAATGAAATAACAACAGTCTTGGAAATGAAGCATTAAATGATGGAATTTGAATTTTCACTGACTACGGCGACCCACAACTTTAGAGTAAAAAATACCAAAATATATACAATTAGAATCAAAACATATACAGATCTGATATTAATTTCTCATTAATATTTTCTAATTCGAAAGACAAACATGAAGGCAAAAAACATCAACTACAAAAGTGTGCAATGGTGATAAGATTACATTTTCTGTTTAGTTTGCATCTACTCAAATTTGTGAAGTGTCACCTTAACATTTTCTGTTTTGACAGGGTCCATTCGCTACGTTTAAGCTACAGCAGGACAAAGACTGTGATTGGACGGGGCTTAAGTTTTCTCCGGATGGTAAACTAATTCTTATCTCCACCAGCGGACAAGTCATCAGGTTAATTGATGCTTTCCAGGGAACGCCTCTACAAACATTCATGGTAAGTAAGGCTTCGAAATAAGGCAGTTCCGGCTTTCAATTTATGTCAGACAATTAACAGCTTACAGTGGGTATCAACCCCTAGTGCACAACCCATTTTTAAAAAATGTTTTTGTTTCACGTTATTTGAATTTGGACGTGTTGACAATCTAAGAATGCAATGTAGAGCTTGTGCTGCATAGTGTACTTTTATTTCAAACAGGGTTGGCAATATTGCCCGGCCCGGGTTTTCCCACCCCGGGAAAACCCGGGCTGGGCAATAATGCTTTTTCAGCCAAAGTGGGCAATAATGGGCAATAATAAAAAATACTAGAATATCACAAAGTGTTAAGTAAAAATAATATCGTCAAAACACTATACTTGCAAGGTGATCAGAATAGATGTGAATAATGATCATACCTTAAATTAATATTATTTGAATTAAATGTTTAAATATCATAATAACTTCTTATAAGGAAGGTCTAGTCGCATGTACCTATAATTTATTTTTCATAGATAATATCACCAGTAAATTTCTTGAGTACTGAACAATTTGGGTTCTAAATGTGTAATTCGTCAGTTTCAGTGCTATATTTAAATAATTGGTATCGATCTACAGTGCCTAACAGTAAAATGTATAAATCAATCGTAAAAAAGGTAATTAGGATTTTATTTTACTTGTTATAGGGGAGGGCTAGTCGAATGTACTAAATGTGTTTCTCATAGATAATCTCCATTAAATTTATAATTGTGTAGTCCCTTGGGCACTGAATACAATGCGGCCATGCACGACTGTTCCTACCATGAAATCATTTGGGTTCTAAATGTGCAATTCGCTAGTTTTACTGCTGAATTTAAATATTTGGTATCGATTTACAGTGCCTTTCAGTGAAACTTACAAATCAATTTAAAAAAAACTCATACGGATATTATTTAGACAAGAAAAAACAGTGATGTACTGCACAAGCTTACGCAATCGTCCTCTCGGTAGCTGGATTATGGTTACGTAATGTGTAGACGCCTCCAGACGGTAAACTTTCTATTGACAAGCGCGCCTGAGAAACACATAACACGTCCGGCATTGGGTGAATACCCACTGTGCACTAGATTTTGACCCAATGTTGTTTTATTGTCCCGCCAGCATCGTAGAGTTTGGAACAACGTTAAGTCGACGTTGATTCAATGTATCGTGTTTGTAAGGAAAAGAAACAACCATTGTCAATGCTGACCATGCACCTTTGATCTCAGAAGGCGACATGCGACAGGGGAATTAGCGTTTGTGGTCTAGGGTTCGTATTTATATTATTTAAAAGCCTGCCGTTGTGTTCCTCCTTTCCCATTTTATAGCAAATACTGATTTTCTTCTAAATTTAATGTGACAAAATCATTTATTAGCGGCAGTGTAGGCCTATTTCTTTATATGATAATATATTATATTTCATAAGAAATTAAATTAGATAAGAAATTATATTAGATATAATAACCGAGAATACCAGCCTCGAAGGGTTCATCAGCTGCAATGTGTGTGTACACATGACAACAACATGTCGTTGAGTCAATTTATGCTATAAACCACTTATATTCCCACCACAGATTTCACTTAAAATCATAAAATACGTAGTTTTTAATATCAATTATATATATAAAATAAAAATAAAATGACATCGTGACTGATATTAAATGAATATTTTTAATGTAAATAAAGCAAACATATAGATCAGGGGGTCTGAATTAAGAAATGGTGAATATAGGCTGATATCCAATATTGCCCATTATTGCCCATTTAAACCCGTATTTATCCATATTGCCCATTATTGCCCAGGTGGGCCGGGTAATATTATTATTACCCGGGTTTTTGCCAACCCTGATTTCAAATGCTGTAAGGGAATAACCCTTTGCTGCTGAATGTTTTATTTTTAAAAGTTTGACTTTTTACCAACCTGTGCATTCACTATCATTTGTTTCATTGTACAATAATTCTTTCTGAAATCACCTCAGAGGTGAGTAGATATCAAACAATGGTTCAGATGATTGCCTTGAAAAATTTTCAGAAGAATTAAGCCGGTTGTTTAATTGAGGCAATTTGTTAACTCTTGTTTTTGTAAATTGCTTGTGGGTATTTTTCATTCGTTTGAAGCTGGAATTGCTAGCGCAATTTCCAGCTTCAAATGAATTAAAAATTGTATTATTTATGAAACATAGGAATTAATAGACTAACTGAGCAACTACAAATTAACTGTTTTATCAAATTTAGTGATATTTCTATTGATTTGCTTAAAACCCTAAATTTAATAATCTGTGATAACACTGTTTTAATATTACAGGGTCAAGTTAATCACAGGGGCCTCCCTCTAGAAGCCTCTTTCAGTCCAGATTCACAGTTTGTATTCAGCGGTGAGTGAAATGTTTGTTCTGTAAAGACTTTCCTATGATAGACTGGTATAATCCCATAGTCTGGTGTAGCTCCCATTAACTCTTACAGCGCAGGGATCAACTTTAGCCCTGAAAACTCTAAATTATTTTTGTATAGACCGAAGGTTTTTTAAATTAAAAATCTTAAATGTCTTGGTCAGTTCTTTCCGGTGCATTTGAATACCTATGTTATGGGTCTACGGCCATTACAAATATTTTAATTCTTGCTTGTAAGGTGTCATATAAAATCATATTTTAATTTTTCCTCTGTGAAAACTGCAGTGCAGCTTATTTAGTGGTTTCAAGTACACAATCTGTAAGTTTTATTCTCAGTTCAGACATTCTTATTTAGCCTGTGTTTAAAATTTGAGAAAACCGTCTTGAGCCAAGAAAATTGTTTTTATTTTTATTTTGATTCCAAACACTTTATTCTGTGTGGAAACTATGTCTGGAATTTTATTTTGTACCAACCACATTTCAGTGCTATGAAGACATTTTGTTGTCGGATTTTTTCCAACTAGTTCAGGGTTTCCGCCAGGAATGTTTGAGAGGTATGGTCCAAAAGGGGTGGGGGGTCTGGGCGCCCTCCCCAGGGGAAAAAAATCCTATTTTAACTGAAATGACAGTGAAATATGGGAAATATATTTTAATAATTCTTGCCAACAAGGGGTGAATATCCCCCCCTGTGGTGCTGAGTGGGGGAGTCCAGACCCCCCCCCCCCCTGGCGGAAACCCTGTAGTTGAACCACAAAACCATCTTATTTTAAAGTGCTTGCTGCCATTTGTTTAAATTGCAGTTTGTTTGCAACAATGATGATCAATCCTGTCAGAGCTCTAGTCTTGGCTGATATCAGCACAAAATATGAACATGGAAAAGCACAAAATTCAACCATAGTTCCTTATCACTGAAAAATTCAATTTTCTTATGCATTGAAGAATATTCAGAATTGGTATTTTCCATTTAGGCCTGACTGCTGCCATATTCGTGTTTTTGTTGAAATTGTGTCGTGGGCGGCCGACTGTCTGGGATTAAATTAGTTCATAGAAATATGAACATAAGACTGTCGGTTGGTGATTGATTAGTTTTCAATCTGAGTTGCATTAAACCCTGGAGCACTGAGCTACCGGGGGTATTCAATTTAAATTTTCAGTCACTTGAAGTTGTGTCTCACTGCTGTGATAACCAGCTTCAAGTACCTAAAAGTTTCTATGATTTGTGAAATTTAGGTCCCAACTTATTTAAAGACTTGAGACATATTTTAGTCTAAATAACTGGTTATCATCTATGTATTTATTACCGTTATTGCTGCCCATTGGACGTTATATTATATTGGTAGACTTGTAACATATGTCCAGCTGAACTGTGTGGTAATATTTGTGATCATTCAAAACTGGAATTGCTAAAGCAATTTCCAGCTTTGAATAACGCAAACTATTCCTATCAATGAAAACCATTAGATCAATTTATAGCTGTGAAAGCTACTGTGGTCAATGAAAAAAACACCTAGATTTTCTGGCATGGGTTGACGCTACTTACCATACTTTGTCAAACTTATGATAAATTATGAATATTAAATACACCCACATATTATTTTTTATTGTTATTACTGGGTATTCTTTTTACTGTCTATCATTTTAGACTTTCTTAATCATCCCGATACTATCAGGATGCTTTTTTTTAGTATTTTTCCATCACCGCCGCAGGCGTTAAAAAATTTAGCTCTCACGAAGAAGTGAACTGATAAATCTTTTTTTTCACAGACATGACCTATGTGCCTGGGCAATTCTTCCCATATATTTTTTTCAGGCACCTAGCTATAAACAGCCATTTTCCACAATGGCTGCCCAAAAATTTGTGGGTTTGATATCTCATGAACCATTGAATGGATCACATTTCATTTAAATTTTATAGGGTGGTTCTCTGGGTATTTTTTTACTAAGATATTTTTATTGTGGTATTCTCTCTAAGTTTGAATACATTTTTTTCTAGTGGGGGTTGTGGATATTTGTGATGAACTGACCTGCAATTACGTGACAGGGTTGCTTTTAATGTTTCAATCAGTCCCGTTTGTAACAATGATGATCAATACTATCAGAGCTCTTGTCTTGGCTGATATCACCAGAGAATATAAACATGGAAAAGCACTAAATTCAACAATAGTTCCTTATCACTGAAAAATGCAATTTTCTCATAGATTGAAAAATATTTAAAATTAGCATTTTCCATTTAGGCCTGATTGAGCTGCCATATTTGTGTTTTTGTTGAAATCGTGTCGTGGACGGCCGACTGTCTGGGAATAATTTAGCTCATATAAATATGAACTTAAGACTGTCGGTTGGTGATTGATTAGTTTTCAATCTGAGTTGCATTAACCCCTAGAGCACTGATTTAACCCTTATAGTGCGGGTATCGACTTTAGTCGCCAGAATCTGACGTCTGTAGACGTCAGATTCTGACGACTAAAGTCTATCCCTGCACTGTGAGAGTGAAAATATTTCTACTTGCCGTAGACCTATGACATAGGTATTCAAATGAATCGGAAAGAGCTAACTAAGACATTTATGATGATTTCAAATTGACAAAAACCCTTTGGTTGCGATGTTTTTTTACAAATTAATTCAGGCTTTAAGGGTTAATTACCTGTTTATTTATTTATTACCATTATGGCTGCTATTGGCAGATTACATGTATATTGTATTCGTAAACACGTTTCCTGTTGAATAAACTGCTTGCAAGAGTTGGCGCGTGAACAGTTGTCTGATTAAAACAGTTCAGCGTTGGTCACTGTGTGGCGTGTTGTCATTGAAAAGTGTGTAGCGGTTGTCTGATTAAAACAGTTCAGCGTTGATCACTGTGTGGCATGTTGTCAATGAAAATCACTTGTTCCTTGATTATATCGGCCAGTTATAATTGCACAGGCAGTAATTCCTGCCCGGTACATTATACAATACTCGTCTGTCACCTGTTTATAAGGTTGTGAAAGCTAGTAAAATGGTCAATGAAAAAGTCACCTAAATTTTCCGCCTGTGTTGACGCTAGTTACCTTGTACCACACACCTCACAAGTTTATGATAAATGATTTTAAACACACACAGAAAATTAATTTCTGTTATTATTGTTTCTTAACTATTTATCATTTTAGACATTTAAAAAATTACATTTTTATTTAAAGCTACAAAAGATGCAATATTTTTAAATCGGTTAGTTTGTAACAATGATGATCAATACTATCAGAGCTCTTGTCTTGGCTGATATCACCAGAAAATATGAACACGGAAAAGCACAAAATTCAACCATAGTTCCTTATCACTGAAAAATTCAAGTTTCTTATGCATTGAAGATTATTCAGAATTTGTATTTTCCATTTAGGCCCCGAATGCTGCCATTTTTATGTTTTTGTTGAAATCATGACCTGGACGGCCAACTGTCTTGGAATAAATTAGTTTATAGCAATATGAACTTAAGACAGTCGGTTGGTGATTGATTAGTTTTCAATCTGAGTTGCATTAATTACCGGTACCTATTTATTTGTTGTCTCAGCAGGTTTTTATTCTGTACTTTTAAACCCTTATTCAACGCTTCATTACTACTTTTCGTTCATTTGAAGCTGGAAATGTTAATTAATTTAATTTAATTAATTAATTAATGATGAAAAATATTTCTAGCAATGAAAAATAAACATCTTTCATGTAAATTACAAAATAAACACATCCCATAGTAAATTATTTGATTAAGTAATAATTTAGCATTTTATTTGGTTTGAAACACAAAGTATAGTAAATTATTCAAAGATTTTTCTATTTTTTGGTTATTTGAACCTCGAAAATGCTGAAGTAATTTCCAGGTTAAATGACTAAAAACATTTTTATGAAAAATAGACATTGGATTAACGGAGCATCTACCAAAATACAATTTATCAAATTTAGTGATATTTCTATTGATTTGAAAATGAAACCATATATATACGGCCGTAGCAGGACAAGGGTTAAATTAGAAAATCTGCATTTCCAACTTCAGATGGACGAATTTGTTTTTTTTAGCCGTAAATTTGCAACAATGATGATCAATCCTATCAGAGCTCTAGTCTTGGCTGATAACAGCACAAAATATTAACATGGAAAAGCACAAAATTCAACCATAGTTCCTTATCACTGAATTTTTTTTTTTTTCGATTGAGAAATATTTAAAATCTGTATTTTCCTATTGGGACTGGTGACTGCCATATTTTTATTTTTGTTAAAGTCATGATGTCTAGGGAGGCTGACTCTCTAAAGGTGTTCATGCTAATATGAACTTAAAAACAGTCAGCTTATGATTGATTCGTTTTCGTTCTGAGTTGCAATACTTAGTGTTACTAGGATTGATGATGCAAACTTTTGAGATTAGGTCCTTAACACAACTGAATATATAATTATTCTGTAATATTACAAGAAATACTATCATCAGATGCCATTATTTCCCATCGGATACAAGACTTTTTAACTATTCACACGCTTTACATGCTTTTGGCTTTCACTACGAGACGTATGGTGAGTTCAGCCCATCTCGGACTCTCTCCTTAAGCTTCACTGCTCAGTTTGATTTTACCATTTCAGATAGATATTCGTACGAGAAAATACATACTGCATCGTCGGGTATGGCAACATGGGCTGATATCAGCACTCGTCACTACATCAAGCCCTCGCCTAAAGGCTCGGGCTTCATGTGGTGACTTGTGCTGAGATGAGTCTATCTTGCCTTTCCAACGATGCCGTATGCATATATTCTAATTTAAATTTTCACCCACTTAAATTTGTGGGTAGAGTAGCAAGTTACAACTTCAAGTGGGCGAAAATTTAAAATTAAACCAATGATCAAACCGTCAGAACTGATGGCAAATTCTTGATGTTTCAGGCTCGACAGATGGTCGTATTCACAGCTGGAACACAGAAACAGGAACTAAAGTGGCACTTCTGAGCGGTGACCATGTCGGCCCCGTGCAGTGTGTACAGTTCAACCCAAAGTACATGATGCTCTGCACCGCCTGCTCAAATATGGTAAGAACGCTGGAATACCAAGCCATCATACATGACCCATTATGCGGTGACCTGGTTCGCCCCGTGATTTTCAGCCATTTTTCCTAATTAATTAATTACTTTTTAAGGTCCTGTGACCCGGGTTCGGGTGGTAGAATAAACGTTTTAAATCCCAAAAATCGTGCATCAAAAAAGTAAATTTTAAATAATAAACTGGAATTCAAGTTCTAGTATTCTGTTTACTGTTTCTAAAATTGTCAATAATACAACTTTTTTTCTGTATGTAAACCATGACAAACTGTCATTAAAGGCTGTGATTTCAACCCTACAGCTGGGTCACCAAATAATTATGCTGTCACGACGTAACCCGGGACAATTAATATGGCGGCGTCACGACGTAACGCGGGTTACATAGGTTACAATGCCAACCCAGGTCAGCGCGTGGTGGATCACATTTAAATTGTATAAATTGCAAATATTTCTCTGCCAACCTGCGGCTGGAGGCATCCTCTAGTCCGTTTGTCCACATGTCTGTACATCCGTAGTCCGTCCGCTGTACAAATAAAGTTTGACAAAGGTATAAGAATTGACGTAAGTGTCAGTTTATATGTAAAAGTGCTCATCATTCAATGATCATTCTCACCTTTCATTGGTAATTTTTTTGTAACTTGGAACTAACTGGAGCTAAACATGTATGGCTACTGTGCCGGTGACTTATTGCTAATGTAAAAAATTTCTGCAATTTTTTTGGCGGCGACTGAGAGCAATCTCGACCCCAAGGTCTGAACTTTTCAATGACTGCGAGCTGTGGCCTTAACTGAGATGTCACTGATTCTTAAAAAACTTTTTTCAACCTGATTATTCGAGTTGCTGTCTTAGATATGACCGTCCAAACTAATGTCCAACCATTTTGTACGGGGTCAATCTGTGGCTGAAACCAGTTTCACTGGCTGACTGGGGCTAATATTCATGCACATACAGGCAGTATATGGGGGGGGGAGGGGGGAGGACTATTTGTTGAACAGTAGAACCTTCTGCTATGAGGAGAGGAATTCATTTGTATACATGATGTCATTTTGGGGAATAGCCAAATAAATGGCTCTATACAACTGCTAGAATTGTCCGTATATCATACCAGGTTCTAATGTACAGCGCAAAAAATGTATTTTACATGCATGACTTGTATTTCCAGGAGTTCTGGTTGCCGGTGATGGATGAATAATGACAACTCTTACAATGGATTTATATAACAAACTGTTATAGAACAATGGCCGTTTTCACAAACAAATATGTACCGTGTATGACATAGCTTGGTGAAGACAAGAGTGTAATCACGGACTGCTGCTTTTGAACTGAAGCTCTTTTTTCACAACTGAAAAAGCAATGAAATGATCCATAAAGAAAACTAGCCGTAAATTTTTTAGCCATATTGAGATGTGTAATCTCAACCAATAGCCAGTAGACGCCAGGCTACTTCACAGATACAAGACAATAAAAACTTAACAAATTACAGCGCTGAAATGTTTTTGTGTAAACCATGTAAACCCCGCACAGAAAGGGTTAACCCTTTAAGGCCCCACGATGCATTTAAGCATCATGTCACATCCCTGAAAACAGATTTGATTTTCCTGCAACTAAGGAGTTTTGGAAGAAAAAAATCCTAGAAACTGTTGCCAATAGATGACAATTTTCTTCAATTTTTCACTCACCTCAAGTCATCTTTATCTACTACAAGTCGAGAATTGTGACAGCAATTCGCGGCTTGTAGTGGATGAAGATGACAATGGTAAATTCAGGCCTGAAAGGGCTAAAGAACTTAGTAGAATATTTTAAATTTTCACCCACTGGGAAGTTGTTGGTGAAAATTATCTATATATGTTTGACGTTTTCAGTGCGGGGACAGACTTTAGATGTCAGATTCTGATGTTTATACATCAGATTCTGACGTTTAGAATTGATCACCGCGCTCAAAAAGTAAAACATTTAGAGTAATCATAGACCCATAACATAGGTATTCAAATGAAGCGGAAAGAGCTAACTCCATGGCTTATACAAACATATTTCAGCATTGTGAAGGTTAAGACTTTGCATGCATATTTCAAGAAAAATATGACACTGAAATTGATAAGATAGCTGCTGGTACCAGCTCGTCAAATAATGCAAGTTGGAAGATGCTTATTTTCCATAACTAAAAATATTTTTCAGCATTTGAAATTAACCCTTCATGTGGTAATCGGGTCTTATATTTTTAGTCGCCCTGTTTGTGGTTTAAAAAAAGAAAATTTGTAAGAGAAATTGTGCATTGAATTTGCAAAATTAAATTTTACAAATATTTGCTACCCATTCAACCCTTAGAGCACTGAGCCAAAAAAATTAAATTTTCAGTCACTTGAAGTTGTGTCTCGCTACCGCGATCCACAACTTCAAGTGACTAAAAATTAGTTTTATTTGCAAATGTATGGTTTGAAATGTATATGATTCTCACAGATTTGAGACCTATTTAATTTTTAAGACCTGGTTATAAAAGACAAGTAAAACATGAGAGAACAAAACTGTGGACATCAGTGTGCTAAGGGTTAAAGTTGTGTCTCACTACCGCAACCCACAACTTTGCGTAGATACAATTTAAATAATTTAATTTAACGCTTTAATGGTCAACTAAAGGTGTTACAGTTTCAAATCAATGACAAATAGAAGAGGAAAATCAGCAGATTAAGGATTGAAAGTGGGAGAGTCTTTAAACTAAAACGTGTCCAGATTATTATGTATTACATATCATCAATCTTAATTATTGTGAATGTAACTTTACATGCACATTTAAAAAAAGTCCTCTATAATTATTAGGAGTGCAATGTAAAGAGTCTATGGACATTTTGTTTAGTGATAGAAATAATTGTTATTGTTTCTTTTTTGTGTGTGGAGTGTCGCATGTGCATTGCTGATCCAATCATGCTAAGTCACAGTCACCACAAGAATGTGACTGCGAAATCATTGTGTGATTATCTTTTCTTTGATTACCTTCAGAAATGCTGCACGAACTTGTATAGGTCTACCATTTGATTTTCACCCACTTGAAGTTGTGGGTCGCGGTAGCGAAACCCAATATCAAATTCAGTGATCTTGGTAATGAATGTTTAGTGGCCCTTTAAATATCTTCATCACATTAATGCCACCACAAAATTTCAATTAAATTTGTTGAATAAAAGTGGTTAAATTCAGCACAATAAGACGTCCCTTTGGATATGAAAGGGTGCATCTGCCACTTTACAAAGGGGCGGATACACCCTTTCATATCCAATTGGGTGAAGATATAACATTTTTTTTTCTCTCATTACCTACCAGAAGTGCTGCTAGAACTAAATACATTAGCTTTTCAATGAATAGTCATTGTAATAAATGTCTATTGACCCTTAACCCTTTCAGTGTGTGGACCGATTTTATACGTCAGAATCTGCCGCCTATAGATGTCTGTTTAAAGTCTATCTCCGCACTGAAACAGTAAAATATTTATTCTGGACGTAGACCCATAACATAGGTATTCCAATAAAGCGGGAGGAGCTAACTAAGACTTTTTAAGATAAGTTCAAATTGAAAAAGACCAACTGGTCTCCCATTGTTTATATAAAGATATGGCAGCGTTGTGAGGGCTAAAGAATCTTCCATATCTTGTCACATTTATGCAATGTAACATTTCTTTTTATCAATTTTTTGACTAAAAATTGGTAAATCCATCACAATAACATAGTATGAACTTAACTCCTACAACTCTGAAATATGTTTGTATAAACCATGGATAATAAAGGTTTTTTTTAAATTTGTAATCATACTAAATGTCTTAGTTAGCTCTTTCCACTTTATTTGCATAGCTATGTTATGGGTCTACGATTGTCATAGATATTTTAATTATTTCAGTGCGAGGGACTGTCTTTATACGTCAGAATCTGACGTCTACAGACGTCAGATTCTGATGTATAAAGACGGTCCCAGCTCTGAAAGGGTTAAGGTGGGCAGCAATTCACATCTCGAATAAATGCCAGTTATGTCAGCATCTAAGACTAAGATTTTTCACATCCAGCTTGGCTTGGCTAAATTATTCTATGATTTCTAATGAGTGTCAGGAAGTGTGTATGGTAAGAGGACATCTAATTCATTGTGAAGCAATAATAGGCCTTGTAATGCCTACTATTGCTTTAGACTAAATCAGATTGCTTAATTATCTCCAATAATTCTATTAATCAACAAAGTCCCCCGCTAATTAAAATAGTATACAGGAAACCGGTAGATATTGGCTGCTTTAACTTTTGACATTTTGGGAATTTAAAAAATTAGTGGATAATTTACTCCCCACCCCCCGCCTTTAATCCTTAAAAAGGCACACTTTTTTTATCAAACTGCCAAGATGAAACCATTGCCGATATTTTAGTTGTGTAGTAATGTGAATTTGTGCACATACAAATAATAGATGGTAAACTGTTATTAATATTGTTAAATTTGGTGCTTTAGGGATTTAAACGCCATAAGTGGTATTCTTACATTTTAAGTTGTATATTTATGTTTATAGAGTCAGAAGTCTGTTGTGTTCATATTGTGGCACAAAAAGCTACGCAAACTGTACAGCGAACAAGTTTTATGTATTAAAGTACTTAGTGTAACACTTTTTGTACCAGAAAAAACATAAACATATAAATAAACTTGTACATATTCAGTTTTTCTTTATAATTTTGAAATTATTCGACACTGATCACTAATCAGTGACACAGAATAACATCATTATTCGCCATTGAAAAATAATTAGTAACACAGAATAAAGTCATTACTCGCCACTGATTACTAATTAGTGACGCCGAATAAAGTCATTATTCGCCAATGATCACTAGTTGGTGACAGAATAAAGTAATTATTCGCCACTGATCACCAGTTAGTGACAGAATAAAGTCATTATTCGCCACTGATCACCAGTTGGTGACAGAATAAAGTCATTGTTCACCACTGATCAATATTTAGTGACGGGAGTTAGTGACACTGAATAAAGTCACTATTTGCCAGTGATCGCCAATCAGTGACACAGAATAAAGTCATTATTCGCCATTGGTCAATAGTCAGTGACATTAAAAAAGGTCACTAGTCAGTGACAGAATAAATTCATTATTCACCATTGATCACCAGTTAGTGACAGAGTAAAGTCATTATTCGCCACTGATCAATAGTTAGTGGATGAGTAAAGTCATTATTCGCCACTGATCAATAGTCACTGACACAGAATAAAGTAATTATTCACCACTGACTACAGTCTACCATTTTACTCAAATGAATTTTCACTTGTTCGGATGTAAAATAAAATAACACTATAAATGGGACTCTTTATGGGTGAGGCAGATCCTCACTTATCCCGCGTTTTATAGGCAAATCCTCATTTTCCTCACATTTTCATCCTCACACCAGGATTGCCAGATTTCTAGCTTATTATGAGACCTTCGAACAATGAGCATTTTATTTTCAGAGATGGCAAAGATCCGCGTTTTCAACATCTGCCAATGTCATTTTTTGTGATTCGAGTAAATTAGTTGAGAGAAAAATTCAGGTGTGGGGAGGGGGGATGGGTTGAAAAATATTTCCATTTTTTTTTCTTAACCTGTTCTCATCCCTGCATTTCCAAAATTCCTCGTTTTTTGCAGCATGATCTTCGCATTTAAGCTTAAATCTTCGATTTTAGGTTCTATTATCGTCAATCCTCAGATTTTTAAAATCCTCGCGAGAAAGTGGCAATCCTCGCATCTTCGTTTTCCTTGTTTTTACCCATAAATACCCATATCACAGAGGGGGAAGCAACAGTACCGTTTGTCATGGATCTTCTTGTACCTTTTAATATCATAGATCATTGCACACTTCTGAATCTCCTATTTAGTGGGGCAGCATAGCATAACGATCTTGCATTTTTGGATAAAAGCAACACAATTTGCACAAAGGTCGACAACCATATGAGTATCAAATTCTGATATGGATGTTTTTTATTCCGACTCCAGAATCCAATATGGCGGCCAAAATTAAAAATGGCCGCCACCGGCTGACTTGAATTTGTAACTTTTGACATAGTAGCCCTAAAACAGGGTTGCCACTGGTCAGGGAAAAGTCAGGGAAATTCAAGGTCAGGGAAAAGTCAGGGAATTTTGAAATTGGTCAGGGGATTTTGGAAATTTGTGAAAAGTTAGGGAAATTCAGGAAAATTGCACTGAGGTCAGGGAAATTTGTCCTTTTGCTTGATAAGTGTACTCTAAATGAGAACACAACATTATGTAAATTCAATGTATCTAGACAACTGTGCCAGATGCCTAGACCATTAGGCCTACTGCGGTCACAAATATTTAAAAAGTCGACTTGTGGTGGCCATTTTAAATTTCACCTGCATATTTTCAGATGGTTGGTATAGGCCCCAATATAATGGGCCAAATTTGAATTTCAGTTAAACCAAAAAAAAATCACCTGCACATCTCCATATCGTGGGGAATGTGATTGTAAAATTCGAATAATTGCCGAGTTTAATTTTTTGGAGTTGACCTCTGGCGGCCATTTTTAAATTTGGTAGCCTCTTTAAAAAATCACTTGCACATCCACATGTTGCTAGGAATGTCATGTTACAGTTTTAAAAAAATTGACCAGTAGTTTTTGAGTTTTTGCCCCCCATAAGAAAACGTGACGCCTGGCGTGACTAATATCATAGAAGTGCAGTTTCAGGCAGGGATATGCCTTGAAAAATTTAGACTTGAGCAAATTAAAAAAGGCTAGCTATCGGCAATAATCAACTTTAATATAAACCATGCCAGATATCTAGGCCATTACTATAAAACAAAATATACCCTTTCAGGAAGGGATATGCCTTGAAAAATGTCAACTCGATCAAATTCAAAATCGCCGTTTTGAGGCCATTATTGACTTTGGTATGGGTAGGCCTAATATTGGGAAAACTGTGCCAGATAGCTAGACCATTACTTTAAAACAAAATGTGTGTAGGTTTCAGGGAGGGATATGCCCTGAAAAATGTCAACTTGATCTAACTGGATGGATGCCCCCTGAGAAATTTCTAGCACGCGGTCGGGACTGGGGATCATGGTGGCCGGATGGCTTCTTGTTATGAAATTACATGCAGGATGACATGTTCAGATAGCTACTACTTTCATTGACAAATGTGTTGTGGCACTACAATGCATTAATCACCAAGAGTCATAGTTTAATACATATCCCCATAGTTGAAGCATATTACCTTACAATTATATGAGGCTAAGTTACTATAAACATACAACAATTAACGGTATCCTGGTATGTTAATACTAACATATTTTTTGGTCAGGAAAACTGAAAATGTTATGTTAATATTAACATATTTTTTTGGTCAGGGAAAACTGAAAATTGGTCAGGGAAATGTCAGGGAATTTTAAAATCTGATGTGAGTGGCAACCCTGTAGAATATAATGTTATACCTCATATCCTGTGTCTGGAGGACAGTGTCATCTCAATCATCTCACCATCCTCAGGAGGTTCTCCTGGCCCAGTTTAGCCTATATGTGCACAAAGGTGGCCTAAAGCCCGATTCATTTCATTTTGTTATACCTCATTTTCGACTAATTTGTGTACACTGATGACGTAGAAAATGTTATTTTTACATTTCAGGTTCATCTAGAGGTCAAAACTAAGATGGCTACCAATATCCAAATTGAAAATCATCATTTTTTGGTCAGTGACTATCTTTAAGTATTTTATTATCAAATGATAGGTCCGAAATATAATTGTATCCTTCATTTTGTACTACTTTAAAAAGTTCAATGCAATTTGATTACTATTTTTTACGTTTCAAGGTAATCTATGGGTAAAGTAGAAAATTATCGGCCTCCTTGAATTTTCAACTTTTGACATAATATAGTCCATTAGCACACGTGGGGGACGCTGCTTTGTTTGTTATAAAACATTTCTTTACATAAATTGAAAGATGAGCCTTCCCGTTCAAGAATCCGCTGTGTGTAAACATTACCACCACTTAGCTTTTTCAAGATGGTCGCCATTATTGAAGGTCAAAGGTCAAAAGAGTGACAATATGAGACTTTCCAATAAATAAAGCTAGTTGATAGTGTAATACCTCGTTTCTGTGTGATTTTTACTGGGGAATTAATTTCTGATATTATTTTGATGATTCAAGGTCAAAAGGTCAATTTGAAGGTCGAAATTACTAAAAAAGGATTTTTAGCAAATACAAATAGGAACAAGTGCAATACCAATTTTTGGTGTGATTTTGACTAGATAATACGTTTATTTTGACTGGAGAATCATTTCGGATATTTTTTGATGATTTAAGGTCATTTTCTATTTCAAAATGTTGACTTGAAGGTCAAATTTGCAAAAAAAAACAAATAAAGAAAGGAACATATGAGGCCTACCTCCTTTTGATTTGATTTTGACTGTAAAATACGTCTGTTTTATTCATTTGGTGATTCAATTTGAAGGGCAAATGAGTTAAAATATGATTATTCAACAAATAAAGCTAGTTGCTGGTGTAATACCTCCCATTTATGGTATTATTTTGGTGATTGAAGGTCATTTCAAGGTGAAAATATCAAATTTTAAGGTCAAAATAAAAAAGTATGTTTCTAACAAATACAAATAGGAACAAATGCAATACCTCTTTTTGATATGATGTTTTGTGGAAAATTATAACATGTCTAATCTATCTAAAATAACAAGCAAATAATTTTGCATTTATATACGGAAAATTTATACTTAGGATTTAAAAATTATCAAACATTTTTAACATGAATATTAATTGATCTTTATGATGGGGTGGATAAGATTTATTTCTCGATCAACATTCGTATCATTGCTAACATTAAAACATATAGGGTCAATGAATTATACTGCATATCACCAGAACATAGAATGTTCTTATCAAACATTATACAATTTTGAAGAGATCACAGTCCACAACAACAAAGACACATATCTCCGAGCATATCAGCCATAATCATAGTAGATAGATATATTGTTAGGTCATGACACTGAGACGGCTATTTTGTTCACTAGCGACATTTCGATCATATCTAATGTTATTTTCTAATTACACCATCATGCCAAGCGTACCTGCAAGCCTGAAGGAAGACACCAAATTTATCGTTATACACATTTCTTCTGCGGTCATCGCTCTTTGACAACGTTTTCGCTTGTCTCAGTTCTACTACAGCAATCATATTGTTCACTCCTAGTGCAGTGCCGCTCGCTCAATCACAGACACTGTTCAGACTAACAGCTTCCCGCCAGTAATCACCGCTGTCTGCGGTTTGGCGAATCTGACAATTTTAACCATATCCTTGTCTATGGTTGGTTAATTCCCACCATCTGCGCCTGTGGCTATTATTTGTAAACCCAAACAAATATACCAGTGCCTAAGCCTACCCCTCCACCGCACTGATGAATCAGTGAACCATATCAATATGAAGACATTTTAGATGCCACAAGTATGCCACCTTGCTGAAACTCAGGATAGATCGCCTTGATCGGTTCTGAAAACCCTATGGTTGACACCAAATCACAACTGTTTCCATTATGTCGAAAATGAAATCAAGCTACTGTTAAAAAGTGGTAAAATAGCCATCTTGCATTTTACTCACAATGCGATATCTAAACTATTTTTGCCGCACCACTGTAAGGTATACTTGAAAACACAATGGTAGACACCTAAAGCATCAATCTACTTATATTCTGTAAAAAATAATGCTAATTTATTTTTAGACACGAGAAAATGACGGTCATCTTAGATTTTACCCACAATGCAATATCTCAAGTATTTTTTGCAACATCACCATGTCGAGTATATTCGAAAACCCTATGGTACACATAAAAACATGAAACTGCTTCTATTCTGTCGACAATTATATCAATTTATTTGTTGACCTTGGAAATTAACGGCCATATTAGATTTTAGTCACAATGGAATGCCTGAAGTACTTTTTGCCACACTACTATGTCTGGCATAGCTGAAAAATGTATTGTAGACAACATAATCATGAATTTTCTTCTATTCTGAAATTTATTGTTTGAACCTGTACAAATGGCGGCCATCTTAGATTTCAATGCCATTTCGAAAATTTCCGTGATCAACGCATTTTTCTGAAAACCAATTTTTAGAAGAATATGTGTATCAAATTTCCATGATTTTGATAATCAGTTCCACTATATAAGATCATCGAAATACGTTACACATGTATATTGATCAATATTTTCGGGTTTTTGGTAAAGGCGGCCATATAGAAAAAAAGCCATATTGAAAAAGCCAAAAGGAGGTAATGTTGTAAACATACACCGGATTGTAGACCTTTTGA
Source organism: Flabesymbios commensalis (assembly GCA_964017125.1). NCBI lineage: Eukaryota > Metazoa > Annelida > Polychaeta > Terebellida > Flabelligeridae > Flabesymbios > Flabesymbios commensalis. The sequence goes on along the minus strand of OZ024911.1, from coordinate 6,999,343 downwards.
TCTGGAATTTTCAAAATAATAAAATAACATATTCTCCAGTTAAAATCACACAAAACAAACAGATATTACACTTGTTCCTAATTGTATTATTTTGCTAAAGCATATCTGAACATCTTATAGTAGACATCAAAATTATGAATCTGCTTCTATTCTGTCGAAAATCATGTTGATATATTTTGTGACCTTGAAAAAATAGCGGTGCATTGGCTAGAGTATTTTTTTCACACCACTATCACGGAGGAACCTTCCCACTTGTCAGCTAGTCCGATCATTAGTAAAGATCACCACGAACCAGTAACCATTCATGGCTGTTGGTCTGTCATGTCCAGTAAACATTTTCCCCCAGTTATCTAATTGCTCACTGTCAGAATATCTGTCTGACTTTGACATGGACCCCAATAATGATTGAGCCAGTTATATGGTTCACCTTAGAGCCATTTGCAGTTTGTTTGCGTTGATCTCTGGCTTAAATGAGTGAATTCATAAAGTAATATTGAACTAGTGCAAAGTTACCGCATGTTATCTTTTAAAAAAATATAGTTTGTGAGTCTCGTAATTGCTGTCTTGCATGATTATTTTTAAATGGATATATTATACAGGGCTAGTAAAATTATTTGCGGACTAACAAAGTTTTGTCATTACTACTCCTGTGGGCTAGTTGAAAAATTCACGAAGTTCTCTCCCTGTAGACTATGATGAAAACTCTTATTATAGTCACCAAAATCATGAATTTTCTTCTATTATGTCAAAAATTTAATCAATTTATTGCTTGACCTTGCACAAACGGCCATCTTAGATTTCAATGCCCCTTTGAAAAAATGTTTGGCCAACCCCTTTTCTGAAAAACACATTTTTGAAATATATCTGTACCAAATGCTTTGATTTTGGTTATCAATTGCACTGCGATCATTGAAATACGATATACATGTAGGCCCCTATATTTAACATGATTTTCGAGTTTTTGGTGACGGCCTTGAATCACCGTAAAAAGCAAGTAAGCAAATAAACGTATTCACCAGTCAAAATCACTTCAAATAGAAGTATTACACTTCTTCCTACTTGTGTTTGATGAAAAGCATGTGTTCACAAATGTGACCTTCAAATTGACCTTGAAAATGACCTCGAAGCATCAAAATAATATCAGAAACGTAATCTGCAGTCAAAATCACATACAAAAGACGTATTACAATTCTTCCTACTTGTCTTCGCTAAATATCATTTTTTCGCCATTTTGACCCTCAAATTGGACTTTTGACCTTGAAAATGACCTTGTATCATAATATTTTTTGGTAATTTTGACCTGTAAATTGACCTTTTGCCCTTGCTAATGACCTTCAAAATGACCTTGAATCATCAAAATAATATTAAAATCAATTATTCAGTGAAAATCACACAGAAACGAGGTATTACACTATTAACTAGCTTTATTTGACGGAAAGTCACATTTTCATTCATTTGAACTTAATTGACCTTGAATAATGGCGGCCATCTTGAAAAAGCCAAGCGGCGGTAATGTTTACACACAGCAAATTCTGAAACGGGAAAGTATGGACTTTCAATTTATATAAAGAAACACTTTATCACAAACATTGCACGGTCCTCCACATGTGCAACCTGACTATATTATGTCAAAAGTTGAAAATTCAAGGAGGCCGATATTTCTTTCGTTTACCTCGAAATGACCTCGAAACGTAAAAATAGTAATTAAATTGCATTCAAGGTCTTAAATTAGTACAAAATGAAGTATACAATTATATCCTGGACCTATCATTTGAGAATAAAATACTGAAAAATAGTCACTGGCCAAAAAATGATGATTTTCATGTTAGATATTGGCAGCCATCTTCGCTTTGACCTCTGGATGACCTTGAAATGTAAAAATTAACATTTTCAACGTAATCAATGTACCCAAATTAGTCTAAAATGAGGTATTACATTAATATCTGGGGCTACTATGTCGAAAGTTACAAATTCAAGTTGGCCAGCGGCGGCCATTTTGAATTTTGGCCGCCATATTGGATTATAGAGTCGGAATCAAAAACATCCATATCAGAAATTGATACTTATATACTTGTCAACATCTGTGCAAATTTATATATGCAGATTGGTTGTCTTTTTAGGTTCTGAAAGTTATTCTGCATATATAAAAATGAATGCAAAAATTGACGTGAGCCCAATGAAATTATTATGTAATCGAATTACGACAAAATGTCGGTCATTACATTTTTGTCTTTTAGATCTACCAACTTTTTAATGCCGTCGCCATGTTTGACAGGAAATTATTATCGAGTCAAGGTTTCTTTATATTTTACTAGCCGTTATCTATGACAAAAAGTTCTTAACTCATATTAGGATAAGTATGTAAGGTCTCAGATGTATCACATCGTCGTTGCTAATTTAATTAAAATGTCATTGGAAAATCACAGCGTAACAGTGCTTTCCCAACGGGTCTCACATTTCCAAACACGAAGGTTAAAAACTTCTAAACTCGGCCAATTGACATGTTTTACATCTTTAGGGGACATCGTGAAGATCGTCAAAATACACAGGTAATATTCATGGGATTTTCGTGGCTGATGTAGTGACAGAAAGGAAGAGATTTTCCTCAGTGTTGATCCTTTCAAAGAAAAATCAATATCGGACCCTTCATCTAGACCTTCAGCGGCTTTGTCAAAGCCATTATAATAAAGGGATGGTTGTTATTAATTGTATGAACATTCCGAAATACACACTTATCGGGTACACATAGCTCTTTCAAATGTAGGGTGGAGAAAGATAATATAGATTTACGATGATATAAGCCTAACACAATTTTAAATTTTTTAAGTTTAAGGTACTGGGGTATGGGCCTTTAATGTTCATACTACTGAGGATATCACTATGTAGGCCTACTCTCAGTACAGCTGATTCTGTAGAATGATGTTACCATATGACCAGGCTTTTTGACAGTTAGGGTACTTTGTACTTTGTGTTACTTACTGCATTAAGTGGAATTCAGCCACTACTTGACCTGGACATGCAGGAGTCACAAAACCTTAGAAATCGCTCATCAGGCAGGAGTGATAGGTAGGCTCTACATCTGCCAGCCTAAATTCCAAGAAGGTGGTGTAGGCCTACTGGGTTGAATGAGAGAAGTAGGCCTAGTAGTTTTTGCCGCCACCTGGGGCAGCTGAGTTATTAGGGCTCTAGCTGTCTATTGTATTCTGTATGGCCATAGAAGTGCTCAGTAGACTTCTATGGTATGGCATAGTATGAAAGCACCCGTCTACAGCTATCATCTAAGGTAAGCTGCAGCCTCCACGTGCCTGGCTTTAATCTTCGGGTAGATTGCCAGAACAGTAAGTACCCTGGCTCCTCCGCTCAAAAGTGGTGCCAATGCAGCTCCCGCATCAGTGCTAGCAGGCAGTGATGTTGGCCATGGTAGGGTCCTAAACTACTGGCAATAGAGTGCTAGTCATTAGGTTTCTCACATGGGACTATGTTAATCTTGGGACTATTGACCTGAGGATAGCCACTAGATGTCAACCTCAGCATTCTTAAGCAATTTTTCTCAAACTGTCTTTTTTTGGTTATTTGCTAATAGTTTGAAAAATAATCACCCCCATCTTGTAGTAGGTCAAGTTTATATATATTTTTTCGATAATTTTTTTTAAATCAATTTTTATCCTGTACCAACGATTTTTACACAAAATCACATTAACCCTAAAATGAATTCAAAATGATCTGACCAATGCAAACCGAAAAGTAAGTTATAGTAGTCGATGACAGCTCTTTAGAATCAGCATGTGTAGGCCTAGGTCTATGCAACGTGAAATAAGTCTGGTGTAACCATGTGAAGGCCTACTGTACACGTTCTCGGACCTTTACTCTTTTTGACCTACATAGCCTACAATGACGGCCCTTGCGCAGATGGTCTCCTCGCAGGTTTGTCTCTTCGCAGATGACTCGCCTCCTGTATGACCTGATAAAATGTTGAGCTGATCAGGAGCAGCTGCAAGGTGACCTGGAAATGCAGTAGCCTACACCCTAAAAAGCAAAACACCAACCAAGGTGTTTTCAACAAACAAACGCCTTGGGCAGTGTCAATGCTTTGTTTTGAGGTTCTAATGATTAGATTAACAAATATTGCTAAGCAAAAATGAGTCCCGACTGGAAGTTCAATCACCAGTATTTACCCCTGCTAGGCAAAACATCGAAAATAACCGTCATGATTTTATAAATATTCCATACCACTACAACGCAGGTTCCCTCAGGGAGCGCATCAGCTGAACAAGCACGTGGATCAAGCTGCAGGTTAGTCCCATTTTAGTCCCACTAATCAGTTAATTTGATGTTGCTAGTGTGTGTCCAAATTATTTCGTCTTGCTTATATAAGATTATATCGATTTAGATTTGCACCGTGACTTTTCACTGTTTTTATTCGAGGGAACATCATTTTATCTTGTATTTAATATTGATTGTACCGCTCTGCCTCTGGGCGATAATGAAGGTATGTGGGGTTGACAAAACTCAGAAATAATCTGAAAAACGACATAATTATTCTGCATAATATTGTCAGACTGTCTGTACAGCAGCAGAGACATTATCATGTTTTTGTTTTGGGGCACAGTTATATCTCCAGGTTACACAATTATGTAAATACAAATGTCAATGGTGGTTTGGAGATTTAGGTGATGTACGCATGGCAGGCTTTCGCGTATTTGGGACAATGTTACGTCTAATCCCATTGTAGCTACAGTCTGTTTCACCAGGACCTGGGAGTAGCCTTTTTCTAATTTGCTCGGTCGCTCTTTATAATTTTTGAACAAAATTTTTCTCAGATTATTTTTTCACCTTCCCCCAACATCCCTGAAAATTTGGTAGATTTTTTTGTGTATTAGCGAAGTTAGACCATTTGGCATGTAATAATTTTTCAAAATGACAGCTCTCTTTAAAACCATTGCCGTGAAACAAGAATCCTATTACATGCCTAATGGTCTAACTTCCAAAATACACAACAAAATTGCACCAAATTTTCAGGGATGTTAGGGGAACATGAAAAAATAATCCGAGAAAAAATTTGTTAACAAATTTTAAAGAACGACCGAGCAAATTAGAAAAAGGCTACTCCCAGGTTCTGGTGAAATAAATGTGCATCCAGGTGAACTGGCACATGAAATAGTCGGTTTAGCACGCAGACTTATTAGTGAAAAAAATCTGTCTATTTATGTCAACTGTTGTAGGCCTACAGACGTCAGGCAGTTTCTTCACGGTCATTTTGAGGGCTGGATACAACTCTCTGGTGGATAGTGTAAATAGGGAACTAGAGTGTTTGTGCCATTTTTTTCCAAAAGTAAATTTTTGGAAACACAAAAAAATGTCGTCAAATTGGCACTTCCTGTTCAACCCTGATGAGACCCATATATATACAACTTTGTTTCCAAGAAATATTATACATCAATTCGTGGTGCCGTCATTCAAGCATTAGGCCTAGAAGGTTAACTCTTACCCATCCTTTGATTTTTACAGTATTTTTATTGCAAAATATCATTTCTTATACTTCTAGTTATTATTTATTTGTTTTATCATTGGAAGGCATATTTATTAAATATATTTTTTTTGTAAAAAATGAATAAATTATGCAAATTAGGTGGATCACGTGACCTTTCAAATATGGCAGATAAACAATTTTAGCAATGTTTTTTCAATTATTTGAAATACCTAAAGATACATTTTTTTTCATAACAATAGCTAGGATATAACTGACTATACCCATGTATAGACCTACTTGTTACCCAACATAATGCACAGGATAAGAATGAAAATATGGCATTTGCATATGGCAAAACGCTGTTACCATGGTAACCAATTTTTCCTAAATTTAACAAAGTTCGGACCAACAAATCTTATCTACTTGCAAAATACTTTTATAAGATTCTTTAATATGGAGTATGGTATATCATCTGAAAGATAATTATTCAAGGAAATGGGTTTTTTTTAGTTTTGAATAAATTATGCAAATTAGGTGGATCACATGACCTGCCAAATGAGGCTAACTAAGCCATTATTAGAGTGAATTGTGCTATTTTGATGCATTTCTTCTTGATTTGCTGTGGCCATAATGCAACTGATCCCTGTCATGTATAGAAATATTTTATTCCCAACATTAAAAAAAAAACATAAATCAAATACATAGTTTGGAAATGCAAAACATGCTTCTGGGCTTATAAATATCATACCTAGACATTGCCAGATGCTTTGTGTTTTGGGGAAACCGCGCCGGAGTCAATACTGCGTATTGTACCTTTTTCCAAATGTTTATTATAGATGTTGGGCAATGATATGCTGTTGGCCCAAAGTATTTTTTTTTCAGAGCATATATAATTCTACCATTTTCAGAGTAAACATATGTGTTTTACACAAATTTACAAATAGTGTTGTTACCATGGCAACCAGTTTTCAAAAATTCCAGTTATCGAAATAGTTTCTGCTATTCTATTGCAGAGTAGACGGTCATGTGGTGTGACATATTTTATATTATGTGAATGGTTAATATCCAAATAATCTCTGCAATTATTCAAATCTAGTTGACCTAAACCTGAATAATCTAGTTGACCTAAACCAAATGACATATCATAATTCTATTGAGGGAGAAGAGCTCTGAGTTACCTTTAAAAAACTACATTTATAATATAACACAAAATAAAACGATTTAGGATGAAAAAACAAGTCATTTATTTTACAATTTTGTGTTTGACGGACGGACGACTATTTAGGCATGCGTCAAAATTTGGCTGATGCCTAAAAATGGATGTCATAATAATGTCGCAGTAACTGTAATATACATGTGTCAATTAAACAGAAAACAGTGTTTTACAAATAAAACTCCTCAACATTGGTTGTGATAGTCCACCAGGCAGTTTCTAGCTCTGTTAAAACACAGAAATATACCACATGTTTCACACCTCACATATGTCTTATGCTCCGTTTTGTTTCTTTGATAGCACATCTTACAGTTTCTTTTAACTTCACACCACTGAGGAATAAGAGTATGTGGAGTATTAGGCCTAGAGATCCCGTATGTAGGTGGTTCCATCCAGTCTTCGATCTGTCCCAACTGACGGATGAGGTCCTCTGTGAAATCAAGCTGACCGAATCTAGCACTACGTTTCAGCTCTTCCACATCAATATGTTGGGGTCAGCTCGTTATTCCGACAGGTCGATATTTCGACAGGTCGATATTCCGACAGGTCTATATTCCGACAGGTCTATCTTCCGACAGGTCGATATTCCGACAGGTCTATATTCCGACAGGTCTATATTCCGACAGGTCGTTATTCCGACAGGTCTATATTCCGACAGGTCTATATTCCGACAGGTCTATATTCCGACAGGTCTATATTCCGACAGGTCTATATTCCGACAGGTCGTTATTCCGACAGGTCGTTATTCCGACATGTCGATATTCCAACAGGTCGTTATTCCGACAGTTCCTTGATGTAAATTATAATTGGGATTAGTCTGTGAGATGCTTGTCTTGGCCCAAAAGGTTTAAAGAGTGTTTCTAACTCAGAATTTCATGTTGATTCTGAAATTCTATTTCTTAAATGTCTCAGACGCTGCATTTTCTCAGAATATAGCATTTTGCGTGTTTTTCATACAAACATGGTAAAATCACTATTTTAACCAGTGACACTGTTTAAATGTATCTGCATAAGAACATGTGATGCCAAATTAAACTGTTTGATACATGTCATCCAATAATAAGACAACAAATACTTTATACGTCAGAATTTGACGTCTAAAGTCAGTCTCAGCACTGAGAGATTTAAAATATTATAAAATATAAAATCTTTATAATGGCGTTAGACCCATAGCATAAGTATTCAAATTAGTCAGGAGGCTTAACTCATTTTTACCCCCGAATTGTTAAAATCGTCTCAAAAGCACCAAATTTTGACCACGTATGGCCAAGGGCATAATACTTTTGATTTATCGCGGGAACGAAGCTGAACTATCGCCGTGGGCGCTTTATTTGACAAATCCAAGATGGCCGCCATTCAAATTAGGGTCATTTCATAACTTGTAAACTAATAGACGTAGAGACGCATGTGATACCACTTTCGTATGGTTCTCGAATATTTAGAATTGATTTATGATGTTTTGAAATTGATTTGGAAATTATTTATAACACAAAAATATATCTAAAAGTTATTTCGTCAATAAATATACGACATGATACCGGTTTAAACGACGCAGATCAGCAAAACAATCGTCTGTATCAGGCATTGATAACGACCTATCTATAAGATTTGCTACCAGAGCCAGTCTTTGGAGTTCCTGTGTATCAGCCATATTAGAAAAATTCAAAATGGCCGCTGTTCATAACAAGCCCACGTCATAACTTGCAAATTAATAACACTTAATAGCATTTTTCTACGGTTTTCATAAACGATTTTAAAATATATATTAGTTGCTTGAGGACAGTGAATATTCTAAAAATCGTACTATCTAAGCAAAAGAGTTGAGTCAGACGTCGAAATTAGGAGCTTATAATTTCATTTGTTTGTAAGAGCCCGTTTCCAGCCAGGACGAAAGTTTTTTTTGAAAGGTTTTATTGACCGTTCACATGTCAACTTTGACATTTTTATTTCTTTTTCTTGTGTACGTTTTTTTAGGCAGCGCGAATCGGTTATATGTTCGGTTGCTATTATTATACCACAAATTTGAACAGTTTGGGTCACTGCTTATGTGTACACCAAGGAAAGATTTCGGCCGCAGCGGGACTCGAACCAGGTACCCCCGGACTTTCGAGTCCACCACGCGACCAATGAGCTATCCTGGCGCCACGAACATGAACAAGATAATAAGTAATAGTATTTATAATAAGAATATTATAGTATTTGTTGTTCGATATCATGTTTTATCAAATATGTTGAAGTTGGTTGCGTGTATATTGGACCTAGAGATGTGTTTTTATTTATATACAATAATATAATTGTGACTCAAGGCACAACAACATGATTAGATTTTCATATTACTGTCTTAGATTTTACGCAACACAGCTATAAAACTTCAATTGTTCCATCACTGCTAATACATTCATCCTCATAGGGAGGGCAAAGTTAGGAAATTTTAAGATGATCAATATTAGTTCTGAAAGATATTCATTCTGACTGTATACTTCCACCTCGATTAATATTATCAGTAATAATAAGTATTAATTATTAGAAGTATTATTAGTTTCAGTACTGATGTTGATAAGATAGCTAATTTGTACCAGCATTTTGGATGGCGTTAGAGCACTATGGGGGTCGCTCAATAAGATTTTGCTCAATTTAATAGTTGGTGATGTATTTTCTGAGCAGTCAGGGAAAAATCAGGGGAGTGTGTGGGAACAATAATTAAATGTATTCATTTGTTAGGCTGGAATATACATAAATATATACAATAATTGTATACATCTGCAATTGTAAAAAAAAACATTTTTGATATCATATACGTTGACATAAATTTAGTTATGTCATTGGTTGGCATATTAAGCTTAACAATGGATCTGAACGCATCTATATATCACAGCTGTACAAAGAAGTGTGGGCCTATAATATACACTACGCTCAAAAACACCCCCCAAATAGCTCCCAGAAACTCAGGGTAGAGAAGGTTAACCCTTTCAGTGTGGGCAAATGCGTTCAGATCTCAAATAAAGCACCGACTGTAAATTATGAGTTCTAACTGGTTCACTTTTAAACGCCTATTTGAAGGTAACATTTGCATCACAAATGCAAGCTTCAAATGAATAATACATGTCAAAGAATGATGCAGCACGAAAAGAGTTAACAAGTAACAACCTTAGTATTTTAGATGTAGGTCTTCATCGCTATTCATCACCACAGTAGCTGTTAATAGTGGTTAATCCTCTCATTACTATTATTTTTATGTCGGAATAACGACCTGTCGGAATATAGACCTTTCGGAATATCGACCCTGTTTGTCGGACTATCGACCTGTCGGAATAGCGACCTGTTTGTCGGACTATCGACCTGTCGGAATAACGACTTGTCGGAATAACGACCTGTCGGAATATCAACCTGTCGGAATAACGACCTGTCGGAATAACGACCTGTTTGTCGGAATATCGACCTGTCGGAACAACGACCTGTCGGAATATCGAGCTGTCGGAATAACGACCTGTCGGAATAACGACCCGGACCCAATATGTTTACTCTGCCATTCTTTAAACAGGATGTATGAGTTCACACGAGCAATGTCAATATAATGGTAGAAAAGCGTTTTCCACCATTTGTTGGTCTTTCGCAACGTACTATACTTTCCTATGAGCTGGTCTGAGCGATCTACTCCCGCCATGTTATCGTTGTAGTCCTTTACTACTGCTGGCTGTTTTACGTTCAATCTCTCATACCGTCCTTCGTTGTTCTTGTGGCGCCTTTTGACATGACCAACACCATTTACAGTCTGCATGGTACTCATCAGTGTGACAGGTTTGTTATCCTTTCACTGTAAGGCGACCACATTCCCATCACGTGTCCACTGCATGTCACCACGAGCAGCATGCTTCGACCACGTCTTGACGTCTGTGAGGTCTACAGGAAAGCCTTTGCGGTTCACCCTTGCTGTACCACAGGAGAGAACGTGTTTTATCAATAAGTCCTTGAGAAGCTGAACAGAGGTGTAAAAATTATCAAAAAAAACTCTGTAAAACTGACCAAACAGTTTATTACACAACTTGTAGACGACATCATAGGCAACACCGTATGCGGACTTCACGGCATTCACAGAATGACCGGTATAGACGTCAAAGTCCCACGTGTAACCAGTGGAAGATTCCGCGAGAACCCACAGCTTGAATCCCCACTTGGTGGGCTTGTCCCTGATGTACTGCCGGAAAGAGAATCTCGCCTTGCTGGCTACCATGCGCTCATCCACAGACAGGTCACGATGGGGTTGATACACCTCCTGGCATTTCTGCTTCAGGTAGTCTGTGATGTAACGTATCTTTGTAAGTCTATCTTCTCCAGCTGCTACTATCGGGCTAACACGCAGGAAGGCGTTTATGGATTTGCAGCGAAGCCTAGTCATGAAAGCTCGAGCCCAGAGTCCAGAATACAGTGTCTTCGTTGACCAGTACCTGCAAACATACAAACAATGCAACTTGGTTGAGTATTCCAGTAAAATATTTTACAATGTAGGCCCTATAAATTGTGACATTTAGTTGTCACAGACCAGTCCACACATGCAAGTGAATGTTAATATATGAAAGCTTCAAATCAAGTATGACTAATTTGGTTCTTTTTTCTTTTAACAAATCAAATCAAATAAAAATAAAATTAAATGCATTTCAAATTACTTTAAGAATTCTGAAAATTAAGTTATAATTTCTTAGCGTGTGAACAAGGAAAACGCTAGATTGTTCTCTACAAGTTATCGCTTTGCGTGGAATAAAAATAAAGGCTGAATTTGTGTCTTTTTCAATAGAATAGTTAACTTTATATTAAATTTAATGGAACAATAATTGAAGCAGTGTTATTTATTAACGAATTATTGACCAAAAGCAGTGTTACCAATTGATTTACCACAACAATGAGGAGAATGATAAAAATAAACATGGAAACAATCATGTTCACATATCTTTCCACAGTGGAAGCTTGGACAATAGACATATACATGAGAAGACCAATAAAGCGGTACATCTCTACCACAGTGACGTCAGTCCAGAGTCCATCTGCAGTGCTGTAATCTGAAGATGCCTTGATCTCATCATGAGCACGTGCATTGGTGAAGTCACAGAGTTGGGAGGTGGAAAACAGCTTGAAGAAGTCTAAGGCTGTAGTGTACCTACGGACTTCCTCTACTGTGACGGCAGTTTGTATGTGTCCTTGTCATCGTAGCCTTTGGTTGTTGGTCTGCAACACAATATGACAGAAATCACTCACAATGCAATCACAAAGTAAAACTACAGTAAACTTTGCAATTTTATGTAAAATTAAGCCACCCCAAAAAATATGATTGTTTCAGATCGCAAGGGCAAAATAGCGGTAAAAGATGCTGCATGGCCTATTGTGTAGTAAAAAAAAACATTTACGCCCCACATGTCCAAATCAGCACGTCTAAATCAGCGTATGAATAATGTTTTTATTGCAGTCAAATACAAAAGTTTCATTGAGGTCAAATTTCCGATCATGCATAGGTCTCTAGAATCCTGGGCCTGACCTGGTTCACGTTGAGAAAATAGCCGCCCATGTCGGCAAAAATTTTGTTCTCTGTTTCTCAATTTTTTGGTCAAAAAACGTGACTTGTACAAAAAGATTTATTTGTGCAAAAATGGTTTATAATATGTCAATACAAAAAAACAAAAAAAACAATTGCTGCAATCCCTCATGGTTTTTTTGGAGTCTGAAATAAAACTTGCCTCGTGGATTTTTCGACAGTCTGAAAGAAAACTTTTTCCCACCTATTACTGCATTAAATTTTTTAACAACCATGAAATCGGAAACAAGGCTATTCTTTAGGATGGCCTAATCAGCATGCAATTATAATGTTATTACAAAAATATATTTTTCCTTTAATTAAATACATATCAATCCACTTCACTCAGAAACAAATAGATGTAATTTCACAGACACAAAATACAGCTGTCAATGTTGCTATAAAATTATATTTTGGTCACCATAAAGCAAATAGTAAAAAAAATTCCATGCTACATTATTTAATTTCCATGCCTAATTTTAATAATTTAAAATCATCTAAACTGACAGTTTTTCTCCGCACTATTTTTATAATAGAAAATACATTTGTACATTTTGACACAGGTCTGTAACTTTGTCAGCGTAGAATACATTACATTTGGGAGTTGTGGCATCAATAATTTGTTACTTTTAGGCTATTGCACGTTTTTCTGCATCGGAATTAATATTGACCTTATATAAAATGGACCATAGCCTAGGCTATAGGGCTCTTAGTTAGAATTTATTGTTTTTGCCAGGACATAGCCTAAAAGCATACTCTTTACTGTTAGGCCTATTTCTCACAGTACCAAAATTTTCCTATTGTCTATATATTATCATATTGAATCAAAGTTTTTGTCAGCATGACCTCAGAATATATATCTAGTGAAATAAGACAAAAAGAAATTTTCTGAACCTTCTATTTTGAAATCATAAATATCTAGAATTACACAGACAACTCAAGTGGAATGAACAATAGACCTGAAGTCTCTTTTTCAAAGTGAGGCTGATTTTATAACAAGTATATTGGGGTTTAAAATATCATTATCAGATTAGTTGAACAAAATGTTGTTGCCTGATTTCAGAGCAGTACATTTTTTGCATGAAAGTGTCACAGGGGACTGTCTCCAGGGGGTGGTGTGGTGATCCTCCGGTAAGCTCGTTTGACAGCTACCCTATTAGTGTTCAGTGGGTTCAATCAGCGGGGTGTAAACAACTCGTAACACTATATCTTCACATTTGGTCAGATGAACATTTATTAAGTCCGATCACATGGACGACCAAACCAATCAAATAAAGAACAAGAAAAGAAAACCTGCAAATACAAAATTAATGTCAGTAACAATACCGGTACAAGTTTGAATTTAAATGTCTTATTTAAATTCATTTGTTTAAACATGGATGATAATTAAACTCACCCCACTTTAGAATTGGCAGAGTTCAGTGGCTGCCTAAGCCGTCGAACAGTCACACAAATCACAATATCTGCAGATAACAATATTAACAATTAAGAACAATGCAATAGTGACTAGAGCGATATAAATAAAAACTTAATAATTTCGCTTAGATAGTAATGCTCAACACATACCTAATTTCACTCCACCCATGACGCTGTAACCGTGAGCACTGGTGTTAACATGCTCACTCGTCGAAGGTTAAACGTGAAAGAAATTAACACTGAAGATTTGCTCCCAAACAGGATTGCAAATTGTAAATCACGGACAGGAAGTTGCAACAGGCTATTCACCAGATGTCGCTCATGACTTTCCAAAGCCATGACACCTGGTGAAAAAGCCTCTGCCACATACTCCCCTCAATTAAAAAATGATGTCTCTATCACTGGCAATGTTAAAAAAGTTATTACTAGTCATAGCCCTTGCTTAGCCCTTTGATATAATGTTTATTAGAGCATTGTATGCATCTTCGGATGGGCCAAACTGTTTTCATTAAAGTTGTCAAATAATCAGCTTTCTGTTGCCAGTCTGGAATGGGTGGAGAAACATTAAGTGACTGAACAAAATCACCCGACCTTAACCAAGCTGGTGGTCTACGATCACGCTTCGATCGTCTAGGGAGATCCAAGTCTGCTTCTGGCAATACTGGCGGTAAAACATCATGGTCATCAACATCTGCCTCATTCAAATTTGCTTGAGGCATGTCTTGCTCGTCGTCCAAGGCAGGTGGTTCATCACCAGCGATAGGCTGAGCATCTCTAACTATATTATCGTGAGTGGCTATGTCTGATAAGGACTTATTTGGATCAATCACAGGATCTACTATTTCTTGCTGTAAAATGTCTAGATCTATACTTCCATGATCATCTATCAGAATCGGAGTATCATCATCAGATGAAGCATCATCTGTGGACTGCTTAGGACCCTCAGATATTTCCTTACAGGTAGTCTGCTCCTCAGTGGACATGTTATCCTCTGAATTGGTTATGGGTAGAGATCCTATGGGCAACAAGTGGTTCCGATGCAGAGTCCTACGTCCGCGACTACCAGTTTCAGGTTGAACCACATAAACCGGGATCTTTGGATCTGCCTGCTCCACTACAATGCAAGGTTCAGGTTCCCATTTATTCGCAATTTTGTGCTTGCCCTCTTATGCAAGAATACGAACAAGTACTCTATCTCCTACCCTAACAGCACCAGCCCTAGCATGTCTATCATAAGTTGTTTTCTGTCGAGTGGCAGCTTTGCTTGCTTCCTGTGATGCAAGTTGGTAAGAGTCGTTCAGATTATTTCTTAGATTATCGATAAATTTTGCATGACCTCCCTTCCCCTCCTGAAAATCTGGCAATCCCAGGGCCGGGTCTATAGGTAGCCTCGGCTCTCTCCCAAACATTAACAAGAATGGCGAATGTTTAGTAGAGTCATGCTTGGTAGCATTGTAGGCATGTACTAACGGTCCTACATGGGATTTCCAGTCAGGTTTCTCTTTGGGATCCAAGGTACCGAGCAAATTTAAAAGAGTCTGATTAAACCTTTCAGTTACCCCATTACCCATGGGATGGTATGGTGTAGTTACAGACCTTTCAATGCCAGTCATTTTGCACAGTTCGCTGATGACCTTGCCAGTGAAATTTGCACCTTGATCACGGTGTAATCTTAAAGGGTAGCCATAATGAACGAAGTAGTTGTTAAACAATGCATTCGCAGTAGTTTTAGCAGTCTGGTTTTTGGTTGGGATGGCCTGGGCGTATTTGGTAAAATGATCCACCACAACCAAAATATTTTCAAAGCCACCTTTGGAAGTTTCCAAGGAGAGGTAGTCCATGCAGACTAGCTCCATAGGCTGTGTACTTGTTATGTTGACTAAAGGTGCTTTAAAATGAGATGGTGTTTTTCTCATAATGCATCTGGTGCACTTGTGTACCCAATCATCTACGTCGGTAGCCATACGCGGCCAGAAGAACCGATCTCTCAGGAGATTTAAGGTTCTATCGCGTCCTAAGTGACCCATATCGTCATGCAAACCCCTGACTGCTTGAGCTCTGTATGATTTTGGAAGAACTAGTTGCAATTTCTTCTTACCATCAACAATCGTTGAACGGTAAAGTACTCCGCGTTGGAGTTCGAAATTGTCTACAGAACGGTAAAGTTGTAAAGTTTCTTTGTGAGCATATTTATTTTTCCTCAGTTTTTCACCATTGGTTACACAGCGGTGAATAGGGAAAATATGGGGATCATCTATGAGAAAATAAATAAGATAACTTATCATCGGGAAAAGAGATCACTCCTTCTACCTGTGCGACGACGAGAATGTAGTTTATTGTGACGTTTTCAAACATATTTGGTTTGGGGAAGGTATTACTTTCATTTTACTTTCATTTCTATGCAAAAGCAAAGACTGCCATTGCTCTTTCTTACCAAGACCACAGGCGAGGCCCAAGGACTGGCTGAGGGTTTAATTATCCCTGTATCTAATAACTTCTGCAAATGATCTTTAACCTCCTTGATCATTCCAGGAGGTATACGACGGTGTCTTTGTTTGAAAGGTGCGTCGTTGTTTAGCACAATGGGGTGTTTTACTGTGCTAACATGGCCAATGTCAAAATCACTGTGAGAAAATATGTCTTTATATTCTACGAAAAGATCACGAGCTTGGGATAATTCTGAGCTGCTAAGACTCGCATCCTCAAAATTGAATTGATCTAGGAATATTTGATCGTCTGTCTTAACATTCTCATCTGTTGGACAAGTGTCAAGGACTACTTACTGCAGCTCACACACAAGTTGATGTGGCTGAATTAAAAGTGGGTGTGTGGACATATTACTAATCTCAACAGGCACTATAGCCTTATCTCCATTGTACCACACAACAAAAGGTGCAATTTCTACAGCAGCAGGCAAATTAGCTTCCACTGCAGAATGAACCATGCAGTGACCTTCACTAAAATGTACTCCTTTAGCAATTGCACAATCTACTGTAACGCGTTGGTTACGAGGAATACGCACAGTTTCAGACACGGCACTTTTCAAAACGCCTAAGCGTCCCTTCCTTTTACCTAGATCTTTCCGAAATCGATGGATACTTTTAAAAGCTAAATTCCAGGTGGATGTTAATGCAGGGTAAGCTCGTTTTGGTGGATTACTTTTTGAAAGATCATCCATCAAAGGCTTCAATACATTAGTTCCCAATAAGATAGGAACCTTTGCATTGTAGGGTGTATCTGGAACAACTACGAGTGGAATCTTCTATACCAGGAATTTGTAGGACTGCTTCAGTATAGCCGAAATATGGTAGATCTTGGCCATCTGCACACTCTATATGCAACATGTCAGCTAAGGGGTAAAGTACAGAATCTTTCATCTGTGAATGACATTTCAAGCTTACTGTTGAAACAGTTGAGCCTGTGTCGAGTAGTGACTTATAAACGTTACTATTCAAGTTTATATTAGTCTCGTTAGGTGCACCAAATAAATCAGGTGGATTATCTACGGAGTCTGATTTGGGACCTTCTACCTGTACACTAGCTATTTGTCCCTCAATGCTAGTGGTTTCTAGTTTTTTGATGAATGTTTTTTTATCAGTCGTGGACACTGCCTCTTAAAGTGCTCAGGTAAATGGCAGTAATGGCATAAGGGGTCATTATTATCAGTCTGATCATAGTTTCGACTGGGTGGTTTCGAAACTGAGGACCTCTGGCCTTTATTATAATCTCCCTGATTATTACGAGAGGAATATTGAGGTCTTTTATGAGCAGCGTCTGATAACTTCCTGACATCTGTCTGCAAGCTGTCCAACCTATGGCTAGGTTTGGCTATTAAATCCTTTAGCTCTGTATTGGCAGCATCTGATTTCTTACAATCTGCACTAATGGACATCTTGGCTGCTGGGCCAGATGCTCGGGAATCACTGGTGGAAGCACGTAGCTTGCCATCAGTCTCCACTATCCTTAATTCAAGCCTTAGTTTATCAAAATCTGTGATAGAATCAAATTTATGTTCTGTGCCAGCCCGTAATTCTGGCCTAAGACCAGACCAAAACTGTTCACAGAGCATTTCATTAGCATCCTTAGGCTCCACTTTACCAAGCTTTTTGGCTTGATCTAGTAGTTCCTCCAGCCTACTACTTCAAGTAAGTACATCTTCTCCTTGAGATTGAGATGCACAATAAAAGTTTTTCATTATATGACGCTTACGAGAAGCTAGCCCAAATGCGTCTTCTAATTTATCCAATATTTGAGGTACCCTGGCCTCAATGCCTAATCTCATAGATATGCGGGCTGCCTCTCCACGAAGAGATTTACGGACAGATTTTAAGATCTGTTGCTCTGAATAGCTACCATCTTTCATAATATAATCTACTTCGTATCTCCAAAGATCATAACTAGTGTCCTTTACTCCTCCAGAGAAAACAGAAATATTTAATTTCTCTGGGACTGTCACGTGAACCGATGGGGTAGGACTACTGGGACTGGACTTATCTGGCTCCTGCTTGACCAAACTAACGGTGTCAGGAATTTTACCAGATGATTTTAAGTGTTGCAGCATCCATGACTGCAATTCTTCGGGGTTAGATGCTTTTGGTTTTACACCCATTTCAGCGAATATTTTAATCAAACCCTTCCCCTCTTCGTCAGAAAAAGTGGCCATAATTTATTTTATGACGAACAGCAAGGTTATGACTAGTAGAAAGTTTTGAATTGATTAACAACGTAGTGTCAAAGCAATAGCTAATCAATTATAGTCTCATTTGGACTTCAAAAGTTGTATTAGCGAGAAGTTATGCGACTATTTCAAGACTATGTAAACAGTAATTACTCGTAAATGAGACTTATGAATACAATTTTGAATAGTTTTCAATCTTCAGTTAATTCAAAAATAAACATTGATTAGTTATGCTTGGTCGGAATGACGACTGCACAAGTGATAACTTTCAAATTAGTGGAACGAAATTTCCAATATAGTCTAATCCAAGAGAATTATGTGAAGAACAGCAAAATTTAAATACTGTAAAATAATGCTTCTTACAAATTAAAATTTCTATGAATCGAAATTTCAATCAATTATTCAACAATATCGAAATCAGAACTTTAAAGTCAATAATGTTACTTTTAAGTATCTAAATGCGCATGAATTGCGGATATTTAATGTAATACTGGTGAAAGTTATGTGCAACTACCGTCTGTCTTTTTTCTCTGAGACAGCAGATGCTATTATTATTCACATTCAACCACTTTTTTAGACAGTAAGTTATAAATATTGCATATACAACCGCAGTTTTTTTAGCTCCCGCCGTCACCGTAGGTGAGCGAAGGGAGCTATGGATTCTACCTCCGTTTTTTTTTTGCCTCTTCTTTTGCCTATAACTTTGTGAAAAAATAAGCTAGGATAACAATTTTTGGTATGTGGGTTACTTCCAGGTGGCTAATGGATGGGTTAAAATATTTTTAATCTGAATTCAATACGCAAGGTTGCAGAGGAGAAAATGATGATGTGACGGCGTTGGGCCGTTGGGCCGTTGGGCCGTTGGGCCGTTGGGCCGTTGGGCCGTTGGGCCGTCCGTAAACAATTCGTTTCCGGAGCATATCTCTGAAAGTACTTGTCCGATTGTCTTCAAATTTTACACACAACACCCCTAGGGGGTCTAGTTGTGCCTTTTGGGGTATTTGAACTTTGACCTACTTCTGGTTCAGAACTATGACCTATTTAGACGTTTTGACGCGCACTTCGTTTCCGGAGCAGATCTCGAAAAGTACTGGGCCGATGACAGTCATATTGCACATACATGTTCTCTAAGGTCCCTAGTTGTGCCTTTTCAGGTTTTTGGACCTTGACCTTGAAGTTGACCCAGCACTTTGACCTAATTTATAACATCGGTAAATCCGACTGAAAGATTTTGCGGAATATCATGAAAACCGCTCAAGATAGCTACACCATTACTATAAAACAAATTGTGAGGTTTCAGGAGAGGATGCATCTTGAAAAATTTCAAATCGATAAAATTAAAAATGGCCGCCTATCGGCCATTATTCACCTCGACAGGCCTGATATTGCGGAATATCATGAAAACCGCTCAAGATAGCTACACCATTAATATCAAATAAATTGTAAGGTTTCAGGAGAGGATGCATCCTGAAAAATTTGAAGTTGATAAAATTCAAAATGGCCGCCTATTAGCCATTATTCACCTCGACAGGTCTGATATTGTGGAATATCATGAAAACCGCTCAAGATATCTACACTATTACTATAAAACAAATTGTATGGCTTCAGGAGAGGATGTATTTTGAAAAAAATCATTTTGTCAAAGTTCAAAATGGCCGCCAATCAGCCATTATTCACTTTCACATGGCCGTTATTTGGTAAACAGTGCTAGATGGCTAGACCATTACTATAAAACAAAATGTGTGATTTCAGGAGAGGATGCATCTTGAAAAAATTCGACTCGATTAAATTCAAAATGGCCGCTTATCGGCCATTATTCACTTTCACATGGCCGTTATTTGGTCAACCGTGCTAGATGGCTAGACCATTACTGTAAAACGAAATGTGAGATTTCAGATGAGGATGCATCTTGAAAAAAATTGACTTGATCAAATTAAAAATGGCCGCCTATCGGCCATTTTTCACCTCGACAGGCCTGATATTGCGGAATATCATGAAAACCGCTCAAGATAGCTACACCATTAATATCAAATAAATTGTAAGGTTTCAGGAGAGGATGCATCCTGAAAAATTTGAAGTTGATAAAATTCAAAATGGCCGCCTATTAGCCATTATTCACCTCGACAGGCCTGATATTGTGGAATATCATGAAAACCGCTCAAGATATCTACACCATTACTATAAAACAAATTGTAAGGCTTCAGGAGAGGATGTATTTTGAAAAAATTCATTTTGTCAAAGTTCAAAATGGCCGCCAATCAGCCATTATTTACTTTCACATGGCCGTTATTTGGTAAACAGTGCTAGATGGCTAGACCATTACTATAAAAAAAAATGTGTGATTTCAGGACCCAGCACTTTGACCTAATTTATAACATCGGTAATTCTGACTGAAAGATTTTGCGGAATATCATGAAAAACGCTCAAGATAGCTACACCATTACTATAAAACAAATTGTGAGGTTTCAGGAGAGGATGCATCTTGAAAAATTTCAAATCGATAAAATTAAAAATGGCCGCCTATCGGCCATTATTCACCTCGACAGGCCTGATATTGCGGAATATCATGAAAACCGCTCAAGATATCTACACTATTACCATAAAACAAATTGTAAGGCTTCAGGAGAGGATGTATTTTGAAAAAAATCATTTTGTCAAAGTTCAAAATGGCCGCCAATCAGCCATTATTCACTTTCACATGGCCGTTATTTGGTAAACAGTGCTAGATGGCTAGACCATTACTATAAAACAAAATGTGTGATTTCAGGAGAGGATGCATCTTGAAAAAATTTGACTCGATAAAATTTAAAATAGCCGCTTATCGGCCATTATTCACTTTCACATGGCCGTTATTTGGTCAACCGTGCTAGATGGCTAGACCATTACTGTAAAACGAAATGTGAGATTTCAGATGAGGATGCATCTTGAAAAAAATTGACTTGATCAAATTTAAAATGGCCGCCTTTTCGGCCATTATTCATTTTCACATGGCTGATATTTGGTAAACCGTGCTAGATGGCTAGACCATTACCTGAATACTATAAAACAAAGTGTGAGTTTTCGGGGGAGGATGCACCCTGAAAATTTTTAACTTGCGAATTCAAAATGGCCGACAATCAGCATTATTTACCTCGATAGGTCTGATATCAGGTAAACCGTGCTAGATAGCTAGACCATTACTATAAAACAAAATGTGACGTTTCGAGAGAGGATGCCTTTTAAAAACTTTCGACTCAATCGAATTCAAAATGGCCGCCTATCGGCCACTATTTACTTTCACATTGCTGATATTTGGTAAACCGTGTTAGATAGCTGGACCATTACTATAAAAAAAAATGTGAGATTACAAGAGAGGATGCATCTTGAAAAAAATTGACTCGATCAAATTCAAAATGGCCGCCTATCGGCCATTATTCACTTTCACATAGCCGGTTTTTAGTAACCGTACTAGATGGCTAGACCATTACTATAAAAAAAAATGTGAGATTTAAGGAGAGGATGCATCTTGAAAAATTTTGACTTGATCAAATTCAAAATGGCCTCCTATTGGCCATTATTCACTTTCACATGGGTGATATTTGGTAAACCGTGCTAGATGGCTAGACCATTACTATAGAATGAAATGTGAGCTTTCAGCTGAGGATGCATCTTGGAAAATTTTGACTTGATCAAATTCAAAATGGCCGCCTTTAGGCCATTATTCACTTTCACATGGCCGATATTTGGTAAACCATGCTAGATAGCTAGACGATTACTATAGAATGAAATGTGAGATTTCAGCTGAGGATGCATCTTGAAAAATTCTGACTCGATCAAATTCAAAATGGCCCCCTATCGGCCATCATTTACTTTCACATGCCCAATATTTTGCAAACTGTGTTAGATGTCAGTCCATTACTATAAAACAAAATTTGAGGTTTTGGGGGAGGATGCACCCTAAGTTTTTAACTAATTTATATCGAATTCAAAATGACCGTAAATCAGCTATTAGTTAACTCGATTGGCCTGATATCGGGTAAACCATGCCAGATAGGTAGACCATTACTGGGATACTGATTAGGATCATTAATTTCAATGGAGGTTTGCAATCTCTGACAGACTGTCTAGTTCTTATCTTACTCTTAGACTGGGCTTCTTAGACCCAGTTGTCTTGCGTCTTGATTTTTGACCTAGACTAGGACTACATTAATAACCCTATACAAAATTGCTTAAATCAAATTCTAATTCGGAGCGGGAGCTTCTGGACTTATGTAGTCTTGTTTTTTTTGACTGCTTAAATACAGAGTTGAATATCAGCAATATTGTACAAATGTTCACAAAATGACGGAAACGACTAGTTCATAATATAAAGCTGGGGTTTAAACAACACAAGCTGGCTGCAAATTTCTGGCAACGTGATGAGCTGTCAGACAGCTGTCAAAGTTCCCCGTGATGTCAGTGAAACGTTTTAAAAAAATGTACTGACCACCACGGAATGTTCACTCTGCAGAGCCCACAAGTGTGCGGGTCAATAAATGAAGTCCGTATAGCGCGCTGCACACCGGCGTTTTGCTGTCAAATCACTGCGTCCACTGATGCGAGACTGTAGAAATTGAACAGGTACCACCGTCTTGATACTGAAGTGTGACAGATAGTTTTCACATTGCCTCCTCCCGCGGTTAAACGCTGTCTCCTGGCAGTATCACCAACAAACAATCAATGCCACGAGAATCACACGTTCCAAATAATGCCACTTGAAAAATGTCATAAGTGAAAAAAATCAAGTGAAGGTATAGACACACACACAAACCGCTGATCCGTTGCTGGGCGCCATTGTCACAGGGGACTGTCTCCAGGGGGTGGTGTGGTGATCCTCCGGTAAGCTCGTTTGACAGCTACCCTATTAGTGTTCAGTGGGTTCAATCAGCGGGGTGTAAACAACTCGTAACACTATATCTTCACATTTGGTCAGATGAACATTTATTAAGTCCGATCACATGAACGACCAAACCAATCAAATAAAGAACAAGAAAAGAAAACCTGCAAATACAAAATTAATGTCAGTAACAATACCGGTACAAGTTTGAGTTTAAATGTCTTATTTAAATTCATTTGTTTAAACATGGATGATAATTAAACTCACCCCACTTTAGAATTGGCAGAGTTCAGTGGCTGCCTAAGCCGCCGAACAGTCACACAAATCACAATATCTGCAGATAACAATATTAACAATTAAGAACAATGCAATAGTGACTAGAGCGATATAAATAAAAACTTAATAATTTCGCTTAGATAGTAATGCTCAACACATACCTAATTTCACTCCACCCATGACGCTGTAACCGTGAGCACTGGTGTTAACATGCTCACTCGTCGAAGGTTAAACGTGAAAGAAATTAACACTGAAGATTTGCTCCCTAACAGGATTGCAAATTGTAAATCACGGACAGGAAGTTGCAACAGGCTATTCACCAGATGTCGCTCATGACTTTCCAAAGCCATGACACCTGGTGAAAAAGCCTCTGCCACAAAAGTAATAAATAACTATTTTATTGCTGAAAAACGTCGGACGAAAAATGACATTTGAAAGAAATGTGGTATAAGGACCAAAAAAACCCTCTGTTTCCGATTACACTGTCTTCCCAAACTGGGATCTTTTTTCAATTTCAAATAGGGTAGACCTAAACCTAGTTTTTTTAGGTGGTCTAGAAAAACTTAATTTTTTTTATTTTACTTTGAAAAAACTGTAAAATTCCCAAGAAGGCTGTTCACACAAAAATACAGGTTGAAAATTTTTTATAAAAAATGTTTTTTTTTTTAAATTGTCATAAAAACTTCAGGGTCGGGGGTTGATGGGGTAACGTTAGACTAATCAGAAACAATTTTTTTTTGAGGGGGGGGGGGGGCTAACCCTAAGTGACTGGCATGGAGTGATGGACATGGTAATAATCATCTCAGTCGTCTGTCATGACACTCACTCAGTCACTGTTGACGGAGTCTGACTGACTGAGCGTGAGTGTGGATGTGAAAGATAATGGAAGAAATTACCAGTTAGAATTCTGTCAATGAAATGTCAATTATGTTATTTCATATAAAATGTTCAAATGACTTAATTTTTTTTTAAATATGGAAGTTTTTAAATATACATACCCATCAGTGAGATTATCAGGTCAAATTCGTTTCCGATGAGCAGCAGAAGTACGTGAGCTGGAAGCACATGGAAGTCTGTTTACATTTGTCAGATTTGATTTTTGGCGGGAATGTTGTGGATCCGAATCCGATGATGACTCTTCGTTATTCTCTGTCTCAGTATCGGAATTCTCGCTTTCACTCTCCCCCAACTCTTCTCCTGAACTTTCTGAGTCTTCTTCCGATTCAGAGACATCGGCCCCACACATTAAATTCAAATAGTCAACTCGTTTTATCGATCGGCGAACTCTTTCACTTCTCACGCTGGTTGCCATGTTGCAAGGTGAAGGTCGCAAAACATGCAAAAGGCATGGTCGATCGGCAGTTCGCACATTGCTGATATTATCAAAACATTTATTCAGATAAAACTTTATTTTTCGGTGTTTACATCCCTTTTTAAGGTTTTATTTGAATAAAATGATGTAATAAACATGTCCATTATGAAAAATTGTGATTTTTTTCAATAAAAAACATTAAATAGCCCCGCTAAAGTCATCGTTCATATATGAACGATTTTCAATATGGCGGACGTTAGAGAGTTAATAATATGACCATATGATGTGAACATGGCCATCAACTAGAACTGCAAAATTTTTTAAATTTTTGTGCTCTGTATTCACCAGTTAGGCTAGATATAGAGACGAAATTCCTGATTTCTAATTATTGACACCATGTCAAAAATAAGAAATACGGGAATTTCGTTTACATCATATGGTCAGATTATAAAGCTAAAATAAAATCACCGATTTTTGGATGATTTAAGACCTGGGCATGTCCCTTTAATCTACAATAAAATACAAAATTAATATCTGTTCTATTTTGCAATATTTCAGATTAATTCGGTGGCTTATAGATTTCACGTATACCCCCACCTCAACAGTATATGCCAACAAGAATTGCAGTTGTTAAAAGAAAGGACATTTGTTCATGTCTGTGGCTCCTGAACCACTTCTCTGAGCTTCTTTCACTTTTTTTCGGATTGAATGGAATTAATGTTCTATGCTCTATAGGCCTATTGTTCCCCTGAAATGAGAAAATGCATGTAGATTCCCATATAACCATAATAATTATAAGGGAGGGGCTGCACGCCTAGTTATTTTTATTTGTACACTTTAAAGGGACTGTTCCAGGCTAAAATCGGTGATTTTATTTTGGCTTCTTAAAGGGACATGCCCAGGTCTAAAATCATGAAAAAATCGGTGATTTTATTTTAGCTTAATAATATGACCATATGATGTGAACATGTCCATTTTTTTTATTTTTGTGCTGAGCATTCACCAGTTAGGCTAGATATAGAGACGAAATTCCTGATTTCTAATTATTGACAGCCATGTCAAATATTAGAAACGAATATAGTACGTGAAGACCATCACCGTCCTAGTATGTGATAACCATCTCTGTCTGGTATGTGAATACACTATTTGCACGATTTTGCGCATAAGCAGGACTCCCAACTATATAGTTCAGTTTTAATCACTGTGTAGCGTGTTGTAATAGAAGTGTGACAGGACTCCCAACTACATAGTTCAGCTTTTAGTCACTGTAGTGTGTGGCGTGTTGCTATTGGGAAAGGTGTATACCATCTCCGTCCTGGCCGTAATAGGCCTGAAAACCATGAAGCGACTTGAAACCTCGCTCTGATCTTGGGCCGTAATAAGACTGTGTCCTAAGAGTGTAATAGCTCTAAATCCTGGTGAGAATCACCATCCTGGCTGTATAATTCAACCAACATAACGTAGGAATGTTTGAAGTCCGAGGGCTTATGAACAAACCTCTATCCTTGTCATGTATTCGACATTGAACGAGTTACAGCCCAACATTGACCGGAATTTGGTGGGTAGGCCTGCATCCTCTGTACCAGTTACATCGTAGGCAAGTATTGAATGAATGTTGGTAAGCACCAGCGATAGTGGATTCTGGCACATGAGGAAGACCAATACACTGATTTTTTGTCTATAGCACTCAAACATACTAAAGCCAGGCCTCGGGAGTTCGGGAACATCCTTTTTTTAGTTTGTTAAACTTTTCAGTACGCAGACACACACACATGGCCGGCATCGAAAGCCTGGTGAACCAACATCGTGCCTTGATGACGTTTCCCAGGACATAGTACAATAGGATCGATGGGTAGGTTGATGGGTAGGACATAACACATCTAACGGGGTAGACAGATCATGACCCTGGGCTAGTAGGTAGGCTAATCAGCAGTTCTTACAGGCAGCCACCCACCCCATCTGGTGCCCCTTTCCCATGGACCCTTTTGAAGAAGTTCCATTAAAGGTACATGCCTAGGGCTAAAATCATCAAAAAATCGGTGATTTTATTATAGCTTAATAATATGACCATATAAACATGTCCATAGACTAGAACTGTAAAAGTTTTTTAATTTTTGTGCTGCGCATTCACCAGTTAGGCTAGATATAGAGAACAAATTCCAGTATTTCTTATTTTTGACATGGTTGTCAATCATTAAAAATCAGTTTTGCACTTCTAGTCTATGGACATGTTCACATCATATGGTCATATTATTAAGCTGGGCATGTCTCTTTAACATAGCAAGAACCCCAGTTCATAAACAAGGGATGAGAGTAGGAAGAAGTTTCCTTTTGTCTGTACTTAAATTTTCTCCCACAAAAACTTTATGTGTACATTTTTGCAAAAAAAATGGCTTACAGCCTGAGCCTAATCTCAAACTATATGGACAACAGCTTCCTGTTGAAGAGCAGGGCAAATTTCTTGGTTTGTTTTTCGACAAGAAGCTCAGTTTTATTCCACACATCAAATATATAAAAGATAAGTGTAGGAAAGCATTACAATTACTACGAGTTATTCTCAACAAGGATTGGGGTGGTGACCGGACAACCTTACTGAGGATTTACCGGTCTCACATCAGATCCAAACTGGATTATGATTGTACTGTTTATGGTTCAGCGAGACGATCGTACTTAGCAGTACTTGATCCAATCGCGAACCAAGGTTTGAGATTATGCTCAGGGGCATTTCGAACATCACCCATCGAAAGTCTTCAGGTGGAGACCGGTGAGCCCTCTTTAGAGACTCGCCGGTTGAAGCTGAGCCTGCAATACTATATGAAAATGAAAGCAAATCCTGAGAACCCGGCATACTCGTGTGTTGTCAACCCTGAATACAAGAGATTGTTTAATAACAAGCCAGGGACTATACCTCCTTTGGGTATAAGACTCCAACCCCATCTGGAGGACATGGAGGTGGAGCTCGACGCAATTAGCGTTGTACGCTCACCAGAATGTCCACCTTGGCTTCTTCAACAGCCTAATGTACTTTTTAACCTCTCTGATCTCAGGAAGGGAGACACCTATCCCCTTGTCTTCCAGAGCATGTTGCTAGAGCTATTTTGTAGATTTCCGAGGCACCGGAAGGTGTATACTGACGGATCAAAGGAAGACAAGAGGACAGCTATGTCCTTTGTCTGTGATGATCATGAATTTAGCTGCCGCATCAACGACGAGGCTTCAATTTGCACAGCAGAGCTGTTAGCTATTGAAGCTGCCATCGAATACATCTGGGATAGTAGTGACGAAGAGTTCATGATCATCACAGACTCGCTATCTTCATTGCAGGCTCTTAAGAGTCAAAAACTCAACAACCCAATTGTTTCCAATATTTTGCATATGTGTCACTACTTGTCTGGGCACAAGGAAATTATTTTTTGCTGGGTACCCAGCCATATTGGA
Source organism: Flabesymbios commensalis (assembly GCA_964017125.1). NCBI lineage: Eukaryota > Metazoa > Annelida > Polychaeta > Terebellida > Flabelligeridae > Flabesymbios > Flabesymbios commensalis. Next base: position 6,971,122 of record OZ024911.1, on the reverse strand, counting down.
ATACAGGGCAATGAACGGGCTGATGTTTTGGCCAAGGCTGCCCAGGATAAGAAGAAACAGTTTTATTATATACCATATACTGATTTCAAGTACAACATCTCTGTCTACCTTGATGACATTTTGCAAGGTGAATGGAACATCAATGTCACCAGCAAATTGTTCGAGGTACAACCAATCATCAAGCGATCTTTTACACCAACGGAACGCCGAAGAGATGACGTTGTCTTATGCAGGGCCAGAATTGGCCATGCCCATTTCACAAACGGCTATTTATTGAGAGGAGAATTGCGACATATGTGCTGCAATACTCGTCTCACTGTAAGACATGTCCTTCTCAGTTGTGCGAAATATGCGCACATCAGAAGGAAGTATTTTGCATTTAATTCCTTATTTGAGCTATTCAGGGACACCCCTGCTGGTTTTATTATTCAGTTCCTTCGGGAATGTAACCTATATTCTATGTTTTATTTATTAGACTCAGACTTGTAGTTTTTACACAATCACTCCAATTTCATGGAGATATAGTGACTTGATAAGTCGTTCATTTTATAATAACTTCATATTTTACATTATTTATACTGATATTTTTATACTCATTAAACTGTGTTGTAGTGCAGGCGCTACAACATGTCATCAGACTCGTTACATAGAGGTGCCAGGAGCATCGTCATCTTATCATATCAAACACTTTAAACTGAATATTTTAGTACGATCATACTTTTATTGGCTTTAACTATACAATATGGGATATTGTAATACCTGGAATTTTCACTTAAATGGCCATACGGGCCGAAAAGTGAAGTAAAGCAAATATTTTACTTACTTACTAGAAATGTACCACAACAAATCTGGGTGCATTTTGGTGCTACATTAGCCAGATCTAGCTTCTCATGATCATGTGATTGGTTGGTGCACAGCACTTGAAGCAAATTCTACACTATTTGAAGAAACTTTTACGCTCTTCAAGATTCAGTTTTGTGTAGACGACACTGCACCTTATAGTTGTCTATATTTGACATACGACTCTGCACTCGAGATGAAGAAAATCTCGTAGTTTTTTTTTTTAGTTTGTGATATACAGTTTGTGCTGTAATAGCTGTTACAGCTTTCCTTGAAAAATGTACAGAAACTCTCTTTAGCTTTCAATTCTATAGTTTATTCTGTAGCCTAGTGTCATTGACATTAGTTCCTAGTTGCCTATATATTGGTTGTCAGCGAAGAAGAAAAGTGAGAAAACTAAAAATGAAATAAATAGGAACTATTAAGTAAAAAGTTTGATTTACACTCAATAGTCCTACATTACTTACTTACTTCTCACAGTCATGCCAATAATGAAAGTCTAAGGTAAGTAAAATCTATAGCCTAAGGTAAGGTAAATCTTACAATGTCTGGGGATGTCTGGGGGTAGATCCCCTAGACATGCCCAGAACCCCTTATCGGGCGAGCGAAGGAAAACACTCAATAACCCACCATGCCCTATCACCCCCACCGTCAGATCATCATCTGTACATCATTTCATCTGATCAATTAACTACAACGTTTTTATCGTATTACAATGTCACTTAAAAGACCTTTTGTGCCGAGAAGTGATGTAAAGCAATGATTTATTACTACTACTACTCAAAATCAAAGGTATGTTTTGGTTACAACATAGATAACAAGTTTCTAGATTTCACTGATAAAGTAAAATATATAGCATAGATGTATGAGTAAACTGACAAGACTGCAGTTGTATCACAAGAAACGACAATACACACTTTAGGATATCAATGTAAATACTTTAATATTTCAGGTACTATTATAGGTGTCAACCCAAGTGGGGGTCAGATTCCGACAGACTCTGACAGTGCGCTCCCCCCAATCGGATATCAAATTACCAATTATAAAAACTAAAGGCATTTATTCAAATTTCACTGATAAAGTAAAATATATAGCATAGATGTATGAGTAAACTGACAAGACTGCAGTTGTATCACAAGAAACGACAATACACACTTTAGGATATCAATGTAAATACTTTAATATTTCAGGTACTATTATAGGTGTCAACCCAAGTGGGGGTCAGATTCCGACAGACTCTGACAGTGCGCTCCCCCCAATCGGATATCAAATTACCAATTATAAAAACTAAAGGCATTTATTCAAATTTATCCTCTGTGTCAAACGACGGAGTAACACATAGGCCTACAATTATTAGATGACAGCGTACCGTGAATATCAATTTCGTCGCCTAATTAAGCTGTGGACTTGTAGTAGAAGATGAGTTAGCTGAAAAAGTTATGCTAAATTCATTATTTTGACTGTGAACTTTTTGCAATCAGTCAATAAACTTAGCTGCCAAAACATTATTTCTTACTTAATCCCCAACAGCAAAATCAAGAGGAGCGTTTGAACTGAAAAATGGTAATAAGGCCTGCTCTGCCTGCGTACTTGAAATATCCGCTATGGTGACAGGTGTGTTTTGTACATTATTGTTCATAGCAGTAGGGGCTATATTTGGTTGTGGCCCAAGTTGTTTCATGAATTCCTTGGTCACAACAGCCACCAGAGATTCGATGTCGGGAGGGTCGGGAGGAGATTCAAAGCTACAGAATTTCAGGGTTTTGGCCAACCTGGGGGGGGGGGGGGGATGTCACCTCCACGTCATCCCCCTGGTAACTTCTTTTTAGCTCCCGCTGTCACCGTAGGTGAGACAGAGGGAGCTATGGATTCTACCTCCGTTTTTTTGCCTCTTCTTTTGCCTATAACTTTGTAAGAAAATAAGCTAGGATAACAATTTTTGGTATGTGGGTTACTTTCAGGTGGATAATGGACAGGTTAAAATATTTTTAATCTGAATTCAATACGCAAGGTCGCAGAGGAGAAGATGGTGATATTACGGCATTGGGCCGTTGGGCCGTCCGTAAACAATTCGTTTCCGGAGCATATCTCTGAAAGTACTTGTCCGATTGTGTTCAAATTCTACACACAACACCCCTAGGGGGTCTAGTTGTGCCTTTTGGGGTATTTGAACTTTGACCTACTTCTTGTTCAAAACTAAGACCTATTTAGACGTTTTGACGCGCACTTTGTTTCCGGAGCAGATCTCGAAAAGTACGGGGCCGATGACAGTCATATTGCACATACATGTTCTCTAAGGTCCCTAGTTGTGCCTTTTCAGGTTTTTGGACCCCGAAGTTGACCCAGCACTTTGACCTAATTTATAACATCGGTAAATCCAACTGAAAGATTTTGCGTAATATCATGAAAACCGCTCAAGATAGCTACACCATTACTATAAAACAATTGTGAGGTTTCAGGAGAGGATGCATCTTGAAAAAATTCAAGTCGATAAAATTAAAAATGGCCGCCCATCGGCCATTATTCACCTCGACAGGCCTGATATTGCGGAATATCATGAAAACCGCTCAAGATAGCTACACCATTAATATCAAATAAATTGTAAGGTTTCAGGAGAGGATGCATCTGGAAAAATTTCAAGTTGATAAAATTCAAATTCCAAATGGCCGCCTATCGGCCATTATTCACCTCGACAGGCCTGATATTGTGGAATATCATGAAAACCGCTCAAGATATCTACACCATTACTATAAAACAGGAGTACTAGGATGATTGCTAGTAGTAGTACTTTTCGCCCCCATCTGGGGAGGGTCATTAGGGATCTGTTCCGTCTGTTGAATGCTGTGTACGGCATTGTACGGAAGCACTAGTCTACAGCAATCATCCAAGGGCAGCTGCAGCCTCCTCGTATCTGGCTATAATCTTCGGGCGGATTGGCAGTGGTGTACCCTGGATCCTCCGCTCAACAGCGGAGCCAATGCAGCACCCGCATCAGTGCTGGCGCTGATGTAGGCCGTGGTAGCCTTAAATAACCTGCAATAGCGTGTTTAACATTAGGTCTCTCACGTGGGATGAATGGAGTTACCCAGAGAAAGTGATCCTTCCTATTGTTACTCTGGGGACTATCCGACCCGAGGATAGCGGAGCTGCGCGAAATGCCACAGAGTTTCATCATTAAATTGTACAGCAAAACTCAAGTCTCCGGCCGTCTGGGCATGTCTGGGGGTATATCCCCTGGACATGCCCAGAACCCCTTATCGGGCGAGCGAAGGAAAACGCTCTCAATAACCCACCATGCCCTATCACCCCCACCCTCACATCATCATCTGTACATCATTCATCTTATCAATTGACTACAACGTTTTTATCGTATTATAATGTCACTTAAAAGACCTTTTGTGCCGAAAAGTGACGTAAAGCCATGATTTACTACTACTACTACTATAAAACAAATTGTAAGGTTTCAGGAGAAGATGCATTCTGAAAAAAATCAACTCGTCCAAGTTCAGAATGGCTGCCAATCGGCCATTATTCACTTTCACATGGCCGTTATTTGGTAAACCGTGCTAGATGGCTAGAACATTACTATAAAACAAAATGTGTGATTTCAGGAGAGGCTGCATCTTGAAAAAATTCGACTCGATAAAATTAAAAATGGCCGCTTATCGTCCATTATTGACTTTCACATGGCTAATATATATGGTCAACCGTGCTAGATGGCTAGACCATTACTATAAAACGAAATGTGAGATTTTAGATGAGGATGCATCTTGAAAAAAATTGACTTGATCAAATTTAACAATGGCCGCCTTTTCGGCCATTATTCATTTTCACATGGCTGATATTTGGTAAACCTTGCTAGATGGCTAGACCATTACCTGATTACTATAAAACAAAGTGAGTTTTCGGGGGAGGATGCACCCTGAAAATTTTTAACTTACGAATTCAAAATGGCCGACAATCAGCATTATTTACCTCGATAGGCCTGATATCAGGGTAACCGTGCTTGATAGCTAGACCATTACTATAAAACAAAATGTGACGTTTCGAGAGAGAATGCCATTTAAAAACTTTCGACTCAATCGAATTCAGAATGGCCGCCTCACTTTCACATGGCCGATATTTGGTAAACCGTGCTAGATAGCTAGACGATTACTATAGAATGAAAAGTGAGATTTCAGCTGAGGATTCATCTTGAAAAATTCTGACTCGATCAAATTCAAAATGGCCCCCTATCGGCCATTATTTACTTTCACATGCCCAATATTTTGCAAACTGTGTTAGATGTTAGTCCATTACTACAAAACAAAATTTGAGGTTTCGGGGGAGGATGCACCCTAAGTTTTAAACTAATTTATATCGAATTCAAAAAGACCGTAAATCAGCTATTAGTTACCTCGATTGGCCTGATATCGGGTAAACCGTGCCGGATAGGTAGACCATTACTGGGATACTGATTAGGATCATTCATTTCAATGGAGGTTTGCAATCTCTGACATGCTGTCTAGTTCTTATCTTACTCTTAGACTGGGCTTCTTAGACCTAGTTGTCTTGCATCTTGATTTTTGACCTAGCCTAGGACTACATTAATAACCCTACACAAAATTGCTTAAATCAAATTCTAATTCGGAGCGGGAGCTCCTAAACTTATGTGGTCTTGTTATTTATGCTTTTATAGACACTGTGGTGTAGACTAGTGCAGGCGCTACAACATGTCATCAGACTCGTTACATATAGGTGCAAGGAGTACCATCATATTATCATATCAAACTTTTTAAACTGAATAATTTAGTGCGGACATGCTGTTATTAGTTTGATCTTTCTTTACCACTTTTACTATACAATATAGGATATTGTAATACTAGGAATTTTCACTTAATTAGCCATACTGGTCGAAAATTTAGTAAAAAAGACATGTTACTTACTTATTTTGGTCAACCTGATGACTACGTCTCTGCCTATTAGGAAGGGAAACCAATTGTGCCGCATTAGCTTCGACATCATCAGACTCTGAAGCAGTAGAACTAGCAATAGGTGCAGGTTTAATACTCTTTGGAACTGATTCCCGTAAAACCACTGGTACCACCGAAGAGGGGATAGCCGCTATTCTCGGGCGTTTGACGGGTGATTTCTTTGGCATCTACAATACAGAAAACTGACTGAATAGAAAACACTGAAGATAAAACTGTCAAAGTAGTGCACCGTGATGAGTGTTAAAACACCAACAATATAAAAATTGAAAATTTGAAGAAAGTTCCTAGTACCCACATATTGTTTATCGAACCCAAATACTTTTGAGTTTTCAAATGTAATGACCCCTCATACAGATTTATTGTGTAAAAAGTTAGCGCAATACATAGAACAATCACTTAACCGCTATAGGCCTACCTTGTATATATTTAATTACTGTATCATACATGTAACCATTATGAAAACTTCATGTCATACTGTTGACCAGTCATTTTTTTATGTAAGGATCATTATATTTCCTCTAGTATGTTGTATTCATACTGACGTTGTATTTACGTTACACTCCGTGCCCCACAAAGGCCTGAGTAATAAAATATTGTATTGTCATTGTTTTTATTCTATTTTGCGATAAAATAACTATAAAAGTCAAGATTTGAAAATGTTTGGTTTGAATTTAAACAAGTATTGGTGATGTTGTGGACTGCTGTTGCGAGACAAAAGTCACAGAACTACATAATATCTGCTATACAACTTACAATATGGGAAGTGAGGTCTCTTAGGCACATACTTTAACAAGGAATGATGGAATACTTCCTAGTCCCCTGTGTGGTAGAATAGGGTTAAATGAGGCAGTGCTTTTCGCAGTGGCTTTACTAGCCCTATTTTTTGCAGTGCCTCATTCGAATCGGTGCCAGACTGAATCCAACTCTTTCGCCTTTCTTCGGCGCTGTCCAGATCTGTATAAGCGCACTCGTTGAATTTTTCATTCCCTGCCCAATTGTGCAGATTGCTGCAGTGGTGCAGTACCGCCTTTCCACTGATAGAAAAATATTTAGTTAATGATAATTACAAATAAGGGTGCACATGGGTTAAAAAACTAATCGATTGAACGACGGAACGCCTGTTCTTAGGGGCCGAAGATATAGGATTGCAGTTTCTAAATAGTGTAAAAAACATAAAACAGGCGAGCGAATAAAAACACTCTCAATCACCCACCATCCCCTATCACCCCCACCCTCATATCATCATCTATACATGATTCATCTCACCAATTGACTACAACGTTTTTATCGTATTACAATGTCACTTAAATGTCCATTTGTGCCGAAAAAGTGACGTAAAGCAATAATTTACTACTATTACTACCTTATTCAAATTGCTATTGACAATTAATAAACCATAGAAGCGTGTAAAATATGGTATTATGACAGGGTGATCAATTTTATCATCACCTTCCTGCAACAATACACCAGCTCCCACATCACTAGCATTTACAGCTAGCTTAAACTCTTTATCAAAATCGGGTGCACACAATACCGGTAAAGAAGGTAAAAGTGACTTAGACTTAGCAAAAGCATCTATACATTCACATGAAAAATTAAATTTATTACCTTTCTTGTGCAACTGCGTCTTTGGTGACACTACACTAGCCAAATTCTTACAGTAAATTCTGTAATGCCGATCATTCCAAGATAACGTCTTAATTTTTTCTTGTTTGTTGGATTTGGAAAATCTAAAATAATAACTAAAGTTATTATCGATAATCAGTTCACACCTAGGACATTTTACTTGTTTTTTTTATCTCGGGGAATCCTCTTCTGTTGTGAATACATGTACCGCAAGATAAAAATCCTTTAGTTACAAGATGATTAGATAAAGGAATTAAACTGAAAAAAAAATGTCATAATAAACTCTATATCCTTGAAACTGAATGCATGAATATATGCTGGTCACCACATCATAGGCCCGATTTCAGAGTGGTGTTGACGCTTGCCAGTATATACATCAAAATTGAGAGTATAGCCACTGTCACCCACCATGCCCTATCACCCCTACCCTCACATCATCATCTGTACATCATTCATCTCATCAATTGACTACAACGTTTTTATCGTATTACAATGTCACTTAAAAGACCTTTTGTGCCGAAAGGTGACGTAAAGCAAAGATTTACTACTATAGCCACTGTCTATTTCAGGCAGCACCCAAAGTTTAAAACCAAACCCAACAGGTTTGATGACAATGAACTATCAATCTGATTCCGCACCGACTCTTTGACCTCACCATCCACTCATCAACCAACACATTAACTGTAACGTTCAGTACAGCGTCCACATATGTAGGACAACAGTGGGGACAGCTTGTCCAGGTATCAGTATCATCACAAGTGGGATCCGAGAAATAAAGCATAGGCGCTAGTTGATATAGCTTTGTACCATCTTTGAAGTGTCTTTCTGCAAAAGCTACAGTCCCTCCGATGGCTTTTAATGGACACGTAATAATATTAGGCTTAAGTTATATCAATACATAAAATTAACAAAATGTTCAAGCTCCAATCAGAAGCGCTGGTCGTGGTATCAGTTCAGATAAATACTGCCAGCTGAATGCTGCCAGAGGACAATTAACAGAGCATATAATTAGGGTAAAAAAACTTAAGTTTGCGGTTGACAAGGCATGAAGTGGTTCCTCTCCATTACGTCGCTGTATTTGAGACATGCTGTCGACTGCGCCACAAGACGCATAGCTAGAAATAAGTATTTTCAAATCCGATTTTAATATTTAATTTATTAAAAATGCTAAATTGTCACACCTTATTCAAACTGTCTGGGGGTAAATCCCCTAAACATGTCCAGAACCCCAGAGGGTGGGTGTGATAGGGCACAGTGGGTTTATTGAGAGCGTTTTCCTTCATAGGCCCGATAAGGGGTTCTGGGCATGTCTAGGGGATCTACCACCAGACATGCCCAGACGGCCGGAGACTTGGGTTTCGCTGTGCAATTTAATGCTGGACCACCGTGGCATTCCGCGCAGCTCCGCTATCTTCGGGTCGGATAGTCCCCAGAGTACCAATAGGAGGGATAACACCCTCTGGGTAACATTCATCCCACGTGAGAGACCTAATGTCAAACACGCCGGTTATTTAAGGCTACCACAGCCTACACCAGCGCCAGCACTGATGCGAGAGCTGCATTAGCACCGCAGTTGAGCGGAGGAACCAGGGTACACCACTAGCAATCCGCCCGAAGATTATAGCCAGATACGAGGAGGCTGCACCTTTCCTTGGATGATTGCTGTCCCCGCGCGGCATGTACTCCGGAAGGCATGTCGCTCACTCGTGGTGCGTGGGGGGGGGGGGGGGGGGGGGGGCTGGGGTTAAGTCAGTTAATGTAAAGCTTCCAGAAATGGAAGTGGGGTGGTAACTTTCATTCGTGACTCGTCTGGATAGGTGAGTGGAAGATTTTTAGGTTAGAATTTAGATGCACCGGAGTTCTTTAGTCGGTAATAAAGTTAAAGGTCCTATGCGGTTAAGAAGAGGGATGGTAAAGGTAGTCTAAAGAAACATATAGTAGGTCTGGGTAATGTTATAAAGGTGACCAGCGTTGGAAATAAGGTTCGAATTATTGGTTGTCAGCCCTACATTTCTGGTTGTCCGCTAACATTTTTGGTTGTCCTGACAAAAAGACCCAACTTGAAGAAATCGATGGTGCCATGACTGTCGCATTGTGTGAAATCAGTTTTGACACTGTGACTGACCATCTGAGCTTCTAATGTTCAATACTGCCTGGCACAAATAATCAACGATGCAATGTAATACAAAAATTATACGAATTCAGTGACAAAACAACTAATAAAATTAAAACCATGATAAATTTCATACAGGGACATTAGACTAAACACCAGTGAGTATAATGCTAAAAGAAGATACCATTTACCATCCGTTACAGCCTTTGTAGGTCAGAGAGGCCTGTTGACCGTTTTCGTCAGATAGCTTCAGTAACGATTTTTTTCAAGTGTTTTTATTACTATAATATAGTTATAAAGTTAATTTCTTATTTTGAACCTTATATATATATCTGTATATTTGTTATTATTATGAAATAGTTGAGAATTCATGTCATCATTGAAACCTTCCGTAATAATTTAGATTTTCAAGTCCTTTCTTTACTATATAATTTATCTAAAGTTTCATTCCTTATTTAAAACTTTCAGCGTAAATTCCGTTATTAAGTAACATTATTACTATAATTAAGTCGAGGATCCATCTCATCGTTGAAACCTTCAGTATAAATATGCATTCCTTATTTTAAAACCTTCAGCGAAAATTCGGTGATTAAGTACCATTATTACTATAATATAGTCGAGGTTCCATCTCTTTATTGAAACCTTTAGTATAACTTTAGTGATTAAGTAACCCACCATTATTACTATAATATAGTCGAGGTTTCGTCTCTCTACTAAAACCTTTAGTATAAATTTAATGATTAAGTAGCCTTTCATTATTGCCATAATATAGTCGAGGTTTCATCTCTTCATTGAAACCTTCAGTATAAATTTAAGTGATTACGTATAGCCTAGAACCGTTATTACTATGATGTAGAACTTTGAGGTCTCATCTCTTCATTGGGACCTTCAGTAAAAATTATTTGTTAAAGTGTTTGCATTACTATTATAATAATAATAGCTTTATTTCACAAGGGTAAACCCAAGGAGCGATAGCTCATCAATCTTGGAGCCCTCAACATATATACAAAATACAAATAAATATACAAAATATCAATATTTAAAACAAAATCACATTTATGTACATGTGATGACATATACACACATGTATATGACATGCCATGTGACAATGTATATGTTAAATACAGACAATGGCTACAGATTAAAAAGAAACATTATTAAAATAATATGCCAAAGAAGTTTAAAACAAAATCACGTTTTGCTGGCGATGGTATATGATATATGAGATTACATACAATAATTACACACATAAGCTAAATGGCCCACAGTAAAGTTTGCATTGACTGTTTGATACATAAAATACATAACTTGCAGAATGTAACATAATATGAAATAGAAAACTAACTATTTTGTACATGCTCTAATAGTAAGTTATGGTACCCTATTTAAATCTGGACAAAGATTCTGCATATGTCTGATATCATTGGGAATTGAGTTACATATGTTAACACCTAGGTATGACAGGGATTTAGAATGTGCTCTTAGAAGATAACATTTATTCTGAACAGAGGATCTGAGGCTATAACTTACACAGTCTGTTACATTTGTAAACAAATCTTGAATATATCGTATCCCCGGGCATAAACGTGCATGCACTTATAAGTGAAAATCGACTGTTTTAGGCATGGCTCCAAAAATATTCTTGTTCGTTTATAAGTGCATGCACTTATATTCGAATACTACTAAGTTATCATGTTTGATCGTAAGCACACACTACATTGTTATTTTTATTTATTAACGGGTAGACATTAAGAGATAATTGCTCCATAATATAGATATGTGCTGACAGTTCAAACCGTCGAAGTGTGTTTGCATGGGTGTAATAGCTGAAAAGCCTGGACAAATAAGGTGTGATATGACAGTTCAGCTGGCGTCAACACTTATTATCTGGAGTCAGTCCCCCAGGTTAACTTCAAAGTAACAGTCGGTAATTACTAACGTTAGCTTAGTTTACTTTGCATTGGAATAAATCAAATAATTACGATTTTAAAGAATTTGAGAAAATTTAATGTTCGAAATACTTATTTTCAAAAACTAAGTGCACCTTCAAATATAAGTGCATGCACGTTAATGCGCGGGGATACGATATGAAGGTGCTTGGTCTGTTTTACTTTTATAAATCAACAATATATTTAATATAGTTAAAATTGCATTATGTTAAGCCTTTAGTGTAAATCCGGTGTCTATGTACCCTTACTGCTAAGCCCTATAAAAAAACCCCGAGGTTTCATCTCTTCCTTAAAAGCTTCAGTTGAAATACTATTGGGACAGTCAAGATGTTAAAGCGGCACGATCTCTTCATTGAAACCTTCACTAATAATTTATGAAATGAAAACTTCTATAGCGCCTAACTCCTCAGCAGGCCGAGCTCAGAGGTGCAATCCATCCTTATCAAATTCCAGTCCGAGAAATAAGCATGCGTTAGAGTGGTGTGGTAGATGGCAACGAACGCCGCAGAAAAGTCAAGTAAAGTCAAAGCTGTGACATTTGGCCCTAGTCAAGAGAAATTGAGATGTCATTGTGAACTCTTAACAAGGCTGTCTCAGTGGAATTGAATTTTCGGTAGGCAGACTGCATAGGATTGTTCAATTTGTTGGAGTTTATGTGAGCTTGTAAACGGCTGGAAACAACTTTTTAAATAATTTTATAAATGAAACTTAGATTGGAGACTATAATTTTTAAGGTTTTTAACAGGAAGGTTTGATTTCTTTAGTACATGTGTGACATGAGCCTCTTTGAATGACAGCAGGAATGTTCCAGATTCTATAGATAAACTAATTATAGTTGTAATGGGTTTAATTGAAATATCCAGCGAGTCTTAGGATGTTAGTTGGAATCGGACCAAGGTCACATGATTTTGATGCAGACTTCATAATGATCTTCCTGACCTCGTCCTCTGATGCTGGTTCTAAATTGAAAAGTTTATTTATTCGATGATAGGTAGCGCTATTGTAATAATTATTTTCGCGAGATTCTTGAATTATTCTTGAACTACCATTGCATACTGAACTTCTGGGTGATGTGTTATTACTTATGGCACGTATTTAATGTGAATTACTATTATCAATAGTATATTGCGTTCTGTGCATCAGCTTATCGATTGTTATTTCTATAATTTATTTTCTCAGAAATAGCAGGATTCGATTATTTTATTGTATCCATTAGGGCCTACTTTATTTTCTGTTTATTGTATCTATTAGGCCTACCTATGCCTATTGTATAACGTTGTAATAATGTTATCTCAATGTTACAAATAACAAGTAGTAGGAAATCAGCTAAGATAAGTATTCTATTTTATTTTTTGATAACCGAAGCCAACAATTAACAAGGCCCGTCTGCAACGGAAATAGGCCTCAGCCTCTAATCATCGTTTAAAAGTGAAAATCATTTCTGCCATTATTGAACGTGTTCAATGATCCACCTATCTAGCACAGATTACTGTGTATATTACAGATATTGAAGTTACTGATGGTCGCAAGTAATTTGAGAAAGTTGCAATTAAGAGGGTATTATATATATATCCCTCACTGAAACCATATATTTTGTTTTCTAGTATATATTGGACTGGTATAAACGGAATTTTTTTTCCAAGGGCAGATGTGGGAATGCTGCGAATAGACTTAATACCTTACCAGTGTTGAATTTAGTTGGCTATTTTAATTCTGTCTTTTTCTCTACCAAAAAAAAACGATCTTAATCCTAAAAAGTGATCCTTTTTTCGCGCGCGGCTGCTTTAAAAGTATTATCATGGGGTTTCGAAAGGGGCGCAGCCCATTCGCCGTGAACGGTGATGGCACACGGTTGAAACAATGACTCACTTTGCTTCTCATGTGCACGTTTCAAAAACTTTCATAACAATCGGGCCATTTTGTTTTTTGTCTGCCATCTTGAATTTATGTAAATTTGGACCAAATGTCCGGTACTTAAAAAAGGTGAAATCATATTATTTTTTTAATCAGAAAAGTTAAAGAAGTGTACAAATAACTTTTATCATCATGATTTTCCAAATTATGCCAATTTTGAAGGTTAGAGCATCTAGCTATCTGGCACGGTTTTTCCGGTATCAGGCATATTAAAGTTAATTATGGCCGATAATCAGCCATTTTTAATTTGATCAAGTTGAAATTTCTCAGAACATATCCCTACCTGAAACTGCACATTTTGTGTTATAGTAATGGTCTAGCTATCTGGTCTGGTTTTCCAGATATTACGCATATTAAAAAAATAACGGTCGAGAATCAGCCATTTCGGCCGCCATGACCTACTTTCTGTCCGAATCTTGCCCAATTTCGAGCTCATCCGAGCTATTAGTGAAATGGATGTATGGTATAAATTTTGGAGTGATACCTTAGAAAATGCTGAGTGAATCGCGTTAACGAGAAAATTTGTCGATCGGAAAAAAGTCAAGGTCATAGGGGTCACAAAAAGGTCAAATGTGAAATTAGACAAGCTTTACTCATGATTAACCTGTATGTGAAGTTTATTGTGCATTCCAGTTACGCGAAACAAGTTATAGCTGCTACAAGTGGCGGACAGACGGATGGACGGACGGACGCGCCTGGTGACGACAATAGACATCCGCCAAAACTTTGGCTGAGGCCTAAAAACGTATTTTTTCATTACTGGGGACTGAATCCGGTGTGAGGTTCACAAAATTTACATTGGAGGTTTCAATAAAGAGATAAACTGTATTGATAATGATATTTATTTTCATGACGACTTCGCTCATTTTTGTTTTAATCCCCGAAACAAACCTATAACCTAATCATAACCAAGATACCCTAAATAGTTTCCATAGAGCAGTAATGGATCTCATTCCATGTCAATGATGGTAATAAAAGGACATTATCACCAATTTACACCTTAGGTGTCAATGAAGAGATGCAACCTCTACTATATTATAGTGCTAAGAGCACTCCATCATTAATTTACTTTGGAGGTTTCAATTAGGCGATAAAACCTTTATTAGATTATACTAAGGAACACACTTGAACAATCCAACGAAGACATGAATCCTCAACTATATTATAGTACTAAGAGTAATCAAGCATTAATTTACTTAGGAGGTTTCAATTAGGAGATTAAACATTGACTACATTATAGAAGGAATATCACTACATGTTTATATCAAAAACTTGCAACTGAAAACAGCCTACTCAATCAATAATAAAAGATCAAACCAAGATATAAAACAATTCATTTATTTGGAAAGGACTTCATAGGCTTATGCGTGATATTCTAACCATATGACCGACTTAAAAACACTTGCATATCATGATTGTGAAAAACAGGTAATGAAGTATTAAATATATCAAGAAATACAAGTCTATGCAATAGAGAATATTATCCATAATTAATTTTAATTTTTATCAACATCTCAAAAATGCAAAACTGTAGCCACTTTTTTAGGCACTACAGTAATTGTGATGATAACATTATAATAGATAATATTAACCCAATTTGTGTAACTTTACCATGCAGGATACAGTCTTTACTTTCCAAATTGGCATACTTGGAGAAATACTAAGATAGATTTAAAACTAAAAAAATTAACTAAAAAATAATATATATATATAATCTTCAAAAATGTATTCATTTACTCTAGTGCATGTAACCAGAAGTCATGTAATAATTTTCTCAGATCACTGTTTTGGTTCAGTGTAATCTTTCATAAAACAATGTAACATACAGCATCGTCTTATAATAAAGACATTGCAAATGACTGTCAATTTTTTTATCAGTACCCAATAGTCCGTCTTCATTTAAAACAACAATATTTTCCAAATTCCAGTTGGTAGGTATCTTACAGGTTTGTGATCAAGATCACAGCTCTACAAAAACAAAATCGTGAACTGGATGGGATTGGGTTCAGTTGCGAACACTGAAAAAGTATTCCTCTAAGTTATTGACGCTGTTGAGAGGACAACAACAGACTTAACATTTGATACACATATTTGTCCTGGATTTAAATCATTTTAATGTGAATGACCTCTGTTTGACCGCTCAAGGTCACCCGAGGCCTGACAAAAGTAAATATGACAGTGTATACACAGGTGGTGTTTCTCATAGGGAGTAATAAAAATAAATATAGATACATATTTTTTGAGTTGAAGTCATTCAAGGATGATTGGCCTCCGTTTGAGCCTTCAAGTTCACCAGAAGGGGATGCTTAATATAATGATAGACTGATCTAAGCATTATTTTCTCTGTCTGCACCCTGTAATGCAATTTCCAGCTTGTTTGTATACAGGTTGATCTTTCGGCAATTCCATTTATGGATCATGAATTGTAAAAAAAAACAAAAATGACTTTGACTGAGGTGTGTGGCAGTATACTTGATGCACTGCAAAAAAGAATTAAATTGTTCACATATTGAAGTGTCCAGTCCATTCAGAGAAGATATCCTTGAGGAGCTGTAATTTGGACCACATTTATGTGAGTAGCCATGAAACAGGTCATGCCAAAATCTTGTGTTTCTCCAAAATCGTGGTTCACGGTTTAGAGTGTACTCATTCAAAGAGCAGCTAAAGTCATAAAATATTTCTGCAGGAGCATTTTCCATGTACTGAAATACAGATGAGTGTGCATCTTTTCTGCCTTCTGCACCATCTATTATGTGATAACCATAGCATATTCCATGGAGAGGGCAGAAATACAAAAGCAAATGAGACCACCCACGATGAGATACCTTAGTGTAATTTTTAGAGCATGGACCTGTTGGTATGGCATCATAGGTTGAAGAAGATTTCAGGTCTCGGTCATACCTGGGCATACTACGAAGCTTTTCTCCATGCCTTGTAAAATAATATGCTACCCCCGTTTCGGGATTGTATGATCCAGGCACAGGAACAGCATCTTGAGTAGGAGCATCTGTAGCATGGACTTGTTCAACAAATTGAATTAAATCAAACATGAAATTGAGAAATTCTTCTGTTTTATCAACAGTCCTAGCAGCCCCCAGTAGACTTCCAAATTCTGGGCAAACATTGTCAAACACATCAAGTGAATCCTGCTCTTGCAATAAAGCAATGCGGCGTTGTTTCAAATCCCCAAAATATCTTGGGTTTAAAACAGAAGACACTGGTGCATCAGTAAGAAGCAATATGAGAAAGTTTGCTAGCCTGTACATAATGTCTGCTGGGTAGCTTTTACTTATAAAGTTCCTCAAAATATCCAGAGTAGAAAGTTGATGACATGTAACTGTCAGATTCTCTAACATTTCTTCCACATCATTGACAGGGGCAGGTGATTCATAAAGCATATGGTGAACCAGTTCTCTAAGATATTCTCGAACAGATGAGACAAGTTCATTACGTACTCCAGTTACATAAGGCAGGAAGACGCGATCATATCTGCGGTGATTCACATGAACTGTTACCTCACTATCAGCAGCATCAAGAGTTTTTATGTTCATGTTGCGGTACTTGATGCCAATGTGGGTAGCATCACAGGCTAAATACTTGGGTTGGTTACCACACCACGGGTCACAGCTTTCGCTCTCACCATTTGGACCAATACTTAACCGAAAATCTATCTTCATTGAAGCAGCCCAGGAGAAGAACCAGTTCACAAAAGTGGATTTACTCATGAAATTAGAGGACATCGGAAAATGAGACTGATAAATTCTGGTAAATTCACTACAAAATCCAGAAAAATAAATCTTGCTGTTCAAAACACGACTCATAAAGTCATATCCAATTTCGTCACCTGCAGCAGTGTTCTTGGACCACATGTGTATATTGTCTTTTTCTCCACTGTAGGTAATGTTACACTGGGGAGATGAGTTTAAGCACTGTATTTTCATAACAGAGCACAAAACAGCTGCCTGAAATAAAGGAAAAAAAATCATAAAGTATACACATTCTAAATCATCTTATTATATCGAGTCATATTTAGGCTCATGTAAAATCATCCTAAAAAGTTTAATTTTCATCAAATTTTCGATACAAGTTTCCACCTTCTAAAATAGACCAAGGTATCCCAGAATCTTTAGCCACACTTTTTTTTTAATTGTGGTATATAAATGCAGCTTGTCAAATTTATCTAATATCAGAAAAAAATTATTCCTCAATTGAGCAGCACATGACATGCTAAGTGATCAGTGACAAGCTAGCTATTTGCAAAGACTTGTAAAAGCAGTTTTGGCTATTTCACCACCATGCTAAAGTTAAATGAATGTATCGGTTGAAGATATGTAATGTGTTTCATTACCTTTTAGAATCGCAAAACCATTCAGTGAATATTGATGCTCTACATTTATTAGCTATTTCACTTGACTTACATGGCGCATGTATAATGTCATTTTGTAATCCTCCACTGGTTCTCGTCCATCAGGTTGATCATCATTTATATATCCTGCCTGTGAAAAAATACATGTAGATACATACTGATAAATGATGTGTTTTATAATGAAGCATATAATATGTTTTTCATTACATTACCGAAAATGTTATTGCACTAGCATCGGTACCATCCGTATCAGAGACACCATAGCCACTATAACCGGTTGACTATCATCAGGGTGACTGAAAAAAGAAATGTGATCAGCTAGAAAATAAGGTTACCAATTTCTACTGACAATTGTTTATTTTGTTTTTATTTTATTTTTACAAAGAAAACTTACACCACATTGGCATTCCTCAAGATTACTTGGTTTTGCTGGATATAGTACATATCCCGTCAGTAAACCATTTTCTCTCTTGTAATCTGGATTAAGGTCACATATAAGATGGCGCTTTTGAACATTCCTTAAAAATAAAACCATTATGAAGTGATATACTTATACAATTTCATAACATCAGTAGTGCCAACTTGAGAATAAAAAAGGAGTAGGATGGACGCAGCAGTCGGCCACAAGAGTGCCCAGGAAGGGGGGGGGAAAGCCCAAGAGGGGGTGCCACCTCGGGAAATTTTAGTTTTACCACAGCAAATGGTGGCCTCCGGCGACTCCTTTCTATGATCTTAGCATTAAAGAATGATTGTCAAATTAATCGTGAGTAAGTTGGCAAAGTCGGGAGAATCACGAGAGGCCAGTTTTTGGTAAGAAATCGTGAAAGTTGGCACTACTGTAACATTTTGTCAAAGAGAAAGTAGAATAGTTCACTATGAGCTATTTGAAAGAGTAAAAAAAAACATTATTGACAATATACAATATTAAAACAAAAATACAACCCCATACACACAAAGATGATAGTGAAGCAGTTTTGGCCAGTTTCACCGAATACATATTGATGTTGTATAAGAGCCCTGCAGTTTCTTGAAGTTGTTAAATATCTGTTTTTTTTCAGAAAAAAATGCTGTTAATAATTGATAATAAATACATATTTTTTTTTAACATTTAAATACCACTTGGCTGGAAAATAGATAACACACCGAACACGTTCCAGACTCTGTTCATCAGAGGGCGGGTGAGTGCTATAGCCACCAAAGTTCCAAACTCCTTTTTCAACATCAAACTTCCCATTTGGAACCTTAAAAGAAAATTAGTGTAATAACAATACCACACTGCCTCCTATTAAAGACAAAACTCATTGTTTATGTGTGCAAATCTATGTGAGTACTTGAATTTGTTTAAACAAATTGTTTATGCCCAAATTTACCTTGTTTTAGCTATCATACAAGCAGCTACTAAATATCCACTATGATCTTCTTCATAAGTATTATTAATTAATTTTGATGCATGTGTGATTTTCAGTGCATTTTTTTAATAGTTTCATTATTTTTTCAAAATAACAGATTACAAGTTCGCAGTTCTAAAATAAGTAGTTACATTTTGAAATAAATCCAAATCTTCGACATTGTCTGTGTTGAGAATCTGAAGGTCCTCGTCAAACTCCTCATCTCCACTTGCATCCAGTTGTTCTGGCATCCACTCTTCCCGATGAGCCTTCATTATGCATAGGTGATTACAAATTGCTGTTGCTTCATGAAGACTAAAAAGTCTTTTGACACTTCGTTTCTTGTTATACCTTGCCTGGCACTCTCCATTAAGGCAGCGTATAAATTTACGTTCCTTGCACAGGTTCACTAAGGCACACGAAGAAGTGTTTCCCTCTTCACAAAGAACAGAAAATGATAAGGAGCGGTGTCGCTGCTCACTACTGTCTACTGGCACTAAACGTTTACCTGCTGAAGACAGAGCATCTTCAAATTTCATGTCAACACGGTTGGATGCGTCAAGATCTCTCTCTTCTGCAATGTTCAAGATAACACTTAAATTTTCAATCAGAAATCGAGAGTGCATACATGATGTTTCATCGTCGACAGACTGTTCTTGCATGCTAGCCATGGCATTCAGCATTCTGTAAGTGTTGCATGAGCACACACATATTGCATTGAGATTTCTTACAATTAGCTTGGAATGAACAAAAGCCTCTGATTGAAATGTCCCTGTGTCTTGACTATAATCGTTTAAAACAAAAATATGCACATGGGGTGAGAACTTACGCCACTTGATGACACCTGTGCTAAGTATCTTTGATACATAATCTTGATACATGGTAGGTCGGACAAGAGACATGTTTCTTGAATGCTCACTTCTTTGTAGCTCCTTTTGTAACATATCAACTGTGACCCTACTACGAGTCATAGTTCTCTTTCTCTTTGGAGGAAGGGGTGCACAGTCTGGTGATGACCTACAGTTATCCACTTGGATCGTTGTAGATTGCTCGGGATAACTGAGCGGAACACAAGGTAATTTGTCAAAGAAGATGTAATAAATAAGGGTGTTCATCTCTGTCCTTCGTTTCTTAACATTGAAATAAATAAGTCTGCTCCTAACAGATGTGGGGATGAACTTAGACTTTTCATTTCCCTCACTGGGCTGGAAAGCAATGTGCCTCATGAGGGAGACATCACCACTACCCTGCACTTTGTCTCCACGCACTGATGGATATTTACCCCAGTGAAAGTTAGGCACACAAGATAAAATCTCATACTGCTGCTGAAGAGTTATTTTGCCATCACTGTCGAACTGAAGATGAATCTTTGCCAAATTTGAAAGTCCTGAAGAAGTGGTAGGTGTTCTGTCAGTTTGATATTCAAGGAGATGCAGTTCCACATCTCTCTGGACAGGGACAGGGACGTCTGAGCAGTGAGTGTACCTTATACAATAGAAAAAAATACATTCAATTATGAGAAAAAACACCCAGGCAAGAAATTTGTTGTAATTTCATTATAGAGGCCTGTGTGACTAAAATTTGGTTGAGCTCAAAAAATAAATGTATGCAAAGATGACGATTCACTTCCTATTTCTACTGATGTTTGTTTTGAAAATACAACCAAAATATTTCAGTCATATAATAGCGCTATGAATAATGAACAAAAATCGTATGCAGCCGACAAATGATATGTTTCTACGAATTATGACATCTAGAGACATGGCAGTGGTTAAGTCACTAGCGCAATTTATTTATGGTTCTTTTTGATCGATTGTAACTCCGAGTATGTGGTACTAATTAGGTCGTGATTGAAATGGTATGAATTAAACAATATAGTGAGTTAAAATAAGCTGTAATGTTTTTGTGCGAGGGCCATGTCCTGTGTGAATGGCACAAATAACTATTATCCATCATTATTACTGTTATTACGTTGGTTAACTTGCACCAATAGTCAATATCAGGGAATCTCCGAGCTCATAGCGACAGTGCTTGCATGGTCACATGGCTCGAAGCTACCTGTTTCACGGATTGCCACATTGATTGTACTTGCTTGATATAATATTTAATTTTTAACATTGTCTTAAAATATACTCCAGTTATTGTGGCATAATTATGCACTTGTATATATTTTAGGGTTCTACGCTTCCCAGAGTGTTTTTTTGCTACTAAATATAATTACCATATTATTCATAGTAGCTATTTAATCTCTGTGGTTTTGGTGCGGGAAACAATATGATAAGACGATAAATATTTCTCTCATTTCCATGACAAATAAGTCTGTAATGACCTTCTTTCTGTCAATAAAATATCTGTCTGTCTGTCTGTATTAAACTAATGTGCAGCTGCAACTTTGTAATATTTACTCACATGTGGTCATATTCGTTGACTTTGGCATTCTTTTTCAATACTCTTAGCCACAAATACTGCAAAATTCCACTGTTATTCTCGGTTGATGTACATCTCAAACGTAATATTTGTAGCTGTTTTTTCATTGCAGCTATCTTTCTCTTATATGCAGTGGTGGTTTCCTGCCATGGTTGCCCTACTTGCTTATGAGCTGTAAAAAAAAAAAAAAAAACATACAGAGCTTTTATAAGATCGGGTGATTATCATCGCTTTCAAAATTACTGTTGGCCACGGTAATCAACCAATTTAAAGAAATCAATTGCTTGTAATTAATAGCAAACAAAACAAAAATGTAGTATAGAATAATTTATATTATTAAAACACATACATAACAAAGAAAATTAAATGTAGCTAAATAAAAATACATGAAGTGGTTGCCCTACTCTATCTCTAGAAGTCAAACTACAATGTAATACATTTTGTATAACAACACTGGTCAGTTGATATACCGATCAATTTCTATGCCTAGAAAGTACAACTATGGAAATAGATAATTACAATATCCATCAAACAAAATTACACAATTTATCGAGGCTATCATTAAAATGATAAAATGATAAAGCTTGAGATAAGCAAGAACAAAAACCCAATTAAAAAAAAAATAGGAACAGTCATTCAAATTGATTCAACTTTGTATACAATATTAAGCAGGGGCGGATCCAGGATTTAAAAAAGGAGGGGGCACAGGGGGTTCAGGGGCTCACCCCTAAGATTTTTTTCCAATTTAGGGTACTTTTTAAAGAATTTGGCGCAAAAGCGGTGTGCGTGCGCCCTCTGGATCCGTGCCTGTGAAGGGTCTGTACAGTAGAGATTTTATGTAATCTTCAATATATATGCACTTACACTCCCCTCTATTACCCCGTTGATTTATCAATTCAGATCTAGAGGCAATGTCATCAGAAGTATACACTCTATAAGTGGGTGATGACTTGTCCAATTTATCCTGGGTCTGAAAAAACCCACAATAGCAGCCACTCTCAAAGAGCCTAATCACAGTTGTCTCTCCATGTTTCAAGGACAACACATAAAAAACACCTTCAGTCATATTAGAATACGATGCCAGATCAAGGAGATTCTTCTCCAGCAGCTGAATGATCGGACTTTCTGTCGTACACATGAAACTATTGTACAGTTCCTCTTCCATCTCCCATTCAGTTGTACATGCCTCAAATACATGCTCAAAAATTTGATTTGCATCTGCAAAACATAATCAATGTATATTAAACCAAGCAGATTTGGGAAAAAATGCAGATCAGGAGAAAATTCTATGGAACAATAGTTATCACGATTGAAGGAATTACAAGTTTTGAAAAATTAACCCCCTGATAATATTTTAACTGAAGTGCAGTATGTGTGAAAAAACACCTGCCTCACAATATTCTACATTTCATGACACGTACTGAAATTATAGATAGGTCAAAAGAATTTTAGGGGTAAAAACAATAGTTGCAATTACTACTCACATGGCTCAGCATATAAATGGTCTGCATAGTTGTTTTCTTGATTGCTCTCCTATGAAATATAAAACACAAACACAAAATGTCCCTTGGAATCTGTGAAACTGAGGCTTCAAAATAAAGAATTTTTTAGATGCGTAAAAGTATAAAATATTTGTGCATGTATCAGTAGCTTGTACAGATTAAAAATAAATTTTAAAGCTGTCAAAATATAGAGGTGATTAAATATATCCAAATTAAGCAATTTATTTCTAATGATACATGATAATATATTCACAATTTAAAAAAATAATACTCATTCAGAATATAACACCCTCGCATATTTTAAATTAAGTTGAATAATAATAATGATACTTTCCCAACTCATGTGAGCAAAAGCATGGTACAATGTATAGGTTGGCAAATGCTGGACATTCTACTAGAACTTAATGTAATGTAATATGCTTGATGATACCTTGTATGCCTAATTATCTTTATTAATCTTAGCAACCCCCCCCCCCCCCATTTTTTTATCAAATGAAGCTCACTATTCCCAAATTACTAAACATACAGTACCAAATTAGGTTGCAAAAAATAATAAATGTTTATTAGACACTCAAGTGTAATATTGCTTGGCTAGAAAATGGAGTCAGTACATGTACTAACAAAAGATTCAATTTTACATCTACATAAACTGTGGGTAATTTTTGTAATGAAGTTCTTCTAAATAAAAGTCTCACTAAGGCCAGACCTTTATCAGACCTTTATCGTTAAATGGTTTACAGGTGAGTTTCTTGCAAATAAAATGTCTGACATTGGACAAAAAAATAGTCTGTTTCATTTTATGTTTTATTTTACAACCACTATTGATTTCATGATTGTTGGAATTTAAACTAAAAAAATGATTAAAAATATGTGCTATAACTGAAACATAATAATGCCAAACAAAACATAGAAGAGCATGCACTATCACATTCAGTGGCACATGACTGTAAGTTCTACTATAAAAAAATTAATAAGTTTCTGTTTTGCAGAAGTGTTTTCATCAAAAATTAAAAAAAGTTATTGCTTCCCATAAAAAAAGCCAAATGTTATTTTTATTGTGATTGCAGGTAAAAAATGTTGGCGATCCTGTAAACCATTTAATAATAAAAGTCTGGCCTAAATCCGACTGATTTTGATATAATGGTGTTGAAAATTGAACATGTTGAACAAAAACAAAAAAGTGAATGATTAAGTGAACATGCAAAAAAAGGGAATTTACGGTTGCAACAATGAAAAATCCTTGATATAACATGCATCACAACAGTTTGGGGGATACATGCAAAATTTGATAATGTTAGGATTTACCATAGTTACAGTTGTCTCTTCCTGTAAAAAAATGTGAAAAAATTTGATTGTCTGTGTGAAGAGAAAAGTTTCAAATAATAACCGAAAAAAGACGAGACGAAATACCAGCTGAACACAATGGTTAAATATGTAAGATAGCATTGCAAGACTACATTATTATCCTACACGTTATTCATTTTTAATACCATTAGGTGCTTCACTTTTTTATCATAATTTAAAAAAATGCATTTTTAAGGTGAAACATGTCTTCAATCAGGGACTTTTAAGAATGATTGGCCTTCATACACTGTCTTAGCTAGGATTAGACAAGTGCCCGTGTTTTTTTCTCAATTTTAGCATAACTGCCCGACAGTGCCCGTGCATTTCCTCCTTTATAGTGTAATTTGGACAATTTTTGCCCGTCTTTTTTACTTTATACCCATCCAAAAGATGGGTGCACGGGTCGCTGGCTAACACAGTGCCTACATGTAGACAAATCTAAATAATTTTCACTCACATGAAGCTGTGGATCGCGTCAGCAAGACACAACTTCAAGTGGGTGAAAATTGAATAACTTGGCACTTAGGGGGTTAAGCTCACCTGAACCTGGGCTGTGACTTCATGTCCGCTGCACTTCCTGGTGAATCATAGCGTAAACCACTTGTAGTAGAAACCATTGTGTATATGGTGCCTTCCTGTAACATTTATCACCATAGTTTTATTTCTAAATGTGAATAACACCAGTGACATATAAGTTAAACTAACACTAAACATAAATCACAAAAAGCATAATTAACCCTTATCATGCGAGATAAGACAAGAACTCTATCCCACTGCCAATTTAAATACAAATAAAATAAATATTCACATGCCGCTATTGGCAGGATATTGTTTAAGATGTTTGAAAAATATTGAATAAATATCCTGACTTTTCTCCTTCAAAATCTAAAAAGACAGGGTTGATTAGGGAGGTCAATTTTACATTATCAAACAAATTACCCAGTCAGTGAGTGGCGGGGCCTAGGCCTACACTTCTTGCCACCAACGGTCATCCCTAACGAAAACTCAAAGTGACTGTTGGCAGGGGTTGGCCGCTCATAGAAAAAATAGAGGGGGGTAGCCAAAAAAGAATAAATGAATCAAATATACTAAAGGTTCAAAATAAAGAATGAAATTTTAATCATGTTAACTATATTATAGTAATAAAAGTACTTAATAGAATAAATTGTTACTGAAGGTTTCAATGAAGAGATGAAACCTTGACTAAATTATATAGTAAAAAATCACTTAATCACTAAAATTACACTAAAGGTTTCAATGAAGAGATGAAACATCAATTACATTGTAGTAATAAAATCACTTAATCAGTGAATTTACATTCAAGTTTTCAATAAAGAGATGAAAACTTTACTATATTATAGTAATAAAATAACTTAATCGCTAAATTTATACCGAAGGTTTCAAGGAAGAGATGAAACCTCGACCACATTGTTATAAAGCTACTTAACCCTTAAACCGCTGACTATTTTTGTATAAACTATGGCGACCAAAGTTTTTTTTTCAATTCGAAACATTATAAATGTCTTAGTTAGTTCTTTCTGATTCATTTGAATACCTATGTTATCAGGTTATAGGGCTATGATCATTATAACTATTTTTACTCTTTAAGGGTTAATCAGCGAATTTATACTGAAGTACTAAAATAAGTAATTCATCTATAACTATAATATAGTTATACAAACACATGAACAAATAAATTGTTACCGAAGGTTTCAAGGAAGAGATGAAAAGTTGACTAGGTATATCCCAGTAATATGGAATGAAACTTCAACTATATATTTCAGTGATAAAGCGACTCAAACATTGAAATTCATACCGAAGGTTCCAATGAAGAGATGAAACCTCGACTATATTATAATCACTACAAATATACTGAAGGCTCAAAATAAGAAATGAAAAATAAGAAATAAAAACACTTAATGAAATAAATTATTACTGAAGGTTTCAATGAAGAGATGAAACCTTGACTACATTATATCTTAAAAAGTAAAATAAATCACTTAATCACTAAATTTACATTGAAGGTTTTAATCAAATGATGAAAGCTTGATTACATGTAGAAATAAAATCACTTAATCAGTGAATTTACATTGAAGGTTTCAGTGAAGAGATGAAAACTTGACTATATTATATGTTAATAAAATCACCTGATCACTAAATTTATACTGAAGGTTCCAAGGAAGGGATGAAACCTTGACTATATTATATGGTAATAAAATAACTTAATCACTAAATTTATACTGAAGGTTCCAAGGAAGGGGTGAAACCTTGACTATATCATAGGGCTTGCCGCTTAGTAATAAGGGTACATAGACACTGAATTTACACTAAAGGAATATTAAAATAAGGAATCATGCAACATCAACTATATTAAATATATTGTAGTAATAAAAGCACTTAAACAAAAAAAACTGTTAGTGAAGATCTCAATGAAGATATGAAACTTCGACTACATTTTAGCAATAATCATAAATGGTAGGCAATACTTATATTATACTGAAGGTTTCAAGAAAGAGATGAGACCTTGACTATATTGTAATAAACATGGGTAAAGGTACTTAATCAGCTAATTTATACTGAAAGATTAAAATAAGGAATCCATCTTTACTACAAATATAGTGAAGGTTCAAAAGAAGGAATGAAAAATAAGAAATAAAAACACTTAATGAAATGAATTGTTACTGAAGGTTTCAATGAAGAGATGAAACCTTGACTACATTATACAGTGAAAAAAGTAAAATAAATCACTTAATCACTAAATTCACATTGAATTCACATTAAATATATTGTAGTAATAAAAGCACTTAAACAAAAAAAACTATTAGTGAAGATCTCAATGAAGATATGAAACTTCGACTACATTTTAGCAATAATCATAAATGGTAGGCAATACTTATATTATACTGAAGGTTTCAAGAAAGAGATGAGACCTTGACTATATTGTAATAAACATGGGTAAAGGTACTTAATCAGCTAATTTATACTGAAAGATTAAAATAAGGAATCCATCTTTACTACAAATATAGTGAAGGTTCAAAAGAAGGAATGAAAAATAAGAAATAAAAACACTTAATGAAATGAATTGTTACTGAAGGTTTCAATGAAGAGATGAAACCTTGACTACATTATACAGTGAAAAAAGTAAAATAAATCACTTAATCACTAAATTCACATTGAAGGTTTCAATCAAGAGATGAAACCTTGATTACATTGTAGTTATAAAATCACTTAATCAGTGAATTGACATTGAAAGTTTCAAGGAAGAGATGAAAACTTGACTATATTATAGTAATAAAATAACCTAATCACTAAATTTATACTGCAGGTTTTAATGAAGAGATGAAACCCAGACTAGATTATAGTAATGAAATCACTTAATCACTACAAATATACTGAAGGTTCAAAATAAGGAATGAAACTCGAACCATGTTAACTATATTATAGTAATAAAAGCACTTAATGAAATAAATTGTTAATGAGGGTTTCAATCAAGAGATGAAACCTTGACCTTATCATATAGTAAAATGTAACACAAATCACTTAATCACTAAATTTACATTGAAAGTTTCAATCAAGAGATGAAACCTTGATTACATTGTAGTAATAAAATCACTTAATCAATTTACATTGAAGGTTTCAAAGGAGAAGATGAAAACTCGACTTTATTATAGCAATAAAATAACTTATTCACTAAATTTATACTAAAGATTTCAAGGAAGAGATGAAACCTCAATTATATTATAGGGCTTAGTAATAAGGGTACTAAACACCAAATTTACACTCAAGGTTTAAAATAAGGAATGCAATGTTAACTATATTAAATATATTGTAGTAATAAAAGCACTTAAACAAAAAATTGTTACTGAAGGTCTCAATGAAGAGATGAAACTTCGACTACATCTTAACAATAATGGTAGGCTATACTTTATAACTAAATTTATACTGAAGGTTTCAACGAAGTGATGAAACCTCGACTACATTGTAATAAAAGTACTTAATCAGCGAATTTATACTGAAGGATTAAAATAAGGAATCCATCTTTAACTATAATATAGTTATACAAACACATATGAACAAATAAATTGTTACTAAAGGCCTCAATGAAGAGATGAAACCTTGACTATATTCCAGTAATAAGGAATGAAACTTCAGCTATGTTATCGTAATAAAATCACTTAGGCCTACTGGTAATCACTACAAATCTACTGAAGGTTCAAAAAAAAGCATGAAAAAAAAGAAATAAAAACACTTAATAAAATAAATTGTTACTGAAGGTTTCAATCAAGAGATGAAACCTTGACTACATTATATATTAAAAAGTAAAATAAATCACTTAATCACTAAATTTTTGTTTAAAGCCCCCGCTTATACGTATAAAACAAGTGTGCGATATGTGCGGCTAGAGCACTGATTAACCTGTCAGACATGTCTGATGGCTCAGACGTGAGTATTGAGCTGCAGTAGTGCCAAGCTCTCCCGATTTCTGACCAAAAATTGGCCTCACACGATTCCCCCAGCTTTGCAAACTTACTCATGATTAATTTGACAATCATTCCTTCATAGGGGGGAGTGAGGCAAGTTGGGCCACTTTTTTCAAATGTTTATTGTGCTCATACAATTCATATATGCAAAATGAATGAATGTATTTATGAAAGTTTTTGTTGTTTGTTTTTGTTACGTAACATACACAAGTGGTAATCTACATTGATTTTGACATAAATGCAAATAAACTAAATAAACTTTCATGGCCCATCTTGCCTCATCTCCGGGGCAAGATGGGCCATGGCTGGGGCAAGTTGGGCATAGACCAATGGTAAAATTTGTATGATTAATATAATATTTATTTTATTTTCAATCACTAAATAAACCAAACTAAATGGGTTTATATCACCCTCTCAACTCTACTTAACTGCTTGACTGCGAAATAATTAGCGTTTCGTTGCGTTTCCCTGGTTTCACAAAAATGGCGGCCATTTTGAATTTTTAGAATCCTTGTGAACTCGTCATCTCAAGGACCACTAGTCCAAATTGCTTGTAATTTTGTATGTACACACTCTCTCTCCAGGTCACAAAATTAAAATATTTTGGTTGCAGTTTACTTAAAAAAAAAAAAATGGCGGCCATTTAAATTTTCAATTTAAAAAATGGCGGCCATTTTATTTTAAATTTGATTTTTTGTAGACTCGTTATCTTGATCAGTGAGTCCGGATCAGTTGTGATATTTTATATAGGCACTTACCAGCTGGCTTGCCACAAAAGCAAAATGTTTTGGTCGCCTGTGAATAATTTGGTAAGAAATGGCAGCCATTTTAAAAAGAGTGTTTTTTTCTTTCTATTTGTATTTTTTTACTTGGGGCAAGTTGGGCCATGGCAAGTCTTAAACTATGCCCAACTTGCCCCATAAAAGTGGCCCAACTTGCCTCACCCGGCGCCATTTGCAAAAAATATTTTATCCTGTATTTAAAAATTATGGCCTCATTATAGTCTATTAGTCAAAACATAAACTACCTGTATATGTATCAAAATTGGTCACAATCTAAATTATATCTTGAAGCATTGATAAAAGATCAGCATGAAATGCACATCAAAAATATTTAAAAAACTACATTAAAAAATTATTTTATCATTTGTTTTTTTTGTATCTTTGAAAAAGTTTATTACTGAATATGGTAAGTAAATAATGTAATTTATATTCACTAGATGGCACTAAACATGCCGCTGGGCAATCAGATTTGGCTATACAAAGGGTGGCCCAACTTGCCTCGCGGCCCAACTTGCCTCACTCTCCCCAACTTAAAATCATAGAAAGAAGTCACTAGAGGTCACCATTTGCTGCCAGTGGCACCCTCGTGGCCGGCTGTGGAATCCATCCTCAAAATAGCAAACTGACGTTGAAAAGAAGTTGAAAAAAGGTTTCATATGAAATGTGTTTCAACATCATAATTTCAACGTGATTTAAACGCGGTTTCAACCTGATTTCAACATCGTTTCAAGCATGACGTCGATAAAACGTTGTAATGATGTCGTTTTTTCTTCTTAAAACGACGTTGGAAATACGACTTCGATGCTGGGCAGTGTGTGGTATCACCCGGCAATTTCAGTAATAAAAGCACCTAAACAAATAAATTGTTACTGAAGGTCTCAATGAAGAGATGAAACCTCGACTACATTAAGTAATATTAAAGGTAGGCTATACTTGTTCCGATAGCCTAGGGCTAGGCCCTAGATGAGAATACATCAACATATAGTAGGCCTAGGCCCACTACGCTCTAGGCCTACTCCATCTATTTTTCAATCTCCATAGTATAGTAAAGGCCTAATCGGGGCAGGAAATTTGGCGTGGAGGTTACACAAATACATTTTTACGAGATCGATAGATCGGTTTACTCTGCTCATACAATGCCCACGATTTTTTTTTTAATAGGTTACGTGATCGATAGGTTACATGGATACAATGTCACGTAACCTCTTTTGTGGTTACAAAGATTTTACAAATTTCCTGCCCTACTTAAAACAAATAACTGCGGCGGCTGACCATATGAAATACAGTATGGGGCCGTTCAACAATTACGTAATGCCTAGGCCTAGCCTACAGGGGGAGGGGGGTTAACTATGAGTTACAGACCGTAGTCAACACAACGTTAGAAAGTGTTACGAAGGGGAGAGGGGGGTCAAAAAAGCGTTACGTAACAGTCCCAAGCCTAAGTGGAAATAGGGGCAGAACCATGAGCCCGGCAGGCACCACGACATTACGTTGAAAAAGAGCAAAATGACGTTAAACAACAATAAAAAAAGATTTCATATGAAAATTCTTTCAACGTTATGATTTCAACGCGATTTCAAATTAATTTCAACATCGTTTCAAGCATGATGTCGATACGACGTTGTAATGATTTTTTGTTAAAATGACAGCGGAAATATATGACATCGATGCGACGCTGCATTGAGGTTAATTAGCCAATGTGATTTCAACCTCATGTCCATGGGGTGGGGGGGGGGGGGGGGGATGGGCCCACCCCGCGGGGTGGTTCACGGGATCTTGCCCCTTTTTTTGCAGAATTTCATGTTTTTATTGTTATGTGCAAACGATTAAATAAAAATTGTCTCAGAATCGCCCCCCCTTCTTTTTCAAACTAAACCCCTTAATTCAATAGTAATCAGCCTAAATCCTATTATAATCATATTTCTGAATCAGTCCCTGCCCAGCAGGCACAACAACGTTGTTTCAACGTTGAAACGACGTTGAAAAATAGCAAACTGACGTTGAAACGATGAGATTTGTTTCAACGTCGTAATTTCAACGTGATTTCAACGCAATTGCAACACGATTTCAACCTGATTTCAACATCGTTTTAAGCCCGACGTCGTAACGACGTCGTTTTTTCTTGTTAAAACGACGTCGAAAATACAACGTCGATGCGACGTCGTATTGAGGTCAGGCGACGTCGCAACGTGATTTCAACCTCATAACCACGTTGAAACGACGTCACATGCGAGAAATTGCCTGCTGGGCGTTCCGCGTCTCTTTAATAAAGTTGTGATAGCGTTATCAGTTTAAGTATCAGTTATCTAATTCATTTTCATTTAAAACACATTTAGTAGAACAGATTATTCCGCTTTTCTGCATACATACATACCTACATACATACATACATTTATCGCATCAAATTCACTTCGTCTTCAGTTCAGCTAGATTTAACAATAATCAATATTACGTAACGCTTTTTTTGGAGATTTTTGACCCCCCCCTCCCCTCTTCGTAACGCTTTTTAACGTTACTTTGACTACGCTCCGTAACGCATCGCTTAGCCCCCCCCCCTCTAAGCGTTACGTAATTGTTGAACAGCCCCTTATCATCTACATCACTCATCAGTACGCAGGTACGGTACATGAGTTATGATCGAGCCGTGGACCAGGCAACTCGCTCCGCTCACCGATCAGCGCTACTTTTCAGCTTAGTCATTATTGACCATGTTGACGGGACTGTGTTAATCTTGTCATCCTCCATAATTCCTTTTCTTTTTCCATTTTTTTTTAAATAGATCTACATTATATTTTTTATCAGTTAAATGCATCAAAACATGTGCTGTTTGTGGGCGATAATTCAGTCGTAGGATTAGTAGCCTACAGGAAGTAAATCTGTAAAATTACCAAAATGTTAGTTGGCTGAAAGCGGTCCTCAACAAAGCGCTACAACGCGAATAACCCCTCCCCTTCAACCCCCACCCCCACCCCACATTTATTTCTAATATGTACTCTGATTGGTTCTAAGAATATGCCACTTGTCCATACTCCATCAGGGTACCCAATCTGGGGACAAAACATCTAGTTCTGATATATGCAGCACACATTACAGCGTATGTCCACATATTTTTAGGTAGTTTACTCTCGTCGATTAAACAACGGGCCATTTTAAATAAAGTTCGCCAAAATCTTTCAGCCTTACCGTTTTGGTGAGGAGAATATGGGCAAGTTGTTTCATGTTTTATTTGATTATTAAGAAGTAAATCCTTGATCTTTTTTCAAAAATTCACCCCCATTATCAGATCTCAAAATTTGTACTTTACCATAAGGTGAAAGTCTGAAAGAAACTTTGTTGTTGCTAAAAATGCTTCCACAGTA
Source organism: Flabesymbios commensalis (assembly GCA_964017125.1). Taxonomy (NCBI): domain Eukaryota; kingdom Metazoa; phylum Annelida; class Polychaeta; order Terebellida; family Flabelligeridae; genus Flabesymbios; species Flabesymbios commensalis. The sequence continues at coordinate 6,938,058 of OZ024911.1, read as the reverse complement.
TCAGATTTTTTTTACAAGAAATACACCATATTGGTACACGTGTAATCATCTACAAAACAAAGTGTATATTTAAAACCATCTCTGGCCATAGGAGTTATCGGTCCAGCCAAATCACAGTAAAATTTCGCTACTGGCTTAGTTGCTCATTTTTCTTTCTCACGGTTTCGAGTTTGAGGCATTTTATTTTTAACACAAATTTCACATACAAAATGAACTTTTTCAATAATTTTCATACCTTCAACAATACATCTCTGGTATTGCAATGCCCTAAAATTGAATGCCATTCTCTCAGAGTGCGTGTTTCCACACTGGGTGAGTGGCTTACAATTTTAGACAAATATTATGGCCTTGTGTAGGCTACTCGACGCAGACGCATAAAATCAGGACTTGTGTACTTGATGCAGAATGTTGATTTAATGCCGGGCCAGCGTTGTAAATGGTGGGCCAAGATTAAAACAACATTGTGGTGGGGATAGCATCGGAACCTGCAAAAGTGGGATGTGGGTCATTACGTCATTATATCATTTATGGCAAGGCAACAAATATCTCTCGTTGTTTGAATACAATGTCGATCTTTGACGAAGAGGACGGGAGGATTTCTCACATCCGTCATTTTTGAAGCAGACCAGGCCTTCCTGTTGGTTCTATTTTCATTTTGACCAATTTTTTTTTTTAAGTTGGGCCACCGTTTACGACACTGACCAACATTAAAACAACAAACTTAGTCTATGTAATATAAGCATCAGTTTACTTTATTTTTATTCAATATATGTCAGCATCGCATCGCCGACGGTTGACCAACATTGAGTCAACATAGCAGCTGGGATTTGTAACAACAATATTGGTCTGATCGAGTTTGAGTTTCTATTTCCTTTATCATGTTAATCACTTTAACTTTAATGTAATTTTTCCGAGTGATCTATAGCCGACAGTTAACATACTTAGGCCTAGACCTTAGTCCTAGGCCAATATATTTTGATATTGGCTTCCATCTGCGGCACCACAGACCATTTGGTCAGACTGGAGACTTATATCCGTCAAGGTTTTGTTAAAAATTAACATACAGTTGGAATATTTTTTTATTTAGAAAAGGCCTATGATACCACATGGAAGGGTGGGAAAGATCTTTATGAAATGGGCCTGAAGGGTAGAAAACCCTTATTCATTGACAATTTTTTGAAGGGGAGAAAATTTAAAGTCCGCTTGGACAACACCCACTCTTCACTAAATCCACAGGAGGAGGGTGTCCCACCAGGTAGTATCCTTTCACCAACTCTATTTACCGTTAAAATAAACAGTATAATTGATGCTTTACCAGAAGATATTAAAAAATCGTTATATGTTGATGATCTGGCTGTTTACTGCCAGTCAAGCAATATGGCAATAATTGAGCGGCGCCTGCAAGGTTGCCTCGATAAGTTGGTGACTTGTGCGGATGAGAACGGCTTTAAATTTTCTCCCACAAAAACTTTGTGTACATTTTGTAAAAAAAATGGCTTACAGCCCGAGCCTAATCTCAAACTATATGGACAACAGCTTCCTGTTGAAGAGCAGGTCAAATTTCTTGGTCTTTTTTTCGACAAGAAGCTCAGTTTTATTCCACACATCAAATATATGAAAGATAAGTGTAGGAAAGCATTACAATTACTACGAGTTATATCCAGCAAGGATTGGGGTGGTGACCGGACAACCTTACTGAGGACTTACCGGTCTCATATCAGATCCAAACTGGATTATGGTTGTATTGTTTATGGTTCAGCGAGACGATCGTACTTAGCAGTACTTGATCCAATCGTGAGCCAAAGTTTGAGATTATGCTCAGGGGCATTTAGAACATCGCCCATTGAAAGCCTTCAGGTAGAGACAAGTGAGCCCTCTTTAGAGACTCGTCGGTTGAAGCTGAGCCTGCAATACTATATGAAGATGAAAGCGAATCCTGAGAACCCGGCATACTCGTGTGTTATCAACCCAGAGTGCAAGAGACTATTTAATAACAAGCCAGGGACTATACCTGCTTTGGTTATAAGGCTCCAACCCCATTTGGAGGACATGGAGGTGGAGCTCGACGCAATTAGCGTTGTGCGCCCACCAGAATGTCCACCTTGGCTTCTTCAACAGCCTAATATATTTTTTAACCTCTCAGATCTCAGAAAGGGAGACACCTGTCCCCTTGTCTTCCAGGGTTTGTTGCTAGAGCTATTTTGTAAATTTCCGAGGCACCGGAAGGTGTATACTGACGGATCAAAGAAAGACAAGAGGACAGCTATGTCCTTTGTCTGTGATGATCATGAATTTAGCTGCCGCATCAACGATGAGGCTTCAATTTGCACAGCAGAGCTGTTAGCTATTGAAGCTGCCATCGAATACATCTGGGATAGTAGTGACGAGGAGTTCATGATCATCACAGACTCGCTATCTTCATTGCAGGCTCTTAAGAGTAAACAACTCAACAACCCAATTGTTTCCAATATTTTGTATATGTGTCACTACTTGTCTGGGCACAAGGACATTGTTTTTTGCTGGGTACCCAGCCATATTGGAATACAGGGAAATGAACGGGCTGATGTTTTGGTCAAGGCTGCCCTGGATAAGACAAAACAGTTTTATACAACATCTATGTCTACCTTGATGACATTTTGCAAGGTGAATGGAACATCAATGTCACCAGCAACTTGTTCGAGGTACAACTAATCATTAAGCGATCTTTTACACCAATGGAACGCCGAAGAGATGTCGTTGTCTTATGCAGGGCCAGAATTGGCCATGCCTATTTCACAAACGGCTATTTATTGAGAGAATTGCGACCTATGTGCTGCAATACTCGTCTCACTGTAAGACATGTCCTTCTCAGTTGTGCGAAATATGCGCACATCAGAAGGAAGTATTTTGCATTTAATTCCCTATTTGAGCTATTTTGAGACACCCCTGCAGGTTTTATTATTCAGTTCCTTAGGGAATGTAACCTATATCATATGTTTTAATTATTAGACTTAGACTTGTAGTTTTTACACAATCACTCCAATTTCATGGAGATATAGTGACTTGATAAGTCGTTCATATCATATTCTCTTCATATTTTACGCTGACATTTTTATACTCGTTAAACTGCGTTGTAGTGCAGGCGCTACAATATGTCATCAAACCACTTTTATTATACAATATAGGATATTGTACTACTTGGAATTTTCACTTAAATGGCCATACTGGCCGAAAAGTGACGTAAAGAAGATATTTTACTTACTTACTTACTTCAATCTCGTGTGTGGAGAAAGACCCTTTATTCATATAGCAGATGAACACAGTAAAATAAGCATTATAGAAATATATATAAGAAAGAAATACTAGCAAGGGTCACAGAGAAAAGCAGCATAACCTCAGCGTGGCAGTCACAGGAGCAATGGCGATAAAATTGGAGCGCACAATTGGAACCACATGGTTCATCTCTGAAGATGATTTGTCTATTTTCACCCACAAAATCCTTTGGATAGTATCGCTGCTGGTACTGCATGGGAAGACTGGCAATTCCTTGTCATAACCGTAGTAGATACTATGCATACGGTGGAGCACCGAAGTAAATGTGTGGTTATATAAAGAGGGGTGGCGACTCCGAGGGATTGCCGGGCCCATCCACGCAAATGCCCCCTGTGCCCCCCACGCACCGGGAGGCACACGGGCATACTACCATTCGTGCTCACCGGTGCGTGCGGTAGCCAGGCAGCAGGTTTACCAGGACGAGGTTGGCCATCTTCGGGGTCACACGTCTAGTCTAAAGTGAGAGAGGTCCGACTAGGTGTGATCCTCCCGCACCAGTAGCACTGTGGGCCGTGACAAAATGGACTTTAAATTGGTTTATCCGATACCTATAGTAAATAAGCTGGGTTAGTTTACCGGAAAGGGGAGGTTTGTAGTACAGGCAAAGTAATGTTGGGCCGGAAGGGTCTTTTCAACAGTGGATAATTACAGATTTAGCTGATAGATCAAATATGATGGAATATTCAAAAACATTATAATCATGAGTTCAAAATGGTTATATAGTTCAGCCGAATTGGTTAAAAAAAGAGTTCATGAAATTTATTAACAATGTGAATGGTGATATTAATAAGAGTTTCTGCCGGTAGATTCTGGTCATCTTGCCGGGGTAGAATTTTAGGTGAGATAGTGTTCATGATGTATTAAAGTTAAAGTGAAAATGAGAAAGTTATTGTCTATTAAAAAAGCGTGTCTGAAGGTATATGCAAGGTTGGTAGACGGTCCGGGTGATGTCTGTCTGCTACTGAGGTCTTCTATTCCGGTAAACTATTCTGAGCTGGGTTGTTAATCTGGATCTAGGGTAATTTGTAGAAATGTTCAGTGTAGTGTGTCACACTGGCCGGGGCAGGGGGAACATATCACGAATTTCCCAGGTTGCTGTATCCGGTGTTTGTATAGTACTTCTCGATTCCCACCATCTTGGCGATATAGTCTGCTGAATACTTGTCTTTTTCTTGTGTTGCTGTGGCGTTTCTGAATTGTTCTGGTTGTGGTGTGGGTTCTTTCGACGGCTCCACTACTGGAGCTTGATTCAAACTGTGGCGAAATTCTAAGATTTCTTTTATATTGTTCTGTAGAAAAACATATTCTTTATATTCTTTCATTTGCTTTTTGATTATATTTAGATGCATTCTGAATAGTCATTGAATTTTTTCCCAAGATGACATCATATTTTAGTGATGCTATTTTAGTGATGTATATATGTTATGATTATCAAAAAATCGTTTAACCAATTTAAGAATAATTAGTTGAATCAACACATAAACATAATAAATGGGACATTCCTACCGATAAAATTGGAGCGGACAACTGTAACCACATGGTTAAATTATTTTATTTGCTTTTTGATTATACTGAGATGCATACTGAATAATCATTGAAATTTTTTCCAAGATGGCATCATATTTTAGTGATGCCTGTCAATAATGTATATATGTTATGATTATCAGCATTTAAAAATCGTGTAATTAATTTAAGAATAATTAGTTGAATCAACAGATAAACATATTAAATGTGACATAAAGTTGGAGCGGGCATCTCTGAAGATGATTTTCCATTTTCACCCACAAAATACTTTGGATAGTTTCGCTGGTGGTACTGCATGGGCAGACTGGCAATTCCTTGTCATAACCATAGTAGGCCTAGTTCTTCAGCTGGCAAAACTGGCCTATTAAATTGTCAACAAATACATTGGGCCCAAGTCTGGTATTTTACCCCTAATTTAAATAACAAGTGAATAACGGCGATGATTGGCCAATCTCGTCATCTGTCAGACTGGACCACTTTTTGATTGGTAGGGAAGTAGTATACTAGACTACGACCCAGCATTGTTAGGGGCCGTTTGGAAATTACTGTATATCAACACATGACGGATTAGAAAATATAATTAAATATTAACATTAAACATACACTAAATAAGCGGGTCACTGGGATGATTGCAGTAGTAGTACTTTTTGCCCCCATCCGTGGAGGGTCATTAGGGATCTGTTACGTCAGTTGCATGCTGTATGACATGGTACGGAAGCACTAGTCTACAGCAATCATTCAAGGGAAGGTGCAGCTTCCTCGTATCTGGCCATAATCTTTGGGCGGATTGCCAGTGGCGTACTCTTGTTCCTCCGCTCAACTGCGGTACTAATGCGGCTCTCGTATCAGTGCTGACGCTGGTGTAGGCTGTGGTAGCCCTAAATAACCGGCAATAGCGTGTTTGACATTAGGTCTCTCACGTGGGATGAATGGAGTTATCCAAAGGGAGTTATCCTTCCTATTGTTACTCTGGGACTATTCGACCCGAGGATAGCGGAGCTGAGCGAAATGCCAGTTTCAGCATTAAATTGCACAGCGAAACCCAAGTCTTCGTCCGTCTGAGCATGTCTGGGGGTAGATCTATGGTGGGATGGGGAGCCCCTCGCGCCGAGAGTACCTGTAAGTGACCGTCGGAGCCTCTAGTGTGGGGTCACAATGGCCGACGAGGGAATCTGCCCAATCTCACCATTTAAACTCAAACTTCCTACACCGTCGAGTCGACGGTTCCAAACAAATCATAAAACTCTTTCTCCACTTGTCATGTTTATTCGTTTGACATTTGGCAACAACAAAGCACAACCTCCGCGCACGGCACGTCCTATCTGACTTAGCGAGAGCGAACTACGGCACGTCCGTAGTCGCCGAGTGTAACGCCTGAAGTGCTGGAAAAATACCAAAGCCGCACAGTTTGCAATTGTGTGCACCCGTCACCAAGGTACGGGAACGAGGCGGTCGTCCACAACCTCCTGCGTCCGAGAAGCCGGGGATGACTGCCACCTTAACTGAACGAAGTCAGGATCCTACATTACCCCCGGGTGAGTGATAACGTAGGACCCAACTGACGTGTAGGAGACTGCTTCGTGCAAGTAGCGGGGTTGTAAAAATATGTAACCTCTTATAACTAAGCATAGTTTAAAAAATATAGCGAGTGTTGTTACAGCGTGGGTGGTTGAAATCGCAGCATTATACATGAGTTGTCCCATCCTCTTAACACCAACTGTCCTTTATGTATGTATTCATTTGCTGCAAGCTGCGATCAACCCATTCATTTAATTAACATAAATTTCTATTCGTAATTTAGCAATGAACTTGCTAAAAAAAAAATGTCTTTACATTTATATATCTGTACACAATGCTGCCAGGCCTGGCATATTCATTTACAATTTAAAAACATTGTTAATACGATGTATGCGGTTGGGTCCGCCATAGATGTCGTTAGGCGCAACTATGGCGTGAATCATCTGCACGAACCGGGCAGGCGTCTGGATTATTCGTCCGACTCTAGTTTTTCGCGCTGTTTGGTCGGTCGAAATTTTTTCGCGATTAGCAATATTCGCATGGTTGCTTTTGGTCGAGTCGATTACGGCGTCAGCAGCACCCGGGGTTTTACCCCGTACATGTAAAGGTATGCGGGAATACGTTCCTAAACCACCGCCGTTCCCGTTAGCGCGGGACACGGCGGGGGCTCGCGAATGCGGTGCTACATAAGTATTGTCTCTGTTAGACAAGTTTACTTTAACATCTATTTGCTTTGGGACTGTGGCCGATTTTTTACTGCTTCTGAGTGCCGTCGACTTTTTCGTTTTAACTCTCGTCCCGTTGGACGTCGGAGTGTCCGCACTACCAGTTCTAGGTGGACCCTGTGGATTCCTACTAGATGTCCTGGTAGCCGTCGATCTCCGTGGTTTGCTTGGCGTTTTACGCTGTATTGTCCTACCTGTCGTAGGCTCGCACTCAAGATGTGCGGGTTTAACGCGATCTAAAGAGACCGTCTCAACCTTGCCTTTAACTAGGATTTTCATTACTCTGCCACTCCTCGCGACGACCTTATATGGTCCGTCATAAGGGGCGGTCAGAGGCGGCGCAATTGCGATTCGGCACAAGAATACATGAGTACATGTAGCTATTTCCTTGAATTGGAAAATGTTGTGTTGTTGTGTGTCACGTGGCGGACATAGATGGAGACGCGACATGGCCACGCGTAGCTTGTCTGAATAATTCTCCAAATCAGTGTTGGCGTCGATGGTGTACTGTTTAGTAAACTCTCCTGGGAGTCTAAGGGTTGTCCCATAAATCATCTCGGCAGCTGACCTGCCTAGTCTCTCTTTAACGGCTGAACGAACTCCTAAAAGCACAGCGGGTAACGTGATAGTACACGGGTTCGTTGACTCGTGCGCCATAATGGCGGCTTTCAATTGACGGTGGAAACGTTCGACCATGCCATTCGACTGAGGGTGATAACTCGTGGTACGATTCCGAATAATCCCGAATTGATTACACAAACTATCCCACAATTTGGACTTGAATTGAGCGCCCCTATCAGTGGTGATGGTGGCTGGGGTACCATAACGTGCTATCCACCCGCTGAAGAAGGCATCGGCGACCGTTTCGGCTCTAATATCTACCATAGGTATAGCTTCGGGCCAACGTGTAAAACGGTCGACGCAAGTCAGTAGATATCTAAAGCCATCAGCATAAGGTAAGGGTCCGACTATGTCTACGTGGACATGATCGAATCGCTCGGTAGGTTCAGTGAACTTTCCGAAAACTGGAGTGTTGTGACGTGAAACTTTAGCAGTCTGGCAACCCTTACAGGTACGACACCATCTAGCAATATCTATATTCATGCCGTGCCATACAAATCGGGTATTAATCAAAGGTTTGGTAGCTCTATGCGATGGATGGCCTAAACCGTGCAAGTTTGAAAAAACTTTTCGGCGAAATTTCGCGGTAAGGTACGGCCGGTTGTGTCCCGTGGACACATCACACCAGATCAATTGATTATCGAACGATTTTAATAGTTTGAACTTCATAGTGGATGTAGTTGAGTGTCTCAAACGCGTGAATTCCGCGTCATTAGCTTGGTCGAGACTTAACTCTTTATAGTCTATTGCTGGTCCATCATGTATCGCTGACACTGATGGTCGTGACAGCGCATCAGCGACGAAATTTGTCTCTCCTTTTACATATCTAATATCGGTGGTGAATTCAGCGATGAAAGCTAAATGACGTGTTTGTCGTAGGGACGCGCGCTCAGTCACGGATGACATTACGAATGTCAAAGGTTTGTGATCTGTATTAACGAAGAAATTTCGTCCTTCTAAATTGTGTCTGAAATGTTTAATTGTACCGTATACTGCCAAAAGCTCACGATCGAACGCGCTGTAGCGTGTCTCTGCTGGGTTTAGCTTCTTGCTGAAAAACGAAAGCGGCTGCAACATACCGTTTAAAAATTGCTGCAAAACGCCACTGACCGCGACACCACACTTTTCAGGACCAATGATAATTCCGTATTCAGATAGTCGAGCAAAAATAAATTTGTAGATGTTTCTTATGCGTTTTATGGGGGGGAGGGTGTTACCTCCACGTGGTCCCCCTGGTAACTTCTTTTAGAAGGCTAAACACACCCTCAACCTGTTTGCCGTGGGTTGCATCCCGTATAGGTGGGAGAAGGGATCCTGGTGGTTGAGGGCGTAGGAGCCTGCGGACTCCATACTCCCAACACACCACTTTGGCCCTTATCTCATTGAGACGGGTGGTCTGGTGGGCCCGGCCAGATCAATCGGCTGGTCTCGTTGATTTGGTGTTCATACTTGTTTATTATTTATCGTTTCGCCTCATCTCATCATCAAAGACGTATGTATACAGGTAGCGCTTTTTCATTACTATATACACGAATCTGAACACCAAATCACGTTGCTCATGGGCTAATCAAGTGAAAGGATGTGTACTGCGGTTATTGCAACTGCTGTTCTTTTGCTATGAGTATATCACCCTGGTAGCTCTGACAATTCTTCCTGCTGGTTACCGCGGGCAGATTGTCCCCTGGTAGGGCTCCATGGCGGGTGGAGCGCCAGGGTGATGAAAAACAATACTAATCCAATATGGCTGATAATCCTTCACCCCCGCCCAACACCAGCAAAGTGAAAAAAAGAAAGAAGGCAGAACAAAATAATACATCAGATGATGACGCAGATGCCGAATTTATTGCAAGGTATACAAAAATTGTGACTGACATGAAAAAAGCGAAAATTATGTTTCCACGGTTCCTGTTGATGATGTCTGGAGATGAGGACAAATCCCTCTCCAGACTCTCAACATTTGCCATACAAAAAGGCATAGAGGGCTTGGTTGGAGAGCCTAAGAACATCAAAAGACTTAGGTCTGGCGACCACTTAATTGAGGTCGACAGAGAAACCTACTCCACCAAGCTCTTGGCAATCAAAGAAATAGCTGGAATTCCTGTGAAGGTTTCCCCTCACAGGACTTTAAACACCTCAAAGGGTGTCATACGAACTCAAGAAATCAAAAACACCACCAATGAAGAACTTAAAGCACAATTAAAAAGACAAGGAGTATCCGATGCTAGAATTATTACAATAAAAAAGAATGGAGATACAATCAAATTAAATACAGCGGTGCTCACATTCAACTTTCCAAAGCCACCGGCTGATATTAAAGTTGGATTTGAGCTATGCCCTATACAGCTATACATACCACACCCTTTGAGGTGTTTCAAGTGCCAACAATTTGGACACCATCAGGAAGGTTGCAAGAGAGAGCGTGTCTGTGGACGCTGTGGTCAATCGACAGAACATCCTGACTCCTCTTGCACCTATCCAATAAAATGTGCCAACTGTGGCGGGAACCACACAGCCTATTCCAGAGATTGCCCCCGATGGAAAACGGAGAAAGAGATCCAACGTATCCGAACGCAACGGAAGATCTCTTTCCCAGAAGCTCGTAAAATTGTTGAAGGGGTTAGCAAACAACCATCATTTGCTAGTGTTGTCGCGAAGCAGGTTGTGTCGGTTGGTTGCCAGACTGATGCAGTAGAGATCATATCTGCAACTGGTGCAACAAATGTTTCCGCAACACCTGCATCCTCTTCATCGGAACCTAATACAAGCAAAGATACCTCCACTGCCAAAAAAACATGCAAACACATCAGCAGCAAACACAAAACAATCTGGCTCTGCTGATAAAACAAAAGCAAGTAGACTAAGCACTCAAAAATCTGAAACAGTTACTAATAAATCAAAAGATGATTCAAAGAGCTCAGAGAAACAAAAGCCTAAAATAAAACCCAAGCCAAAACCACCAGATAGGCTAACAAAGGCAATGAAAAACCCAGTCTCCACTTACAACCAATTCCAAGCTATGGAAGTAGTAGAGCCTGCAGATGATGAGGACGGCAGCGATGATGGGGTAAGCCTTAAGCTTGCGCCTACTGCCGCGGCAATCCATGCACAGTTGAATCCAGGGAAAAAGAAACAACCATAAATGGCCCACAAAATAATACAATGGAACTGTCGAGGGTTAAGGTCAAATTACAATGACCTGGCTATTCTTCTGCAGGACCACAGCCCAACAGCTGTGTGCCTGCAGGAGACTAACTTAAAACCTAACACTAACATAAGTTTCAAAAACTATACAATGGTCAATTGTTTTGGCCCTGCCAATAATGAAAGGGCCTGCTGGGGTGTCTCTATCCTTGTGAAGGACGGAACACCACATCAACATATAACATTAAAAACTAATTTACAGGCTGTGGCGGTTAACATAAACTGTCACAGACCAATGACGATATGCTCTGTTTATTTACCGCCAAACCGCTCAGTAGATGTTGTGGAATTGAGGCAGCTGGTAAAACAATTGCCCAAACCCTTTATGCTACTGGGAGATTTTAACGGGCACCACACAATGTGGGGCTGTAGGGACATCAACCCACGGGGCAGAATAATAGAAGACTTCCTCTCAGAGGAAAACCTCTGCATTTTTAATGATGATACCACCACCTATTTACACCCTGCTTCAGGATCTGCAACAGCCATTGACCTATCCTTGTGTGATCCCGATTTATATTTAGATTACACTTGGAGGGTCAACGAGGATCTCTGTAGCAGTGATCATTATCCTATATTTATAGAGAGCAACAACTCTATTGTTGAAGAAAGAGTGCAGCATTGGAGGCTGCACAGAGCAGATTGGGAGGCCTTCCAACAGTCTTGTGGGGAGAGCCTCACAATCTCTCAATTTGAGAATGAAGAGGGGGTTGATGACCCTATAGCCCTTTTTACTGACAAGTTACACAATATAGCAGATAAAAGCATACCCAAAACCTCGACAGTTCCCAAAAAACTCGACAAACCCTGGTTTGACGAAGGTTGCCGAAAGGCAATAGACAAAAGGAAAAAATCCTTGCAAAAATTTAAAAAACATCCAACTAGACAAAACCTTGACGGATATAAGAAAGATTACGCTAAAGCTCGCCGCACAATCAGTGAAGCCAAGCGGCAATCTTGGAGAGCATATGTCTCCACACTAAATAATAATACATCGGCAAAACATACTTGGCAAATGCTGCGCAGAATCAGTGGCAAGAGGAAAGATAAAACCATCAAGTACCTTGTCACTGATTCTGACACAATAACCAATAAAACGGATATTGCAGAAACGCTGGCGACATCCTTCGCTGCTAAATCATCGCCAGATCATTATCAGGAAAAATTTCGAAAGATTAGGGACAAGGAGAAGGAGAACACATTGGACTTTGAGTCAGATAATGACGAAAAGTACAATGTTAATTTCTCTAAACGAGAACTAATTAAATCTATCGCTCAGGCAACTGATTCGGCAACTGGCCCTGATGAAATTCACTACCAGTTTCTGAAACATTTGCCAGATGTATCACTTGATCTGTTGCTTCTACTCTTGAATGATCTGTGGCAATCTCAGGATTTCCCAGATGGATGGAGAGAAGCAACAGTGATCCCGATCCCTAAACCTGGAAAAGATCGAACAGATCCTAATAATTATAGGCCAATAGCATTGACAAGTTGTCTTTGCAAAATCATGGAGCGCATGATCAATCATCGTCTCACATGGTTTTTACAAGACAATCACATAATAACTAAATATCAATGTGGTTTTCAAAAAGGAAAGAGCACCACAGACCATTTGGTCAGACTTGAGACTTATATCCGTCAAGGTTTTGTTAAAAATCAACATACAGTTGGAGTATTTTTTGATTTAGAAAAGGCCTATGATACCACATGGAAGGGTGGTATCATGAAAGATCTCCATGAAATGGGCCTGAAGGGTAGATTACCCTTATTCATTGACAATTTTTTAAAGGGGAGAAAATTTAAAGTCCGCTTAGACAACACCCACTCTTCACTAAATCCACAGGAGGAGGGTGTCCCACAAGGTAGTATCCTTTCACCAACTCTATTTACCGTTAAAATAAACAGTATAATTGATGCTTTACCAGACGATATTGAAAAATCATTATATGTTGATGATCTGGCTGTTTACTGCCAGTCAAGCAATATGGCAATAATTGAGCGGCGCCTGCAAGGTTGCCTCGATAAGTTGGTGACTTGTGCGGATGAGAACGGCTTTAAATTTTCTCCCACAAAAACTTTATGTGTACATTTTTGTAAAAAAAATGGCTTACAGCCTGAGCCTAATCTCAAACTATATGGACAACAGCTTCCTGTTGAAGAGCAGGTCAAATTTCTTGGTCTGTTTTTCGACAAGAAGCTCAGTTTTATTCCACACATCAAATATATGAAAGATAAGTGTAGGAAAGCATTACAATTACTACGAGTTATATCCAGCAAGGATTGGGGTGGTGACCGGACAACCTTACTGAGGATTTACCGGTCTCACATCAGATCCAAACTGGATTATGGTTGTATTGTTTATGGTTCAGCGAGACGATCGTACTTAGCAGTACTTGATCCAATCGCGAACCAAGGTTTGAGATTATGCTCAGGGGCATTTCGAACATCACCCATCGAAAGTCTTCAGGTGGAGACCGGTGAGCCCTCTTTAGAGACTCGCCGGTTGAAGCTGAGCCTGCAATACTATATGAAGATGAAAGCAAATCCTGAGAACCCGGCATACTCATGTGTTGTCAACCCAGAGTACAAGAGACTGTTTAATAACAAGCCAGGGACTATACCTACTTTGGGTATAAGGCTTCAACCCCATCTGGAGGACATGGAGGTGGAGCTCGACGCAATTAGCGTTGTGCGCCCACCAGAATGTCCACCCTGGCTTCTCCAACAGCCTAATATACTTTTTAACCTCTCAGATCTCAGGAAAGGAGACACCTGTCCCCTTGTCTTCCAGAGCATGTTGCTTGAGTTATTTTGTAGATTTCCGAGGCACCGGAAGGTGTATACTGACGGATCAAAGGAAGACAAGAGGACAGCTATGTCCTTTGTCTGTGATGATCATGAATTTAGTTGTCGTATCAACGATGAGGCTTCAATTTGCACAGCAGAGCTGTTAGCTATTGAAGCTGCCATCGAATACATATGGGATAGTAATGACGAGGAGTTTATGATCATCACAGACTCGCTATCTTCATTGCAGGCTCTTAAGAGTCAAAAACTCAACAACCCAGTTGTTTCCAATATTTTGCATATGTGTCACTACTTGTCTGGGCACAAGGACATTATTTTTTGCTGGGTACCCAGCCATATTGGAATACAGGGTAATGAACGGGCTGATGTTTTGGCCAAGGCTGCCCTGGATAAGACAAAACAGTTTTATTATATACCATATACTGATTTCAAGTATAACATCTCGGTCTACCTTGATGACATTTTGCAAGGTGAATGGAACATCAATGTCACCAGCAAATTGTTCGAGGTACAACCAATCATTAAGCGATCTTTTACACCAATGGAACGCCGAAGAGATGATGTTGTCTTATGCAGGGCCAGAATTGGCCATGCCTATTTCACAAACGGCTATTTATTGAGAGGAGAATTGCGACCTATGTGCTGCAATACTCGTCTCACTGTAAGACATGTCCTTCTCAGTTGTGCGAAATATGCGCACATCAGAAGGAAGTATTTTGCATTTGATTCCTTATTTGAGCTATTCAGGGACACCCCTGCTGGTTTTATTATTCAGTTCCTTCGGGAATGTAACCTATATTCTATGTTTTAATTATTAGACTTAGACTTGTAGTTTTTACGCAATCACTCCAATTTCATGGAGATATAATGACTTGATAAGTCGTTCATTTTATAATAACTTCATATTTTACATTATTTATACTGATATTTTTATACTCATTAAACTGTGTTGTAGTGCAGGCGCTACAACACGTCATCAGACTCGTTACATATAGGTGCCAGGAGCATCGTCATCTTATCATATCAAACACTTTAAACTGAATATTTTAGTACGATCATGCTTTTATTGGCTTTGTCTTTCCTTTACTTCTTTAACTATACAATATGGGATATTGTAATACCTGGAATTTTCACTTAAATGGCCATACTGGCCGAAAAGTGAAGTGAAGCATTTTACTTACTTACTTACTTACTTATGCGTTTTATGATCTGGGCTGGTTACCAGTAGGTCATCCAAATAAACAAAAACGAAATCAAGTCCGCGTGTAACGTGGTCTTTAAAGCGCTGAAACGTTTGACCGGAATTTCTTAGACCAAACGGTGTTCTAGTGAGATTAAACAAGCCAAAAGGTGTAGTAACGGCAGACTTGTGTACGTCGGACGGTTCCACCAGAATTTGGTAATAAGCCCTGACCAAGTCGATCTTTGAATTTTTTTTCGATCCGGCTAAACGCTGCATCAAATCTTGTATATGAGGAATCGGATAATGGTCCGGTACGGTCTGTGCATTCAAACTACGGTAGTCCCCGTATGGTCTCCAATCGCCGTTTTTCTTTGGCACCATGTGAAGCGCTGAGGACCACTCACTGTCGCTGGGTTCAATGACCCCTAGTTTTATCATCTCATCAAACTCGCGTTTTGCGGTAACCAGCTTATCGGGTGCTAAACGTCGTGGTCGTGCAAACACCGGGTGTCCTTTAGTCACTATCTTGTGTGTTATACCGTGTTTAACGGTCTCACCCTTTGTCGTAGGGCGTGTCAGTTCCGGGAACTGGCCGAGGAAATTTGTGTACTCATTCTGAACGGTGTCAACTCTGTTCAATGACAGAGGTTTAATCGATGACAGTGAAGCGGCAATAGCTAGACCTGTACGCATGTCCCGGAGACATCTGCTTCTCAAGTCTACGAGCAAATTATAGTGGATTAAAAAATCAGCCCCGATTATGGGTTGCTGCACATCTGCCACTATGAACGTCCACGGATATTCGCGCTTTAAGCCGACATCGATGACGCGTTTACAGGTGCCGTAAGTATGTATAGTACTGTTATTAGCTGCCACCAGGGGGAGACTGTCAGCGTCCGAAATCCTGTTAGCGCAAGATTTCGGCAGAACACTGACAGCTGCGCCCGTGTCGATTAAATATCTGCATTTATGTCCTTTATCTGCGACATATAATAACTTAGAGTGAGATAACTTTGGAGAACTAGCGTCCGCGGAGTCATGTCGCGTCTCAGTTATACCGCCAGATGCAAGAGTCGCTACCTTGCTCTGGCTTAGCAGTTTAAAGAAAAAGCGCAAGGGCTCCTGCACATGCGTGCCTTATCACCGAAAGTCCGGTGAAAATAGCAGACATGTGCATTAGCCGAATCTAATGTCTTAGTGGTAACCTATATTACATGTTTTAATTATTAAACATAGACTTTTTACACAATCACTCCAATTTCATGGAGATATAGTCACTTGATAAGTCGTTCATTTTATAATCACTTCATATTTTACATTATTTAAACTGATATTTTTATCTCATTAAACTGTGTTATAGTGCAGGCGCTACAACATGTCATCAGACTCGTTACATATAGGTGCCAGGAGCATCGTCATCTTATCATATCAAACATTTTAAACTGAATATTTTAGTACGATCATGCTTTTATTGGCTTTGTCTTTTCTTTACTACTTTAACTATACAATATGGGATATTGTAATACCTTGAATTTTCACTTAAATGGCCATACTGGCCGAAAAGTGAAGTAAAGCATTTTACTTACTTACTTACTTACTCTGTGGGTTCGGCGGCGGGACGAAAGGTCAAGCAAGTGGTTGCAAATTCGTCGGCGGGGCGAAATGTCGAGCATTATCCTTTTCATTTCTATACTGACTAGGTTGGTTGCTAACAAAACCTGACGCCTGAACATTAGGAGCAAATGCAGGCGCATGAGCATAGTTATTTGCTCGTCCACGTCCTTTATTTCTTTTCCTCTCTGATGTAGTCACGGTTTCTAGTTTCTTGATTCGCCTAGACAAATCCTCCAACAAACCAACTAGTTTGGTGGTTTCTTCTACCTTAATCTCTGCGACCCCCGGCTTACTCTCTTCGACGTCCTCTTCGGCTGCCAGTGCCCGGTCGGCCAAAACGGCCAAACTTTCGAGGGTGGCACTGTCGGGTTGAGTCGCCAAATGGGCTCTGATGGAAGCGGGCATCTGGCGTATGAATGCTTGACAAATTACTGCTTTCCCCACCACAGCTTTGGTGCCGAAACCTGCAGTCTTCTGCAGACGCCGCAGGAAACGTGAGGGAATGTCATTACCAATCTTTTCGCCAGAGATAACTTTGTTAACCCTTTCGGGTGTGGTCAAACCTCGTCTCTCTATCAAGATCGCTTTCAGGCTTTCGTATTTATTGGACCTGAGAGGCTGAAGTAGCACGTCCCTCACATCCGATGCGACCTCGCCCGGAAGTGCAGCGCAGGTTAAGCTGTACCTCTCATCATCATCGTTGATGTGGTGAAGAGCAAACTGAGTCTCAATTTGGTTGAACCAGAGTTCAACATCCGAAGCGTAGAAAGTGGCGATTCTGAGCTTTGGTAAGTTCGTAGCACGTCTCTGCGACTGTCTACCGAGCGGTGAAGAACTCCTTGAGGAGTCGCTCCTAGAGTGAGAAGTCAGAAGTCATACGTTTAGCTCGGGCAATTCGAGCGAAATCAGCTTTGAGGCGTTGATATTCTTCATCTGCCTCTCGGAATCGAACCTCATTGTCCTCACTGTCTTGACGATAATCATCTTTAGGTCTAGCACCCGAACCTTCTAGGGGCGTTGACATGAAGCCTTCACTGTCGTACTGCTTCGACATTATGAAGTAGTGTTTTTAAATTATCTAACTAGTGAAGCATTTGAGATAGCTGGCCTATTGGCTCTATATCTATCTCAAATGTGTTTAAAATGGCATGTCGTATTAACACATGCCAACTATTTTGACGCGCCGTGCGCGGGTAGGTTGTGCGTTGCCGTGTAAATCAGATGAAAAATGTCTGTAATATGCTGAATCTTAGAATTGTAGACTGTAGAAAATGTTCATGCTATGTCGCATGTTGCGAGAAACAAGGGTTGCAGATTAGTTGAAAATGCGTCGCTGAAGTTTCACCTAAATGCTGTGCACTAATTCACAAAGGTATATATTGATTGAAGTGAAAACTGAAGGTCTATATTTGACATAAAACGTTTTCACTTATTCACACACATGCAAAATGGTACGGTGAAAACCGTAGGTCGAAGTGGTACATAAAAAAATAATATGCCAGATACAATTATGACATGCTATGCTAAGCTAGGATAATAGTATTTTGTAAATCGACCTGGGTGAAAAAAAAAAATTTTCACGCAAGTCGATAAACATATTCAAATATTTGCAATGTTTCGCAATAGCGCAACTGTCAAATCGAATATTTCTATATTTATGAAAAATTTAAACTTCAGAAATAAACTATCGTGAGAAAATTTCGTTCTCAAACTGATAGACTAAATGTGACTGCGAAGAAAAACAGTTACATTTATGATTTTAGAATAATATTTAAAACGTGACTGACAGTAGTCTATGCTGATTAATGATATAGTATATCATTTCGCTGAAAAATGATGTCTGTGATGAACATTCCACGTTTTTTTTTTTATAATGGTACGTTCATCACCGAGTCATTCTCATAAACGTCCGAATCAATCGCTCGCATCGATTCATTGATTGACGTATAAACCGACTGTCTTCGAAGCGGTTGTGTTTATGTCGTCTGTGGTGGGTGTGTGTATGATGTATTGTCGGTGCTTCCAGCCTGTGCGGCAGGCAGCATGTGGCTTACAGTCTGTGACGTCATGCTTGGAACGGTGTATACATAGTATATGGTCAGCATCCCCGTCTCGCCTCACATTAGCATATTCATCACCTACTGCGTTCCCAAATAAGGCGCTAAATAGGCTAGAACGATTACAAACACCGAAGGGCGTTTCAAAGTGAACAAAAATCTCACACAATTAGTGGTACCATTTGTTTTCGAAACAACTTATTTATTTTTCCTCTCCTTCAATCGTTTTGAAAAAGAAAATTTATAAACAATTTAAAAAAAAATTATTACAACCAGTCCGTGTAAAATTTTGAACACGTGAAAAATGATCTCCACCAAATCAAAATGGCGGCCTAATTTATGCTAATGTGATGTGGCGACACAGGTTCACTGTCCAGATGCATGCCGGTTATGGCGGAACACGTGGGTGCCCACGGCGGGCGATCAGCTAAGTAAGGGACACCAGCGTCCAAGATGGCGCACACCTACCAAATACATGTACAATATTCAGCATTCTCTGAAATAACATATGATAATAGTACAAAATATTGACCTACGGTCCTGGGAATATTTGAAACAGACCCAATAAGACCATTTATTGACATTCATTTAGGGAAACAATTTATTTTGGCCCTAAACCTATTAAAGGTTACCCGAGTCGAAGCGATATTTATAATTTCTGTCGATTTTGCTGAAAAAAATCGGAAAAATGACGAGACTTCGTCTATGGACTTTAAAATCGAGTCACCTAATTATGGTAATCAACGATAAAAATTGAGTTACCGAAAATACCCACTTCCTACTCGCCTACAGTGGTATTAATAGGATGAAGGCATTAAATAAACTCTTACATTTAACAAATGATAGACTAAGTCTATGAGAATAATTTTCTGGATTCTTCTAGAGAAACCGACAAGGTCGCCATCTTGAAAAGGCGCCAAACACGTGGGATTTCGTCCAAAATTTAGAAATTTACGCCGTTTCGTGCTTCTCCTCTGATAACTCTTTCTGACTAATTTAAACTGGCTTATAAATAATGACCTGCAGTTTTCACGTACCTGATGAAAAAAATGCTATTGATTTTTTTCAAAAAATCCCTTAAAATTAATCAAAACTATCCTTGAAAACAGTGGTTTTCAACTGGCGTCTAGGTGAAAACACTGTTGCGTAGACGATCAGTCGTCAGGGGTCACCAGTATGGAGCCTCTGGTGTGGGGTCACAATGGCCGACGAGGGAATCTGCCCGATCTCGCCATTTAAACACAAACTTCCTTCCCCGTCGAGTCGACGGTTCCAAACAAATCATAAAACTCTTTCTCCACTTGTCATGTTTATTCGTTTGACATTTGGCAACAACAAAGCACAACCTCCGCGCACGGCACGTCCTATCTGACTTGGCGAGAGCGAACTACGGCACGTCCGTAGTCGCCGAGTGTAACGCCTAAAGTGCGGGAAAAATACCAAAGCCGCACAGTTTGCAATTGTGTGCACCCGTCACCAAGGTACGGAAACGAGGCGGTCGTCCACAACCTCCCGCGTCCGAGAAGCCGGGGATAACTGCCACCTTAACTGAACGAAGTCAGGATCCCACAGATCCCCTAGACATGCCCAGAACCCTTTATCGGGCGAGCAAAGGAAAATGCTCTTAATAACCCACCATGCCCTATCACCCCCCACCTTAATCATCATCTGTACATCATTTCATCTCATCAATTGACTACAACGTTTTTATCGGGGTACTGGGATGATTGCTAGTAGTAGTACTTTTCGCCCCCATCCGGGGAGGGTCATTAGGGATCTGTTTCGGCCGTTGGATGCTGTTATGGCATTGTGCGGAAGCACTAGTCTACAGCAATCATCCAAGGGCAGCTGCAGCCTCCTCCTATCTGGCTATAATCAGTGGCGTTCCCTGGATCCTCCGCTCAGCAGCGGAGCCAATGCAGCACCCGCATCAGTGCTGGCGCTGATGTAGGCTGTGGTAGCCTTAAATAACCGGCAATAGCGTGTTTGACATTAGGTCTCTCACGTGGGATGAATGGAGTTACCCAGAGGGAGTGATCCTTCCTATAGCTACTCCGGGGACTATCCGACCCGAGGATAGCGGAGCTGCGCAAAATGCCACAGAGTTTCATCATTAAATTGTACAGCGAAACTCAAGTCTCCGGCCGTCTGGGCATGTCTGGGGGTTAATCCCCTAGACATGCCCAGAACCCCTTATCGGGCGAGCGAAGGAAAACGCTCTCAATAACCCACCATGCCCTATCACCCCCACCCTCACATCATCATCTGTACATCATTCATCTCATCAATTGACTACAACGTTTTTATCGTATTATAATGTCACTTAAAAGACCTTTTGTGCCGAAAAGTGACGTAAAGCAATGATTTACTACTACTACTACAACGTTTTTATCGTATTACAATGTCACTTAAAAGACCTTTTGTGCCGAAAAGTGACGTAAAGCAGCTTTAGTGCTTCTCGCAATGAGAAGGCCAGCAGGATTGTTAGTGAGTTCATGAGTGATCGAGCAAAAGCAGAAGATTGAACCTTATCTCGAGTTGGCAAGTTCTTGGACGAGAGAGAGTTTTCAGCCGAGCCAGAATCATTCAGGTTCATAGATTAGTGAATAAATCTGTACATCATTCATCTCACATAGGACTGCACCGTTCAAGGCAGACTCATTCAGGTTCATAAATGAGTGAGTAAATCTATACATCATTCATCTCATCATAGGACTGCATAGCTAAGATTTCAGCCCGACCCATTCCGGGTCAGCCACTGCCGGGGCTAAGGACTGCACCGTTCAAGGCAGAATCATTCAGGTTCATAAATGAGTGAGTAAATCTGTACATCATTCATCTCATCGTAGGACTGCACTGTTCCAGGCAGAACAGGGTTCCTACGCATCATGGAAAACCGGGAAAATTGCAATTATTTTTCCCAGGCCTTGAAAACTCATGGGATTTCAGAAGTGCTTTTCGCAATGAGAAGGCCAGCAGGATTGTTAGTGAGTTCATGAGTGATCGAGCAAAAGCAGAAGATTGAACCTTATCTCGAGTTGGCAAGTTCTTGGACGAGAAAGAGTTTTCAGCCGAGCCAGAATCATTCAGGTTCATAGATTAGTGAATAAATCTGTACATCATCCATCTCACATAGGACTGCACCGTTCAAGGCAGACTCATTCAGGTTCATAAATGAGTGAGTAAATCTATACATCATCCATCTCACATAGGACTGCACCGTTCAAGGCAGACTCATTCAGGTTCATAAATGAGTGAGTAAATCTATACATCATTCATCTCATTATAGGACTGCACCGTTCAAGGCAGAATCATTCAGGTTCATAAATGAGTGAGTAAATCTATACATCATTCATCTAATCATAGGACTGCATAGCTAAGATTTCAGCCCGACCCGTTCCGGGTCAGCCACTGCTGGGGCTGAGGACTGCACCGTTCAAGGCAGAATCATTCAGGTTCATAAATGAGTGAGTAAATCTGTACATCATTCATCTCATCGTAGGACTGCAATGTTCAAGGCATAACAGGGTTCCTACGCGTCATGGAAAACCGGGAAAATTGCAATTATTTTTTCCCAGAACTTGAAAACTCATGGGATTTCAGAAAATGCAAAAACTTATGGAAAACTCATAGAAAAAATATTTGTCAATAAAAAAAATCTTGTGATGCACATTTTTATCGAGTCTGTGTGATGTGATCGAACTAGATACATTCTTCAACAATTTTATGCCCGGTATATATGCCTCAATTTCGACATGGAAAAAATCAATTTTGTAAATTGTAAAGCTCTGACCTGCATAAGCTCACCCATCACATATTGGGAAACAAATCCAACTCTGCTCCTGGGGTACTGGGATGATTGCTAGTAGTAGTACTTTTTGCCCCCATCTGGGGAGGGTCATTAGGGATCTGTTCCGTCTGTTGAATGCTGTGTACGGCATTGTACGGAAGCACCAGTCTACAGCAATCATCCAAGGGCAGCTGCAGCCTCCTCGTATCTGGCTATAATCTTCGGGCGGATTGCCAGTGGCGTACCCTGGTTCCTCCGCTCAACAGCGGAGCCAATGCAGCACCCGCATCAGTGCTGGCGCTGATGTAGGCCGTGGTAGCCTTAAAAAACCGGCAATAGCGTGTTTGACATTAGGTCTTTCACGTGGGATGAATGGAGTTAACCAGAGGGAGTGATCCTTCCTATTGTTACTCTGGGGACTATCCGACCCGAGGATAGCGGAGCTGCGCGAAATGCCACAGAGTTTCATCATTAAATTGTACAGCGAAACTCAAGTCTCCGGCCATCTGGGCATGTCTGGGGGTATATCCCCTAGACATGCCCAGAACCCCTTATCGGGCGAGCGAAGGAAAGCGCTCTTAATAACCCACCATGCCCTATCACCCCCACCCTCACATTATCATCTGTACATCATTCATCTCATCAATTGACTACAACGTTTTTATCGTATTACAATGTCACTTAAAAGACCTTTTGTGCCGAAAAGTGACGTAAAGCAAAGATTTACTACTACTACTGCCAACTCTGCAAATATTTTACTTACTTACTTACTTAAACTGAATATTTTAGTACGAACATGCTTTTATTAGCTTTGTCTTTCCTTTACTACTTTAACTATACAATATGGGATATTGTAATACCTGGAATTTTCACTTAAATGGCCATATTGGCCGAAAAGTGAAGTAAAGCATTTTACTTACTTACTTACCAACTCTGCTCCTCTATTCTTACGTCTTTCAACCTGTTTGAAACTTCTGGAAGGTTACACCCGCTAATGCCTTGTACTGCAACTATAAATGAATTTATCTCACAAATGTTTGATTTAAGTGGTGCACTGAAGTGTATTGTAGCCTAATGTGTGACTAGTCATTCGAGAGAGAATATGAAAGTCAACCCTGCACCATTGTAAACAATTGTATATTCATTTAAAAAATAATTTTAATGTTTACAGAACTGAATTTTTTTCAATTATTAGAATCAAAAGTAATATTTTATAAAAATTATGTACAGTTATGAAACAGGAAGGAGTCGCTATCAAATATACAAAATGATTTTGCGTTTCCTGCCTCGCCTCTTTGTGCGACCGGTCACATTTTGTCTCCTCAAAATGTACAATGAATTTATAAAGTGTTCAATTTTTAGGAGGTTGTTGATGGAAATCACATATAGTTAAAATGTACTTTCTATCTGCCACGGAGCAGCAGCTTTTGAGCAAAAGCCGAAGGAATCCCCTGGCTTCCAGTTCCTGCACAGTCATGCCTGTAGGAAATATGGTTAGCTAAGTAGAAAAGAGTGTATCATTTATATTATCTTTCAATTTTGTTTTTATAAGAATAGCAAGAGTGTACATAATAATTCCTCATTGCAGTATCGACCACCGCATCAGTGACCCACACACCTGGCTGAAGCGACTGCAGATCAGCCACGTAAAGGTCGATCCCTTCAATTTGGGTGATATGTGTAGGCCTAGTATATTGCATGGTTGGTATATATAAAAATGTAATAATAAATATAAAAAAAAATCAGTTAGTGGATGCATATCTATTAGCAAATGTCTCTAATTGTGGCATCAATGCTGTTCATATTCAACAATTTAACACTGGAACTTACTGGGATAAATTAACTCATCCAGTATCCTGTATACCTTAAATTGCTAGATGGGTGGCTATCCTATATTTTAAAAGCTTTGAACACACAAAGCATGCTAAGGTTTTGTCATATTTCTCTTTTCTTTAGGTTTAACTTTCCCGATCGTCACTACAGATGCAATTAAAACATGCAATTTAAAAAAAATTAAGTTAGTGGCCTCAAGGGGTACTGGGATGATTGCTAGTAGTAGTACTTTTTGCCCCCATCTGGGGAGGGTCATTAGGGATCTGTTCCGTCTGTTGCATGCTGTATGGCATGGTACGGAAGCACTAGTCAACAGCATCCAAGGGAAGCTGCAGCCTCCTTGTATCTGGCCATAATCTTCGGACGGATTGGCATACCCTGGTTCCTCCGCTCAACTGCGGTGCTAATGCAGGTCGCATCGGTGCTGGCGCTGGTGTAGGCTGTGGAAGGGAGGTATCATGAAATATCGCCATGAAATGGGCCTGAAAGGTAGATTACCCTTATTTATTGACAATTTTTTAACGGGGAGAAAATTTGAAGTCTGTTTGGTCAACACCCACTCCTCACTAAATTCACAGGAGGAGGGGGTGTCTCACAAAGTAGAATTCTTCCACCAACTCTATTTAAATTGTTAAGCTCTGATGTGCATAAGCTCACCCATCACATATTGGGAAAAAAATCCAACTCTGTTCCTCGATGTCTATATCTTTCAACCAGTTTGAAACTTCTGGAAGGTTGCTAATGCCTTGTGGGATACTATTACTGCGAATATGAATGAATTTATCTCACACATGTTTGATTTAAGTGGTGCACTAAAGTGTATTGTAGCCTAATGTGTGACTAGTCATGCGAGAGAGAATGTGAAAACCCCACAGCATTGTAAACAATTGTTTATTGATTTTAAAAATAATTTTAGTGTTTACAGAACTGATTTTTTTTCAATTAATAGAATCAAAAGTAATATTTAAAAAAAATGATGTACAATTTTAAAACAGGAAGGATACGCTATCAAATATTTAAAAAATTATATTGCATTTACTGCCTCTTTGTGCGGCCGGTCACATTTTGTCTCCCCAAAATATACAATGAATTGATAAAGTATTCAATTTTTAGGAGGTTGTTGGTGGAAATAACATATATAATGTACTTACTATCTGCCACGGAGCATTAGCTTCTGAGCAAAAGCCGAAGGAATCGCCTTGCTTCCAGTGAAAGTAATATTTAAAAAAAATGATGTACAATTTTAAAACAGGAAGGATACGCTATCAAATATTTAAAAAATTATATTGCATTTACTGCCTCTTTGTGCGGCCGGTCACATTTTGTCTCCCCAAAATTTACAATGAATTGATAAAGTATTCAATTTTTAGGAGGTTGTTGGTGGAAATAACATATATAATGTACTTACTATCTGCCACGGAGCATTAGCTTCTGAGCAAAAGCCGAAGGAATCGCCTTGCTTCCAGTTCCTGCACAGTCATGCCTTTAGAAAATTTGGTTAAATTAGTTGAAAAGAGTGTATAATTTATATTATTATCTATCAATTTAGTTTATATTAGAATATCAAGAATGTAAAATAATACCAATAGCAGCATCGACCACTGCATCAGTGACCCACACATCTGGCTGAAGCGACTGCAGATCAGCCAAGTAAAGGTTGATCCCTTTAATTTGGGTGATATGTGTAGGACTAGTATTTTGAATGGTTGGTAGTAGCGAAGCGATTGTTTTCTGCTTCTTGAACTCCCTGCCAGAAAATATAAAAAATCAGTAAGTGGATGCATATCTATTAGCAAATGTCTCTAATTGTGGCATAAATGTAGTTGATATTCAACAATTTTGACATTGGAAATTACCGGAATAAAATAACTCATCCCGTGTCCTGTACACGTTATTGTTAGATATGAATATGCAGCATTTACTATCCCGTGAAATGTTGTTACAGCTGCACAGAGGGTACAGTGTAACATTACCATATTCATTGTAGATCTCCATCTGTTGGTCCACAGCACCAGCCAGGAATAAATATTGTGCATGGCCTGAATAATAAGTTTTATAAGAAGTTTTATTGTGAGGCCAATTAGTTTAGATAAGGTTGATATTAACTTTACATGATACACCGCACTTTGCAAAGGTATTAATTTGTAAAAGTTTGACGCACCAAATGTCATTTAAAAAATAGAGAATATGGTATTTCATTACCAGGTCCGTCCTTTGTTAACACACTCAACAATTCAGCTTGGAGGTCTATCACTCCTCCAAATACACTAGCATACTTTTTTTGTGGTGCATACCATGAGACCTTTCAAGATACCACGGGAGCAATATTCCAATGTTGATTTCTCTAAACGAGAGTTAATTAAATCTATCGCTCAGGCAACTGATTCGGCAACTGGTCCTGATGAAATTCACTACCAGTTTCTGAAACATTTGCCTGATGTATCACTTGATCTGTTGCTTCTACTCTTGAATGATCTGTGGCAATCTCAGGATTTCCCAGATGGATGGAGAGAAGCAACAGTGATCCCGATCCCTAAACATGGAAAAGATCGAACAGATCCTAATAATTATAGGCCAATAGCATTGACAAGTTGTCTTTGCAAAATCATGGAGCGTATGATCAATCATCGTCTCACATGGTTTTCACAGTTAATAACTAAATATCAATGTGGTTTTCAAAAAGGGAAAAGCACAACAGACCATTTGGTCAGACTGGAGACTTATATCCGTCAAGGTTTTGTTAAAAATCAACATACAGTTGGAATATTTTTTGATTTAGAAAAGGCCTATGATACCACATGGAAGGGTGGTATCATGAAAGATCTCCATGAAATGGGCCTGAAGGGTAGATTACCCTTATTCATTGACAATTTTTTGAAGGGGGGAAAATTTAAAGTCTGCTTGGACAACACCCACTCTTCACTAAATCCACAGAATGAGGGTGTCATACAAGGTAGTATCCTTCCACCAATACTATTTACCGTCAAAATAAACAGTATAATTGATGCTTTACCAGACGATATTGAACAATCGTTATATGTTGATGATCTGGCTGTTTACTGCCAGTCAAGCAATATGGCAATAATTGAGTGGCGCCTGCAAGGTTGCCTTGATAAGTTGGTGACTTGTGCGGATGAGAACGGCTTTAAATTTTCTCCCACAAAACTTTATGTGTACATTTTTGTAAAAAAAAATGGCTTACAGCCTGAGCCTAATCTCAAACTATATGGACAACACCTTCCTGTTGAAGAGCAGGTCAAATTTCTTGGTCTTTTCTTCGACAAGAAGCTCAGTTTTATTCCACACATCAAATATATGAAAGATAAGTGTAGGAAAGCATTACAATTACTACGAGTTATATCCAGCAAGGATTGGGGTGGTGACCGGACAACCTTACTGAGGATTTACCGGTCTCACATCAGATCCAAACTGGATTATGGTTGTATTGTTTATGGTTCAGCGAGACGATCGTACTTAGCAGTATTTGATCCAATCGCGAACCAAGGTTTGGGATTATGCTCAGGGGCATTTCGAAAATCACCCATCGAAAGTCTTCAGGTGGAGACCGGTGAGCCCTCTTTAGAGACTCGCCGGTTGAAGCTGAGCCTGCAATACTATATGAAAATGAAAGCAAATCCTGAGAACCCGGCATACTAGTGTGTTGTCAACCCTGAATACAAGAGATTGTTTAATAACAAGCCAGGGACTATACCTCCTTTGGGTATAAGACTCCAACCCCATCTGGAGGACATGGAGGTGGAGCTCGACGCAATCAGCGTTGTACGCTCACCAGAATGTCCACCTTGGCTTCTTCAACAGCCTAATATACTTTTTAACCTCTCAGATCTCAGGAACGGAGACACCTGTTCCCTTGTTTTCCAGAGCATGTTGCTAGAGCTATTTTGTAGATTTCCGAAGCACCGGAAGGTGTATACTGACGGATCAAAGGAAGACAAGAGGACAGCTATGTCCTTTGTCTGTGATGATCATGAATTTAGCTGTCGTATCAACATGTCATCAGACTCGTTACATATAGGTGCCAGGAGCATCGTCATCTTATCATATCAAACATTTTAAACTGAATATTTTAGTACGATCATGCTTTTATTGGCTTTGTCTTTTCTTTACTACTTTAACTATACAATATGGGATATTGAAATACTCGGAATTTTCACTTAAATGGCCATACTGGCCGAAAAGTGAAGTAAAGCATTTTACTTACTTACTTACTCGTATCAACGATGAGGCTTCAATTTGCACAGCAGAGCTTTTAGCTATTGAAGCTGCCATCGAATACATCTGGGATAGTAATGACGAGGAGTTCATGATCATCACAGACTCGCTATCTTCATTGCAGGCTCTTAAGAGTCAAAAACTCAACATGTGTCACTACTTGTCTGGGCACAAGGACATTGTTTTTTGCTGGGTACCCAGCCATATTGGAATACAGGGAAATGAACGGGCTGATGTTTTGGCCAAGGCTGCCCTGGATAAGACAAAACAGTTTTATTATATACCATGTACTGATTTCAAGTACAACATCTCTGTCTACCTTGATGACATTTTGCAAGGTGAATGGAACATCAATGTCACCAGCAAATTGTTCGAGGTACAACCAATCATTAAGCGATCTTTACACCAATGGAACGCCGAAGAGATGACGTTGTCTTTGCCTATTTCACAAACGACTATTTATTGAGAGGAGAATTGCGACCTATGTGCTGCAATACTCGTCTCACTGTAAGACATGTCCTTCTCAGTTGTGCGAAATATGCGCACATCAGAAGGAAGTATTTTGCATTGAGCTATTCAGGGACACCCCTGCTGGTTTTATCATTCAGTTCCTTCGGGAATGTAACCTATATTCTATGTTTCAATTATTAGACTTAGACTTGTAGTTTTTACACAATCACTCAAATTTCATGGATATATAGTGACTTGATGAGTCGTTCATTTTATAATAACTTCATATTTTACATTATTTATACTGATATTTTTATACTCATTAAACTGTGTTGTAGTGCAAGCGCTACAACATGTCATCAGACTCGTTACATATAGGTGCCAGGAGCATCGTCATCTTATCATATCAAACACTTTAAACTGAATATTTTAGTACGATCATGCTTTTATTGGCTTTGTCTTTCCTTCACTACTTTAACTATACAATATGGGATATTGTAATACTTGGAATTTTCACTTAAATGGCCATACTGGCCGAAAAGTGAAGTAAAGCAAATATTTTACTTACTTACTCATGCAAACAGGGACGTCAGCATTATAGATGGAGGTGTAGAAATTATTGCACTTGGCTCTGGATTACTGTAGATAGATTCTGAACAACATTCAGTAGTTTCAAAAAGGCTGGCTTTCCATCGGAGCCTTGTCAAATATACCGCTGACTCGGTAGGGGTGGGATCTGCAGGCGGTACAAATGTAGGTGAAGAAATAGTATCTGCTTCTAATCTGCGGCAGGTGGCTGCTAGCTCCTTCCGCTGGTCCTTTCCATCCACAGGTCAGTCTTGAGGATGTTCAGCTCCAGTCCTTGCGAAAGTTATCGCGCTTTCAATCTGGTGATTTCTTTTGGGTGGAAAACCAGGAGAGAGGACGTGATCTGGTCCAGGCTAGACGTAGCCAGCATTAGGGCATCATTGGCCTGCTGAAATCCCTTCTCTGACACATTTTTGTCCTTCGGTATTTTTAAATTTTGTTGCCGATGTGACAGTGCTATGCGACGAGGTAATCTCAAGGGAGTCTGGATGGGTTATCGTTAAAGAGCTCCCTTTTTTTTATCTTCTTTGCTGGCGCAGTGGCCTCTTTTTTTGAAATCCACAAGTTAAAAGAAAACATCCGGGCTTGTAAAACTAATTGGTTAGGCTCATTTTTTAATTTTTACACGGCTACATCTAGAGGCTGGAGCATGTGTGTTGTATGGGGCGGTAAGCAAAGCAAAATGACATTGTTTTCAATAGCTTTGTCTATTAGACCAATAGAAAGATTGGATGCATGTGCATCCAAAGGAGTAGCCGTGTCGTGTCGTCTTGGGTGGTGTGTGAACAAGAAATATTTTTTCAAACCAATTCGGAATCTACAAAACTGGGCTTTTCCCATACAAAGCATTAATGGGACCATTTTGGCTTTAAGCCCCTCCGGGAAATCCCCTGCTATA
Organism: Flabesymbios commensalis; assembly: GCA_964017125.1. Classification (NCBI taxonomy): domain Eukaryota; kingdom Metazoa; phylum Annelida; class Polychaeta; order Terebellida; family Flabelligeridae; genus Flabesymbios; species Flabesymbios commensalis. Next base: position 6,907,700 of record OZ024911.1, on the reverse strand, counting down.
CATGATCATTGGGGGTATAGAGTTACTCGCTGCAGGGGTGCTGGGATGATTGCTAGTAGTAGTACTTTTTGCCCCCATCTGGGGAGGGTCATTAGGGATCTGTTCCGTCTGTTGGATGCTGTGTATGGCATTGTACGGAAGCACTAGTCTACAGCAATCATCCAAGGGCAGCTGCAGCCTCCTCCTATCTGGCTATTATCTTCAGGCGGATTGCCAGTGGCGTACCCTGGTTCCTCCGCTCAACAGCGGAGCCAATGCAGCACCAGCATCAGTGCTGGCGCTGATGTAGGCCGTGGTAGCCTTAAATAACCGGCAATAGCGTGTTTGACATTAGGTCTCTCACGTAGGATGAATGGAGTTACCCAGAGGGAGTGATCCTTCCTATTGTTACTCTGGGGACTATCCGACCCGAGGATAGCGGAGCTGCGCGAAATGCCACAGAGTTTCATCATTAAATTGTACAGCTAAACTCAAGTCTCCGGCCGTCTGGGCATGTCTGGGGGTATATCCCCTAGACATGCCCAGAACCCCTTATCGGGCTAGCGAAGATAAACGCTCTCAATAACCCACCATGCCCTATCACCCCCACCCTCACATCATCATCTGTACATTATTCATCTCATCAATTGACTACAACGTTTTTATCGTATTATAATGTCACTTAAAAGACCTTTTGTGCCGAAAAGTGACGTAAAGCAATGATTTACTACTACTACCACTAATGTGTGACTAGTCATGCGAGAGAGAATGTGAAAGTCAACCCCGGCGCTGTCTCACGTTTTTAGTGGTAAGATGTTACCTCTGTCAATATTGACCATGGTGTTGGGGACAATACAGTGGAAAGAAAACCAGAAGTGCGGGATTATTTGCAATTGACATGGTAGATGAAAAGCTTAATGTTTCTAAATGAAGTGCATATCGGACATACAAAATCTTCTGGTGCTTAGAAAATATTGACAAATTTAAAGTGGCACCATCTGCCACACACATTACATTACACCCAGTCACCGCGAGATTGCTTAATTGTGCATTCTACGGTGTTACAGACTGTCCACTGTGATGTAGGCAGAGTAGCTGTAGCCGTCAGTTTATTCTTTTGTACACATGGCATCTGCATGTGCTTGTGAAAGCGACAGTGTTGGTACACCACGTGTGACTGCCAATGCATTCTGAAAACCGAAAAACATTCGGCATATCAACAACACATGAGATACATAAGCATGTGTAAACAATAATTATTGCCCATCTCTCCTTCCCAACGATGCCGTATGCATATAATATAACATATATGGTCCTTGTGTCATGGGCCCTACATGATAAACATCGCACCTTCACGCTTGCTTACACACAAGCGACAGCCATTTGATTGTTCAGAATATAGCTTATGTCATGTTATTTTTTGTAGTTTGAATGAAGTAAAGCTGAAAACCATAATCTTTGTATTCTGTATGTAATATATTTTGTATACCGTTCTTCTTGTAAGAGAAATCAATAAATTTTTCATGTAATCTTTTCATGATCAGTTACAACTGTAGTGGTTATATAAATACATTGTTAAATACAAATCTCACCTGTATTTGTAAACTTATGTCCAAAATTGGCTCATAGTTCACACATGTGCTGTTACATTTTGTGCATGCAACTGAAACCATAACACATTCAATGAAAATAAGTAAAAAAAAATATTATGGATCTAAGTTATAGTGACTTTGATTTTAGGCAAGTGTGATATATATATTTTAATAATGTCTCGCCCTGAATACAGTTCAAGCACAAAAAACAGACAGGTCACTCAATTTTAAAATTGCTTGAGAAAATTGTGTGTTCATTGTTAAGCTAAAATCGTTGAAAATTGCTTTAAATTTAAAACATTAGATGGAAATAAATAGACGGAATACAAAATATAAGAATTCATGAATTGTAAAAGAGATGCGCATCAGACAGCCGAAGAATTACCATACAAATTTTTTTGTACATGCATCACTAATTAATTTTTTTTAAATAATCTAGTTAATGTTGAGAATGATTGATGGTCTCATATTTGTAATATATGTAGAGGAGATGTTGACTCTAATATCCCAGTGGCGTACCCTGGTTCCTCCGCTTAAATGCGGTGCTAATGCAGCTCTTGCATCAGTGCTGGTGTAGGCTGTGGTAGCATTAAATGAGCGACAATAGCGTACTTGACATTAGGTCTCTCACGTGGGATGAATGGAGTTACCCAGAGGGAGTGATCCTTCCTATTGTTATTCCGGGGACTATCCAACCCAAGGCAAGCAGAGCTGCGCGAAATGCCACGGTGTTTCAGCATTAAATTGCACAGCGAAACCCAAGTCTCCGGCCGTCTGGGCATGTCTGGGGGTAGACACCTAGACAGTCTGGGGGTAGACCCCTAGACATGCCCAGAACCCCTTATCGGGCGAGCGAAGGAAAACGCTATCAATAACCCACCATTCCCTATCACCCTCACATCATCATCTGTACATCATTTCATCTCATTAATTGACTACAACGTTTTTATCGTATTACAATGTCACTTAAAAGACCTTTTGTTCCGAAAAGTGACGTAAATCTACACTACTACTACTTGCTTTACAACACCATTTTGTTCCGAAAAGTGACCTTCACATGTCTTAAAATATTTCAAGAAAGGCATCATTATCACCATCATCATTTTACTGGTGTTACTTTATGTTACTTCAAGTCGCAAAATATCGCATTAAATTGGGGGTACTGGGATGATTGCTAGTAGTAGTACTTTTCGCCCCCATCCGGGGAGGGTCATTAGGGATCTGTTTCGTCTGTTGGATGCTGTCACGGCATTGTACGGAAGCACTAGTCTGCAGCAATCATCCAAGGGCAGCTGCAGCCTCCTCGTATCTGGCTATAATCTTCGGGCGGATTGCCAGTGGCGTACCCTGGTTCCTCCGCTCAACAGCGGAGCCAATGCAGCACCCGCATCAGTGCTGGCGCTGATGTAGGCTGTGGTAGCCTTAAATAACCGGCAGTAGCGTGTTTGACATTAGGTCTTTCTCGTGGGATGAATGGAGTTACCCAGAGGGAGTGATCCTTCCTATTGTTACTCTGGGGACTATCCGACCCGAGGATAGCGGAGCTGCGCAAAATGCCAAAGAGTTTCATCATTAAATTGTACAGCGAAACTCAAGTCTCCGGCCGTCTGGGCATGTCTGGGGGTATATCCCCTAGATATGCCCAGAACCCCTTATCGGGCGAGCGAAGGAAAATGCTCTCAATAACCCACCATGCCCTGTCACCCCACCCTCACATCATCATCTGTACATCATTCATCTCATTAATTGACTACAACGTTTTTATCGTATTATAATGTCACTTAAAAGACCTTTTGTGCCGAAAAGTGACGTAAAGCAATGATTTACTACTACTACGCATTAAATTAGCTTACTGCTTCTCAACTCAATAACCCACCATGCCCTATCACCCCACCCTCACATCATCATCTGTACATCATTTCATCTCATTAATTGACTACAACGTTTTTATCGTATTACAATGTCACTTAAAAGATCATTTGACCTAAAGCAATGATTTACTACTACTACTACTACTGCTTCTCAAGCTTCAGTCAATTTTCTCCTGACAAGCTCCACTTTCTGCTCCACACCTATTTGAGCTATTTAGGGACACCCCTGCAGGTTTTCCTCTCAAAGAACAGAGCACCTCCTTACTTACTTCAAATGTGAGGCCTTCTTTGAAAAATTTCTTGATTTCAAGCCTTGTTTGTTTTTTTCTTTTTATCAGTACACGCTCACTGTGCCTGGTATAAACATAAAATAATAAATTAGACAACAATGTGAACAACACATGATAAACAATACATGACACATATACATAGGTAGCTGTATCAGGGTTCAAAATTACTTATTTCAATGACGCTGTAAAGAGTTCTCAACATCCAACCAATAACATAAATGTTTTAAATTATACTGACCAGCAACCCTCCTTTAGTTTGGGTTACATGACACTTTAGCCGGCATAATACAGCACTTTAGTCAGTCAGTCAGTCATGTAATTATGTTTTATCTATTTTATCTAATTTAATTGTCTATGCTTATTTATACTTATCTTCCACGAAGGAGAATCCAGTTGCCTTCTATAAAGTTCTATATAATTGCATATCATTTATTTTTAACTGAATATTCTAGTGCGACCATGCTGTTATTAACTTTGTCTTTTCTTTAACACTTTTACTATACAATATGGGATATTGTAATAGGTGTACTAGGAACTTTTACTTAAATGGCCATAATGGCCGGAAAGTGAAGTAAAAAAGACATTTTACTTACTTGAAGGATTGCAGTACGTTTAATTTATAAAATATAGAAGTCATATATAATTACATATCATGAATATGGATATGTAAATAATCGCTTGATTCCACATATAACTTACATTACACGGTTGATACACTTTTCATTCTGTATAAAGGGAAATCTTTGCAGCTTTTATATGCATATGTTACACCAGATATGCATCTGTGTGACATGTCATTGCTATATTCATCTGTCATAGTCTCCTCCGTATTCTTCGGCACGATTGTAAACGGTATGCGATTCCTTGACAAAGTTGATGCTATGTATCGCTTCAAAATGTTTAATTTATCTTGAAGCAAATTTCGAATTGTAATCGATTGTTCATCTTTTGAATGATCAATATATTCCTTGGTGACCTTGGCATTGTCACATGTATTGCAAGTTAGGCATGATTTCTGTCGCTCATTCACTCAAACACCGCAATATAGAATAGCCTTGAAGTTTGGTGATATAAATATAAAAATATTTCGTCTTCCTCTCAAAGGACAGAGCACCTCCTAAAACAACAAATAAAAAAACTTTTTAGGAACTGCATTAAATAAATAACATAATGTATGGATTAAATAACGTTAACATGACATGGTTGTCATTCATAGGACTGCTTATTTAGTGTATGTTTAATTTTATATTAAATTATATTTGCTAATCCGTCACGTGTTGATTTACAGTATATTTCCAAACGGTCCTAACAATGTCATAGTCTAGTATACTACTCCCCTACCAATCAAAAAGTGGTTCAGTCTGTCACATGACGAAATTGGCCAATCATCGCCGTTATTCACTTGTTATTTAAATTAGGGGGTGGAATACCAGACTTGGGTCCAATGTTGTTTTGATTTTCATATATCAGACTCATTTACTTTATGACATAATTTTATATTATATTGTAATTTAATGTATTTGTTGACAATTTAATAGACCAGTTTTGCCAGCTGAAGAACTACTATGGTTATGACAAGGAATTGCCAGTCTGCCCATGCAGTACCAGCAGCGATACTATCTTAAAGATTTTGTGGGTGAAAATGGACAAATCATCTTCAGGGATGAACACATGTGATTCCAGTTGTCCGCTCCAATTTTATCGGTGGGAATGTCACATTCAATATGTTTATGTGTTGATTCTTAAATTAATTAAACGTTTTTTAAATGATGATAATCATAACATGTATACATTATTGACAGGCATCACTAAAATATTGTGCCATCTTGGACATTTTTTCTATGACTATTCAGATTTTAAACAAAAAGCAAATGAAAGAATATAATGTTTTTCTACAGCAGGCCAAGATATGTTCACCTGTCCCCTTGTCTTCCAGAGCATGTTGCTTGAGCTATTTTGTAGATTTCCGAGGCACCGGAAGGTGTATACTGACGGATCAAAAGAAGACAAGAGGACAGCTATGTCCTTTGTCTGTGATGATCATGAATTTAGCTGCCGCATCAACGATGAGGCTTCAATTTGCACAGCAGAGCTGTTAGCTATTGAAGCTGCCATCGAATACATCTGGGATAGTAGTGACGAGAAGTTCCATGATCATCACAGACTCGCTATCTTCATTGCAGGCTCTTAAGAGTCAAAAACTCAACAACCCAATTCTTTCCAATATTTTGCATATGTGTCACTACTTGTCTGGGCACAAGGACATTGTTTTCTGCTGGGTACCCAGCCATATTGGAATACAGGGTAATGAACGGGCTGATGTTTTGGCCAAGGCTGCCCTGGATAAGACAAAACAGTTTTATTATATACCATATACTGATTTCAAGTATAACATCTCGGTCTACCTTGATGACATTTTGCAAGGTGAATGGAACATCAATGTCACCAGCAAATTGTTCGAGGTACAACCAATCATTAAGCGATCTTTCACACCAATGGAACGCCGAAGAGATGACGTTGTCTTATGCAGGGCCAGAATTGGCCATGCCTATTTCACAAACGGCTATTTATTGAGAGGAGAATTGCGACCTATGTGCTGCAATACTCGTCTCACTGTAAGACATGTCCTTCTAAGTTGTGTGAAATATGCGCACATCAGAAGGAAGTATTTTGCATTTAATTCCTTATTTGAGCTATTCAGGGACACCCCTGCTGGTTTTATTATTCAGTTCCTTCGGGAATGCAACCTACATTACATGTTTTAATTATTAGACATAGACTTTTTACACAATCACTCCAATTTCATGGAGATATAGTGACTTGAAAAGCCGTTCATTTTATAATAACGTCATATTTTACATTATTTCTACTGATATTTTTATACTCATTAAACTGTGTTGTAGTGCAGGCGCTACAACATGTCATCAGACTCGTTACGTATAGGTGCCATGAGCATCGTCATCTTATCATATCAAACACTTTAAACTGAATATTTTAGTACCATCATACTTTTATTGGCTTTGTCTTTCCTTTACTACTTTAACTATACAATATGGGATATTGTAATACCTGGATTTTTCACTTAAATGGCCATACTGGCCGAAAAGTGAAGTAAAGCAGAAATTTTACTTACTTACTTACCAAGATATGTTGATTAGTGTTGTATAAACTAAAACCATTAGGTTTCATAATGGCTGGTCCATTATGGGTCTTTAATACTTAGAGCTGTCACCGCTTGTCGCCTCGGCTGTCATGTGATGGAACCCAGTGGCCTGATTGGCTTGCTGCGGGTTGTTCAAACCCGTTCAGCCGTATATATTTCTATAATGCTGATTTTACTGTGTTCATCTGCTATATAAAGAAAGGGTATTTCTCCACACACGAGTTTGTAATAACTGTTAACAATTACCTCTTCTTTTGCAGATGGAATAAAGGAAAAACCATCCAGTTATATTGCGGAACCATTTTTCATAGATGCAGTTGTACCGGGATCCCCAGACATCGGTGTCGATTCGGACATCGTCTATGAGAGAACCACATATTCCAAAAACTTGGTAGGTATTTACATGTTTCCGCCACATAAATTTTAATCTCACTTTGCACATAACCTGCAATGTTTTGTACATAATTGTAGGATCCATTACAGACAAACGGATATTTTATTGACATAAAGAAAATTCCTTACAGACTTATTTGTCGTAATATTATAGAATATATGTAAATGTATATTTATCACATGGTTAGTTTGCTTAAATCTCATGACAACATACATGATATAACATACAGGATTAAATCATATCAAGTGGCATTGCCATAATAAAACACTATTACAATAAATACATGTACTTCTATTGGAATTAACTTTCCAGTTACCACATATACAGATTTGAAATTAGTTTAATTAGCTAGGTATAGTTTCTTGGAAAAAGAAAATAATTTCTTCTATTGTTAAGGAATTATTAACATTGCTAAAAAAATCATGTCATATATAGTTCATTAAGGGCAAAATATTATCTACTTATTTGTTCAATTCAAAACAGATACAGAAAGTGTAATGCGTGTATATAGCCTCGATCAATGTCTGGAAATAGCAAGCATCGATAGTCCTGATATTGATGAGAACATTTTATCCCGAAGATGAGGGATTCATTAAATGCAGTGAGTTTTTATAAAGTGTAACTGAAAAAGTAGATTTTTGAAACGATCTATCCCATTCTATGTTTATTGTTACAACCGAACATATATACCATAGTGTTTTAACAAATCAAGTTATGATAAACCTATGCTAGTGATATTACCAGTCATAAATATACATATATTAATAAATTAACCCTTACAGTACGTGTCCGTCTTAAGACGTCAGAATCTGACGTTACTGACTGGATAAAGACGATCTCCGCAGTGGAGGAATAAAAATATTTCTAATGACAGTTGACCCATACAACGTTTTTATCGTATTACAATGTCACTCAAAATACCTTTTGTGCCGAAAAGTGATGTAAAGCAATGATTTACTACTACGTTGACCCATACCATAGGTATTGAAATGAAGCAGAAAAACCTAACTAAGACATTATGATTTCAAAATGAAATAACCTTTGCTCTCCATTGTTTTTTTTAATTGTATTGAAGTGCTTTAAGGGTGAACAATATTTTTGTTAGTAAAATAATTCACTTTCTTAAAAAAAATTATGGTTCATTTTCGTGAAAAAATATATACATATATATATTCCAATAAGTGCCCAGTGCTAATTATTATTAATGGAGGGGGGGGGGGTGTTTTTATGTTTTGAAATATAGTTTACTGTCATCATGTATTTCATTTTAAAATCACGTGAGTGAGGGATTAGTGGAATATGAGTGTGTTTTTTAAATCAATATGGTAATTCTTTTATTATTAATCCCTTTTAAAATTGTTAATAACTTTATGATAATCTTTTCTGTACATATGTTGCAGAGACATACTGAAAAAAGACCCACTGAATCAGAAAAAAATGAAAGGAAGAGACAGCCACACATGTTATTGACACCTAATAGGACATGCATATATTTATAAATCTTGTTCTTTGATGTGGTTGTTATAAATTCAAATTAAAAGTTGGATAATTCAATGCTGTGTTTGTTATTAGTTGAAGAAATATTGGATAAAAAATCTCACTGGTAGTAGTAAATTTATAGGTGTATTACTATGCTTAACAAAAGGCCTGAAGTTCTATATCATCCCCCGCCATAAATTAGGTTATAGTTTTTTCAAGTCGACTTGCGGTGGCCACTTTAGATTTCAGTGAAAGGCACTATTCAATAAACAATTGTTTTGACCCCGCCAATAAGGAAAAGGGCCTGCTGGGGGGTTTCCATCCTTGAAAAGGATTGAACACCACATCAACAGATCACGTTGAATACAAACGTACAGGCTGTGGCGGTTAACATTAACTGTCACAGGCCAATGACGATATGCTCTGTTTATTTACCGCCAAACCGCCCAGTAGATATTGTGGAATTGAGGCAGCTGGTAAAACAATTGCCCAAACCCTTCATGCTACTGGGCGATTTTAACGGGCACCACACAATGTGGGGCTGTGGGGACATCAACCCACGAGGCAAGATAATTGAAGACTTCCTCTCAGAGGAGAACTTATGTATTTTTAATGATGATACCACCACCTATTTGCACCCTGCTTCAGGATCTGCAACAGCCATTGACCTATCCTTGTGTGATCCGGATTTATATTTGGATTACACTTGGAGGGTCAACGAGGATCTCTGTAGCAGTGATCATTATCCTATATTTATAGAGAGCAACAACTCTATTGTTGAAGAAAGAGTGCAGCATTGGAGGCTGCACAGAGCAGATTGGGAGGCCTTCCAACAGTCTTGTGGGGAGAGCCTCACAATCTCTCAATTTGAGAATGAAGAGGGGGTTGATGACCCTATAGCCCTTTTTACAGCCAAGTTGAACAATATAGCAGATAAAAACATACCCAAAACCTTGACAGTTCCCCAAAAAATCGACAAACCCTGGATCGATGAGGGTTGCCGAAAGGCAATAGACAAAAAGAAAAAATCCTTGCAAAAATTTAAAAAACATCCAACTAGACAAAACCTTGACGGATATAAGAAATATTACGCTAAAGCTCGCCGCACAATCAGTGAAGCTAAGCGTCAATCTTGGAGAGCATATGTCTCCACACTAAATAATAATATTTCGGCAAAACATACTAGGCAAATGTTGCGCAGGATCAGTGGCAAGAGGAAAGATAAAACTATCAAGTACCTGGTCACTGATTCTGACACAATAACCAATAAAACGGATATTGCAGAAACGCTGGCAACATCGTTTGCTGCAAAATCATCGCCAGAACATTATCAGTAAAAATTTCGAAAGATTAGGGACAAGGAGAAGGAAAACGCATTGGACTTTGAGTCAGATAATGACGAAAATACAATGTTGATTTCTCTAAACAGAAAAAAACGAGAATTAATTAAATATCGCTCAGGCAACTGATTCGGCAACTGGCCCTGATGAAATTCATTACCAGTTTCTGAAACTTTTGCCTGATGTATCACTTGATCTGTTGCTTCTACTCTTGAATAATCTGTGGCAATCTCAGGATTTCCCAGATGGATGGAGAGAAGCAACAGTGATCCCTGTCCCTAAACCTGGAAAAGATCGAACGGATCCTAATAATTATAGGCCAATAGCATTGACAAGTTGTCTTTGCAAAATCATGGAGCGCATCTCACATGGTTTTTACAAGACAATAACATAATAACTAAATATCAATGTGGTTTTCAAAAAGGCAAAAGCACCACAGACCATTTGGTCAGACTGGAGACTTATATCTGTCAAGGTTTTGTTAAAAATGAACATACAGTTGGAATATTTTTTGATTTAGAAAAGGCCTATGATACCACCTGGAAGAGTGGTATCATGAAAGATCTCCATGAAATGGGCCTGAAGGGTAGATTACCCTTATTTATTGACAATTTTTTGAAGGGGAGAAAAATCAAAGTCCGTTTGGACAACACCCACTCTTCACTAAATCCACAGGAGGAGGGTGTCCCACGAGGTAGTATTCTTTCACCAACTCTATTTACCGTTAAAATAAACAGTATAATTGATACTTTACCAGAAGATATTGAAAAGTCGTTATATGTTGATGATCTGGCTGTTTACTGCCAGTCAAGCAATATGGTAGGAAGATAAGTGTAGGAAAGCATTACAATTGCTACGAGTTATATCCAGCAAGGATTGGGGTGGTGACCGGACAACCTTACTGAGGATTTACCGGTCTCACATCAGATCCAAACTGGATTATGGTTGTATTGTTTATGGTTCAGCGAGACGATCATACTTAGCAGTACTTGATCCAATCGCGAACCAAGGTTTGAGATTATGCTCAGGGGCATTTAGAACATCGCCCATTGAAAGCCTCCAGGTAGAGACCGGTGAGCCCTCTTTAGAGACTCGCCGGTTGAAGCTGAGCCTGCAATACTATAAGAAGATGAAAGCAAATCCTGAGAACCCGGCATACTCGTGTGTGGTGAACCCTGAATACAAGAGATTGTTTATAACAAGCCAGGGACTATACCTATTCAGGATATAAGGCTCCAACCCCATCTGGAGGACATGGAGGTGGAGCTCGACGCAATTAGCGTTGTGCGCCCACCAGAATGTCTACCCTGGCTTCTCCAACAGCCTAATATACTTTTTAACCTCTCAGATCTCAGGAAAGGAGACACCTGTCCCCTTGTTTTCCAGAGCATGTTGCTAGAGCTATTTTGTAGATTTCCGAGGCACCGGAAGGTGTATACTGGCGGATCAAAGGAAGACAAGAGGACAGCTATGTCCTTTGTCTGTGATGATCATAAATTTAGCTGCCGCATTAACGATGAGGCTTCAATTTGCACAGCAGAGCTGCTAGCTATTGAAGCTGCCATCGAATACATATGGGATAGTAGTGACGAGGAGTTCATGATCATCACAGACTCGCTATCTTCATCGCAGGCTCTTAAGAGTCAAAAACTCAACAACCCAATTGTTTCTGCAACATGTGCTGCAATACTCGTCTCGCTGTAAGACATGTCCTTCTTAGTTGTGCGAAATATGCGCACATCAGAAGGAAGTATTTTGCATTTAATCCCCTATTTGAACTATTTAGGGACATCCCCGCAGGTTTTATCATCCAGTTCTTACGGGAATGTAACCTATGTGACATGTTTTAATTATTAGACTTAGACTTGTAGTTTTTACACAATCACTCCAATTTCATAGAGATATAGTGACTTATTTAGTGACTTATTTTTACTGACATTTTTATACTCATTAAACTGTGTTGTAGTGCAGGCGCTACGTCATCAGACTCGTTACATATAGGTGCCAGGAGCATCGTCATATTATCATATCAAACATTTTAAACTGAATATTTTAATACGAACATGTTCTTATTAGCTTTGTCTTTCCTTTACTACTTTAACTATACAATATGGGATATTGAAATACTAGGAATTTTCACTTAAATGGCCATACTGGCCGAAAAGTTTTACTTACTTACTTACATCACAGATAGCGAAAACAGTGTGCGCTTACAATTGATCCACAAAATTACAACATTCCTGAATTTTGACTTAATTCACCAGCAGCGAAAACAACCATTTAAAGCAGTAATTTGGGTACCGACTCTTCAGTCAGTAGCCACCCCCCTTGGATTTCGGCTTATTTAGGATGGGGAGACCTTATAGACAGTTAAAAATACCATTTGACCAAGGATTATGTCTAGTAATTTATAATTATGACGCCCCTTCATAATACCATTCTGGCTTATTCTTAGAATTGTGTTAGGCCTAAATTCAAATGGACGGGGACCGCTCGCTTTTCCGAAGGTACATTGTAATGTCTGAAGGGCCGTTGTTCCGAATGCAAGTTGTTCCGAAGGTCCGTTGTTCCGAAGGTTCATTGCTCCGAAGGTTCCGTTACTTCAAAATTAGGGTTCATTGTTTCGAAAACAAGGTTCAATGTTCCGAAAAAGAATGAATTTACATGGATTTTTTTTTTGTGTGGTTTTTAATCTGCGAAATTCTTTAATATTTGCATAAAGGTCGTAGGCGGATCCAAGATAGCCTACATTTTTATAGGGGGAGCAGTGGCCAGAGTATATATATCATCAAGCCTTCCACAGTACTCTCGTAACCTGGATGTAGGCCTACTAGGTTCGAATTTTGACTGTACCGGGTGCTGGTTTTCGTGCATTATACAGTGCTCAAAACTGTTTAAAGGCCAGGTGTGTGCAGTGCTGCCGATGGTAGGTATATTGTGCGCTTTAAATCATTCGAAGGAAGGCTAATCAAACTAATTAAAGAAAGACCAATGCGGGATATAGTGACAAAACACACACTAGGCCTATATAAGCTGAGCCAAAAAATGTCAGAGGCATCTTATATTAGATGGGACGCGAAATAGGTAAACGTTTGTGCTGCTTTGTGTAGTTTATTTGTCTATATGTGCTATACCTGTATACCGCCATAAAGGAATGAAGTGATACACGTACCTTAATAGACAACCCGGTGTTCAAGATCTCAGCATCCATAATACTCATCCCATAGACATGTATTATCAATCATAATAATAATAATAATAATAACTTTATTTACTGAGGGTGGACCCAATGAGCTATATAGCTCATCTGCCTTGGGGCCCTCAAGGCTAACAATATAAGAGTACAATATGGAACATAATATAACATATAATATATATATAGTACATATTTATATTCTGATATACTCGACATGAATAATGCATATATACAAAAAAAACATACACAGTCAGAGATAAATGAAACAAATACATACATTTTATACAAACATGTTAATAAATAGCACATTACTATCCATAGATAAGTAATATTTACACACATAAATCTGACAATAGATATGATTTCTTAAATTGTGATAGGGTAGAAGCTTTACGGCTATTGGTACTTAATGAATTCCATACTTTTGGTCCTAAAAAACGTAAACTCTTTATGTGCGTTCTGGGAATGAATAACTTTTTATTACTAACAGATCTCAAACTGAATGGTGCGGTTTCACTGGATCTGGTGAACATATCGGCCATGTAACTGGGTGTCATATTGTTGAGGGCTTTATATACTAATGTGGCTTGACGAAATTGAACATTTTTATCGATTGGTAGCCATTTAAGAATTTTGAATAGTTCTATGGATGGGACGGTATAATCTACATCAAGAATTAAACGAGCCGCCATTTTCTGTAATTTTATCAGGGTGTGGATATCTTTTTTAAATGCAGTTCCCCACACTGAACAACAGTAATCAAAGTGGGGTTTAACAAAGTAATTATAAAATGTTAGACGTCCGGAAAGCGGAACAAATCTTTTTATTTTTCGCAATATTGACAATTTATAAAGAACAGTCTGTCTAACCTTTCTAACCTGAGGAGTCCACGAAAGATTTTCATCAATAACACAGCCTAATAATTTTTCTTCAGTGACCTGCGTTATCTTACTTTTTCCAAGATATACATTTAATTTATATTTGTTAACGTCAAAATATTGGAGTCTCTTGCTTGTGCCTATTACCATAATTTTTGTTTTGTCAGAACTAGGTACCATGCGGTTAATACTACACCACCGCATTAGACTGTCAGAGCTTTCTTGTAGAGATTTCTCCACGTTTTTTATATCTTTAGAAGCCGTGGATTTGGTGGCATCATCAGCGAAGAGTGATACTAGATCTAGTCCATCCTCGAGAGGTAGATCATTGATAAATAAAAGAAATAACAATGGTCCCAAGATAGAGCCCTGGGGTACACCATACTTAATTTCTAGTGGTTGTGATACTTTGTGATTAATCTTTACACATTGTTGTCTATTGGATAAATAAGACGTGAACCAGCTCATAGAATCCTGACTAAAGTTATACAATTTTAGTTTTTTCAACAAAATATCATGGTCAACCATATCGAAAGCCTTGCAAAAGTCAATGAACAGTACACCTACAATTTTCTTGTTATATATGGAAGGTAGCCATTCATGAACAAGTAGATGAAGAGCAGTCTCACACGAGTGTTTTGATCTGAATCCGGACTGCCGGGAAATTAACAGGTCATGACAAACAAGAAATTCATAGAGACAGTTAAACACATGTCTCTCCAATAGTTTAGAAAGAATAGGTAAAATAGATATTGGTCTGTAATTTCCGGGATCATCTGTGGAACCTTTCTTGAAAAGTGGTGTAACAACTGCCGTTTCCAATCATTAGGAAATTGATTTTTAGTAATGCTAAGATTACAAATTTCAGTGATTATATGTGTGATGTAAGGAGCGCCTAACTTTAACATATGTGCACTGATGCCATCTACTCCTGCTGATTTCTTAACATCTAATGTCGACGAAAACTTGAAGACAGCCTGTTTGGTGATAAGCGGTATTTGAAACATGTTATCAGGCGGCAGCCTAGTCTTAACAAAATGTGTTAATGGTTGGAAATCGTGCTGGGCAGTGTCATTATTACTTGATGGCGGAATAACATCAATGTATTGATCTACTACAGATGTGAAATGTAGGTTAAATGCGTTTGCAATATCCTGTTCATCTGTAAGTTTTATATTTTCTTGTTTTATGGACGATACGGTTGATTTCTTAGACTTATTAGATAATTCATTTAAAATTTTCGCATTTGCTGCGTGGTTGTTCTGACTTTGTTCAATTAAGTTATAGTAAAATTCCTGCTTAGATTTTCTAAGTAAGTATGTAGAATGGTTTCTCCAGTATTTATAATTTTCATAATCATGCCTAGCTTTAGCAGAGTCTCGAAGACTAAATGATTTTAGTAATTCGGGTGTAATCCAGCCGGGTTGTTTAATCCTCTTAACTCTCTTTTGTACTAGTGGTATGTGTTTATCAACTATGGAGGTAAATTCAGACACAAAGGACGAAATGGCAATGGAGATATCATCACAAATACCGAGGTTAACATCGTGCCATTTGGCTACCATCAAATCATTACTTAGCTTCACATTGTCAAAGTTTTTATAATTCCTATAGCTAATTAGTTTGTGTTGACCAGACATAGAATCGCTTGGTGGTGTCAGTTTAGTGTTTAAAACAGCAAACGGTATATAGTGATCACTGAGACCACTTTTTACAACTGTACAATTTACAACTTTTAAATCGTTGGAAACATAAATATGATCAATCAAACTTGCAGTGTTTTCAGTGACCCTAGTATATTCGGTTACATATTGTTGTACATCAAAATTGGTTATGACATCAAGCCAATCATTCTTAAACCCCTTTTCATAGGTGCGATCATTGGCAAGATCAACATTGATGTCACCCATTAAAACAATCGGTTTGTTCTCAGAGTAGGCGGATACGAGACACTGTTCTATTGATTGAATCCATTGATTAGTAAACGTAGAGTTATATTTAGGTGGCCTGTATGCAAGACATAATAATATAGGTTTACAAGTTAATTTTAATTCCACCCAAATTGTTTCAACTGTAAAACATAAATTATCTTCTAAATCAACCCTTCTTTTATATTCAATATTTTCTTTAATGTATAGAACAAGCCCCCCTCCAATACTATATGAACGGTCTTTTCTGACCATTCTAAAACCCTTCACATTTACAAAATCATCAGAAATCGAGCTGTTAAGAAAGGATTCACATATACCATATACATCAACCGGTGGCTTATTACATTCTAACAAAATTTTAAGTTGTTCAAGTTTATCTGAGTTAACTGATGTCACCAATCTATTTACATTGTGACATGCTAAACGAATACCTTTATTAAATATTGGAAAAATATGCGAGTTGATTACGTTATTATTTTGAAAATTACAAGGTATCTCATCAGTGCGTGCACAGTTTACCACAATGTGATCAAGTTCCAATTGTCTATTACATGGTGATTGAATACAGGTTGGTGATTGTTCAGAATTTAACACTATTTTATTTTCGGCTACTTGTTCATGAGATTGTTCAGAATTACATGATTGTTTATGTAGGGAAATGTCTAAGGATGTCTGAGAGCAACGGGCTTGCTGCAATCCTGAAGCGATTGTAGAATGGCGTTGGCAACTTTAACTTTACCACTTTCCTTGAGGTGAACACCGTCCTCAGTAAGGTCTCTGGCTGAGCAACCTGTTTCAACAAAGTGTAGATGTTGATTGTCTTCACATCTACGTTTGTAGAGGTGATTCAGCATCTCGACGCGTCGCTGGCCTTCTCTTGAGGTTGTAGGAGGTACTGCACATACCATCAAAGGAACGCTGCGGTGAGAACGGCTGTGGTTGCGTGCAATGTTTCTGAGAGATCTGTCTGCATTCAAGAGACACTGGCCGTCACTTGAAGCATTCAGAGCATCGTTTGTGCCCAGATGCAGCACGACAGAGTCAGTGTCTTTAGAAACCATGCTGGGGATTCTCTGATCCATCTGGCTGAGCTGTCGCCCTGCATTAACATATGTAACTGTCTCTGTTTTCCTTGTTTGTAGCTTGCCAGATAATCCTCGTACATTGGATGCGCCAATGACAGTGACGCGATTCTTCTTGACGGGTTTTTGGGGAGCATGGCGAGATGTCCTGTGATCTAATTTAATAGGCTGCTCAGAGGTTACAGTTGGTCTCAGATCGGGAGTTACACACTGTTTAGTGGTTGTTGTCTGATCTGAGATTCTTGAGAGTTTATTTTGCAATGTGGTCAGTTCAATCCTGATCAGGTTGGCAGCTTGCTCACATATAGCGGCATACTCCTCCAGCGACTTACAGTTTTTACAACCATCAGCTGCACGAAGTGACGACACATCTGGATCGTAATCCTTCTGAGTGACATTCACAGAGCTAGAGTCAATATTTGCATAGTACTCCATCGGGAAAGAGTCAATCAGTGAGTTCAGCTGGTCTACACGGGCAGATA
Organism: Flabesymbios commensalis; assembly: GCA_964017125.1. Lineage (NCBI taxonomy): Eukaryota > Metazoa > Annelida > Polychaeta > Terebellida > Flabelligeridae > Flabesymbios > Flabesymbios commensalis. Next base: position 6,890,023 of record OZ024911.1, on the reverse strand, counting down.
CATTTATCGGCTCACAATGTACAGCTGGTGTACTGGTGATCAGAGGGCTGGCTTTTATATCATGAGCACTGGTTTGAGACACATCATTTTCAATGGACGACATAGAGCAGGATTGTTCAGGATGAGTACTCATTTTCCTGGATGACTTCCTGGCTGATTTTGTTTTCTTTTTGGTCGCATTCATCTTTTTAGTAGATGCATTTACTTTCTTTTGCATGGCCACGGCGGATCGTACATCAGAAGTAGAGGTCGTCTCTGTTACTTGGTCGCCAGAGGGAGAAGGTGTTGCTTTGTCAAATGATAAGCCCACATCTAAGGCGTCACATGACGAAGCTGGTGACAGAGACTGACCTGTTTTACTATTTCGCAGTTCTTTTTGTTCAAGAATAGACTGGTTAGCCTCGTCCACCCGTTGACTTACAGCGTCTTTTAGCAACTGAAATTCTGTATCTTTCCAATAGTGAATATCCTTTCCTTGAATAAGTACCACTCCAGTTGAGTAAAAGTTTATTGTAATCTTGCCTTCCACTTTCAATTGAGATCCCTCAGCTATAGCAGAGACAGAAGGATAAGAGTTGATCTCGCCTGCTTCACACCTTTGCACATAATGCTGGAGACAGACATCTTTCCATGCAGTGAGATTATGTGTCACAAACTGCACGTCACACAGCTGATCGTCACACTCCAACACACCAGTGTTATCCAGATCAAATGTGTGGCACATCAGGTCGAGATGGAGTGTCTCGGGCTTCTTCCACATTTCTTGTTGTTTCTTTTCTCGCTGCCTTTTCTTTTCATTACGGGTGACAGCAGGAAAGCTGTACAACTGATTGCTTTCAGTCATATTTACCAGTGTATAATATCTGTGTTATATTGTTATACCCGGCCTCGTGCAATATTAAATTGGCTTTATAGCTGTAATAAATACAGATACCAAATAATACCCGGCCACGACGGTATGGGTGGGATATCTCTGATAACTATAAAAATATGTAATATACCCGGCCTCGTGCAATATTAAAATGGCTTTACAGCTGTAAATAAATACAGATACCAAATAATACCCGGCCACGGCGGTATATAGTAAGCAGGATAATCGTCTGTATACTGATGTGTTTAACACCTTGTGTGTGTTTCACACCTCTTCCTGGGTGACGTCAGGTGTGTACAGCTGTACAGGTACGGTGGCTCAGGTAGCTGACCCACGCTAACCTGACCTACTTACGATTGAATATAGATGTCAGATATTTCAAAAATATAAACACTTATTTACCGAGATTCTTGACATCTGATTTAGATGTAAATATATTCTCTAGAATCTATATTTATTCACAATCACTATGATGCAATGTGCCCTTGTGAGAATGATGTATTTCTAGGTCAGAATAAACAATTAGCAGGAGCTCTACAACGCACGTCTTGACATGTGCGAGACTTTTAAAGTTTATGTATCATACACACAGGTATCCAACCTAGCCGAGTAAACAACGTCTCTGGGCGAGCCACAGAGCCGTGAATCTAGTATAAAAGTGGCTTTGATACCAACTTTAAATTGCTCAAGATTCTGGACTTAATCTGATGAGCTATGGCCAATCTAATATCATCTTGCTTATAATAAATATATTTTCTTACATATCTGTGATTCTTGAGCTGATATGTGACATATTGGACATTGGACCTGAATTTAGGTAAAATACAACTACAATTCACGGCGATATAGTTTGCATCAACCTTCGCCAGTGCGACATGAGCGACATCTATGTGAGGAGAATTAGTCCACTGAAGGCCCATGCTCAGACCGCCTTGAAGTTGTTTATCAACACAAAACTTTTCCTTTTTAACAATCAAACATCTTCACATATTATATGCGTCAAATATGGTAGTTAAGACGTATACACTGCAGGTAAGTCAGCGAATTGCGATTTAACTACGAACTGGGCACCATTTATTTCCGTGGCACGACAGCGGCTGTCCACAATTCAGCGCTGTAGGCCGATCAGCGCTAGTATCCAACCATGCTTGAAGTATACGAAAACAAATCAATTTACATATTTTACTATTTTATCGTTACATAATTCTCTTTCAATATAAGAAATAAAAAATGATTCTTTAGCCTCTTAGCACCCATCTATTTCATCTAATTTTCATTCACCTCGAGATGTGGATTGCTGGCGCAGTTCCCGACTGAAGGTAAATGAAAATGACCCCCTTTTTTATGGATTTTATCATTTTCATTCATTTTTTTTCTAAAATATCCCATTTGGTGCATACATGTGACAAGGGAGCTGAAAGGGTTTAGCACCTCCAACTTTTAATATTTTGCATTTTAACAGCCTCAGTACGTTTTGAAGAACTAGTGTACATACACTTATTGCATAGATTATTCATAGAACGGTCAGGCCTAGGGGAGACCGGGGCTAACTGGGACAGGCCTCTAACAGGGAATTCCATGATATGACAATATCAGTGGCCTCGTTTTCAAGAAAGGAGGGATACCCCCCTCCACTTGAACTACAAACGCAGTGGAACTAGCAGATCTGTGTGAGCAGGTAAGACTAAATGTTTTTTTCTGCCTCTCAAGTAATTTTTCACGTCTCAATTACAAATCTACTAAAACGTAAAGGGACTAGCCCAGGCTAAAATCATAAAAAAATCGGTGATTTTATTTTGGCTTCTTAATATGACCATATGATGTAAACATGCCCATAGACTAGAACTGCAAAAGTTTTTTAATTTTTCTGCTGTGCATTCACCAGTTAGACTAGATATAGAGACGAAATTCCCGTATTTCTAATTTTTGACAGTTTTAGCCTGGGCCAGTCCCTTTAAACTACTATAGTTGTATTATGCTGAAGCATATCACTGAAAACACTCATATTTACTGCCTAATTTACAATTATTAGATGCTTGATGCTGTATCGTGGCCACATGCCAGGTCATATTTTTCGTGGGAGGTCAACCCGGGGCTAACTGGGACAATTCTGGCGGGGCTAACTGGGACAGCCCCAGTTTCCCAGTTATCCCCATTTGTAATAGAACATTGTGTCCAACTTAACCCCTGTGGGTACTGACCTTCGACCAAAATATATGTTTGCCCAACTCAATTAACATTTGTTAGGCCTACTTTAGATTGTATGTATTGGACTGGAGATGAAAACAAAACAAACAAACAGTGTGGTTGTTACTTAGTATCAACAGATTAGGTCTATAGTCCATCGGGGTTCAGCTGTTATTTTCTGCATTATTTTGTTGCAGTTTAAACCTTCGTGTCTAAAAGGCATATGGATATGTTTATTTATAGCTCACCCCCTTCAAACTATTTGCAATCATCATAGGATGCAGTACATCTTGTTTAATCTCTATAAATCCGAAATTGCTGAAATTTTAGGAGTGTCCCAGTCAGCCCCTGGCCTTGTCCTACTTAGCCCCGTATACGGGGCAAACTGGGACATTTTTTTAGCTCCCGCCGTCACCGTAGGTGAGACGGAGGGAGCTATGGATTCCGCCTCCGTTTTTTTTTTGCCTCTTCTTTTGCCTATAACTTTTTAAGAAAGTAGGCTAGGATAACAATCTTTGGTATGTGGGTTACTTCCAGGTGGATAATGGACAGTTTAAAATATTTTTAATCTGAATTCAATACGCAAGGTCGCAGAGGAGAAAATGATGATGTTACGGCGTTGGGCCGTCCGTAAACAATTCGTTTCCGGAGCATATCTCTGAAAGTACTTGTCCGATTGTCTTCAAATTTTACACACAACACCCCTAGGGGGTCTAGTTGTGCCTTTTGGGGTATTTGAACTTTGACCTACTTTTGGTTCAGAACTATGACCTATTTAAACGTTTTGACGCGCACTTTGTTTCCGGAGCAGATTTCGAAAAAGTACTGGGCCGATGACAGTCATATTGCACATTCATGTTCTCTAAGGTCTCTAGTTGTGCCTTTTCAGGTTTTTGGACCTTAAGGTTGACCCAGCACTTTGACCTAATTTATAACATCGTTAAATCCGACTGAAAGATTTTGCGGAATATCATGAAAACCGCTCAAGATAGCTACACCATTAGGGGAGGACGGGGCATGTTCGCACATCGGGGCACGTTCGCACCCTGCTGGTAATTCAGAATTGAGGGCCACCTGGTGAATTAAAAATATAATTCATGATGTACCTCTCCCCTAAGTCACTGTTTCTCCCAAAATTCATCAGCTACAGTTTTTTTGTTTTGCTCTCGATTCAAATATGTGATTTTCGTCTCATTTTATGTTATTTAGGTTATTTTTTCTAAATACTGTGTGAACTACAGTTTTAGTAGTTAAGTAACCATTTGTTGTTCTATAAATAGAACACAGAGGTATACAACATACAGGGAAAGTATTTTTGAACCATCACAAGTGGTACAGGCAATGATTGGGGTTGAAGCTGAAATGGCATTACGGGGCACGTTCAACCGCGTTCGGACATGCCCCGGAAGGGGTGTGAACATGCCCCGAAGTAGCCTCACAACCAATGGTCATAATTGCAGCATAGTTTATCTTATTCACACATGTCCACACTCACCCTTACATGCTTGCACTCACTCAGCCACACATTATTACACTTTTTCATACAACACATGCTGTTTTGTCTGGTAACCCGGCGGTTGGTGGATAACCGTGATAAATGCCGCTAGTGGTGCGCCGGTGGCCTGATGGACAAACTTCCATTGCCCACTGCTGGCAACGTTATGGGAGACTGACAATGTGCTGCTACCTTGTGAAGGGCAACATCACACTGTTGCTATTTATGCAAAATGCAATGATAAAATACAAAGGATTGTCAATTATTGTCATTGTTGTATTGCACTTTAATAACCGGGGCATGTTCGAACGGTACTGGTCGGACATGCCCCATTCTGGTTGTAATCACATTTTGCGCTATATTTTTTAAAATATACAAGACACCTAACTATAAATTTTAGTGGGGCATCATACATGTGAAAGCACTGTATGTATGAAATAATGAGTGATTTAGGTAAATATCTAGTGAACAGGTATGCATTATGTCTTAAGGGTTCGAACATGCCCCGTCCTCCCCTACTATAATTCAAATTGTGAGGTTTCAGGAGAGGATGCATCTTGGAAAATTTCAAGTCGATAAAATTAAAAATGGCCGCCTATCGGCCATTATTCACCTCGACAGGCCAGATATTGCGGAATATCATGAAAACCGTTCAAGATAGCTACACCATTAATATCAAATAAATTGTAAAGTTTCAGGAGAGGATGCATCTTGAAAAATTTCAAGTTGATAAAATTAAAAATGGCCGCCTATCGGCCATTATTCACCTCGACAGGCCTGATATTGTGAAATATCATGAAAACCGCTCCAGATATCTACACCATTACTATAAAACAAATTGTAAGGTTTCAGGAGAGGATGCATTTTGAAAAAAATCAACTCGTCCAAGTTCAAAATGGCCGCCAATCGGCCATTATTCACTTTCACATGGCCGTTATTTGGTAAACCGTGCTAGATAGCTAGACCATTACTATAAAACAAAATGTGTGATTTCAGGAAAGGATGCATCTTGAAAAATTCGACTCAATAAAATTCAAAATGGCCGCTTATCGGCCATTATTCACTTTCACATGGCCGATATTTGATCAACCGTGCTAGATGGCTGGACCATTACTATAAAACGAAATGTGATATTTCAGATAAGGATGCATCTTGAAAAAATTTGACTTGATTAAATTCAAAATGGCCGCCTTTTCGGCCATTATTCATTTTCACATGGCTGATATTTGGTAAACCGTGCTAGATGGCTAGACCATTACCTGATTACTATAAAACAAAGTGTGAGTTTTCGGGGGAGGATGCACCCTGAAAATTTTTAACTTACGAATTCAAAATGGCCGACAATCAGCAATATTTGCCTTTTAAAAACTTTCGACTCAATCGAATTCAAAATGGCCGTCTGTCGGCCACTATTTACTTCACATTGCTGATATTTGGTAAACCGTGTTAGATAGCTGGACCATTACTATAAAACAAAATGTGAGATTACAGGAGAGGATGCATCTTGAAAAAAATTGACTCGATCAATTTTAAAATGGCCGCCTATCGGCCATTATTCACTTTCACATAGCCGTTATTTGGTCCGTGTTAGATAGCTGGATCATTACTATAAAACAAAATGTGAGATTACAGGAGAAGATGCATCTTGAAAAAAATTGTCCGATCAAAATCAAAATGGCCGCCTATCGGCCATTATTCACTTTCACATACCCGTTATTTGGTAACCGTACTAGATGGCTAGACCATTACTATAAAACAAAATGTGAGATTTCAGGAGAGGATGCATCTTGAAAATTTTTGACTTGATCAAATTTAAAATGGCCTCCTATCGGCCATTATTCACTTTCACATGGGCGATATTTGGTAAACCGTGCTAGGTGGCTAGACCCTTACCATAGAATGAAATGTGAGATTTCAGCTGAGAATGCATCTTGGAAAATTTTGACTTGATCAAATTAAAAATTGCCGCCTTTAGGCTAACGACCTGGACCCGGGTCCGCCACTAACTTTTTGTTGTACAACCCTGTTAACAGCTAATTTTATAGCGGAAATTTGAGCGAGAGAAGAAGATGTGAGATATAATAATGTCACTATTTCGGAATAGTTAACCTTCGGAATAATAAATCTTCTGCCCAAACCTATTATCGGGCGAGCGAAGGAAAAAGCTCTCAATAACCCACCATGCCCTATCACCCCCACCCTCACATCATCATCTGTACATCATTCATCTCATCAATTGACTACAACGTTTTTATCACCCGCCCGTAGGGGAAGGGGGATTTTAGTCGCGCCAGGATTCTGTCCAGCGTCACGTTTTCTTGTGGGCGCAAAAACTCAAAAACTACTAGTCAAATCTTTTTTGAAATTTTAACATGACATTACTAGCAACATGGGGATCTGCAAGTGATTTTTTAGAGATGCTACCAAAATTCAAAATGGTCGCCAGAGGTCAACTCTAAATTTTTTTGTGGGTGCAAAAACTCTAAAACTTGGAGTCAGAAATTATTCAAATTTTACTATCACATTCCCCATGATATGGAAATCTGCAGGTGACTTTTTCAAGGTTTTGCTGAAATTCAAAATGGCCGCCACAGATCAACTTTAATTTTTTGGGGGACGTAAAAACACAAAAAAATTGTTTGGTCAATTTTTTTTTAATTTTAACATCACATTCCTAGCAACATGGAGATGTGCAAGTGATTTTTTTAAGGTTTTACTGAAATTCAAAATGGCCGCCATGGATAAACCTAATATTTTCTTGTGGGCGCAAAAACTGAAAAAATGAAATGAGTAATAATGCACATTGTACAATCACATTAGCCACCATCTGGAAATGTGCATATGTGATTTTACTGAAATTTAAAAAGGCCACCACAAATCGACTTTTTAAATATTTGTGACCGCAAAAAGTCTAACCTAATTTATGGCGGGGGATGATATAGGACTTCAGTCCTCTTGTTATTGTATTATAACGTCAATTAAAAAACCTTTTGTGCCGAAAAGTAACGTAAAGCAATGATTTACTACTACTATCTTCGAAACAATGAACCCATATTTCGGATAAATGACCCTTCGCAACAATGAACCTTCGGCACAATGAACCTTTTTTTTCGGAACAATGAACCTTCAGAAAAGCGACCTGTAACTGGGACCAAATGGACCATTGATCATCATCTAGACCTTAATCATATGCCTAGATTCTACACTGAGAGTATAGAATCTATGGTCTAACTTTCGAAATTTTCAGGGTTGTTGCCAAATGACTATATATAAACTACAGGAATCGTTACAATGCATTCCGTGAACATCGCTTGAGAATTGACTGTGTAGGCTGAATCAGCGAAAAAGCCAAAAAGTGTTGAATTTTGGCCCAAAGGTTCATATTCCCACCATTTGGAAACCTTTGGTTAATTTTTTTTAAACGGAGTTTATTAGTCTAGACGGAGCTCCCTTGGGCCAAACTGTTGTTCTCTCTTTGGATCCTACAACTTATTTTAATTATTATTATTTTACGGGAATTTTTGCTCCCCTATTTCTCCTCCAGTTTTGAACCGATGAATCAGATATGTTAACATAATGATCCTTGGGTGGGGAGGTAGTGTGCTATGGCTTGTTTAAGTGATCCAGCCAATAGCACTCGGTAAGATTTTCCCCATTGACAATGCATTGAGGAATTTTAATTCTAATGTTGTTTTAATACTGTGTCGTACTATCTATGACATTGGTACAGTATTAAATTAACATTGGCATAACGCCTCGTGTTCGTGTGATATACTTCCGGTCTGTCAGTTGTTCAGAGGCAGGATATGAATCATGTTGAGCCTTTTTAAGCTAAGCACAATTTTGATAGGCCTATGTTTTATAGCAGGAGCAAACCGTATGCGGCCGACTATTCGCCTAGTTTGACACGATGTTGGTGTGATGTTAGGCCAGCTTAAAACCAATATTGGGTGAACGTCTCAATACTGTGTTTATACGTGATTAGTTCTGAATATGGGTGATTCACAGCAAATGTCATTCAAATGCTGGGCCGGAATCCTAGGCCGGGGGAAAACAAATAAGGGCGGGTCTACGATGACGACCTCTATAGGGTTAATGTTAGTCTGTTGAGTTGGAAAGGGGTCACCAATGTTGGTGTGGATAGTTGGAATCCAATCTCAAACCTGTTCTAAGTCTTGTTGAAGGTAAAATAAAATATGACAACTTTTCATTTGTTCACTTTATTGTATAGTCTAGGCCTATCAACATTGCTATGCATAGCTCGCAGGGGGTGTGAAGTCTGGCCATATTAGCCAACTAGGCGCTCCTCAGAGCGACGCGTCTGTTCGGGTCTACTGCAAAGTTAGAAGTGACGAAATACGCGTGAAACCGTGGGTAGGAATTGGCGCAAGTAAAACTTGTCAGTCTCAAATCTCGCCAAGCCTGCCCGGCCCGGACTGAAGTCGGCCGGAATCGCTGCTCTATCCTGTTGCCGGCGCCACAAATCCACTGTCTGCGGCGCTGGCCAAGTATTAATTCAACATAGCTCACTCAAATGAACACCGTTTGGGTAACATAGGCCTAGGCTACTACTTTAGTGGAAGTCACATGACTTCCAGGGCGGTAGCCCTGGTGCAGTGGAGTGGTTAAAGCTGTCTGCTTGGAAAGTCGGAGATTGCGGGTTCGAGCCCCACTCTGGCCTTCAAGTTTGAAAGAAACAAATTGTTTCTTCCCCGCTCACTCGTAATGATTCAATGTTGTGGGGAACCTTGTGACGGGTAGGTGGCGTGCTCGGCCTCAAATTCCAAATCCTGTGTCTGGAGGGCAATGTCATCTGGCCATCCTCAGGAGGTTCTCCTGGCCCAGTTTAGCCTATATGTGCACAAAAATTCCGGGAACTTAAAGGGACATGCCTAGGTCTAAAATCATCAAAAAATCGGTGATTTTATTATAGCTTATTAATATGACCATATGATGTAAACATGTCCATAGACCAGAACTGCAAGTTTTTTTAATTTTTGGGCTGCGCCCTTTCCAGTTAGGATAGATATAGAGACGAAATTCCCGTATTTCTTATTTTTGATATGGTTGTCAATAATTAGAAATCAGGAATTTCGTCTCTATATCTAGCCTAACTGGTGAATGCGCAGCACAAAAATTAGAAAAACTTTACAGTTCTAGTCTACATCATATATGGTCATATTAATAAGCCGAAATAAAATCACCGATTTTTTGATGATTTTAGACCTGGGCTGCGTGGGCATGTCCCTTTAAAATTCTGGGCACTTGGGAAATTGAAGTTCCGGGAACTTGAAGTCCTGGGAACTTCGAAACTCACTCTCGAGTGTCCCCATTCTCAATCACCTCTCGGACTACATCTGTAGTTTTTTATCCCGCGCCCGTAGGGGGAGGGGTATTTTAGTCGCGCCAGGATTCTGTCCGGCGTCACGTTTTCTTGTGGGCACAAAAACTCAGAAACTACTAGTCAAATCTTTTTGAAATTTTAACATGACATTCCTAGCGACACCAAGTGCAAGTGATTTTTTAGAGATAGGGGCCTAGTACCAAAATTCAAAAGGGCCGCCAGAGGTCAACTCTAGGGTAAAACTTTAAAGTCAGAAATTATTCAAATTATTCTATCACATTCCCCATGATATGGATGACTTTTTCAAGGTTTTACTGAAATTCAAAATGGCCGCCACAGATCAACTTTTTTTGGGGGGAGGGGGGGCGTAAAAACTCAAACAAAATTTTAGTCAATTTTTTTTAAATTTCAACATCACATTCCTAGCAACATGGGGATGTGCAAGTGATTTTTTAAAGATGCTACCAAAATTCAAAATGGCCGCCAGAGGTCAACTCCAAATTTTTTTGTGGGCGCAAAAACTCTAAAACTTAAAGTCAGAAATTATTCTAATTTTACACATTTCCCCCGATATGGAGATGCGCAAGTGCTTTTTTTTAAAGTTCTACTGAAATTTAAAATGACCGCCATGGATAAACTTCATATTTTCTTGTGGGCTTCAATTTGTAAATTGATCAAGAATTGAGTGAGAAATCGGAGAAAAACACCCACCGCTGGTGGAAGTTGACTGCAACTATAGGCATAGTAAGAGTAGGCCCTGAGTAGGCCTAAGGCTAGACTATAAAAGCACAGTAGACCTACTAAGGCTAGGCCTATATGTAATATGGGAAAAAATATCATTCGTGAAAATGATGAATGTCATTGATATCAAAATGCCGGATGGTAGGGCTTTCCAATATAGCCTAGGCCTACTACATGACTACCGGTAGGCCTACACTATAAATTATATATTTACACAGGGCAAAGTCAAGGGTCAAGGGTATACTTGTATTAGATAAGCAATAAAATTTGAATAGTGCTGATAAAGTAATATAGACCTATAAGTCAATGACATGTATGCCTATAAATAATATAGGCATAGTGAAAACCACAGCAGAAAGTGAGAAGACACCCTCATAGTCCAAGCTGACACTAATAGTCTAATATTAGTCCACCCAAGTTAGGCTAGTCTACCACAAAATCACATTGCTTAAGTAGTCGGTGACCCAGCTACACTCCCGTGTGCATTTTTTTCTCAGAGAATAACTTATGATTTTCTGATAGTATATGTATTGGCCTTCAAGAAAAACGAGGGTGTCACTCTGGGAAATGGTACATATTTTTTTTATTCGCCTAAATCCATCTCGGATTTTTAACTTTACAAATAATAAACGTAGAATCTGATGTAATACCTCATTTTTGACTAATTTGGGTACACTGATTACGTTGGAATGATTATTTGTACGTCTCAAGGTCATCTGGAGGTCAAATCCAAGATGGATGCCAATGTCCGGCATGGAAATCACCCATTCATACAAGTGACTGCTATTATTCTTAAATTCTGAAATAATAGGTCAATAATAAAATGTATTTGTTTTTTTTAATTCAATATGAAGGTGTTGTTTTGAATGTAATTATTTGTTTTAAGTGTCAAGGTCAGGCGCGTAGCCAGCCGTACGCCAGTACGCACGTGCGTACACATTGTAAGGGAAAGTAAAAAAAAATATGACCCATCAAAAAAAGTAGCAACAAGTTAGCAGACTAGCCTAGTCTACATGTACATGCGCACTTAGCAGTCTATTCCTTATGTGGTGTTGCATAAAACGCCGGAAAAGTAGGATACAAAAGCAATAGGCCTAAATAATTCTCTTTTCAATGACAGTCACAAATTCACGACATGTATGACTATAGTGCCGCTAAACTTGCCGTGGACGAGCCCACACCGTAAAGATGTGGGACCGTGGATTACTACATTCATTTTACCCGGGGAAATCAATTTTTTTCAACCAGGCAGTCAATGAGATCGATATCCACCCCAAGGTGGGAAAAGGCTAATAACATTTTACTGTTTTTTTTACAAATGAACTGAGCGTACGATGTATACAAAATAACCTTTTATTGACCTGATTAATCGAGACAAGTCTTAGATATGAGCGTCTAAAGAAATGCCCCAGTTTTTTACCCTTGAGCATGTTGAGTGGGCATTATAATCTGTGGCAGTTCTGTTCTAGCAACGTTATGGGGCTAATTCTAAACGATCTATTTTTGTACCTGCACTGCACTGTGTTAAACAAATGATATGCTGCACAATGACATGTAGGCCTATGTACATGCATAAATAGCACGCTACACTGACTAGCTTCTCAGACGTGAAGACACTGGTGACAAGAGTGAAATCCCATGCAGACATTCAACCAATGTTATACTAATGTTGGTTCATTGTCTACGACACTGGCACAACATTAAAACAATTTTGTTTCAACATCTCATGTTTGCTCAGGGCTGATTTATGCCTATCACAGCGAATCATGTAACCAGGTAATAATGATCAAATAACGCTTTCGTATAGTGTATATATAGTGTATAGTTTCGTTTTCGTGTAAGGTTATCTGTTTTGCATACTGTCTGGCAGCTGGCATAGTAATAAAAATCATGGATATAGATCTGGATGCCTAAAAATGATAGTTATTTCATCTTTTAACCCCTCCACATACTCTAGCCTCTAATTATGTATGACTAAAAAAAATTGAGGGCCATTAAATATTTTATTTACAACATGTCCTTCAGACAATTATTTATTTCATGAAAATTCAATCTCAAAATATTTACTTCAAAAACACTCCACCCTCCCCGCCCCCGCCCCTGGCGATTGAGTGGTGGCCCCCTTATGACCAATCACAGAATGTCCAGCTTAGCTATTATTCGTGCACACAAAGACACTACGTAGACTACATAGTCAAATGCTGGATCCGCCATGTCTGTTTTTAAAAAAATTGAGGCTATCTATGGATATGGATTGACCGAAAATAATCAGTAAATTCAATATGTAATCACTGAGTAAAATGATTTAAATTATATTATAACTTGATATAATTATATTTTTAATTTTGTTGCTGTATTCAATTTTGAAAATTTTACAAAAAATATAAAAAAAACTCAAAATTTATAAATCAATATCTATACCGCAAATACCATCAGATGCCACCATTTGCTATCTTTTTTTTCAAATTCTCCTTGGGGGGAGGCCCCCCGGACCCCCCACCGTGTCCGCTGGGCTGCGCGCAGCGGGTATGGGAGTTGCCCCCATAAAATAGCAGCTATGAATTAGGGAAAATCCACTTCCTCCCCGTTTCGGAAAAGCTCTGTAAATCCGTACCCCTAGCGTTGTGCGTACACATGTTCATAACCCTGGCTACGCCCCTGAAGGTCATCTAGAGGTCAAAATCATGCACAATCAGCGGTCATCTTGAATTTCTAACTCTTGACATAATAGGCCTGGGATCTTATGTAATACCTCATTTTCGACTAATTTTGGTACGCTGATGTTATTGGAATTGCTGTTTTAACGTTTTAATGTCATCTAGAGGTCCATTCTAAGACCTCCACAATTAACCTGACATATTTCCACTTTATTTATTCATACACAATTATGTGTATACATATAAAATGTTTTAAGTGTGTGCTTATTTTTGTCAAATTCAATGTGAAATATTCAATTAAAAAAATGACGACGTTTATCATTTTAAACAGAAATCGAAGAAGACGGCTGCTTTTTAAGCATTTGTGCTTGCACAACATGAATGAAACTAATACCTCTCATGTCCTTGTATGCAATATGCATCTCAAACTTTTACACATCTTAAACACCTGTTCATTCATTTGACATATGTTTCTCTCTCTCATGTCTAAACTGTTGATTAAAACGACAGCATCAGTATACTCCATTGATTTTTAAACATTATTATAATCCACTTGGATTTCGGAATAAAATCGCTGTAGAATTTTTCAAAACTGAGTACAATGTATTGTAAGCCTACTGTGAACATTGGATACGGTAGGGAAAGCAAGAATACAATGCTTTAAATTAGGCTATTTTCTAGTGTTCAGACAGCATTGCTGGCACTCCAACATGGCATATTATGTTCTTCAGGAAAACTGCACATTGTGTTGTTATTTCATACCCCCATGCGACATCGAATCAATGCATAGTCAACCTGACCTATGTCATTGTTTCTCCGGATATGTTTCGGTGATGTATGTCTGCATGACTTCACTCGTGTCACCAGTTTCTCTACCTGTCACTCACTCACAAGTCAGTGTAATGTCTATAAACAGGCTTCTGAAATTTCTAGAGTTTTTTTTACATTTCAACACTGTAGTGGGAAAGGATTGAACATGTTGAATTGCGGTGTCAGAGATATTTGGTTTACTGAGGGCTCCTTCATTGACTGCTTGTGGGAGGATACTGATACCAATGTGATGATTGATACAGAAAACCAAACTTTCCAGAGAAACATAACTTAGAGCGCTATTGCAATGTCTCGGTACATTTCATACTACAACGAGGTTACTTTGGTGTGAAGGGAAGTACCTGTGAGGGGGTGTAGCTGAAACTATATGGTTAGTAGCTCTTGGTCAGACAGCTATTGAAAATTCAATGGTGAATGGAGGTGACTATGCTAGAGCGTTATGGAATGAATCTGTAGGATCCTGACTTCGTTCAGTTAAGGTGGCAGTTATCCCCGGCTTCTCGGACGCGGGAGGTTGTGGACGACCGCCTCGTTTTCGTACCTTGGTGACGGGTGCACACAATTGCAGCCGGGCGGCTTTAGTACTTTTTCTCGCACTTCAGGCGTTACACTACCGCTCTCGCTAAGTCAGATAGGACGTGCCGTGCGCGGAGGTTGTGCTTTGTTGTTGCCAAATGTCAAACGAATAAACATGACAAGTGGAGAAAGAGTTTTATGATTTGTTTGGAACCGTCGACTCGACGGGGAAGGAAGTTTGAGTTTAAATGGTGAGATCGGGCAGATTCCCTCGTCGGCCATTGTGACCCCACACTAGAGGCTCCGACGGTCACTTACAGGTACTCTCGGCGCGAGGGGCTCCCCATCCCACCATACTGGTGACCCCTGACGACTGATCGTCTACGCAACAGTGTTTTCACCTAGACGTCAGTTGAAAACCACTGTTTTCAAGGATAGTTTTGATTAATTTTAAGGGATTTTTTGAAAAAAATCAATGACCCATCAAAAATATGACCCATCAAAAAAAGTAGCAACAAGTTAGCAGACTAGCCTAGTCTACATGTACATGCGCGCTTAGCAGTCTATTCCTTATGTGGTGTTGCATAAAACGCCGGAAAAGTAGGATACAAATGCAATAGGCCTAAATAATTCTTTTTTCAATGACAGTCACAAATTCACGACATGTATGACTATAGTGCCGCTAAACTTGCCGTGGACGAGCCCACACCGTAAAGATGTGGGACCGTGGATTACTACATTCATTTTACCCGGGGAAATCAATTTTTTTCAACCAGGCAGTCAATGAGATCGATATCCACCCCAAGGTGGGAAAATGCTAATAACATTTTACTGTTTTTTTTACAAATGAACTGAGCGTACGATGTATACAAAATAACCTTTTATTGACCTGATTAATCGAGACAAGTCTTAGATATGAGCGTCTAAAGAAATGCCCCAGTTTTTTACCCTTGAGCATGTTGAGTGGGCATTATAATCTGTGGCAGTTCTGTTCTAGCAACGTTATGGGGCTAATTCTAAACGATCTATTTTTGTACCTGCACTGCACTGTGTTAAACAAATGATAGGCTGCACAATGACATGTAGGCCTATGTACATGCATAAATAGCACGCTACACTGACTAGCTTCTCAGACGTGAAGACACTGGTGACAAGAGTGAAATCCCATGCAGGCATTCAACCAATGTTATACTAATGTTGGTTCATTGTCTACGACACTGGCACAACATTAAAACAATTTTGTTTCAACATCTCATGTTTGCTCAGGGCTGATTTATGCCTATCACAGCGAATCATGTAACCAGGTAATAATGATCAAATAACGCTTTCGTAT
This sequence comes from Flabesymbios commensalis, assembly GCA_964017125.1. NCBI lineage: Eukaryota > Metazoa > Annelida > Polychaeta > Terebellida > Flabelligeridae > Flabesymbios > Flabesymbios commensalis. The sequence goes on along the minus strand of OZ024911.1, from coordinate 6,874,048 downwards.
AGTGTATATATAGTGTATATATAGTGTATAGTTTCGTTTTCGTGTAAGGTTATCTGTTTTGCATACTGTCTGGCAGCTGGCATAGTAATAAAAATCATGGATATAGATCTGGATGCCTAAAAATGATAGTTATTTCATCTTTTAACCCCTCCACATACTCTAGCCTCTAATTATGTATGACTAAAAAAAATTGAGGGCCATTAAATATTTTATTTACAACATGTCCTTCAGACAATTATTTATTTCATGAAAATTCAATCTCAAAATATTTACTTCAAAAACACTCCACCCTCCCCCCCCCCCGCCCCTGGCGATTGAGTGGTGGCCCCCTTATGACCAATCACAGAATGTCCAGCTTAGCTATTATTCGTGCACACAAAGACACTACGTAGACTACATAGTCAAATGCTGGATCCGCCATGTCTGTTTTTAAAAAAGTTGAGGCTATCTATGGATATGGATTGACCGAAAATAATCAGTAAATTTCAATATGTAATCACTGAGTAAAATGATTTAAATTATATTATAACTTGATATAATTCTATTTTTAATTTTGTTGCTGTATTCAATTTTGAAAATTTTACAAAAAATATAAAAAAAACTCAAAATTTATAAATCAATATCTATACCGCAAATACCATCAGATGCCACCATTTGCTATCTTTTTTTTCAAATTTTCCTCGGGGGGGGACCCCCGGACCCCCCACCGTGTCCGCTGGGCTGCGCGCAGCGGGTATGGGAGTTGCCCCCATAAAATAGCAGCCATGAATTAGGGAAAATCCACTTCCTCCCCGTTTCGGAAAAGCTCTGTAAATCCGTACCCCTAGCGTTGTGCGTACACATGTTCATAACCCTGGCTACGCCCCTGAAGGTCATCTAGAGGTCAAAATCATGCACAATCAGCGGTCATCTTGAATTTCTAACTCTTGACATAATAGGCCTGGGATCTTATGTAATACCTCATTTTCGACTAATTTTGGTACGCTGATGTCATTGGAATTGCTGTTTTAACGTTTTAATGTCATCTAGAGGTCCATTCTAAGACCTCCACAATTAACCTGACATATTTCCACTTTATTTATTCATACACAATTATGTGTATACATATAAAATGTTTTAAGTGTGTGCTTATTTTTGTCAAATTCAATGTGAAATATTCAATTAAAAAAATGACGACGTTTATCATTTTAAACAGAAATCGAAGAAGACGGCTGCTTTTTAAGCATTTGTGGTTGCACAACATGAATGAAACTAATACCTCTCATGTCCTTGTAATATCCAGTCACAATATGCATCTCAAACTTTTACACATCTTAAACACCTGTTCATTCATTTGACATATGTTTCTCTCTCTCATGTCTAAACTGTTGATTAAAACGACAGCATCAGTATACTCCATTGATTTTTAAACATTATTATAATCCACTTGGATCTCGGAATAAAATCGCTGTAGAATTTTTCATAACTGAGTACAATGTATTGTAAGCCTACTGTGAACATTGGATACGGTAGGGAAAGCAAGAATACAATGCTTTAAATTAGGCTATTTTCTAGTGTTCAGACAGCATTGCTGGCACTCCAACATGGCATATTATGTTCTTCAGGAAAACTGCACATTGTGTTGTTATTTCATACCCCCATGCGACATCGAATCAATGCATAGTCAACCTGACCTATGTCATTGTTTCTCCGGATATGTTTCGGTGATGTATGTCTGCATGACTTCACTCGTGTCACCAGTTTCTCTACCTGTCACTCACTCACAAGTCAGTGTAATGTCTATAAACAGGCTTCTGAAATTTCTAGAGTTTTTTTTACATTACAACACTGTAGTGGGAAAGGATTGAACATGTTGAATTGCGGTGTCAGAGATATTTGGTTTACTGAGGGCTCCTTCATTGACTGCTTGTGGGAGGATACTGATACCAATGTGATGATTGATACAGAAAACCAAACTTTCCAGAGAAACATAACTTAGAGCGCTATTGCAATGTCTCGGTACATTTCATACTGCAACGAGGTTACTTTGGTGTGAAGGGAAGTACCTGTGAGGGGGTGTAGCTGAAACTATATGGTTAGTAGCTCTTGGTCAGACAGCTATTGAAAATTCAATGGTGAATGGAGGTGACTATGCTAGAGCGTTATGGAATGAATCTGTAGGATCCTGACTTCGTTCAGTTAAGGTGGCAGTTATCCCCGGCTTCTCGGACGCGGGAGGTTGTGGACGACCGCCTCGTTTTCGTACCTTGGTGACGGGTGCACACAATTGCAGCCGGGCGGCTTTAGTACTTTTTCTCGCACTTCAGGCGTTACACTACCGCTCTCGCTAAGTCAGATAGGACGTGCCGTGCGCGGAGGTTGTGCTTTGTTGTTGCCAAATGTCAAACGAATAAACATGACAAGTGGAGAAAGAGTTTTATGATTTGTTTGGAACCGTCGACTCGACGGGGAAGGAAGTTTGAGTTTAAATGGTGAGATCGGGCAGATTCCCTCGTCGGCCATTGTGACCCCACACTAGAGGCTCTGACGGTCACTTACAGGTACTCTCGGCGCGAGGGGCTCCCCATCCCACCATACTGGTGACCCCTGACGACTGATCGTCTACGCAACAGTGTTTTCACCTAGACGTCAGTTGAAAACCACTGTTTTCAAGGATAGTTTTGATTAATTTTAAGGGATTTTTTGAAAAAAATCAATAGCATTTTTTTCATCAGGTACGTGAAAACTGTAGGTCATTATTTATATGCCAGTTTAAATTAGCCAGAAAGAGTTATCAGAGGAGAAGCACGTTTCTTTACGTCGAAAACGGCGTAAATTTCTAAATTTTGGACGAAATCCCACGTGTTTGGCGCCTTTTCAAGATGGCGACCTTGTCGGTCTTTCTAGAAGAATCCAGAAAATTATTCTCATAGACTTAGTCTATCATTTGTTAAATGTAAGAGTTTGTTTAATGCCTTCATCCTATTAATGCCACTGTAGGCGAGTAGGAAGTGGGTATTTTCGGTAACTCAATTTTTATAGTTGATTACCATAATTGGGTGACTCGATTTTAAAGTCCATAGACGAAGTCTCGTCATTTTTCCGATTTTTTTCAGCAAAATCGACAGAAATTATAAATATCGCTTCGACTCGGGTAACCTTTAATAGGTTTAGGGCCAAAATAAATTGTTTCCCTAAATGAATGTCAATAAACGGTCTTATTTGGTCTGTTTAAAATATTCCCAGGACCGTAGGTCAATATTTTGTACTATTATCATATGTTTTTTCAGAGAATGCTGAATATTGTACATGTATTTGGTAGGTGTGCGCCATTTTGGACGCTGGTGTGCCTTACTTAGCTGATCGCCCGCCGTGGGCACCCACGTGTTCCGCCATAACCGGCATGCATCTGGAAATTGAAACTGTGTCGGCACATCACATTAGCATAAATTAGGCCGCCATTCTGATTTGGTGGAGATCATTTCTCACGTGTTCAAAATTTTACAAGGACTGGCTGTAATAATTTTTTTTTAAATTGTTTATAAATTTTCTTTTTCAAAACGATTGAAGGAGAGGAAATATAAATAAGTTGTTTCGAAAACAAAATTGTACCACTAATTGTGTGAGATTTTTGTTCACTTTGAAACGCCTTTCGGTGTTTGTAATCGTTCTAGCCTATTTAGCGCCTTATTTGGGAACGCAGTAGGTAATGAATATGCTAATGTGAGGGGAGACGGGGATGCTGCCCATATACTATGTACACACCGTTCCAAGCATGCCGTCACAGACTGTAAGCCACATGCTGCCTGCCGCACAGGCTGGAAGCACCGACAATACATCATGCACACACCCACCACAGACGACATAAACGCAACCGCTACGAAGACAGTCGGTTTATATGTCAATCAATGAATCGATGCGAGCGATTGATTCGGACGTTTATGAGGATGACTCGGTGATGAACGTACCATTATTAAAAAAAAAACGTGGAATGTTCATCACAGACATCATTTTTCAGCGAAATGATATACTATATCATTAATCAGCATAGACTACTGTCAGTCACGTTTTAAATATTATTCTAAAATCATAAATGTAACTGTTTTTCTTCGCAGTCACATTTAGTCTATCAGTTTGAGAACGAAATTTTCTCACGATAGTTTATTTCTGAAGTTTACATTTTTCATAAATACAGAGATATTCGATTTGACAGTTGCGCTATTGCGAAACATTGCAAATATTTGAATGTGTTTTTCGACTTGCGTGAAAAAAAATTTTTTTTCACCCAGGTCGATTTACAAAATACTATTATCCTAGCTTAGCATAGCATGTCATAATTGTATCTGGCATATTATTTTTTTATGTACCATTTCGACCTACGGTTTTCACTATACCATTATGCATGTGTGTGAATAAGTGAAAACGTTTTATGTCAAATATAGACCTTCAGTTTTCACTTCAATCAATATATACCTTTGTGAATTAGTGCACAGCATTTAGGTGAAACCTCAGGGACGCATTTTCAACTAATCTGCAACCCCTGTTTCTCGCAACATGCGACATAGCATGAACATTTTCTACAGTCTACAATTCTAAGATTCAGCATATTACAGACATTTTTCGTCTGATTTACACGGCAACGCACAACCTATCCGCGCACGGCACGTCACTGACATAGGCCACGGAGAGTGGCGACCGTATACCCTGGCCAAAGGCCTGGGGTGTGCATCAGCAATATGGAAACCTGCCACCGACACGGTGAAGGTAGACATCCGTCACTTCAACAGAGTGCTGGAAAATAATATTACCGACGGCCAATTACAGTTTGGCATTGTTCACATATATGACATTTTTATACTCGCTCAGGCCTGCACAGCTAGCCAAATAGGTAGCAGACTGAGTGCTTCATTATTTAAATGACTTTATCAAATAAACGATTTCAATTTGATATGAACTAGTCTATGTAACGTAACCTGATTTGACAGGTTTATTAATGCTGACAGTTTTGTGGCTCGAATCAGCATGTGTGATGTGGGCCGACCTTTCAGCGTGACCGTCACAGGTGCCGTCCACGCGTCATGCGGCGCTGCTCAAATACGGACCTGTCTACAACATAGCACACAGTCTATGCAGTATAAACCTATGCACAACGCATTTAACAGCGCGCCGACAGACTTTATAAACGTGATTGTCTTCTTCAGCCGACACGGCTGGCAATCAGCATCAGCAGTACATTCACTGGTACGGCACAGCAAAAAAACAGATCAGCATCGACTTCAGAACATTCTACGATTTCAGCAGCCATTTCAATTATAATTACCTGCATATTTTCTCAGATCACTTAATATTCAACTCAATATTGAATGTTTTATTAATAGTGAATTTTTTTTAAAATTTCAGTTTAATATTTTCGTGCCTTATATCGCCTCCGACTTTTACAATACATAGCTACAGACTTTTACCATAATGCATAGGTCTGTTTCCTTTCACCGCACGTCCGGTGATATGACACAGACATGTGCGTATTTTAACTTTAATGTTTTTAATGTTTTGCCAACGCAAGAGGGCGACTTTTGCGTTTGGCGCGCCAGCAACTAGCTGGTCATGTCCCACACGTGACATTTCGTGGAACAACTAGTTCCACTGCGCATCGAACGAAACATGTAATCATGTCTTTTTGCGACCAAATCGCAGAAGTATTTTAAAACCTGTGGTAGGGCACGCGCTCGGGACAGGTACGAACATACAGCGTACAACGCTCAACAAACCACAGATATCGACGGCTACCAGGACATCTAGTAGAAATCCACAGGGTCCACCTAGAACTGGTAGTGCGGACACTCCGACGTCCAACGGGACGAGAGTTAAAACGAAAAAGTCGACGGCAGTCAGAAGCAGTCAAAAATCGGCCACAGTCCCAAAGCAAATAGATGTTAAAGTCAACTTGTCTAACAGAGACAATACTTATGTAGCGCCGCATTCGCGAGCCCACGCCGTGTCCCGCGCTAACTGGAACCGCGGTGGTTTACGAACGTATTCCCGCATACCTTTACATCTACGGGGTAAAACCCCGGGTGCTGCTGACGCCGTAATCGACTCGACCAAAAGCAACCATGCGAATATCGCTAATCGCGAAAAAATTTCGACCGACCAAACAGCGCGAAAAACTAGAGTCGGACGAATAATCCAGACTCCTGCCCGGTTCGTGCAGATGGTTCACGCCATAGTTGCGCCTAACGACGTCTATGGCGGGCCCAACCGCATACATCGTATTAACAATGTTTTTAAATTGTAAATGAATATGCCAGGCCTGGCAGCATTGTGTACAGATATATAAATGTAAAGACATTGCTAAAATACGAATATAAATTTATGTTAATTAAATGAATGGGTTGATCGCAGCTTGCAGCAAATGAATACATACATAAAGGACAGTTGGTGTTAAGAGGATGGGACAATTCATGTATAAGGCTGCGATTTCAACCACCCACGCTGTACCCACACTCGCTATATTTTTTAAACTATGCTTAGTTATAAGAGGTTACATATTTTTACAACCCCGCTACTTGCACGAAGCAGTCTCCTACACGTCAGTTGGGTCCTACGTTATCACTCACCCGGGGGTAATGTAGGATCCTGACTTCGTTCAGTTAAGGTGGCAGTTATCCCCGGCTTCTCGGACGCGTGAGGTTGTGGACGACCGCCTCGTTTCCGTACCTTGGTGACGGGTGCACACAATTGCAGCCGGGCGGCTTTGGTACTTTTTCCCGCACTTCAGGCGTTACACTCGGCGACTACGGACGTGCCGTAGTCCGCTCTCGCTAAGTCAGATAGGACGTGCCGTGCGCTGAGGTTGTGCTTTGTTGTTGCCAAATGTCAAACGAATAAACATGACAAGTGGAGAAAGAGTTTTATGATTTGTTTGGAACCGTCGACTCGACGGGGAAGGAAGTTTGAGTTTAAATGGTGAGATCGGGCAGATACCCTCGTCGGCCATTGTGACCCCACACTAGAAGCTCCGACGGTCACTTACAGGTACTCTCGGCGCGAGGGGCTCCCCATCCCACCATAAATCTTCTTGCTGGAGCAATGTAGATACTACTTTTTTCTTGCTGGAGCAATGTAGATACTACTTTTCAAAAAGTTCTCGACAGTAAAAGGGTCTGGTGTCTAGGATCAGTTGAGATAAGGGACGCACCATTTGATATCTGGGGGGGGGGGGCATAGAGTTTTTGTTGCTTGCAAACTTTTTTATTTTACCTCCGAGAGAAAACATCCTTTTTTTTGGCGATCAACATCCAACAATTTTTTTTTTGTTTTGTCGAAGAAATTTTTTGTCGTATGCTTTCCCTATTATGTACGTTACCATTTGGTGTTTTTTCATCAATTTCGACAACAAACTTTTTTTTCTGCCCACATTTTTTGGTAGGGCGGGATAGATTTTTTTTGAGCGTTGCATATATATAGTTGTAGAAAAGGGGGGTATATTCTGGAAGGAAGAGATATATTCTGGGAGCGCCACTTTATATAAAAGGGAGTAGGCCTATATTATGGGAGGGGTATATATTTTCTGGGAGGGTCGCATGTAGATGTTTAAAAAGGGGGTATGTTTTGGGTCGGAGCTGGATTTCGGGAGTGTCGCATATAGATGTTTAAGGGAGGGAGTCAGGGAGGGGTAGATTATGGGAGTGTCGCATATAGTGGTGAAAAAGGGGGTATATTCTGGAGGGATGGGTAGATTCTGGGAGGGTCGCATATCTAAGGGGGGGGGGTAGATTCTGGGAGGGCGAGGTAGATTCTGGGAGGGCGGGATAGGTATTCTGGAAGGGAGTGGTGGATTATGGAAGTGTCGCATATAGTTGTCAAAAGGGGAGGGGGTTATACTCTGGTGGGGAGGGGTAGATTATTAGAGCGTTGCATAGAGTGGCTCAGAAGGGGGTATATTCTGGAGGGATGGGTAGATTATGAAAGGGTTGCATATCTAAGGGGAGGGGGTATATTCTCAGAGGGAGGGATAGATCCTGGGAGGGCAGGATAGATTCTGGTAGCGTCACATATAGTTGTAGAAAAGAGGGGTATATTCTGGAAGGAAGGGGTAGATTATGGGAGTGTCGCATATAGTTGCCAAAAAAGGGGGTATCTATTCTGGGAGGGATGGGTAGATTTTGGGAGGGTCGCATATAAATGTTTAAAGAGGAAGGGGTATATTCAGAGGAGGGGTAGATTTTGGGAGGGTCGCATAGATGTTTAAAAGTGGGGCCAGGGGGGGGGGGTATATTCTGGGAGGGAGGGGTAGATCATGGGAGTGTTACACGTAGTTGTGAAAAAATTGGTAGGGTAGATTCTAGGAGTGTTATATAAAAGGCGGGTATATTCTGGGAGGGAGGGGTAGATTCTGGGAGGGTCGCATATAGATCTAAAATGTTTAAAAGGAGGGGGTGTATATTCTGGGAGGGAGGGGTACAATCTGGGAGGGTCACATATAGATGTTTAAAAGGGGGTATATTCTGAGAGGAAGGGTAGATTCTGGGAGGGCCTCGCATAGATGTCTAAAAGGGGGTATATTCTGGGACGGAAGGGTAGATTCTAGGATCAGAAGACCTTTCACATAATCACGAAAAGGGGGGGGGGGGTAGATTCTAGGATGGAGGGGTAGATTTAATTATAATACACAATTTGATTTGGACGAGGTTGTTGATCTGTATCCAAAGCTCCATACACGTCGTGTTGAGCTAGATTCACTTTTATAATAAATACTATTACGATGAGTCTTATTGATACGCTGATACTGTTAGCCTACACAAATATGTAGTTTTTTCAGCAAATAATTGTTTCTATTAATTTCTGACCATATCATAATTATCATAGTGAAGTAGTCTACTGGAACGAGAGCATATTACTAAAAATTACTTCACAGAACTAAATGTGCATTATACGATAATCGTGTATGCCTTATTATGTAGTGATGGGTATTTTTTTTCATCAAGTTTAAAGTGGGGCCTATATATTATGGATGCAAGATATATGTATTATGTACTTGATTATGTACTTGTCAGTACAATAATGTTATTGGCTTTTGCCTCAATTAAAATAATAATCAAATAGGCCTACCTAGCTTCCAATGTTTGGAATTATATTTCAAAAATAGATATAGGCCCCTAATGATTGTGTTTGAATAGCCATTTGTGAATGCTTTGAGTAGCCTAATATTAAATGTATGGTCAACTGTGACAAGGGTCACCCAGAATGCAGTGGAACACAAAACATTTGTATGACTTTATACAATGTTGGATCAACGTCGAAGACGTTGGGCCAACGTTGTATAAATGTTATACAAATGTTTTGTGTTTGCTGGGTAGGAGGACTTTCTCTCAAATACTGTACATTTCTCCAATGTTGGTTCAATGTTGGGCCAGCGTCGCAGACGTTGGCCTAACATTAAAACAGTGTTGGGTGAGTGTCTCATTGGAGTAGTATCCAGTCTTGTACTAAATCAACCACACTGTACTGTATGCTGAAGGCTTACACGCATGCAAGTTTAAAACGTGACTCTTATCTTTAAATTTTGGTTTACCCGGATACTAATTTTCAAAAGTAGATTTTTTGTCAGGCCAAACATATCATGTGTATGAACAAATCCATAATGTCTCCAGAATTCATGTCAGGTGCTCTCAGAAGGCACAAACAAACAAAAGATCAGCCTACGGCACTGTATGTATCTAACGTTATCAGGTTATACCTGTACTACACTAAAATTATACTAGGCCTATAACTTATTGAGGCATAGTAGGCCTAGGGCCAAGATTTTTTAAAAGTATTAAAATGATCTATTGTAGACTAGACTATAGACGTGTAGATCTATAGACTAGGCCTACTGGCATATGATTATAGTTATATGACTATAGTATAGGGCATAGGCCTATTATCATATGGAACTACAAGCCAGGCTACATATAGACAGGCCCTATTGATATATAGGCTACTATAGGCTTATAAATAGCTTTGTTTGACTTGAAACCCATTTTAGAATTACCAATTTAAATTATTAGGCCCTATTAGACTAATTAGTACTAGACTAGGTCTATATAATAGACTTAGGACTAGGCGTATGAGCAGCATTTAAAATTATATTAGGCTTAGTCCACAGTATATAGGGCCTACTATTAATATAATAGGCCTATAGAAAAAACATCTATATTGATTTCATTCTAGAACTGGAAGTCCTAGTGAAACAGACTGTAGACTACAGCTGATGATTGTATTATGCTTCTAAGCCTACACATACAGCATGACGTAACTCAGTCAATGACAAGTAAGTAATCTACACTACAGCTATAGACTATAGAGTGTGATATGGGCTGATACCGACATAGTCTACGTCTCCCAGCACAGAGTGTGAAAAAATACACTATCATTAGGCCCTATCTACTGTCACTTTTTATCACACCAGGGGCCGGTTTCACCAACTTTAAGTGAACTTAACTTAAGTCAGTCTTAAGCTAACTGATTGGTCGAGACGTGATCACGTGTTGATAGTTAAGACAAAATGTTGACTTAAGTCAGGCTGCTGGTGAAACTGGGGCCCGAGCCTGGCAAACATTACATGATAGGCCTATATTAAGCCTATGTGGTTCAATCATGAAGATCTATGAGACTATGGTTCAATAGGCTGGTGATCCAGGCATCGCAGACATTGGGCCAACATTGAAACAATTTAATCATAATAGTGCTGACTAGATCTATATAGGCCTAGCTGAATCAATGTAGGCCTAGTAGGCCATATATCGTGTTTGATGCAAGTGGCCCAATACTGTAGTAAGGACCCATCTAAACATGTTTATGTTAAATGTCACCCGTGACGACAAGGCGGACGGTGACAGACTGGTTTTAAATACTTCCGATTCCAGATTCACTCAACAGAATTTAATTGCTGGGTTGAACGTCGTGTTTATTTCTGCTCCCCCGTGTAGAACACATATAATATAAAATACAGTTACATAGTCAATTTACTCTGTTTCATCATGGCAGAGAAACACAACCCAGCTTAGTTCTAAAGTAGAGCGCGCACCATCGTGCCTTGGACAACACTCAGGCCCGCCTCAAGCCCGTATCAAGCCCGCATCACTCTCCTCGACTACGTCCGTCCCTTATATATACTTTACATCATCATAATCACAACATTGATTTAACATCTAATCATACATAATCATAATCGGCACATTGAGTTAACATACATTTCCTGGCGACGGTCGCCCGTCCATCAGCCTTTCGGCTGACCTTTGCCTGTACCGACCAGTCCATTACTGACCCCATCCAATCATGGATTGTCGTGTTCCGTTCTGGTCAGATCAACAGTAGTTATCATCTCTGCGTTTGCTTACTGCGTTAGGCATGCATAAGTTTACATAGGCCTATCTGTAAAAAACAGATTATGTTATTTTAACTCCAACTAACACTTATAAAATTATGCATGGACATACAACAGTGCTTCACGTTATGTGAGTAAGATGGACATTTCTTAAGTAACAACAAGTTCCACAACACTGAAATGCACAACAATGATATACATGTTAAAAAGTCATTATTAAATACTCTTGGTAACGGTAATTGTTCATATCGGTAATAGTAAGACTACATGTCCATAATTCAAATAAGTAGCGCACAATATCACGTGATTGTCCTGTCCTCACTACACTTGTTCTCATGTCCTCTCTGGTCGCCTTATTGCGATCCAATGACCTCCAGCGGTAGATAGAGAGGGAGGTTTTATTGCTTCCAGACGAAGTTTACAACGTAACTTCCACAACTTTGATGCTTGGCACATCCACCAAAGCCAGAACGCACAATTAATGACTAGAGCAACCGGCGACAACAAAGACAACGGCAATGTCCAGCGGAACGAGGAACAACGGCCGTACGTATCCAATGTCCTGCTGGGTAACAGAGCATTTAATTTTTCAAGGGTTATGTCCTCAATTTGTTATAATGCTTGCCATTCCGGGTGCTCGAGGCGTGTTTGTAAGAGCTCTTGTTTCACAATAATACATAGTTTAATTATTCATGCAATCAATGATGATTAAGAATAGCTAGTGCTGTCCCTGTTGACCTGCAGATGGTACACCACCCCAGTGTCCATTCGCAGTCTTGCAGTCAACGTTCAGCAGCAATTCTCGAGATATACATATTATAGTTTAACAACGTCATGTGGATAACCACAACAATGTCATAAAATCCCACGTCATTTATATACCAATGACATGGACACATGGCATGGGCGACTTTTCTGCAGAAACCCCGGGAATTGTCACCAGGTCAGCGTTATAACAAATAACTGATCCCGTCGTTGGGTGATGTCACCGTTTAACACAAATGTGTTGGTTTCAGAGGAGGCGTCATTTTGTCACCTATGTTATGACATTCTCGCACCCAGCCCTTAGCTCATTGGCTGGGCATGTGTGGGGTTTGAACCTGCCCCACGCTGCGCATTTCCACCGCAACAGCTTCAGGGGTTTTTTACTTGGCCTCAGTCACTTACGTGGGATCGGTTCTGTACTGATACATTATACACAATATTTACTAGCGATTCCGTGGACTGTGAACACCTCTGTTAGGTCTGCTGTCACTCGGTTATCACAATACATGTTGATACCATGTGAGGCCAGGTTATAACAGCTCCACTCGCTAACTTCCTGCTTCAGCAGCAGTGTCGTCTTTACAACAATATTTCCTCTGAGAATTCCCCCAACTCCAGAGTGGCGCACCTTGCGCTGGTTCCAATCAGATCAGTTGAGCTAAAAATCATGTACACTCTCTTTGGCAAACATAATCTGATTTACCTGTGAGCTCTCACCATGAGCAGACACATTTACCACGAAACCCGCCAGTATCACATTGTACTGGGAACACTGGTTTCGCGTCCATCAGAATTTACTAACCCTTTAATTGCTCTGTAATTTTATTTACTTCCCATTCACTGCGGTGGTGAACTGCTATCGCAATTTTCACCTCCTAGTGAATAGACTACAAATTACCTAATTTTGTTAAAATATTCAAATACAACACATCAAATGAGAATTATCCTCATTTTAATGGGTTGTATTATTTTCTATAAGAAGCATCTTAGATAAATATGACACCTTACTCTTAAGTGCCTCCTGAGGAATTCAAGGGTTATTAAACGACCAACCACGTTTCATTAATGTAATGGGAAGAATCTGGGGAGGGCCATCGTAGCCTCAATTTCCTCTATTCTTGGTTCCCAAACATTATTATGATTGGTAATTCTGATATTTATTTTCAAACCCAACCTGCCCACTTTGCCTCTCAATACTGTCATATTCCTTCCAAGGGTTCAATTTGATAGAAAAACAATTCAGTGAACATATTATCACTCATTACCAAATTCAAAAATTTCGTTTTGTCATTAATTACATATAAACCAGTTTTACTAATTACTTCCAATTTTGATCAATAATTCAACAGAATGATGTAGCTACTGAGCAAATTGAACCATGTTATCCGGTTCTACGCGGCCTGACGGACGAGAGGTGTGGGTGGTGTAATCATTATCAGCAATAGCACAAGAAATTTACATATCGTTTTCCGAAAACCTGTCGGCGTTTATCCGACTCAATTAGATAATGTGCTAATCACTGTTTGTAACAATGTCCAGTCTGAGGAGCATTTAACAGACTTCTATGCATTATCGGACCGATGTGAACGCCGTCGACTACGGGTCGACCACAGGGCGTTCACTGCGCGACTCATATGCATTATCGGACCAATGTGAACGCCGTCAACTACATGTCGACCACAGGGCGTTCACTGCCCGACCTGGCATTTATTATGAAACCAATGACGCATTTCCCAATCAGTCTCCTCACTGTGCTGCGACACAGGTGTGGGTAAGTGTATTTGAGTGTGGTGAACCCGTCCAGCACCCAAAATGTCAGCGGAACATCACAAAGCAGCTCCCTGGCAACCACCGCGATCAAAATGTGATTTTGAGCAGCACTTTCGTCTTCCACTGGTCTGGCGTCATCGGCAACGTTGCAAAGATGTCTTTTGAAACTGCTCTCTGCATTTTTGACTGTCCTGCGTGTTTTTGTCAGCTCTGTTCTCAGGATGCTGCTCTTGTAAATATTGTCAGGAATAATCTTTGTCCTTTTTCTGTGGCGTCAGCAGCGATTGTCCTTCTAACTCTGACCAGCGCAGCACTGCCACACTAGATCAATATTTGCAGCCAAATCGATTCTATCTTGGTCCGGGTCCCGCGCTATCCAGTAACATTAGCAGCCAAAACCAAAACTGTCATTTTTTTGTCACTGTTTTTTCTGTCCCATACCTTTTTAAGACGTCAATCCTTGCTGCCATCCTGGCAAGCTCGCCACTTTGAAGACGTCAGCCCGTGTCGCCAACAAGACAAGGCGGACGGCGACGGACTGGTTTTAAATACTTCCGATTCCAGATTCACTCAACAGAACTTCATTGCTGTGTTGAGCGTCTTGTTTAGTTCTGCTCCTCCGTGTAGAGCCCATATAATATAAAATACAGTTACATAGTCAATTCACTCTGTTTCATCATGGCGGAGAAACACAACCCAGCTTAGTTCTAAAGTAGAGCGCGCACCATCGTGCCTTGGACAACACTCAGGCCCGCCTCAAGCCCGTATCAAGCCCGCATCACTCTCCTCGACTACGTCCGTCCCTTATATATACTTTACATCATCATAATCACAACATTGATTTAACATCTAATCATACATAATCATAATCGGCACATTGAGTTAACATACATTTCCTGGCGACGGTCGCCCGTCCATCAGCCTTTCGGCTGACCTTTGCCTGTACCGACCAGTCCATTACTGACCCCATCCAATCATGGATTGTCGTGTTCCGTTCTGGTCAGATCAACAGTAGTTATCATCTCTGCGTTTGCTTACTGCGTTAGGCATGCATAAGTTTACATAGGCCTATCTGTAAAAAACAGATTATGTTATTTTAACTCCAACTAACACTTATAAAATTATGCATGGACATACAACAGTGCTTCACGTTATGTGAGTAAGATGGACATTTCTTAAGTAACAACAAGTTCCACAACACTGAAATGCACAACAATGATATACATGTTAAAAAGTCATTATTAAATACTCTTGGTAACGGTAATTGTTCATATCGGTAATAGTAAGACTACATGTCCATAATTCAAATAAGTAGCGCACAATATCACGTGATTGTCCTGTCCTCACTACACTTGTTCTCATGTCCTCTCTGGTCGCCTTATTGCGATCCAATGACCTCCAGCGGTAGATAGAGAGGGAGGTTTTATTGCTTCCAGACGAAGTTTACAACGTAACTTCCACAACTTTGATGCTTGGCACATCCACCAAAGCCAGAACGCACAATTAATGACTAGAGCAACCGGCGACAACAAAGACAACGGCAATGTCCAGCGGAACGAGGAACAACGGCCGTACGTATCCAATGTCCTGCTGGGTAACAGAGCATTTAATTTTTCAAGGGTTATGTCCTCAATTTGTTATAATGCTTGCCATTCCGGGTGCTCGAGGCGTGTTTGTAAGAGCTCTTGTTTCACAATAATACATAGTTTAATTATTCATGCAATCAATGATGATTAAGAATAGCTAGTGCTGTCCCTGTTGACCTGCAGATGGTACACCACCCCAGTGTCCATTCGCAGTCTTGCAGTCAACGTTCAGCAGCAATTCTCGAGATATACATATTATAGTTTAACAACGTCATGTGGATAACCACAACAATGTCATAAAATCCCACGTCATTTATATACCAATGACATGGACACATGGCATGGGCGACTTTTCTGCAGAAACCCCGGGAATTGTCACCAGGTCAGCGTTATAACAAATAACTGATCCCGTCGTTGGGTGATGTCACCGTTTAACACAAATGTGTTGGTTTCAGAGGAGGCGTCATTTTGTCACCTATGTTATGACATTCTCGCACCCAGCCCTTAGCTCATTGGCTGGGCATGTGTGGGGTTTGAACCTGCCCCACGCTGCGCATTTCCACCGCAACAGCTTCAGGGGTTTTTTACTTGGCCTCAGTCACTTACGTGGGATCGGTTCTGTACTGATACATTATACACAATATTTACTAGCGATTCCGTGGACTGTGAACACCTCTGTTAGGTCTGCTGTCACTCGGTTATCACAATACATGTTGATACCATGTGAGGCCAGGTTATAACAGCTCCACTCGCTAACTTCCTGCTTCAGCAGCAGTGTCGTCTTTACAACAATATTTCCTCTGAGAATTCCCCCAACTCCAGAGTGGCGCACCTTGCGCTGGTTCCAATCAGATCAGTTGAGCTAAAAATCATGTACACTCTCTTTGGCAAACATAATCTGATTTACCTGTGAGCTCTCACCATGAGCAGACACATTTACCACGAAACCCGCCAGTATCACATTGTACTGGGAACACTGGTTTCGCGTCCATCAGAATTTACTAACCCTTTAATTGCTCTGTAATTTTATTTACTTCCCATTCACTGCGGTGGTGAACTGCTATCGCAATTTTCACCTCCTAGTGAATAGACTACAAATTACCTAATTTTGTTAAAATATTCAAATACAACACATCAAATGAGAATTATCCTCATTTTAATGGGTTGTATTATTTTCTATAAGAAGCATCTTAGATAAATATGACACCTTACTCTTAAGTGCCTCCTGAGGAATTCAAGGGTTATTAAACGACCAACCACGTTTCATTAATGTAATGGGAAGAATCTGGGGAGGGCCATCGTAGCCTCAATTTCCTCTATTCTTGGTTCCCAAACATTATTATGATTGGTAATTCTGATATTTATTTTCAAACCCAACCTGCCCACTTTGCCTCTCAATACTGTCATATTCCTTCCAAGGGTTCAATTTGATAGAAAAACAATTCAGTGAACATATTATCACTCATTACCAAATTCAAAAATTTCGTTTTGTCATTAATTACATATAAACCAGTTTTACTAATTACTTCCAATTTTGATCAATAATTCAACAGAATGATGTAGCTACTGAGCAAATTGAACCATGTTATCCGGTTCTACGCGGCCTGACGGACGAGAGGTGTGGGTGGTGTAATCATTATCAGCAATAGCACAAGAAATTTACATATCGTTTTCCGAAAACCTGTCGGCGTTTATCCGACTCAATTAGATAATGTGCTAATCACTGTTTGTAACAATGTCCAGTCTGAGGAGCATTTAACAGACTTCTATGCATTATCGGACCGATGTGAACGCCGTCGACTACGGGTCGACCACAGGGCGTTCACTGCGCGACTCATATGCATTATCGGACCAATGTGAACGCCGTCAACTACATGTCGACCACAGGGCGTTCACTGCCCGACCTGGCATTTATTATGAAACCAATGACGCATTTCCCAATCAGTCTCCTCACTGTGCTGCGACACAGGTGTGGGTAAGTGTATTTGAGTGTGGTGAACCCGTCCAGCACCCAAAATGTCAGCGGAACATCACAAAGCAGCTCCCTGGCAACCACCGCGATCAAAATGTGATTTTGAGCAGCACTTTCGTCTTCCACTGGTCTGGCGTCATCGGCAACGTTGCAAAGATGTCTTTTGAAACTGCTCTCTGCATTTTTGACTGTCCTGCGTGTTTTTGTCAGCTCTGTTCTCAGGATGCTGCTCTTGTAAATATTGTCAGGAATAATCTTTGTCCTTTTTCTGTGGCGTCAGCAGCGATTGTCCTTCTAACTCTGACCAGCGCAGCACTGCCACACTAGATCAATATTTGCAGCCAAATCAATTCTATCTTGGTCCGGGTCCCGCGCTATCCAGTAACATTAGCAGCCAAAACCAAAACTGTCATTTTTTTGTCACTGTTTTTTCTGTCCCATACCTTTTTAAGACGTCAATCCTTGCTGCCATCCTGGCAAGCTCGCCACTTTGAAGACGTCAGCCCGTGTCGCCAACAAGACAAGGCGGACGGCGACGGACTGGTTTTAAATACTTCCGATTCCAGATTCACTCAACAGAACTTCATTGCTGTGTTGAGCGTCTTGTTTAGTTCTGCTCCTCCGTGTAGAGCCCATATAATATAAAATACAGTTACATAGTCAATTCACTCTGTTTCATCATGGCGGAGAAACACAACCCAGCTTAGTTCTAAAGTAGAGCGCGCACCATAGTGCCTTGGACAACACTCAGGCCCGCCTCAATCCCGTATCAAGCCCGCATCACTCTCCTCGACGACGTCCGTCCTTTATATATACTTTACATCATCATAATCACAACATTGATTTAACATCTAATGATACCTAATCATAATTGGCACATTGAGTTAACATACATTTCCTGGCGACGATCGCCCGTCCATCAGCCTTGATGGCTCGGCTGACCTTTGCCTGTACCGACCAATCCATTACTGAACCAATCCAATCATGGATTGTCGTGTTTCGTTCTGGTCAGATCAACAGTAGTTTTCATCATCTCTGCGTTTGCCTACTACGTTAGACATGCATAAGTTTACAATGTGATGATGATTGGCAGTCCAATGTTGAATGGGAGTAGGCCTAATATAAGACTAAGCTTCCAGAACCAAAAATTACAATAACTTATTTATTACATCAAGTCCTACGTTAGGCCTATATCATTTTATAACAATGAACCATAATTAATTGTATTACTGTAAAATATGTGTAACGTAGATCTAGTTGTGGAATGACACTATATTTTTATAAGTTGTTTCATTCCATTTCTTTCTAGGTAACATCACTAAGGGATAGACTACCCTAAAACAAGTTCCCAAGTTCCGGGTAGATCTACTTCAAGTTTCCAATTTTCAAATTCCGGAAACATCAAGTTCCAAAATTCCGATATAAAAAAATTTAAAAAAAAAGACCAATTGATTTTTTTTGCCATTTCAACAAAAAAAAAGTTTTCTCCTATGTCAACAAAAATATTTTAGATACTGCCTTTTAGACTACCTTTCCACGCATCATAGTCTACTTATAGTATTGCCCATCTTCCTGGCAGCAAGTCTTGACACAGCGAGGCCGTCAGCCCAAGCCTTGCTGAATTAGCCATACCATCCACCTATTGGGGTAGGGAGGAAGATTTAGATATTGAATATTCATTAGTTTTTCAAAAAATGTCTTTTTAATGTTAGCCCGCTCCCTGCGACGTTGGCGCACCATTTATTCAACCCTCACGCATGTTTCGGTGAGATGTGGTGGTCTGTGTCTGAGACGTTTCCGGTGAGCTACTCGGTCAGCAGACATGTGTTGTTTAATGTAGGGCCGGTGTCGTAGACAGTGGCCCCACATTAAAACAACACGCATGCCAGAGGTCAAACTTGGGTCAAACAGAAAAAATATTTTCAGAAAGTCCCCACTCCAATAGGCGGATTCAACCCTGTTTCAGCAAGGTCGGTCTATGACCTCAGGAATAGCCAGCCTTGCAGAGGAAGATGGTATTGCCTAGCGTAGTATTAACCACAGAATAAAAGGTCTATGGTATTAACTCACTTGACAGTTGTGCGCATGAATGGAATTAAATGTGGTTTTCTAGATTTGGCCACCTTTTAGACGGGGCACCTGTCCGACACTTTGGGATATCACGAAGACCCCCTCGACCCCCTCACCCCTCGACTTTTTTTTAAATCGTGAATCAATGTCAGGTCAATGTTGGCTCACCGACTGTGTCTACGTCTGGTGCATAGGCTTGTAGCAACAAGATAGGCCTATGCATTTTGAGCACTTGCCCACCAAACACTGGGCATTTACCCAATGCTGTTTCAATGTTGGGCCAGCGTCGAAGACAGTGGGCCAACAACTTTGAAACAGCAATGGGTGAATGACTCATGTATGCAACTGGTATGCTAGAGCTTGGATGTGGGCTATATTAATGTCAACTTCTTTCTATAAACATAATGCTGGAACACTAAGACGCTGGTCCAGCATTAAATTAACATTGGCGTAACGTCTCGTGTTGGCATGGGACATGCCCCTATATTTTCTTTGGTCTGTCAGAGGCAGGATGTGAAATCTGTTAGGCCTAACCCTTTGAGCGCTAAGCACGATTATTGTGCATTTAATAGCATTGGCCATGTGCAACCACTACGGCCTACTTTAACACGATGTTGATCTGATGTTTGGCCATCATCGCTAACGGTGGGCCAACTTAAAACCAATGTTGAGTCAACTTTCAATGCTGATAGGTTCACAAGTGACGGGTCAGTCACAAAGTACGTCATTCCAATGCTGGGCCAGCATCCCAGATAAAGCAAATCCACTATCTGCTTTTGTATGGTGAGTAAGTGCTCACAATGGGTATATTGTTGCTCCTGCTACAAGCCTATATAAATTATGTACCAGACGTTCACCAGTGCAAGTGGTGAGCCAACATTGACCCGAAATTGATTCACAAATAAAAAACAATTTCAATTGAATATTTTTTTAAATTTTAAGTCGAGGGGTGAGGGGGGTCGAGCGGGTTTTCGAGATACCCGACAATTTGGGCTGTGACTGGCGACCTCGTCAGCTATTAATAGCCGCCACCTTTGTGGACATAGGCCTATGCCACTGCACCAGAGACCGGACACACTCATTGTTATGTGCAAATGATGAATAGGCCTTTATGCGTAGTTCCGAAGTTGGAGTTAAGGTTTGCCCAACGTCTGCGACCTTACACCAGCATTAATCCAACATCGGGTCAATGTCTGTTTGATGGGGAGATTTACAGCTGTTATTAGCAGTCATCCACAGAAGTGTTGGTCTGAGATCTGAGTCAAAGACTATTACATGTCGCTATAGGCATAACAAATAGGTAGGTCTAAAGATATCCCAGCAATCACGAGACGTTCACTCAATGCTGGTTCAATGTTTGCCCAGCGTCGCAGACGGTGGGCCAACATTGAATCAACGTTGGGTGAACGTATCGTGTTTGCTGGGACCCGGATAGGCCTACAAATCATTCCTCCCAAGATGATAAGGAATCCATGTAGTCTCAACGTTGGTCCTTAAAATATCATCGACACTGCTATAACATTGATAGGGCGCAAGGCAAGTTCCCTCATTGGTTTGTCTATATCCCCGGTCTATAGGCTATCGCTTATTAAACAGCTTAACACGTTAGGGGGCCACCATTCAATATCCAGGGGGTTGACTGAAGTTTTTGTCGCGGGAAAATTATTTATTTCAACCGGGCTCGGCGGCGCGCTGAAAATTTCACATTTTATGACATGTTTATATAGAACACTTCTTAAAGTAAATTATTTATTTCACGCAGAGTCCGACCGAAATTATTTATTTCAAAAAAAACCTCCAGAACCCAGCCCCCCTCCCCTGCGCCCCTGGAAATATCAAATCTTGCGGGGGTGCAAACAGCGTCGCGCTGATTAGCCTGCAGAGATGGATGCAACTGTGGTACCTGTACAACTAAAGCCAGAAACATACATATAGTGGTACAGTGCAACCTGTACCTACCGGACCCTGTCCAAATCGGAATCCTGTCTATACCGTAATAATTATTT
The DNA here is from genome assembly GCA_964017125.1 of Flabesymbios commensalis. NCBI lineage: Eukaryota > Metazoa > Annelida > Polychaeta > Terebellida > Flabelligeridae > Flabesymbios > Flabesymbios commensalis. The sequence goes on along the minus strand of OZ024911.1, from coordinate 6,852,532 downwards.
GGTCCCGAATTAAGTACACTCAAAACAATACTAATTAACCCTCTCCAAACCGGAACCTGTCTACTCCGAATAACGGACTCATTATTTTCCCCAAATGCATAAATTGTATTGTATTTCACCTGTCCAAACCGGAATCTAGAATTTTTTCTAGAATTTTGTAAAATCGCATGCGGTGCACTAAGGGCTAAACAGGGGGCGGCAAGGTGACGTAATATTCATCCTGCCTGGTATCTGGTTATGCAATGGGGAAGGTGCGAAGTTAGTGTTGGTAACACCTTTATCACGTTAGAGGAACTATTATAGCGCCTTTACTTTGAGATTGGTAAGATATTTTTACAACATAATAGATTATTAAAATCATTGGCTGGTAAAATATTGTAACAAAATCTTTGACTAATAAAATAATAAAAAGTTGTATCAATTCGTAAACATATCAGTGCATTAAACAATAATTCTCACATACATTAGACTGCGTTTTGGGATAAATTTATTCTGTTTGTGATATTTAATGGCCCAATAAATAAATAAATAACGGTAGGTAAAATATAAAAAAAAACGATTTATTCTTCCATCGCTCGATTATTCCTATATTATTTTTTACTCTTAGTCAAGGCATTAATTGTATTATATTACATAATTATAAGTATCGGAGCATTTAGTCCAATATGATTAACTCCGTAGCGAAAGCACAACTTCTACTACCGTTTTGATATTTAAACGGACTGATGTCGGTGTTAACAAATATACTCCGTGTTTGCAATGTGTGACGGACGATTACAAGAATGTAATGTTATTTTAGATTAGGCGCTAAAAAATCAATGTTTATAAAATGAAAAATGCGCTCGGTGTGTGAAATATGTGACAAACAATAATTATTACAAAAAATGATAAATTATCACGGACACAGTATGCATACCCGGTACCCGTGGTACTAGATTTAGATGTATACTAGCTGTATTATGTGTTTTATATATGAATCATGTTTGAAAAAATATATATGAATTGTTTATTATATGCTTATTATTTTATTATAATAAAACATCTTTAAAAAATTGTAGCTTTCAAATGTTAATTTATTTGCATACATCCACCTATCATTTGTAGACCTACCGACGACACATCCTGAATTATAACCCTCATGTCAATTATACAAGTTATCGTTGTTTGTCCCTCTCCGAAAGCAAAAACCCTCTCCAAACCGGAACCTGTCCAAACCGGAATAAAAGTTTGTCCCCAAGGCATTCCGGTATGGACAGGTTTTACTGTATATAGCTTAATAAAGAAGCCAAAATAAAAATGATGAATGCTTTAAACCACGTTTCCGCTTTACTGGGAACCCAACATACACTAGACAGGGACCCGATGTTGGTTTAATGTTGAGCCAGCATCGCAGACGTTGGGTCAATGTTAATCCAATATTTTTATAATAAATAGGCCCAAATGAACACCGTATACATAGACCTATCTTATTCAAGTTATTGTTTTAAAAAAATTCGCAAACGTTAACAAAAGTGGCATTACATTAGCATTTGACATTCAAAATTTACTATGTTAATTCTACAAATTGTAATTGCCACCCTCCTATTTTTTTTTTAATATGTAGGTTATCAGTCCTAACTCTATAAGATGGGGCCTAAAGGTCGCACTGAACCTTGATGGTTGTTCACTTTAAGTTTATACATATGATTTATATAATTAGCTAGTTTTCCCGCTCCGTTTGAACGTCCTATTTCATGTACATGTATTGTCTACAAATATTTTGAATAGTCTAACCCTTTCAGCGTCCGTTGTTTTTTCCTTAAAAAATGTTAATTCTATGTTTGTTTTGTCATTATAAAATACAACCATGTATATCTTGTTTATTTTCAGTTGAGTGAAGCTTCTCTGAGATTGTCCTGAATATTCTTCACAGTCAAGATGTTTCCAAACCAAATAAGCTTTAAGAACTTGTTCTCCAACAAACCAGGGTATGAGCTTTTATACCCCTTTTGTGTAGGTCTGCCAGGCACGGGACGTAGACCCAATAATGATGGTTTAATGTTGGGCCACCGTCTGCGACGCTAGCCCATCATTAAACATATATTGTATCAACTTGCTGGGTACAGACTATAGTCGGAGTTTGACTAACCACAATGACATTTGTACAGTGTTTCTTGTATATATAGGCCTAGGCTGAGCACTAGCCATGGTATTGTTTAAGCACTAGCAGAATCAAGGTTAGGCCCACTGATATCTATGACAAAGCTGGCTGGTATCTGTGGCCTAGTTAAAATAGGCTAAAAAAGGTAAAATTCGTACATAACATCAAATCTGTGTCATTGTTTATATAGGCTGCGGGACCTGCAGTGTCAATGCTGACTGATATATCTGTCATTGTTTATATGGGCTGCGGGACCTGCAGTGTCAATGCTGACTGATATATCTGTCATTCTTTATATAGGCTGCGGGACCTGCAGTGTCAATGCTGACTGATATATCTGTCATTGTTTATATAGGCTGCGGGACCTGCAGTGTCAATGCTGACTGATATATCTGTCATTGTTTATGTAGGCTGCGGGACCTGCAGTGTCAATGCTGACTGATATATCTGTCATTGTTTTTTTTTCAGGCAGCTGTTGAGATCGCGTTCAGAGGCAGATTTCACAGAGAGTCAGTCAGGGTCACAGTATTATTCTCAGGCAGATCTCCAAGACTCCCAAGAAATCAACTCTCAACAATTCTCATCTGGCAACTCGCAGAACAGTAATGTAAGTAGGCCTACTGAGAAATACCATTTTCAGGTTTCAATTATTGGCTTTCATTTGTTTGACTTTAACATACTTTATGTAGACCTAGGTCATTTTCACTTTTTCAAGCGGGTAATATTTTTAGTTTGCAATGCCCTACTTCATTGAAATAACCAGTCAGATTATTTTGATAAAATACTCAAATCAGTGGTTGCCTTATGTGTAAACTGTTCATAATATGTCTAGACTGTGTTATAAGTTCTTTGTTGTTAAGCTGCTGGTTACGAGAAATGACAACACTGATACTATATTACGTCGAAGAGATCGTTGGCTGACTATACATGTTAAATACAGAGATAGGCCTACGCAACAGCCTTTTTAATATAAACAACGAGCGATGTCCGCTTGATAAAACTGACCCCTTCTTTTTTAAAATTTAACAAAGAAACATATAAATATATATGTACTCAGAGATTTTTAAATTGCATTACCATTATATTACCGTCTGTTGGATACAGTCGCCAAGTCGGAAGGGGAGACCGAGCTACGGGAACAAACCCAGCCGTTACCATGACACCCTGTCCAGCAAGACTAACAATCAGCCTCAGAGACAGAACAACTATCATCAACAGCTACAGATAAATCAGGCCAGAGCCAAGGAGAGGGATGAAAAGTGAGTAAATATCGTAGACTCTACAGATTAACCTGTGTAGAGTAGAGCCAGGGAGATGGGTGAATGTGTGTAACTACTGTTACTCTTTATTTTTATTCACCTTGAGGTGAGAGTTGCTGCCGTGATTCACACCTTAAACTAGTGTTCAACTGCAAAATAAGCATGCCTGGGACGGTCAAGTGTAGGCAACAGTTGCCTATTGGGTACAGATTGACGGCATTAATATAGCCACTGAACTGATTACAAGATACTACTTAAACGAGACATTGATCCAATGCTGTTTTAATGCTAGGTCAACGTCTACGACGCTGGCCCAACATTGAACCAACATTAAATAAATGTACAATGTTTAAGAGAAAGTCCTCCTGCAGCCCAGCAAACACAAGACATTTGTATAACATTTATACAACGTCGGCCCAACGTTTTCGACGCTGGTCGAACATTGCATGAAGTCATACAAATGTTTTGTGTTTACTGAGTGTCAATACAAGCTTTTGGGGTCAAGCAGTTTCCAAATCTCTGCAGTAATACAGTCAGTTTGTTTGCAAGCCAGCGACCGTGTAGGGGCAAGGGCAAAGTGCTTTGAATTATTAACTCATAGATGTCGCTCAAGTATATATGAACTTGCTGTGATTTGAGAACTTGCTCTTAATGAGGCTTTGGGTATGAAACGCATATTTAGTATTATTATGTAATAGGACCTTGGCCTACCCACGGGCACTATTGCCTTCTGGGGAGCCCTTGTCCCGCGAATTTTGACAGTTGACCACACCTTTAACCCTTACAGCGCGGGGATAGACTTTAGACGTCAGAATCCTAGACGTCAGATTCTGATGACTAAAGTCCCTCCCCGCACTGTAATGGCTCAGTCACACTGAGCCAGTTCGTTGAACGTTCCTGTCCATTCTGAAAATGTCATGAAATGGGATGAGGTCGGGTTGGAACGGACAATTTTGTCTTTTACTACGACATGACACAGTTCGGAGTAAGTGAATTACGATTGCATACAGTTTGTACAACGCACGCACAACGTTTAGACTGGAAGATGTAACGTTTAATGTCCTTCGCAGTCCGTTCTTAACAACTTGCAATTCATCCTGTTCCTGTTTAACCCCGTTCCCAGTAAGTTTCAGCCCGCTCATCGTTTGGCTGCCCAATAAATAATTAACTCTAACCTCTTAAAATATCAAAGGTGTATAAATTGTCAATGTTTTCATCATTTGGATCATTTCTCTTTTTTTTGGTATGTTTATGAGAATTTATTTACATTGATTTGCTTTATGTATATGGTATTTTTACTGTATGTATGTTTATTTGTTTGTATTTTTATTATGTAAAATGTTTGGTGCACAGTTAATATTTTTTAATTAAAAGGTGGCCTCCATGTTAGCGGTCTAATGTCTTAATGGAGGTCTCCTCAACCTATTCCTTTTATAAATTACTAAAAAAATGTTATATATAATTATGGTTAAATAATGTTTCTTCTTTTTTTTCCCCGTGGACCCTTTGGACTCCTAGGGCCAATCCACTTGTATTTTTCCCCTCTTGGACCTTACCCATACAGTGGGAATATGTATTCCAGAAGGGTGGGAGTATGAATATTGATTTCAGAGGGTTAATATAGTTTCATTATGTATATATAATTCTTTTAGCAGTCAGTAGGCCTATTAGATGATCTGCAGTTATTTTAGTGTATTAATAGGACACATAATGTAAAATAAAAGTATGCTGATTTTAATACCTTTGTTTTATACAAGCCTCACGACACGTCTTTTTTAGATCAAATAAACATGATGTCAATTTTTTTAGGTATGAAACAAGTAAACATAAGGGATCTCTAATACATATAGTGTCGAAATATAAATTTGCAATGTGTTATTTTATGTCAATGGTGTACAGGCAGACGATATTCTTACGCACAACAGCATTATTTATTAATAAATATCAATGAATTTTAAAATATAGTTTTGATCAATGTTTAACAGAAATAAAGGAGTTTAGTACTCATTCATATAACCACCCCGCAACCAGCTGTACACTGCTCCCAACAAAAACAGCTGTGCTGACAAAGCGCTATGTGACGTCATGCAAATATCTGTGCCACAGATTGAGAGATATTTCAATATTACTCGTGTGGGTTTTTTTTACAAAAAAATGATCTTTTCATTGTCGATTAGGTCTTGTTAATGTCTCTTGGCAAAACTCTGTTTAATTTCGTTAGATGCAAGTTTGGTCAAACCATGAATACAAATCAGCATAAATATTTTTCAGCTGTTGAAGTTGATACATTTTATCAGCAATCTCTTTTATACATTGATTTGTAGGGGGGTCTTCGCATTGCAATCTGAGCATGTCAGAGTATTTCGTACAACACATAAATCATGGTTACATGTACACTCACCATGTCTTACCCTCAACAGGCAAGTTTGATTTATTGCAGATGCGGTATGTAGACTGAGTCTACGTTATATTATTTATTTTTTCTCCATGTACACAAACCTATCACATCATTTTTTACATTATTCAAGCTTATATTTTTATTCTCATTATATTGTGTTGTACAACATGTTAGAGAATGTATGATTTATAATGATCTGATATAAGTAAGATCACTACAGTTAAAAGAGGCCCTAAACGTGTGGGCTAAACTGGTAATTATTGTAGCCATATAGCTTGTAACGAACTTGGACCACATCCACACGTATGGAGCCCACCCATTACAGCTGCAATAGTCACCTTACTCGTATATTGCGAACATACCAAAAAACATGTAAAGTTTACTTTTAACATTGTCTGTGTATGACTTGGATGCGATTAAGCAGTTTAGTGATAGGCTTGTTAGAATCAGTAGCATTACTTAAATAATACAATATTAAGTCGATTTCACGACATATTGTTGAAATGGAATGGATATGTTTAGACCGTTGGTCTAAACATATCGCCCTCAGATCGTTCTCAGTCACATCCATGTTGAAAAACGCTCATATTTCCTTCTAAAACGATTTCCGTCATACAACTACCCCAAGTATTGTGAGTATAGCCATGTACATCCTACTAGATTGGCATCTTATTATCAGTAATAAAATCCTACTTTTTTCCCATCAAACCAACAAAGTCACGCTATGTTGCGACGTAATTACCAAAAAATTATACAACCTTTTACAATCTTCACAAACTAAATTTCTATGAGATGTAACAAGGATGACAAAGTTTTTCTATGTCGTATTCAGCTGTTACATCACTCGTGCTAATAGCTTTTCTGTCCACATTAGTTCATAAAATATCACCACATGTTACAAACTAGCAGAAACAGTTAAATAACCATTTACACATCTTACAGTGCAAAAAAGTCAAACATTAGTTACACCGTGTGTAAGTTGTCCAATCGAGATGTAACAGCGGACACCAAGTCATAAAATGTTTGATTAAGGAACAAAATACAACGTCTGATTATTTAAGATTAAGTGGAAAACGTCTTTGGTTCATCAACATAGAAAATATAGTCTTATATACTTTAAAAGTGTAAATTCAAGCAGAGGACCAAGTACATAACTAACAAATTATTGAGGATCAATCTAACTCCGCTTCACAAATTAAATGGTATTTGGTGATATTAATTTCTATACATTAGCTTTGCTCAACAGTAGAATTTAAAATATGTGAGACTAATTGAAACAAGGAAATTTACATATTTAAATTGAGTTTTGTGTCCTCGTTACATCTTGTATTCTACTTGTAAATTATGATTGTTTCGTTTCCACAAATTAGGAACTATCTTTCAAGTTGCATATATGAATCGGGCAACATTTTAGGATTGCATATTTGTCAAGGATTGCATATTTGCCACCAAGTAAAACGTTTATTCGGTTTTAAATTTCGAAAAAAGTTTATACAAGATGTAACACCTATTTTATGACGGAAAAGACTTGCTCAAATACCAGTCAATCAACCCCTTACTATCATAGACGATTCATTTATTCAGTTTTTTTTTTATTGTAAAACCACATTATATCTATAGATATACACTTCCATATATACAAACAATAAACACACCGTTCATACAGTTATATACAACCATTGAGCGTCATATAAACCACACACTTCCATTCTTTATCATAACACAGCCAGCCGACACAAGCATTGGGCAAGTGTTGCTTCGGCGTTGGGGGGTAGCGGCGCAAATGTTAATCCATTGTCGAGGCAAAAGTGTGTTCAGTGCTGTAAAGTGTTCAGCGCTGTGTTTTGTTAGTCAGACACAGCAGTTATTGATGTATGTACCACTTATGATGCGTGTACTATATTCATTATACACCACAAGCATTTATTCTCCGCTTATTTCACGATTTGAACTATTTTTAAGCACACTTTCTCACAATTATGTGTGCTCTAGCATATATTCAACTACTTTACACCACATATACGTATCTAACATTGTACTCACTCATTATTTTTGCAAGTTATAGTATATTAAGCACACTTTCTCACATGTAATACGTACAATGCGTTGTATATTTACATCCTTAAATGCAGTTATACAACGCTTTTCAGCATACAAAATGCAGTTTTACAACACTTTTTAGCATACAATTATTATATTATTATACATCATATGCACGTATCTAACGATGTATTCACTACTTTTTTTACATATACCACTAACTTAAACATACTTACTCACAAATTACAACACATATATCTAAATAAAACAAATATTTTCAACGTATTTTTTTCCTCTTGAAGTAGTTATATATTACTTCTTAGCATACATACAGCTATTATTCATCACGTGTACAAATCTACTGGTGTATTGACATCATATATTTTTGCAATTCCTAACATTTTAAACATACTTACTCACAAATTACAACACAAAGTGGCAAAGTGATACATGCAATGGGATCTATTCTAACAACTTTATGACCTTTATGTAGTTATACAACACTTTTTCATACATCCAACTGTTATACAACACATGTACGCATCTAACAATGTATTCTCTACTTATTTTTTATGATTGCTTTTGCCATTGAAAACCAGTGATGTGTCTGTGTTTGACAGCCGGTTCATAAACATTACACATCTTTCTGTTCCTTTGTTGAGATCACTGGACCAGGTGCCAGGCCATGTGGACTGTAGAGCAATACATCTAACCATCGTAATGTACCTCTTGTATTCAAATTTGTACTTTGTTACGATAACAATTAGCCGACATTACTGATTTCCTTTCATTTAGTACTCTGTTCTACAACAAGTTGGCTTAGAAACTGCCGCATTGACTCTCAATTTCGATGTTATACAATACTATATTGAATTAGTACTTTGTTATAAAAGCTATTCCATGTTATATGACCTGCCACATTGACTCTCAACTTGTATGTTACAAAATACTATATTGAGTTAGTACTTTGTTATGCAAGCTATTCCATATTATATGGCCTAGCTTCTTGACTTTCAACTCATATTCTAACATTTCAAACATACTTACCCCACGTATTACAACACAAAGTGACAATGTGATACGTGCAATGCGATGTATTCTAGCAATTTAATGTAGTTATACAACACTTTTTCATACATCCAACTGTTATACAACAAATGTACGCATCTAAAAATGTATTATCTTCTTAGTTTTTTACGATTACAGCTAAACTAAGCAAATATAATAACACATATGCCTAAGTAAAAGAACCAATGTGCACATACCGTGCGTGTACGGCATAATCTCCTGCAAATCTCTCCCGAACAAACACATACAAAACAAAGACAGAACAAAACATTCACAACAGAAACACACAGTGTCCTGGAGTAACAATCAGCTAAGTCCATGCATTTCCTCTGTGTTGTCTCCGCAAGTCTCGGAATAAGAATGTGCTAAGTCCACTAGCACCGTTTTTGCCCCAGAAACAGAGACCATACAAATGTAATACCAGAACAACAATATGTCGAATTGACTTGGTCTTGTGCTGGGCAGATATTATGCTGATACTCTGATGGTATCAAACCTAATATTACTCTGATGACATCAGATGGTACTTCACAAAATAAGTTTGAAAACTTCAGTGTAAACACAAGGTCTATAATGAGTTTACAAAAGAAAACTTAAAAGGCATAATTTGCAAAATGAAAATTTAAAAAAACTTAAAAACTTACAAACTAAAAATTAAAAACGCATGCAAAAATAAAAACTTACAAACTAAAATAAAAAACAATGATTGTAAAATTAAAAACAAAAAACTTACAAAATAAATCTGACAAAAATAAAAAAAACTAGCAAAAATAAAAATTATAAAAATAAAAAATAAAACTTTTAAAAATATAAAACTATACCAAAATAAAACCTGGCAAAAATAAAACCATGTAAAAATAAAACGTACAAAAAATATTAGAATTGTAAAATAAATAAAAAAAATAAAAAAATTATATAAAAAACAGACCCGTAACGGTCAAGAAACAACTGATCAAATATATAAAATAATCTTTTTGGGTGCATTGTAAGAGCTGACCATTGGTGATCCTCTGATGAGTTAAACAAATACGAAATCATTTTCCCCCAGACTTTTGATTACACACATCTTAATGTACATATATCTCACAACCATGACGGGTACAAAAACCTTCAGCCCTATGTAACGGTTAGAAACCTTGTCATAGAATATAAAAGAACGGACCAGACCACCAAATAAATGGGAATGCCAACAAAAAACTCAACATATAAGCCCATCTTTCATGTCATTGCTTATACGAATAGCATCACATCTCACAGTCATAATAACAATGTCATTTGTTCTCACAAGACATTCATAACACGTTGACACAATATCAGCTAACACATAAGCCTGCCGCCTGTTAGGACTACAACACAGAATGACAGCTCACACAGAATAAAAGCCGACACAATCACAGAATAATAGCCAACACAGAATCACTACCGCATCGATGTCAACAAACCTGTTGACTACCGCACTAGATGACTACAGCACCTAGATGACTACCGCAGCAGGATGACTACCGCACCTAGATGACTACCGGACAGGTCTAGATGACTACAGCACAGGTCTAGATGACTACCGCACCCAGATGACTACCGCACCCAGATGACTACCGCATCCTGAGGTAACTACTGTACCTAGATGACTACCGCACCTAGATGACTACCGCACGAGATGACTACCGCACCTAGGTGACTACCGCACCCAGATGACTACCGCACCTAGATGACCACCGTACCTAGATGACTACTGCACCCAGATGACTACAGCACCGACCGGAATATGGTGTGCGTTAGTTGACTACCGAAGCAGGGGTTATAGCCAATGACAGGGTGACTACCGCATCGATGTCGAGAAACCAGATGACTACCGCACCAATCGGGAGTTGGCGTGTGGTAGTCATGAAAGGGTTACATCAACTGTCACTGTCAGACTGTCAGTGTCACTGAACAATGTAGGCTACCCGTCAGATCTCCCAAACTTGTCCAAACATGCGGAATGCACTTAGGCTACATTTACAATTTAAATATGCGGAATGTCACACAACATGTCATAACAACATTTAAAACATGGAAATAACATTAGCCTAGCACTAGCCTAGGCATAGGCGCCTTATATGCCTATCAACATCCGCGGGGGTCTTGTTATTGTCTTCTTCCTTCATTTCCATGCCCGGCATGATTGGCATGACCATGGTCTGCATGGACCTGGTTGGCCCATGTCTATAATCTGGTCAATCCCGTCGACGTCGTGGTAACTAGCCCAGGTCCAGGTAGGACTAGCATTATAATCCGCCCACTAGCGGGGGCGATCCTAGAAATATATCTTCTTGACTCAATCTCAGAACCATCACTGTCAACCACCTTCTTATCCTGGAATGTCACACTGCATGTAGAACGATCCCGTCCGTGTCCGACATAGCTAGGCCTGGTTAGGCCTACGTAGGCCTATGCCTGGTAGGCCAGGCCCACCCTTGCAGGCCTAGGCCTTCCCCGTTCGTCCTCTCGTCACACCATCTACCAGTTCGTGTCTGTCATTCAAAAAGCTCCCGTTCTTCAAGTGCACTGTCTTTTTATAAACTTCCTCAATTTATGACGTCACAGATAGAGAGTAACATCACACATGTATTTAATTTTTATGTTATTAAATATATCAACGATATGCTCAGAACATCTAGTCCTACAAGATTAATAAATAAATATGGCTAATTTCTTCACAATAGCCTCTATCATGACGGCATTGTACTGGAGCGATAATGCGTCAGATAGAACCCTGAAAACACCAAACTCTTCAGACAGTGACGGGCTAGGCTGTGGCGTCACAATACATTGTTAGATGTGAACATTTGTTGTATAACAGTTGGATGTATGAAAAAGTGTTGTATAACTACATTAAAATGCTAGAATACATCGCATAGTAAGGTGAATATTGCAGCTGTAATGGGTGGGCTCCATACGTGTGGATGTGGTCTAAGTTGGTTACAAGCTATATGCCTACAAAAATTAACAGTTTAGCCCACACGTTTAGGGCCTCTTTTAATTGTAGTGACCTTACTTATATCAGATCATTATAAATCATACACTCGCTAACATGTTGTACAACACAATATAATGAGAATAAAAATATAAGCTTGAATAATGTAAAAAATGATTTGATAGTTTTGTGTACATGGAGAAAAAATTAATAATATAACGTAGACTCAGTCTAAATATCGCATCTGCAATAAATCAAACTCGCCTGTTGGGGGTAAGACATGGTGAGTGTACATGTAACCATGATTTATGTGTTGTACGAAATATTCTGACATGCTCAGATTGCAATGCAACGTTTAGACCTGAGATAGAAGACCCCCCCGCAAATCAATGTATAAAAGAGATAGATTGCTGATAAAATGTATCAACTTCATCAGCTGAAAAATATTTATGCTGATTTTTATTCATGGCTTGACCAAACTTGCATCATAACGAAATCAAACAGAGTTTTGCTAAGAGACAACAACAAGACCTAATCGACAATCACAAGATAATTTTTTTTTTTTTAAAACCCACACGAGTAATATCGAAATATCTCTCAATCTGTGACACAGATATTTGCATGACGTCACATAGCGCCTTGTCAGCACAGCTATTTTTGTTGGGAGCAGTGTACGGCTGGTTGCGGGGTGGTTATATAAATAACCTCTATGCTGATTTCATTATCCCCCTGTTGTGTTAACCAATGGTTAACACAATGTATAAAAGAGATAGATTGCTGATAAAATGTATCAACTTCATCAGCTGAAAAATATTTATGCTGATTTTTATTCATGGCTTGACCAAACTTGCATCATAACGAAATCAAACAGAGTTTTGCTAAGAGACATCAACAAGACCTAATCAACAATCACAAGAAAATTTTTTTATAAAAAAAACCCACACGAGTAATATCGAAATATCTTTCAATCTGTGGCACAGATATTTGCATGACGTCCCATGGTGCTTTGTCAGCACAGCTATTTTTGTTGGGAGCAGTGTACGGCTGGTTGCGGGGTGGTTATATGAATAACCTCTATGCTGATTTCATTATCCCCCTGTTGTGTTAACCAATGGTTATGCCAACTAGATGTCAAGAGTTTTTGACACTTAAGTACTAAACTCCTTTATTTCTGTTAAACATTGATCAAAACTATATTTTAAAATGTATTGATATTTAATAATAAATAATGCTGTTGTGCGTAACAATAACGTCTGTCTGTACACCATTGACATAAAATAACACTTTGCAAATTTATATTTTGACACTATATGTATTAGAGATCACATGTTTACTTGTTTCATACCTAAAAGAAGTTGACATCATGTTTATTTGGTCTAAAAAAGACGTATCGTGAGGCTTGTATTGAAACCATAGATATAGAGGAAACAAAGGTAATAAAATCAGCATACTTTTATTTTACATTATGTATCCTATTAATACACTAAAATAACTGCAGATCATCTAATAGGCCTACTGACTGCTAAAAGAATTATATATACATAATGAAAATCTATTAACCCTCTGAAATCAATATTTATACTCCCACCCTTCTGGAATACATATTTCCACTTTATGGGTAAGGTCCAAGAGGAGAAAAATACTAGTGGATAGGCCCTAAGAGTCCAAAGGATCCACGGGGAGATGATTGATGGGGAGAGGAGATGATTAATGGGGAGCGGGGTTGACCCCTGTGACCTAGACCAGCCGGCAGTGGAGGGTGTAACCTGATACAGTTTGGTCAAAACGTTAAAACAACGTTAGGCCAGCATTTGGACTTTGCCAGCATTGCCGACGTTAAAACAACTATACAACAATGTTGCCGATATTAAAAGCGTTGAAACAACCATAAACCGATCATGTATCACATGAATGTATGGGGGTGCGGCCCCATGGTACTACCACTACTACTCATATGATGTAAACATGTCCATAGACTAGAAATGCACAAGTTCTTTAATTTTTGTGCTGCACATTCACCAGTTAGGCTAGATATAGAGACGAAATTCCTGATTTCTAATTTCGGACAACCATGTCAAAAAAAAGAAATACGGGAATTTCGTCTCTATATCTAGCCTAACTGGTGAATGCGCAGCAGAAAAATTTAAAAACTTTTGCAGTTCTAGTGTATGAACATGTTTACATCATATGGTCATATTAAGAAGCCAAAATAAAAACACAAATTTTTTAATGATTTTAGCCTGGGCCAGTCCCTTTAATATGCTCTAGGGCCTATATATTTATATCAAAAACGTTGCTGATCCGACTGCAAACGGGTAGAAGTAGTTGAAATGTGGTAGAAACGAGTACATATGGCTCCAAACGGATTGGACGAGCTGACAATGTGGCAGAGACGAGTAGATCTGAATAAGAACGGAGTGAGAACTTTTTAGAACTGAGTAGGAACGTACCACAAACTTTATAAACTGGTTAACACTGCTAAGAACGGGATGAAGACGTAATGAAAAGTAGTAAGGTCTGTGTGATGATGGGTAGGACGGGGTAAAACGTAACAGCATCGGTGTTGGATCATTGTCCCATTTTTCCAGGTTCGCACACCGTTCAGCTCCATTTGTTCTACATTCACAGTACAGCAATTCCGTTTCCAGTACGGCAATCTCCTTCGAAGTACGACCTTACCCATTCCTCACCCAGTCCTATTGTGAACGGGTAGAACGGGATCAGATTTTAAACATGTTCGACTTTCTAGACCACCATCCCGTCCTTGCTCGTCCCAATACGATTGTATTCGGTGTGTAGTACGTCCATTCCATTGTTAATACGTTTCTCCTCGTTCTGCTCCCGTTCTGCAGAACGCGGTGCGAACAGGCTCAGTTTGACTTGGCCATAAGAGTAAAAATATTTCCAATGGTCGTGGACCCATAACATAGGTATTCAAATGAATCAGAAAGAGCTAACAAAGACATTTAGGATGATTTCAAATTGGAAAAAACCTTTTAGTCTCCATTGTTTAAATAACAAAATTCAACGCTTTAAGGGTTAAGATAAAGGAACATAAATGATCCTCATTTTATGAAAACTCCAGTATGATACCTCAGAGCTTAGATTATTATTTTTTCGCTGGGTAAGTTAGGACCACTATAATATAGACAATGATCCCCTAGTTGCTAATAAATCCAAATAAGCAACAAAATTCCATGCAACATAAATGGGAAATATTAATGATTTATGTTTTATTAACATGTTAAATCACAGTTATTGGTAATGAAATGTGTGTTTAAACATCAAGATTTGCAAATGTTTGGTCTCAAATTAAACAAATATGAGTAATTTTCACCCACTTGACGTTGTGGGTCGCAGTAAGAGGGTGAAAATTTGAATTTCGTATTTATGTTATATATGTGTACGGGGTTTTCGTTACACTTGCTACGTTTCCACAGTGATCCAAAAATTTTGAAGATTTCCGCAATTCTAGTCTATATATGGACACATAAAGGAGCCAAAATAAAAATGATTATTAATTTTGGCCTGATAGAGTCGCTTTAAGTGATATTGCTGGTGGTTGATGCAGCAGTCGCGATGCGCATTGCTTCAATGCTGGGCCAACGTCTAAAACCTTGTCCCAGCATCGGAACAATGCTTCTAGAGCAAACCATTATTTCAGGGACAGTCTGCAGACGCTTCTGGCCAACGTGAAGGAATGCACATCTGACATCAAGACTAACATGTGCGTGATAACAGACTGCGTGCAGAAAGGCGCAAACGACACAGAACAACAGCTGTTCAAATGTCTGGAAGCCAGTGAGTTAAACATAGTGCTATTGGCTTATTTAATGCTTATTTATGCTTATTTAATTTGTCTCTCTTTATCTTTGAAGTATTTTTAAAATATTACAAAATTTGGTTGTATGCACAGTCCATTGAGTCTATTACATACAATCCAGTACTTATATATTAGAATAATTTTTGTTAACGGAATATTTTAAGGGATGATTTTATTGCTATAAAAATGTTCGTTGAATAGTATAGCACGTGGAATTTATTTGATAATTTGTCTCGTCGATAGTGTGAGGTTAATTAGCGATAAAATAATTTAGCAAAGCAGTGTTCAGTTTTAAATTACTCCACCTTTTTTTTATTTACTATTTTTTTATTTAATGATTTCTGCTACTATTATATACTTACTAGTTTTAATTTTTAGACGTTAAAATGATTTAGATTGAGGATTAATATTATTTTTTTGTATTTTCTTAGTTAAAGCCGGTCTTGACAAATACAGTGAAGAGATGCTGAACTGTCTGCAAACGAAAGAGAACCACCTTAAAGAAGTCACTCAGCTACGTGAACAACTAGCCGGGGTGAGGCATTCTTATTCATCAGATCCACAATACTTCCACTAGCGTCAGCTAGTGGCTCTGATTGATTTCACTGTAAAATGTGTTCCATAGACATATTCATGAATTCGACCTGATTTTGTATCTGGCCAATAAGGTAATACCTGACAAAATTGGTGTCCTTGACATACCAACCACATGGTCAATGTTGATTTTATGTTGGGCCAGCGTTGTAGACAATTGGCATACATCAATCCGGCATTGTCAATCCTACAGCATAAACAGGATAGGTCTACACCGGCCCAATGTTTTCTTAATGTTGGGCCGGCGTCGCAAACGATGGACCTACATTAAATCAATATTGGTCCAGTATGTCGTACTGACTGAGACAGCACACCAGTAACAACGATGACCCAGCGCTGGGTTCATGTTAATCCACAATCTGAGATGCTGTCCCAACATTAAACAAAGAGTGGTTGTTAACATCACTTTGGACATTCTGCTGGTATCTTGGTCTTACACAAAAGCAAGTCGACAACAACAAAAGTAAAAGACGCACATCCATTGTTGCTTTTATGCTGGGCCGTCATTGTATAGGATGGACCAACTATAATAACATGTACTGGTCATAATAATACTAGACATATAATGACAACCATAGTCCAGTATAGGTGCGACATAATTATATAAACTTGTCTCTCATAGGTGCAAGGAATCCTCAAACTTGGAATAGTTTCAGGGTCAGGTGTGGGTCACAGTACACCAGATTTTGATGCCCTATTAGAACGCAGAAATTACTGAAGAGAATCTCAAAGCACTGTAGCAGGGCCACTTAGCTGTGCTAGTGTGGCCCTGAGAAGGAGGCTGGGGTGAGGCAACAACCCGGCAAACTCCTGACTTTCACCCGATACTAGTTTAACATTGGGCCAGCGTCACAAACGGTGGACCAGCATTAAAACAGCAATGGTTCAATGTCTCTTGCTTAGATAAGACACATTTTATTTCAGATCGGTACTTTTACGAAAGTAGAACATTAGCCTGAATGTAGTTAGCGTGTAGTCTCAGCTAATTTAACGCCCATCAAGTAGAGAGTGGTGACTCACTGTTGGTGTAATGCTCGGTCAGCGTCGCAGACGGTGGACCAACCTTCAAATAACATCGAATCTTGTCTCGCGATTGTCGGGAATATTACCTGTTATAGCGCGTTCCAGGATGCTAAATATGTCGACCGATTTCTGAAATATTTTTGGTCCGATGTCGTAGACGGTCAGCCAACATTAAACCACATTGGGGCAACATATCGTGCTGCTAGTAGTCTGCTTATGGTCTTTATAAATATCCAATTTAAATAAAAAAATAATTTTGCTAAGTGGGATTTGGAGCTCGTGATATTGTTTTGTACATTGTTTAATACTTTGCATTATCTAGTCTTCACTTACATTGACAGCACGGTATATCAAAGTGTCTGTTGTTTCAGAAAGAGGAGCAAATCACAAAGCTAGAGAAAGAAGTGAAAAGGTTTTCGGAGAAAGATGAAAATACCATTGTGAATGCCATACAAGACAGTATCAAGGTGAGGTCAAAGAGAAAGAACGAAATTCGATAGATTCGTAGATCTGAATGTCCGAGTATATTCTGAATCTTGTAATTGAGCTCTTTCTTCGACTTAAAATACACAAAATAGGTACATGTGCTCCAAGAATTGATAGATAAAATAGTCAGTGTGGTTAACCAAGAAACATTAGGCATGTAGTGTCATGGTGAAACCTGCATAATAATCACTGTGCCCTCCCGGGCCAGTATGAGAAATAACGGTAGATTCGTAGATCCAAATCTACTGTTTTAACAATAGACTGACGTCACCAGTGTATTTTAAAAATTGAAAATAAGGTCGCATACATGACATAACTGACATACATCACACTTCCACCGACAGCAAGAGTATGATACAAGATTATACCATGTATTCCGATATCCCCTAGGCATGCCCAGAAACCCTTATCGGCCGAGTGAAGGAAAACACTCTCAATCACCGCACCATCACGTCATCATATTTACAGCATTCATCTCATCAGTGAGCTGCGTCTATAGACTGTTTAAGATGATTATTTATGCTGATGATACTACTTTATACTCCACATTGGATGTTTTTGGTAATTAAAAAATTAAATTTAGAATTGACAAAAGTTGCAGACTGGTAAAAGTTGAACAAATTATCAATCAACATAAAAAAAATCAAAATTCATGGTATTTCATATGCCTCAAAAACAAGTCAATATACCAAATATAGAGATTGAAAATATCAAAATAGAATTTGCTGATGAATTTAATTTTTTAGGGTTAACAATACACAAGCATTTAAAATGGGATTCACACATGAACAAAATAGCTTCTAAAATTTTAAATATTATAGGAATTATGTACCGGCTTAAACACATGGTTCCTTCTGAAATTCTTTTAACCATATATAATGGGCTGATTAAATCACATATACCTTATGGACTTAAGTGCTGGGTTTTCAACCAGGAAAGAATTTTAAAATTACAGAAGAGAGCCATGCGAATTATATGTTCGACTGGTTACCTCTCTCACAGCGAGCCCCTCTTTAAGAAGCTAAATGTGCTTAAAATCGATGGTATGTTTACGCTTCAACTGTTACGTTTTGTTTCGACCTGATAAATAACAATTTACCTGCATATTTCATTAACATGTCTTCACTTTTACAATCAGTATTCTACCATCATAACATCAGACAAAAAAGAAACTACTCAGTTGCACGAGTAAAACATGTATTTGCTCAAAAATGTATGCGTTTTTGTATTCCGGATATTTTAAATAAATCAAGCAGCCTTATAACAGATAAAATAAAAACTCCTAGTCGAAAAGGATTTTCAGTATATCTTAAATATTTTCTTGTAAATGCATACAACTCAATACGTTTAATACCAAACTGCTATATCTATTCAAAAATTGCTGTTTCGTACTACACGGTGCACTTTGGACGCTGGCCCTCTTTGGCCCTATTTTTGGCTAAGGTGAAGGTTGTTATATAAGATCGTATTATTATATTTTATATCCATGCAGTCCGCTAATTTTAACGTTCCTAATATATTTAATTTGTGTCTCTGTTTTTGCGTTGATACATAGACTACACTCGTATTTGTCTGCTTCTCCCTCCGCATTAATGTTACTATTTTATTATTGGCCGTCTTTTTGTCTCTCCGTCTTCCCGCGACGTATGCAGTTTTTCAGAAACTATATATATTACTTTATTGAAGGGTGGCCTGCATGGAAGCGGCTTATCATAAGCCTTTTGCAGGTCTCCTTTGCATTTTTATAATTATTTGCATGTATGTATGTTTCAAGCAT
Organism: Flabesymbios commensalis; assembly: GCA_964017125.1. NCBI lineage: Eukaryota > Metazoa > Annelida > Polychaeta > Terebellida > Flabelligeridae > Flabesymbios > Flabesymbios commensalis. Next base: position 6,832,968 of record OZ024911.1, on the reverse strand, counting down.
AAATAAACAAACTGAATTTAATTGAATTGAAAATTGAATTGACGCATAGTCGATCTCCGCACTGAATGAGTAAAATATATATGAGAACAGCTGTATACACGATTTATTAAATACTTTAGGGGTTGATTGTATGAAATAATCTGTCTCAGACTTTCAACGATTATCACTATTTTTATGTTTTTTTATATGAAAAAGGATCATGAAACTAAGACGGTGGATCATATAAAGAAGCAGAACCAGCAGCATAAGAAAGAGCTTCAGCATCACGCTAAGGATCAGGAGCGTGTCTACATAGACCTGCTAAACCACACACAGACCTGGCAGCAACAGATGCTACAGGATCATCAGCAGTCAGTCAAACAGCTCGGAGACAGGTGAGGGTTAGATATTATATATTAAACCTTTAACTGTTGGTCCCGAGTATATTCGTTTTTTTTATAGTTTTATTAGCACATCACATATCAGCTGTTAAAGTTCAAACGTGAAATCAATCAGTAAAAAATTGTAATCGTTCGCCTCCATTTTGTCAAATCCTAATAATTTTCACGTAACTTCAAGTGAGTGAAAATTCCAATTGAATTATTTGGCGGTTAAAGGGTTAAAACCCTTAAAACGCTGAAAATTTTTTTATATAAACCATGAAGACCAAAGGGTTTATTTCAATTTGAAATCATCATAAATGTCTTAAAACATCATAAATGTCTTATTCAGCTTTTTCCGATTCATTTGAATACCTATGTTATGGGCCTACGGTCCTTAACAAATATTTTACTCCCTCAATGCGGGAATCGACTTTAGTCGTCAGAATCTGACGTCTACAGACGTCAGATTCTGACGACTAAACTTTATCCCCGTGCTGCAAGGGTTGAAATAGGGCTCGTTTCGTTTCCCATACCTTGTAGGCTGGCCCACCTGCATGCGCAGCATGGTCAACGTTCTGAGGATGAGATCGATTTAAAATAGATAAGTTCCCCTTGTCTATGTTTGCAAGCATGACATAAAATAATATTATCAAATAACTCGGCAAAACAAAGGTAGCAGCTACGCACTGTCCACTTTTTTTGCGAAATGTTATTTCTAATCAGTGGCAGATCCAGAGGGGGATGTAACCGGCGCACCCCCTTCGCTCAGGGTCCCAAAAACAAAATGAATGCGTGATTTGAGACCTTAAATTTCACAATTTTTTGCGGGAGCATGCCACGGACCCCTCTAGAGCATATAGGTGCCAACTGTGGTGCATATAAATTCTTGCAAAAATCGGCGCCCCCCCCCCCCCTTGCCTGTCAATTCCTGGATCAACCACTGCTAATCAAAAACGCGCCCATGAGGTATTGAAGAAGTATTATCCTTACGTGTGTTGCATGGACAGACTGGGAGATGATCTAGAGGAGCAACAGAAGCAGCGCGACGCAGGGGAGGCCAAGCTGAAGGAAGAAATAGAGCATCAGGTACAGGATGTGCTCAGAAAGCAAGGAAAAGAAGTTGGCAGGTTACTGGACCAACAGGTATACATTATACATTCTTTCAGGCCCTCCTGTTATATCGCACAATTGCACCATGTAGCCTATTTTCAACATATAATGAAATCACAAGAAAACTATTCCCAAACTACACATTCAGTCAGTCAGAGACTGCAAACTTACACCAAAATTAATGATCATAATAATGGTAAAACCCATTGCATGTATTGCATTCATTTATTAAGTATGATTAATTATGACGTCATAGATTCAACTTATTTCATTCATTCATTGTTTTGAGCACAAGAAGTTGTCAGACTATGACGTCATAAAGTACCCTTCTGTAGAGTTAGCCGGCCGATGAACCAATGCTGATTTAATGTTGGTCCACCGTCTGTGATGCTGATCCTTCATTTTGATGCATAATTTCAAAACTACATGTCTTTTGGGAGTTTACGCTGCTGATGGACTCGCTGTTCCGTTCCGAAGCCATGATATCGGCCCTATGGTGCCTCAATGCTGGCTCCCGTCTCCGACACAGCCCCAGTATTCAGCCTCCACTGGTTCACTGTCCCCAATTTATTGGGTGGTAGATATGAAAGAATAACATAATTCACCACCAGTGATCATGTGATATTTTAAATGTTTTTTATATTTACTTTCCAGTGAGGGACGGCAGTGGATAATTTATTCACCAAAATATAAATGCTGTCCCATTGTGCCAATTTCCTTTTGAATTGTAGCTGAAGGAGCTGAAAAATGACGGCGATGATAAATATGCAGAACTGGTTGACCAACAGCAACAGAATCTCATGGAAATCCAGAATAAACAAAAAAGGGACTTTGAGAAATACATACAACAACAGGTAATTCATTTCTGGCCCTCAACCAATTTGGCTGAGACTACTGTAATCTCATGACTGAAGTCTGTCTGTCCGCTTATCTGCCTGTCCGCGTTCCCTCATAGGGCATGATTGATGCAGATAATTTTATTTTGACGTACGTGATCACCATGCACCACGTGATTACCTCATATTAGTTTGGATAATGACGCCATTCACACATTTGCTTTGAGACAGTCTTCTTTTCCAATCTTTAATAAACAAACTTAAAAGGAGTTCATCTACGTATCTGTGGTGCTCCATTTCTTACATTTATATCGACATTTGAATCTCACCTGGAAAGTCACATCAACGAAATTCTGTGTCCAAAACAAGACATCAGTTGATCAGAAATGCTATCCACGTGACAGTATGTAAATTTATAGCTTGCTTATTTTATTATCACCCATCCAATTGGAACAATAATCACAATCTATTTCTGTCGGTCTATTTATAGACTGTTTTTATATTATACTTTTTAAACAAGTCACTAGTTCTGTTGTATAGTCCAATGTTAATGAATCTTATAAAAATGACCAGATGGAACACAGACGCTGCAGGAGGATTGCTGCTGCAATACTGGGCTGTAAGGGCGAACCAGGACACAGCAGCTCCCCCCCCCCCCCCAATCACTCTCAATCCCTCCTCCCCTCCCCCCCAGAAAACGCAAAATCCTCCAGGAAACCCTGCGAACATAGCGTTGCCCTGCTGTTAAACAACGAAAAAGAATAGACCCATGGAACTCCTGTCATTATCTTATCTTTGTATAGTGAAGTATCGTTCGTGATAACATAACATCATTTCGCAATAAATTTTAAATCTTTGCCAGGAATATCGACTTTATAAGCTAGTTAAAAGTTAGATTTGATAGTGTAAGATTGATTCAACTTATTGAGTAAAATGGGTGCAAACTGCCAATTAAAACATTTTTGACGAGATAACGGTGACTAAACAATAATTATATAATTATGCACCATATATATATTGACTTCATTATCTCTGATATATCGTCTCCTTGGATATAAAAGGGTGCATCTGCCACTTCAAAAAGTGGTAGATGCACGCTTTTATATCCAAGGGTACCATATATTCAACCCACCTTGAAAGTCTGCCAGTTCCTCATATGGCCCTTCTGAAAGTCTGCTAGTTCCCAATATAGTCCTTCTTCTTCTTTCGTTTTACACAGAGCACTGTGCTGCCTGTTCCGACCAGACACAGACGGCACGCGTGTATCAAAATGCGGACAGCTCTCCCAGCAAACACGAAGACTCTACCCAATGTTTTGTTTCAATGTTGGTCCAGCGCCGTTGGCGGTGGGCCAATATTGAAACAGCATTGGGTCAAATGCTCGCGTTTGCTGGGCTCCACACAGGTGTCTGTCTACACCCACCCCTCCGCCACCATAATATTCTCGCCAGCCGATCAGGGTATTTTAGCAAGACAGCCGGCCAATCACAAGCTTACTACAATACTTGAAATTGAGAGCGGGGGACATATGACGTCAACCATCTGCACATTTTAACATGCGAAGGAGCAGTGTCTAGGGTGAGCAGTGTACTTTCGTTTTTGCCGTACATTTATTGCATTAACAAATGTCATTACCTATGCAAATCTGTAAGTTTGCCGTTTCAATTTAATTTAGTACACAATTTAACCCTTTCAGCGCTGGGTCCGTCTTTATACTTCAACAGACGTCAGATTCTGACGTATAGACAGTCCCTGCGCTGGAAGAATTAAAATATTTATAATGACCATAGACCCATAATATAGGTATTCAAATGAAGGAGAAAGAGGTAACTAAGTCATTTATCACAATTTCACATTGAAAATAACACAGAGGACCACTTGGGTCAGATGGTTAACAGACTCTGGTTATTTTATCAGGTACACGTCACAGTCTCTCACACAGAGGACCAGTTGGGTCAGATGATTCACACACTGTGGTTATTTTATCAGATACACGTCACAGTCTCTCACACAGAGGACCAGCTGGGTCAGCTGATTAACACATTGTGGTTATTTTACCAGGTACACGTCACAGTCCCTCATACAGAGGACCAGTTGGGCCAGATGATTAACACACTGGTTATTTTATCAGGTACACGTCACAGTCTCTCACACAGGGGACCACTTGGGTCAAATGGTTAACAGACTGTGGTTATTTTATCAGGTACACGTCACAGTCTCTCACACAGAGGACCAGTTGGGTCAGATGGTTAACAGACTCTGGTTATTTTACCAGGTACACGTCACAGTCTCTCACACAGAGGACCAGTTGGGTCAGATGGTTAACACACTGGTTATTTTAGCAGCTACACGTCACAGTCTCTCACACAGGGGACCACTTGGGTCAAATGGTTAACAGACTGTGGTTATTTTATCAGATACACGTCACAGTCTCTCACACAGAGGACCACTTGGGTCAGATGGTTAACAGACTGTGGTTATTGTATCAGGTACACGTCACAGTCTCTCACACAGAGGACCACTTGGGTCAAATGGTTAACAGACTGTGGTTATTTTATCAGGTACACGTCACAGTCTCTCACACAGAGGACCCCTTGGGTCAAATGGTTAACAGACTGTGGTTATTTTATCAGGTACACGTCACAGTCTCTCACACAGAGGACCAGTTGGGTCAGATGGTTAACAGACTGTGGTTATTTTATCAGGTACACGTCACAGTCTCTCACACAGAGGACCACTTGGGTCAGATGGTTAACAGACTGTGGTTATTTTACCAGGTACACGTCACAGTCTCTCACACAGAGGACCAGTTGGGTCAGATGATTAACACACTGTGGTTATTTCACCAGGTACACCTCACAGTCTCTCACACAGAGGACCAGCTGGGTCAGATGGTTAACACTGTGGTTATTTTATCAGGTACACGTCACAGTCTCTCACACAGAGGACCACTTGGGTCAGATGGTTAACAGACTGTGGTTATTTTATCAGGTACACGTCACAGTCTCTCACACAGAGGACCAGTTGGGTCAGATGGTTAACACACTGGTTATTTTAGCAGCTACACGTCACAGTCTCTCACACAGAGGACCAGTTGGGTCAGATGGTTAACACACTGGTTATTTTTATCAGGTACACCTCACAGTCTCTCACACAGAGGACCAGTTGGGTCAGATGGTTAACACACTGGTTATTTTAGCAGGTACACGTCACAGTCTCTCACACAGAGGACCAGTTGGGTCAGATGGTTAACACACTGGTTATTTTAGCAGCTACACGTCACAGTCTCTCACACAGAGGACCAGTTGGGTCAGATGGTTAACACACTGGTTATTTTATCAGGTGCACGCCACAGTCTCTCACAGAGAGGACCAGCTGGTCAGATGATTAACACACTGTGGTTATTTTATCAAGGGCACGTCACAGTTAGTCACAGGGCGACCAGCTGGGTCAGATGATTAACCCTTTCAGCGCGACGACCGTCTTTATATGTCAGAATCTGACGTCTGTAGACGTCAGATTCTGACGTATATGGACTGTCCCTGCTCTGAAAAAAAAAAAAATTATAACGGCCGTAGACCCATAATATAGGTATTCAAATAAAGCAGAAAGATCCAACTAAGACATTTATTACATTGAAAATAACCCTTTTTTCGCCATGGTTTATACAAAATTATTTCAGAGGTCAACACACTGTGGTTATTTTACCAGGTACATGTCACAGTCTCTCACACAGAGGACCAGTTGGGTCAGATGGTTAACACACTGGTTATTTTATCAGGTACACGTCACAGTCTCTCACACAGAGGACCACTTGGGTCAGATGGTTAACAGACTGTGGTTATTTTATCAGGTACACGTCACAGTCTCTCACAGAGAGGACCACTTGGGTCAGATGGTTAACACACTGGTTATTTTATCAGGTACACGTCACAGTCTCTCACACAGGGGACCACTTGGGTCAGATGGTTAACACACTGTGGTTATTTCATCAGGTACACGTCACAGTCTCTCACACAGAGGACCAGTTGGGTCAGATGGTTAACAGACTCTGGTTATTTTACCAGGTACACGTCACAGTCTCTCACACAGAGGACCAGTTGGCTCAGATGATTCACACACTGTGGTTATTTTATCAGATACACGTCACAGTCTCTCACACAGAGGACCAGTTGGCTCAGATGATTCACACACTGTGGTTATTTTATCAGATACACGTCACAGTCTCTCACACAGAGGACCACTTGGGTCAAATGGTTAACAGACTGTGGTATTTTTATCAGGTACACGTCACAGTCTCTCACACAGAGGACCACTTGGGTCAAATGGTTAACAGACTGTGGTTATTTTATCAGGTACACGTCACAGTCTCTCACACAGAGGACCACTTGGGTCAGATGGTTAACACACTGTGGTTATTTTACCAGGTACATGTCACTGTCTCTCACACAGAGGACCAGCTGGGTCAGATGATTAACACACTGTGGGAGAACCAGTGTCAACAGATGCAGTCTCGACAAGAAAAGCAACAGCAGCAGTTTAAAAACCAACTCAATGAGAAGTAGGCATACACCATTATTATCATATTATAGGGGCCGTCGCTAAAGTGTGCAATATTCCTAAATAATTTCGTTTTGGCTTTGCCCACTCACAAACGTGATACGATACACGTAATACGAAAGGACGGGACATCAGGCATTTAGTAGCAAACCCATACCGTTTTTTATACAAAATTGGTAAAACTATACATATCTCTAGTTAAATTACAAGAAAAATCTATTTTTTATATGTAGCATTTTTAATGTATGCATTTAAAAAAATCGCAAACGCACTATGAATAAAGCAGTCAACCAACCGTATTTGTATTGTGGAAATAATTACTATCGGTTCTTTGGCCCAAACCTTAAAAGATTAAACCCCATTTTGTAGGACAGTGTGGTCTCATCCATCCCTCCATGGTTTGAAATGTACATGCACAAAAGTGATCTAAAACTCTATCTGTTGTAAAAAAAAATCATTTTCAGGAAATTAAATTAATCGATTTTTCAGATATCACCAAGTATTTCTAAGGTAAATTGCCTCAACATTCCAAACCCCTTATTGAGCAAGTGAAGTAAAACTTGATAACACAATCATCACGTCATCATCTGTACATCATTCATTTTGTCGACAAAGATTGCAGCACTATTTTTTGTTAGAAAGTCACTTGAGAAAGCTTCCCATATGAAGCGTAATGATGAACAATAACTTACTGTTTAGATATGACCAGGAACTGCTGGCTTTGCGGACCAGGCATGAGCAAGAGGTTACTAGACTCACAGCGGAGAGGGAGGCGAGGGAGGCACGTAAACAACAGGTAATTGAATTGACCTTAGGTATGTAACAGTGAGAGGACAGACAAGCGAGAGCTCCTGGTGATTTTAAATGTATGATCTGCTTTCATTTTTTCACCAGATTATTCAATTGGAATTTCCACTCACTTGAAGTTGTGTCTCGCTGACGCCAGGGTTCCCACCAGGGGGGGGGGGGAGGTCCGGACCCCCCTCTTAGGATCTTAGGCCATTTTAAGCAATCAAATTTAAAACTCTGAATTTTTTTTCCCCAGACCCCCCACCCCTTTTGGACTCCCCCCTTCCAAACATACCTGGCGGAAACCCTGGACGCGATCCACAACTTTAAGTGAGTGAAAATTATTCAGATTTGACAAAATGGAGGTAAACTATTTTTAAATTGCTGATTGATGTGACATTTCATCTTTAATATGTTTAAAAGCTGATATGCAATATGCTGATAAAAAATGTAAAAAAACGAATATACTCGGTCCCGGAGGTTTAAGGATTAAGCATCAAGTTGTCTAATTTTAGTTTTGACGGTGTTTCGAGTGAGTGAGTTTTACGTCTTTATTATTATATCTATGCTGATCAAATTTGTGTAACCTAAAACGAAACAATCATTACAGGTAGAAGCAGAGAGGGAGACTAAAGAAGCATCCAGCAGTCGGTTTAGTCAGCTCGTGTTCAGTCCATATATAAATGGCCCTCCGAGTATAAGATCACCCGGCACAACACTAAGTGCATCGAAGATCTTCACCTTGCCGGCCAGTCATGGAATGTTTAGCAAGTCTCCTGCAATACGTCCATCCCCTCGTGTTGTTGCTGAAGAAGCCAAGATGACTTATAGTAAATCTCCAGGTAAAAACAGATACCCTTCCAGAGAGGAAAGCCAGAAACAACAGCAGGAAACACAGGGTCTGTTACAAAGTCAATCAAGATATGAGTCCAACCTTAAATCCGGGAATATATTCTCGCTCGGAAGGTCCTCTAGTGAGTTATCACCGAATGATCTATTGTCTCCTAGAATGCCTATTTTCAAAGATATGTGGAATTCTCGTAACCCTATCACTATGTGCGCATCAAGTCCCTCGCAGGTGGCTAAGGTTTTGCCCCAGACACGAGCAGCTCTGCCTATCAGAGACAGCAGTGCCAGTCGCCATGAGAGACCGCGAACACGAGCTGCTCTGCCTGTAACATATACCAGGGATAGAGATCCTAGTCCCGAGGAAATACCACAAACACGATCAAGCTTCACCAGAAGTGCTGTGGAGACTCAACGAGCTTCACCTATGACTACTACAAGGAGAAGAAGTGCCAGAAACCAAGATTCATCAAGCAATGGACATAGCATGGACAACGACGACGAGGAGCAAGAAGAAACTGTAGAGGAAGAGGAAACAGCTAATAATAAAAATAAGAAGCGACGTAAAATGAAGAAGAAAGGGAATAATTGGGGAGGTAAAAAATGGAAAAAAACACAGCAGGAAGTTATTACACCAGATGAGCTAATGATTCAAAATGATGAGATTGGTCCAGACATAAGAGCTGATCAAAATATGATAAATCAAACGTTATATAAACCTAAGAACAAAAGAAAAATGAAAAATCCAAGGTCAAACTCGGTTTCGAGCCAGCCGGAAGAAAATCAAGAAAACAGAAATCCTGACCCAGAAACTCTCTATGGAGTTGGTGAACCACAAAATAAACGGAAACAAAATGTGTCTAAATCAGTAGATTCAATGAGACAGTGTGTAGAAGTGCAGGAATCTGCAGTCTTCAAAAGATCTTCCAAGGCAAAACAGGATGAACCAAGATATCAGGTTAGTTCTGTCTGTTTGTTGGGCCGACCGTCCATCCTATCTATCTGTCTGTTCACCCTGGGATGGCTTTGTGAGTCTGTTCGGGCAAAAGGTCGCGGCTTATATGTTTTTTTACTACTTGTAAGTGGAAACGTTTTATTTGATTCCATGGATAAAAATCAACTCACAATCAACACATATTTTTTTCAACAATATTTCGACACCATTTTATCCATCTGTTTACCTTCCTCACTGTTCTAAACAACAGCAGATACCATAAGGAACAAATGGCCTAAAGCCCCATTTAGTCATTGATTCATTATTTCTTCATTCATTATAGGCCAAAACGTACTAATTTGATAGTTTAACATTAAAAGTGATATATAACTCAGCTGTTATCTTCACTCACTCCATCTCTCTCACTCACTCATGCACTCACGCACGTATTCCATCTCACTCACTCAATCCCACTCACTCACTCACTCACTCACTCACTCACTCACTCACTCACTCACTCACTCACTCACTCCAACCTAAATGGTATTATTGCATAAATAAACAAATTACACGTATGCCATGTTTTGGCTTGTTTTAGCAGAGAGTCAGCCGACCCGCCAAAGAACCTGCTGTTTACCAGAGTTCCAAAGCCACAGGACGTCCACTCTTGGATGATAGTAGCTTTTCTGAGAGTGGGTATGAGCTTTTAGAGCCAATGAAAAAGAAACCTAACACATCCAAGCTGGATGAGCCAAAGAAGAGTGTGCAAGCGAATACCATAGCACTAGGCCTATTCCATGTAAGGGCTGGGTTTCTTATAAGACAGTGGCTAATCTTTATAATGTAATTCTATGGGCAGCCTCGTTTAACTCCCAATATAACTTTGCCGTACGATTAGCCACTCTGTTCTTATTAATAGCCTTATTTATAGACCAGGTTTAATTGCATTTATTGCGTCAGATGGCACACATTTATTGTTGTTGCTTTGGGATTAGAATTTTATTTACATTCTGACGTCTTAAAGCCATACTGGCCGAAAAGTGAAGTAAAGAAGTCATTTACTTACTTACTTAATGGTTTCTCTGTTCATTGTTTATGGCATTCATATTTATGTCTAAATGGGTTTACTTTTTTTGATTATAGTATATAGTATTATAGTATATATTATATATTTGTTTTGACAATGACACTGTTTTGATTTAGACTTGTAGTTTTTACACAATCACTCCAATTTTATGGAGATATAGTGACTTGAAAAGTCGTTCATTTTATATTCACTTCATATTTTACATTATTTATACTGATATTTTTATATTCATTAAACTGTGTTGTAGTGCAGGCGCTTCAACATGTCATCAGACTCGTTACATATAGGTGCCAGGAGCATCGTCATCTTATCATATCAAACACTTTAAACTGAATATTTTAGTACGAACATGCTTTTATTAGCTTTGTCTTCCCTTTACTACTTTAACTATACAGTATGGGATATTGTAATACCTGGAATTTCCACTTGAATGGCCATACTGGCCGAAAAGTGAAGTAAAGCAAATATTTTACTTACTTACCTGACGTCTTAAAACACTAAAAGAATTTAAAAATTATAATACCCTTAGAACCATAACATAGATGTTAAAATGAAGCGGAAGGAGACATTTATGATGATTCAAATTGAACAAATGCATTTTTCTCTATAGTTTATATACAAATATTTCAGCGTTGTAAAGACGATTACCTCCATCACAATGGTCACCTTGATACGGAAGGGGACGACACTTTCCTCAAACATTGACTTGTTTATGGTTTTATATATATATATATATATATATATATATGTGTATATATATATATATATATATATATATATATATATATATATATATATATATATAGCAGCGTTGTAAAATTAATACTTCCATCACAATGGTCATCTTGATTGACACCTTCCTCAAACATTGACATATTTATGTTTTGTTTTACCCAGAGGGACAGCCGCCCCTCTCAGTCAAGCAGAGATATCTATGATTTTGAGGACGCAGATACAGATTCTCGCTTCACCTGTCAGTATACCAGGCGAGCCTTCTCTGAGACGGCCACTTCGTCCTGTACCACCGAGGAAAGCCGCTGGCAGGCTGCGCTCAAAATACCTGCCAGCAGACACTCACAGACAGGGCTAGGAAAACACTCGCAGAACTACAGGAAATTCATGTGAGTTTTAAGTTTCAATACACGTGATTAACTTAGAAAAATATTAGGCATTGATTTTGTAAATTTTATACTAGAAATGATTATTTGAATAAATGTGACTGTTTTATTTGATCCAGCAAGCGTAGGGACTATGAAATTATTTCATAGATTTGTCGGCCGGCTTCACTAGACAAGAATGCAACGGATGAAATTTGTTGACATGTCATTGAAATATCATCAAAAAGCGTGGACTCTGTCAAAGTCAAAGTATATTTATTAGTACTATATGGCGAAAGGCCCAATGTACAACAATTTTACAAAATAATTTAGTTATATTAAATTTGCAATTAATCTCTTTCTCACATTCATTGCATGATAAATAAAACAAGCCACATCACGCATTGCATCTGTCCCAGCAAACACGGGGCATTCACCCAATGCTGTTTAAATGTTGGGACAGCATCGAAGACGGTGTGCCATCATTAAAACAGCTTTCGGTGAATGCCCCATGTTAGCAAACACGGGGCATTCACCCAATGCTGTTTCAATGTTGGGACAGCGGCGAAGACGGTGTGCCAACATTGAAACAGCTTTCGGTGAATGCCCGTGTTTGCTGGGGTGTCACTGTTTTTCATTAAATTTATAAATATTCGAAATCCGTTGAGTTTCATAATATGGAGGTAACATATCTGGTAACATGCCTGGTAACATATCTATGCCTTAACAATTTCTAATGGACAGGTACAAGCCTTAACCTTTAAAGCGCTGGAATACTTTTTTGTGTGTTTTGTTTTGCAGAGAGTCAGCCAGACAGTGTTTGTCCCCAGTCCTGACAGGAGAAGTATTCTCACAGGTAAAACATCAATAATCCTGACAGGATACATTTTCTCATATAGTTACCTATCCATAATCTTGACAAGAGAACAACAGACGTGTTCTCAAGAAAAAAAAAATCCTGACAGGAGAAGTTTTCTCACGGGTAACACATCTATATTCCTGACAAATAGATCTGCAGAAGTGTTCTCACAAAAAACCCCATTATAATCATGACAGGAGAAGTTTTCTCACGGGTAACACATCTATATTCCTGACAAGAGATCTGAGAAGTGTTCTACGAAAAAAACTATTATAATCCTGACAGGAGAAGTTTTCTCACAGGTAACACATCTATATTCCTGACAAGAGATCTGAGAAGTGTTCTCACAAAAAAACCCCATTATAATCCTTACAGGAGAAGTTTTCTCACAGGTAACACATCTATATTCCTGACAAGAGATCTGCAGAAGTGTTCTCACAAAAAAAAAACATTATAATCCTGACAGAAGTTTTCTCACGGGTAACACATCCATATTCCTGACAAGAGATCTGCAGAAGTTTTCTCACTAAAAGAACACATTATAATCCTGACAGGAGAAGTTTTCTCACAGGTAACACTTCTATATTCCTGACAAGAGATCTACAGAAGTTTTCACAAAAAAACCCCATTATAATCCTGACAGGAGAAGTTTTCTCACAGGTAACACATCTATATTCCTGACAAGAGATCTACAGAAGTTCTCACAAAAAACCCCCATTATAATCCTTACAGGAGAAGTTTTCTCACAGGTAACACATCTATATTCCTGACAAGAGATCTGCAGAAGTGTTCTCACAAAAAAAAACATTATAATCCTGACAGAAGTTTTCTCACGGGTAACACATCCATATTCCTGACAAGAGATCTGCAGAAGTTTTCTCACTAAAAGAACACATTATAATCCTGACAGGAGAAGTTTTCTCACAGGTAACACTTCTATATTCCTGACAAGAGATCTACAGAAGTTTTCACAAAAAAAACCCATTATAATCCTGACAGGAGAAGTTTTCTCACAGGTAACACATCTATATTCCTGACAAGAGATCTGCAGAACTGCTCTCACAAAAAAACCATTATAATCCTGACAGGAGAAGTTTTCTCACGGGTAACACATCCATATTCCTGACAAGAGATATGCAGAAGTGTTCTCACAAAAAAAAACACATTATAATCCTGACAGGAGAAGTTTTCTCACGGGTAACACATCTATATTCCTGACAAGGGATCTGCAGAACTGTTCTCACAAAAAAAGTTCATAATCCTAACAAAGAAAGTTTTCTCACGGATAAAACATTCATAATTCATCTACAAATTAATGTTCAGCTAATTAATGTTGAAACAAATACAAGATTTCAAAACACAGAAGGCGACGGGTTTGGACTGTGATTAGTCGCAGTCAGTGTTTGTATGTCTATCTGTCTGTTTGCCTGTGATTAATTCAAAGAATCTGAATTAAAATGACCACAGCCTCTACATTAACAACACTTCTCTTGTTACAAGCAAAATTTAATTGTATTATAATGTTCTAAAATTTGCAGAAAATGTTCACCCTACAAATTCGACAGAAGGATCTCAAAATAATACAAATCAGATTCAAAGTGGTTACTACTCGGACTTAAACATGTATTCTAAGCCCAATGTGGTAATATAGTCTTTATTCAATGATACCGTTATCACCTTCTTTACAGATCATAATCATGCTGCTCTAATGCAATGCCAATGCGACACTTCGGTTTTTGCTGTGTAATGTGAAAACGCATTTCTAGTTGACTGTTTATATATCCGCAGAACACAGATGGGGGCAGCAGTGGGGAATCATCTCCGGCCATGTCAGTAATGGAGGTCGTTATCAGACGTAAAGTGAAGCAGGACAAGAATATGGATTCTCAAGAATCAGGTAAATACTCATTATATCCGCCGTCAGATTAACCTGTATCACATGTTTTTCGTCGATACTCAGTCAATTCTCAACCGATTTTGATGAAATTTACCAAGGACTATTTTCTAGTCACGCGGCGACATCAGTGAAATCAAAAATATTATATAGTTCAAAAGTTGGACCATCTGACATGACCATTTCGTCCCTCTATAAACCCAATAAACTGGTTTGTTTTTAGCCCTGAATTGCATTACATGCCAGATGGTATAACTTTTTTGTATGCAATATTTCCTTTTGAAAATTGCACGGTTGTCGCTGCGTGACTCAAAAATAGTCTTTGCAAAATTTCATGAAGATCGGTTGAGAATTGACTGAGAAATCGGCAAAAAACATGCGATACAATTTAATCTGACGGCGGGTGTATATACCTACAAACACAATGCATCAGGGTTCACAGTATTAAACCTTACAGAGCGGGGATCGAATTTAGTCGTCAGAATCTGACGTCTGTAGACGTCAGATTCTGACGTCTAAAGCCTATCCCCGCACTCTAAAAATAAAAAGATTTATAATGGCCGTAGACCCATAACATAGCTATTCAAATGCAGGCGCGTAGCCAGCCGTACGCCAGTACGCACGTGCGTACGCATTGTAAAGGAGAGTAAAAAAAAAAATATGACCCATCAAAAAAAGAAGCAACAAGTTAGCAGTCTAGCCTAGTCTACATGTACATGCGCATTTAGCAGTCTATTCTTTATGTGGTGTTGCATAAAACGCCGGAAAAGTAGAATACAAATGCAATAGGCCTAAATGTTTCTCTTTTCAATGACAGTCACAAATTCACGACTTGCCGTGGACGAACCCACACCGTAAAGATGGGGGACCGTGGATTACTAGAGTCTACATTCGTTTTACCCGGGGAAATCAATTTTTTTCAACCAGGCAGTCAATGAGATCGATATCCACCCCAAGGTGGAAAAATGCTAATAACATTTTACTGTTTTTTTTACAAATGAACTGAGCGTACGATGTATACAAAATAACCTTTTATTAACCTGATTAATCGAGGCAAGTCTTAGATATGAGCGTCCAAAGAAATGTCCCACTTTTTTACCCTTGAGTGGGCATTATATTCTGTGGCAGTTCTGTTTCAGCAACGTTATAGGGCTAACTATAAACGATCTATTTTTGTACCTGCACTGCACTGTGTTAAACAAATGATAGGCTGCACAATGACATGTATGTACATGCATAAATCCCATGCTACACTGACTAGCTTCTCAGACGTGAAGACACTGGTGACAAGAGTGAAATCCCATGCAGACATTCAACCAATGTTATACTAATGTTGGTTCATTGTCCACGACACTGGCCCAACATTAAAACAATTTTGTTTCAACATCTCATGTTTGCTCAGGGCTGATTTATGCCTATCACAGCGAATCATGTAACCAGGTAATAATGATCAAATAACGTTTTTGTATAGTGTATATATAGTGTATATATAGTGTATAGTTTCGTTTTCGTGTAAGGTTATCTGTTTTGTATACTGTCTGGCAGCTGGCATAGTAATAAAAATCATGGATATAGATCTGTATGCCTAAAAATAATAGTTATTTCATCTTTTAACCCCTCAACATACTCTAGCCTCTAATTATGTATGTCTAAAAAAAATTGAGGGCCATTCATTTTTTATTTACAACATGTCCTTCAGACAATTATTTATTTCATGAAAATTCAATTTCAAAATATTTACTTCAAAAACACTACACCCCCCACCCCCTGTCGATTGAGTGGTGGCCCCCTTATGACCAATCACAGAATGACCAGCTTAGCTATTATTCGTGCACACAAAGACACTACGTAGACTACATAGTCAAATGCTGGATCCGCAATGTCTGTTTTTTTTAAAAAGTTGAGGCTATCTATGGATAATCGTACTTGACCGAAAATAATCAGTAGATTTCAATATGTAATCACTGGGTAAAATGATTTAAATTATATTATAACTTGATATAATTCAATTTCTAATTTTGTTGCTGTATTCAATTTTGAAATTTTACAAAAAATTAAAAAAGAACTCAAAATTTATAAATCAATATCTTTACCGAAAATACCATCAGATGCCACCATTTGCGATCTTTTTTTTCAAATTTTTCTCGGGTGAGGCCCCCGGACCCCCCACCGTGTCCGCTGTGCTTCGCGCAGCGGGATCCCCCCATAAAATAGCAGCCATGAATTAGGGAAAATCCACTCCCTCCCCGTTTCGGAAAAGCTCTGTAAATCCGTACCCCTAGCGTTGTGCGTACGCATGTTCATAACCCTGGCTACGCCCCTGAAATGAAGCGGGAAGAGCTAACGAAGACATTAATGATGATTTCAAATTGAAAAAACCCCATTATTTCCATGGGATATACAAAAAATAATTTTTCACTTTAAGGGGGTCTCATTAACAAAATAAACAGGTAGTTATCAATCATTCATTATATAAACACAAGTTATCGGGGTCCATATGCTACGTTGAAACACATTCATTTTAACCCTTTGTTTTCAAGGCCTTGTAAAGCATTGTGAATCAAACTTGTCCACCTTGTTAAATGGTTTATCAAATGTTCAAGCATTCCCCTTTCTCCCACCGTCCGGGTATGTCTGGGGGGAAATACCCAGAACATCTTATCAGGCGACTGAAGGAAAACACACAATAACCCACCTTATCATGCCTTATCACCTTACCATCTCGTCATCATATTCATATCATGAATGGATTACACTCTTTTTATACTATACTGTCACCTTAGCGACCAATAGTACCGAAAAGTGACGTTGAGAATTATTCCACTACAACCCCCCCCCCCCGCCCCTCCTCACTCCCACCCCTATTTTATTCCTGGATGATAAGCCACTGTGTGTATGTAATTTGTAAATTGCTGTGTTTCTTATATGCTAGGTATAGAGGAATACATAATGTGGATAAAAAAACGTATAATTATTCTAAGGTAAGCTCACAGAAAAGTATATTTTTCAGCCAATAATCACAATACTTTGATCAGCTGATAATTTTTTATTATATCTTATTTTGTTAAAATAGAAAACGCTGAGGAGGAAGACCCTGTGTATAAAGCTCTGCCGTCAAGCGAGCCTGAAAAAGTAAGTAACGACATAAATCGTCCTCTAGATATTAGACTGCTGTGGATTCATCCCAACTCTCCTCCAGACACATGAGTTGTTAAAGGTGTAGTCAACTGTCAAAATTCGCGGGACAAGGGTCCCCCAGAAGGCAATAGTACCCGTGGGTAAGGCAAGGCCCTATTCCATAATAATACTAAATATGCGTTTCATACCCAAAGCCTCATTAAGAGCAAGTTCTCAAATCACAGCAAGTTCATATATACTTGAGCGACATATATGAGTTAATAATTCAAAGCCTTTGTCTTTTGCCCCTACTCGGTCGCCTACTTGCAAACAAACTGACTGTATTACCGGTGGATTTGGAAACTGCTTGACCCCCAAGTTTGTATTGTCACCCAGTAAACACTTGTATGACTTTATGCAATGTTGGACCAACGTCGAAGACGTTGGGCCGACATTGCATAAATGGCATACAAATGTCTTGCGTTTGCTGGGCAGGAGGACTTTCTCTCAAACATTGTACATTTATCTAATGTTGGTTCAATGTTGGGCCAGCGTCGCAGACGTTGACCTGACATTAAAACAGCATTGGATCAATGTCTCGTTTGAGTAGTATCTTGTAATCAGTTCAGTGGCTATATTAATGCCGTCAATCTGTACTCAATAGGCTACTGTTGGCCTACACTTGACCGTCCCAGGCATGCGCGTTTTGAAGCTGAATGATTCTTTAACGAGCTCTAGACCAATCAAAATGACAGTAAAAGACAGTAAAAGACATTATTTTTTCAAATTTGCAATTTGTTTTTTTGTTATCCCAAAAAATGAATATCTATATCCTACTAGATGGAGACAAACCAACGGATCTTTTTTTTATAATTTACCTTTTTATTTCAGGAAAGCAAGAAGAAGAAGAAAGCCCCAGCGAAGAGGAAAACACGTGCCAAAAACGCCGTATAGATTGACTGTATAATTACAAGTTACTTACATAATTCATGATCTAGTGTTATCGTTTTATTTATTATTGTTATTAAATTATTGTTATTACGTATTATTATAGTAAAATTTACCATGTATGTAATTTGTAAATTGCTGTGGTTCTTATATGCTAGGTATAGAGGAATACATAATGTGGATAAAAAAACGTATAATTATTCTAAATAACAAAAAATGCTGAAATTATGTGTCATAGTATAGTTGACCACACTAGCAAAGTCTATGGTATCATTAACATAGTATAAATTACCAATGTTTGTTGATTATGGGAAAAAAACTTTTTGCTTGTTACATGTTTGACATAAAAAAGTTAGTTGTTATTTCTCGTGTTTTGAATTTTTGTTTGCATTGAAGATATTTCTAAAGTCTGCTCATAATATCATGGTTCTCAATTGGTAGAATATTTTGTGGCCACAGGGATCCCCCTCCACCTGCCTTTTAGCAAGTCAGGTGTTCATTTGTAACTGACTTATTTGTTAGAAGAAATGTAATAGTTGACAGTTTTCTATGGATGCACATGCACTGTACCTACAAGGCGGTTCCGCTGTTAATAATGATCAGTATATTCTAGGGCATTTATGTACTAAATTTGGTGTTTTTATCACGATGTGAACGATTTTACACAAATCTACTAGACTATGACGTCAAAATCGGTGCCGCACTAAAAGAATCTAAAAATTTATAAAGGCTGTAGACCCATATAGGTATTCAAATGAAGCGGAAAGAGCTATTGACATCTATGATTATTCAAATTTGAAAAAAAACGTTGGTCCCTATGATTTATACGAAATTATTTCAGCGCTTTATTGGCTAATGACCACTCTATGTATGTTTTTGGTCTTGGCTGTACCCCAGTTGCTTCTACTTCTGTACACATCTGATTCTTTCTAGATGTGTCCTGTTGTTTGTACACAGTGGACTAGTCCTTTAAAAATTCTGAATCGTTTACATCCGCGTGTCTATCACAACATCTTTGGACCATGTCCAGCTATTCAGACAAACCATTAAAAAAAGGATGTGTGAAGTCAACTTTTAGATCATTTATGCTTTATTAGACTGGGACCAAATTTCAAAAAAAGGCTTAGAAAACATTTTAGGGGGGACGGAATGTTAGGGGCTGTCATCCGGTTTAGACATTAAATATAGGTATTCCTGAATACGTTTTTGGTGGATGACATTAAATGTGACCCTTTTTTATGGAATTAAACGAAAAACAAAATGGCCGCCATTTTTCAAGAAACAGATGAACTGTTAATTATAATAAAACCTCTAAAATGAACTGGTTACCTACGTGCCCACTTCGTTATGACGTAGAGATATTCCACTTAGTTTGAACGATACTCGGAACAAATGCAATATTTTAATCAGCAGAAGTTTTGATTTATGCTGTTATTTTGCCATATGTCAAGGTCAAAAGGTCAATTTTAAGGTCAAACATGATTTTTTAGCAAATAATGCTAGGAGCACGTGTGATACCTCCTTTCAATGTGATTTTGAATGAAACATCCATTCATAGAATTATATTGAGAATTGAAGGTCATCTTCAATGTCAAAAGGTCAATCTCAAGGTTAAAAGTACGATTACAAAATAAAAATATTTTTAATATTGTGTTTTTAACTGAATAATTTATTCCTGGTAGCATTTTGGTAATAGCTACATGGATACATTAAAGAGGACTTCGAATAATTAAAAAAAGAGGTATTACACTTGTTCCGATTTTTTTACTTGC
This sequence comes from Flabesymbios commensalis, assembly GCA_964017125.1. NCBI lineage: Eukaryota > Metazoa > Annelida > Polychaeta > Terebellida > Flabelligeridae > Flabesymbios > Flabesymbios commensalis. The sequence goes on along the minus strand of OZ024911.1, from coordinate 6,812,757 downwards.
TGCTTCATTTCTTAAAAAATCAAATTTGACCTCTTTCACCTTGAATTGTGGTTAAACAAAAGGAGAGACGAAAAACGTTCTTCGTTTAAACTATTCTGCTTGGTCTAAGTGTATCATCATTCCTGCCAAGTGGCATAATGCTACTTAAAAATGAAGCGTGTGTGTGGGAGAGAGGGGGGGGGGAGGTTTTTTGCACAGTCAATTTGTCTAGAGGGAACCATTGCTTTCAAGAACAGGACAAATACACTATGTACACTGTATCGGTATTTTGAACCAATATGGTAACTAGATCACACTGATCAGGTCTAAAACAATAAATATATCAACAGAATGACGACTCCAATACTGTGAATAGATATAATAGATTTAGCCTTTATACCTCATTTTCATGTGAGTTATTTTAAGGTCGAAAGGTCAATTCCAAGGTCAAAAATATAAAATATGATTTCTAAGAAAGACAAATAGGAAGTAGTGTCTTTTTCGTGTGATTTTGACTGAAAGATCATTTTAGGTAGGCTACTGTTTTGCTGATTAAAGACCATCTTCAACGTTAAAATATAATGTTTAACAAATAAAGCTTGGAACGTGTGCTATGACCCTTTTTCGTGATATTTTGACTGAAAAATACATTTCTTCTAATATTTTGGTAATCTTAGTTCATTTTGAAGGTCAAAAGGTCAATTTCGATGTCAAATAGAACGACGTGAAATCTTAAACGGACGATAAGAAGGTGTTATAAGGGCAACGAGAAGGTGTTAAAGGACAATGAGGAGGCATTAAAGGGGAATGAGGAGAAATATTAAAGGGCAATGAGGAGGCATTAAAAGGCAATGAAGAGGTGTTGAAGTGCCACATGTGTAATAGAATGATCACTAAAGCAAAATAAAATATTCAGCTGATGTCAGTTCAGACAAGTCAAGGCCCGATTCCAGGAGTGCTTGAAGGGGGGGGGGTTAGAATTTTAGTTTGCTGGGGTATATTTGACATCGAGCGAATGGGAAACTAAGGTTAGGGGGGTCTGGGGGCATTCCCCCAGAATTTGTTGAAATTTGCAAATTGGTGCAATATGGTGGATTCTGGAGGATGTTTCTGGGGTAAATTTTCCGCTTTGTGTTCAATGGGGGGGGGGGGGATCGTGCGACCCTCTCCAGCGCCCCCCCCCCCCTCCCAAATCACCACAATGACGCCATTGTCAGTATGGACAAGGGTGAAGTTACAGCTCTGACACTGCTTGACTTGCCGGCTGCTTTTGACACCATTGACCATGCTATACTAACAAATAGACTCACATATTGCAAATAGACTCACATATTGGTATGCATTATCTGGACAGCCTCAAATTTGGGATTTTCTTCTTATTTGAAAAATGGGCAACAATCCATAAAGTCACACTCTCATATGGGGTTCCACGGGGCTGCGTACCGGTACCACTGCTTTTTACTTTATACACTACAAAACGCTATAATCTCCAGTCTCTATATAAACCACCATCTTTGATAACCAAATAATACATGTCCCTGTCAGCTCCAAAATTCAGCGAGAAAAATTCTTATATAATTTCCCATGCCTAATTCTAGGTCAAGGCACAAATCCATCTTCATCAGCCAAACAGTAGCCTGAAATTTAAAAAGCACATATCGTAAATATGTAGGTCATGCTTCTACCATATCTTCAACCTGCGTAGAAGTCGAAAGAAATATGTCCTTAGCTCTTGCCAAACAAATTGCAGGGACACTGGTCAGTAGCAAATAAGATTATTGTAACTCCCTCTTTCACAACATTCCAGAGGAGAATATCGCTAGATTAGAACGTGTTCATAACTGCTTTGCTAGAGTGGTAGCCAAAGCCTCACTTTTCGTAATTCTGTTCCTATACTGAAACAATCACACTGACTTCATGTCATATTTCTCATTCATTTTAAAATATGCACTTTTACTTTACAAACCCTGAAAGAAAAACAACTTGAATATCTCACTTTCTTGTTTGGTCATAATGATCAAATTATCTACACGCCACAAATTCAAATAGATTTTTTGTCCCTTTAAAACTAAGATTGGGTTAAGAGCTCTTTCTTTGTTGCAATTGAAGGCCTAATTCCGTCGCTCTTTAACACATCTTCTTTGCAACGAACGCCTCTCTATTGCCGTTTGGCACATCCCTATCGCCATTCAAGGGCTATGTGGCACCTTTTACCAGCTACTTATTGCCCTTCACTGCTTCTGCATCGACCTTTATCATTTCTTCTTCACCTTTTACTGCCTTCTCATCACTCTTTAATTCCTTATCTTCGCCATTTAGCGCCCATGCATAGCCCTTATCGGCCTCTCCTCACCTTTAAATGCCTATCCTTCACCATTTTGTATTCTCCATCATCTTTAACGGTTTGCCATCGTCATTTGACGCTTGCTGGTCACCCTTTAATGCCTCCTCATCGCCCTTCACCACCTTGCCATCGTCCTTTAACGCTTCCCCATCACTCTCTGACGTCTCTCCGTTGCCATTTAACACTTCTCCGTGGCTCTTTAGCGACAGTCTATGGCCTTTAACGCCTTCCTCTTGCCCATTAACGCCTATGCATCACCCTTTAACGCCTCCCCCTCATGTGTCAACATACATCAATTGTTATTTAATCCTATTTCGTTGCCCTCTAACGCTGTTCCATAGCCCTTTAATGCCTCCCCACCACCTTTTAACGCATCCGGTCACACTTTATTGTCTGTTTTCCGCCCCTTAACGCCCGCACACTGCCCTTTAACGTGGCCTTATCACCCTTTAACACTTCATCCTTGACCTTTAACACCTTGCCATTGCCGTTTAACCCTTTTCAGTCGCCCTTTAGCGCCTCTGGTTCGTCTTTTAGCGCCTTGTCCCGTAAGCACTTCCCCATTGTCCTTTAACACATCCCTGTCACATTTTAACGCCTATCCGTCGACCTGTACCGCTTTTCCATCACCTGATCATTTCACTTTGAGCCTGTTTATTCAATTACCTTCGCCTATCCATCACCATCCAGCTACGCCCCATCGCCCCATAACGCTTTTCCATAGTCATCTAACACTTCATGGTCATTATTTAATGCCTCCTCGTCGCCCTTTACCGCATTGCCATTGCCATTTAACGCCTCCCAATCGCTCTTTAGCACTTTCCCATCGCTATTTAACACATCTGCAGCGGCTTCAACGCCTCTCCATCACCCTTTAATGCATCTCCATTGACCTCTAATACATATTCTTCGCCCTTTAACACCTTCCCATCGCCCTCTGACGTCTCTGTCGCCATTTAACACTTCTCTGTAGCTCTTTAGCGACAGTCTTTGGCCTTTAGCGCCTTCTCCTCGCCCATAAAACGCCTACGCATCATCATTTAGCATCACCCCCTCACCCGTTAACATACTTCTATTTTTATTTAACGCTTTGTCTTTGACGTCTAGCGCTGTTCCATAGTCTTTTAATCCTTGTTGCCCTCTAGCGCTCTTCCATAGCCTTTTAATGCCTCCCTGCCACCTTTTAACGTTGCCCTTTAACTTATCCTCATTGTCCATCAAAACCTCGCCATTGTCCGTCAAGGCCTCAGCAAGGCTGGCTAATTGTTACTATGTCGTGCATCAGAGGGTCAATACGCACCAAAAGGGTTATATTGCGCGAAAAGAAATGATGCCAAGAAACGCCCACATAAATAATATAGACATGCTTCATAATACAATTTAACTGTTACTAATTTTTTAAACTTTGACATTGAAATTGAACTTTGACCTAGATGATGACCATGTGACCTTGACGATGGCCTTGAATTATCAAAGTAAAACCAACATGGATTTTCCAGTTCAATGTAGACGAAAAAGAGGTATTGCTAAAAGGCGACCCAGAGGCGGTAAAGAGTGACTGAAAGGGGTTAAAAGGCAATGAGGAGGCGTTAAATGGCAATGAGGAGCCGTTGAAGTACAACAAGGAGATGTTACCGGGCAAAGAAGAGGCAATAAGGAGCGACGAGATGTGTGAAAAGGTGGCAGTGTGGCATGAAAGTGCTTTAGAACAGCGTTAGAGGGCGACAAGGTAGCATTAAATGCCAGTAGAGAAGGCGTTAACGATGACGGAGCAGAGTTAAATTGTGACAGGATGATGTCATTTAGCAATGGAAAGGTGTTAAAAGTGATGTAGATGAATTAGAAGGGGCGAGGAGTTGTTAAAATGCGCCACAGATGCGTTGTATGGCGATGATAGGTGTTAAGGGGAGATGGGAAAGCAGTAAAGGGCGATAGGAAGGTGTTAAAGGGCAACCGCGAAGCAATAAATGATGATGGAAATGTGTTAAAGGGCGATAGGGAGGAGCCTCCCCATGCCCCTTCAACACTTCCCCATCGCCATTTAACGCTTCTGTAAAAGTTTTAAGGCCTCTCAATGCCCTTCAATATTCTGGATCGACCTTTTTTTATTATTTTGTTCTTTAACGCCTTTATGTCGCCCTTTAGTGCCTTACCATTGGCATTTAAAGACTTCCCATTGCAAAAACACCTCTTCGTTTGCCATTTAACGCTCCTTTCATCACCCTTCACCACCTTCCTATGCCATCGCCATTTATAACTCCTTCCCATCACCATTTACCACCTTCTCATCACCTTTTAACGCTTTCCCATCATCATTTTATGCTTCTGCAGTGCCTTTAACATCTCTTCATCACCCTTTAATGTATCTCCATCAACTTTTAACACTTTTTCTTCGCCCTTTAATGCCTTCCCGTCACGCTTTGATATATCTCCGTCACCATTTAACGTCTCTCAATCGCCTTTTAGCGACTCTCCATCGCCTTCAACGCCTTCTCCTCGTCCGTACACGCTTATCCATCACCCTTTATCTCCTCCCCATCTCCTCCCTTAATGCTTTTCCATCGTCATTTTATGCTTCATGGTCGCCTTTTAATGCCCTCTTATCACCCTTCACCGCCTTCCCATTGCCATGTAACGCCTTACCATCGTCATTTAACACCTTCTCACCACCATTTAACGCATCTGCAGCGCCTTTTAACGTCTTTTCATCATCCTTTATGCATTTTCATCAATTTTTAACACTTTTTCGTCGTCCTTTAACGCTTTTCTGTCGTTCTTTGACGTCTTTCCGCCACCATTTATCGCTTCTCCTTTGTCTTTAACGCCTTCTCATAACACCTATCCACCTCCCCATACCCGTTAACATACTTCTAATGTCATTTAGCACTTCCTTGTTGCCCTCTAACACTGTTTTATATCCCTTTCATTCCATCCCGCCACCTTTTAGTGCATCTCGTCGCCTCTATTTGCCTCTCAACGCCTCCTCATGCCTTTTAACCCCTTTCAGTCGCTCTTTAGTGCCTCTGGTTCGCCTTTTACCGCCTCCCCATTGTCTTTCAACGTCACTCTCTCGCCTTTTAATACTTCTTCATTGGCCTGTTATGCTTTTTCGTCTTAACACCTCCCCATCACCCTATAACCCCTTTATTTCACTTTGATGATGTTTAATCATTAAAACCCGATTAGAATTAGATTATCCAGTCAAAATCACACACACACAAGGTATTGGACGTTTAAAATCAAATATAACCCTGACTTCTACCCTTTAACCTTTTGACCTACAAAACAATACCAGAAATATACTTTTTAGGCAAAATAACACGATCACAAATTCCTAGCTTTATTTGTTAAAAATCATATCTTTGCTTTCCTGACCTTGAAATTAAAAAAACTAGCCTTTAAAATGACCTTTAATCATCAAAATAGTAGCAGAAATGGACCATTCATTTAAAATTACATAAAAAAGAGGTAACATACTTCTTTTGCTATTTTAACCTTTTTGACCTTGGAATTGACTTTTTGATGACCTTGAATGAAAGTTGACCTTGAAGATGACCTTGCAACACTAAAATGATACTATAATTGTATTTTTATGTCAAAATTCCATGAAAAAAGGTATTACAAACGTTCCTATCTTCATTTGCTAATAATGATGTTTTGAAATTGACCTTTTGACCACGAAGATGACCTTGAATAATCAAAATTATTTCAGATGAGGATTGTCCAGTCAAAATTACATAAAAAGGAGGTATTACACAAATTCCTAGCTTTATTTGTTAAAAAATCGTATTTTTCCTTCCTTATCCTTGAAATTGACTTTTTGACCTTGAAGATGACCTTCAATCATGAAAATAGTACAAGAAATGGATTGCACAGTAAAAATCGCATGAAAATGAGGTATTACACATGTTCTTAGCTTTATTTGATAAAAATGGTATTTTTGCTTTCTTGACCTTGGAATTGACCTTGTGACCTTGAAAACGAAAACCATGAGACAATATTTCGCAAAGTGAACATCAAAATTCGTCTACGAGGTACTCTAAGGATTACAAAAATATAAGTTAAAAATATATATCTTTCGTGTGGTCACTATAGCTCCTAGCTTTACTTGTTGAAAAAAAATCCTTTTTGACCTTAAAATTGACCTTTTGACCTTGAATTATTAAAAATTAAAGCAGGAATCGAAAAAATCCAATGCTTAATATATTCCACTTGGTAGAAATATCTTTTCTACCAAGTTGCACAATTCTACTAAAAAATGTGGCTAACTTGTCTATTATATAGAGTTTTTTCTATAAATAGCAACTTAGAAAAGTGGCGGCCATTTTGTTTTTCGTGTAATTCCATAAAAAAAGGATTGAATTTAATGTCATCCACCAAAAATGTATTAAGTAATACCCATAGTTATTGTTTAAAATGGATGACAGCCCCTAACATTCCGTCCCCCCTACTGATAAAAATCACAATTTTGGTCCCAGTCTATATCTAATAATACGTTGTTGTCTGGAAATTGGAACGAGTATCATAACGCTCAGAGCTGTAACGGCACGCAGTTGCGGATCCAGCATAGGGCGTAGGCCCCCCCCCCCTTATTAGTTAAAATATTGCATTTTACGCCCCCTCCTCTTGCACATTCTGGATTCGCCACTGGCACGAGACGAAGTCTAGTGCTGTTACGCTCTGAGCATTACGATTTAGGTTCCAATTTCCAGACAACGATGTCTTATTAGTATAAACATATTTATTTACCGAGGATTGTACAATAGCAGAAGCTAATATAATATACGCTCCTCAATTGTGAAACTAATCCATGTATGATCAATATATTTTTTATTGCAATAAATATGTTAACAAAACATTTCTAATTGAAGTATATCACAGCTTACATATTTTACCATAATTCTAGCCACAAACAACATTCTGAATGTTTTTCTAAACTTGTAATGAGCACATTTGATTTAGAAATTATGTATTATTTTTCGAAAAGATGCCACATATTTCCTGTTCATTTTCGTACATAATTACTGGGGTTACGTCGATACAAAACCACAAAAATAAAGTTAAACTACTGCTTAAACTTTTTTTAATAATTATATTATTTTATAAAATCCCCTGTTTTAGACTCTAATTAAAACGCATAATTGATTACATACGCCGATATTTCCTTTCTTTTATGCACAAAAAAACTATGATTTTTTTATGGTAAAGAGGTGGATATTTCAGTGCTTAAAAATTTGGTGATGCACATGAGAGGTTTGTCACAACCTCACTGCTCACAAATTATTAAACAATAGAGCTGAAGTCACTTAACTTGAGCTACCGCCACAACAGTATATTAATCTCGTTTACATGTAGAATTGGCAAACTGTTGGACAAAACTTCATGTTGAACAATTGAAATTTTCTGCGCCATATCATCATGTATTAATGGCCTTGCTCTGCAGGAGATAAAATTGTTATGTCGATCAATTATTCCAGAGAAATTCACAAAAAAAAACATAAAGTGTGTGTAAAAAATTCAATTACTAAGCCAATTTTATCAAAGCTGTCCAAGCACACCTCTCTAATTGTTTTTTTTATGATTACATACACATTTATTCATGTCTTTGTCAACATCGTGTAAAAGTTTCGCCCAAGGTATATTAGAAATTAACATTTTCTGCGCCGTATCATGGCAATTGTTATTATATTATCAAATTAATTTTACTAAGGGATGCATCATTTGATATCCAGGGTGGGGGATAGATTGTTTTAGGTCTTAGAATTGTGAAAATGTATTTGACGACTTGTGCATAGCATAATATAATGCCGTTAGATCACAGTGACACAAACATGTTTATACATTTAGGATTACTATATGCAGTTTAAAAGTACTGCAACTGTCACCATCATGTGGTACATACATTTTATTTGTGGATACCTCGATCAAACAGTTGCGTCATTGCTTTCACACGTCACTCACACACAAACACATCATCAAAGACGGGCCACTGTCATCTGAAGCTGTGACATCAGGTTCTGGTGACAGCAGATGAACACTGGACTGGTCAACCGTTTCACAGGTAATTTACATCTCACCTCTATCGGCCAGGCCGTGACAAGTGAACAAACTGGAAAGCCAAACACAACAATGACGACCTGAAGCTTTCCCCATTGGACGTCAGCCTGACGCCCATTGGATGAAGGTTCAGGTGACGAGAGTGACCTCTGATATAAAAGGGACAGAAAAGGTGTCCTAGGTATTCAGATTAATTTTGATTCGGATTCAATTCAAAATTTATGTTTACTTTAGACATATTCTGAGTCGCTATTCTATTCTAAATTACAGCTTTTATTATCATTCTAAATTTGAGATCTTTGAGACTGATTCTATTCGAACTTCATCTTCATCAGGAAACAGAACAATAAACTTTTAACGCTTGGGCAATTTATATCTGGAGTTGTGTTGCTTATTTCATCTAAGATCCCGAGATCCCGCACATCGTGTACACATCAGACGTAACACAATAGAATAAAACATGGCTGTGATGATTTAAATCTCACATTAGAAATCATTTTAGGAAACAAAAAAATGTTTCTAGAAAATATGCATAGCTAAAAATCAAAACCAGCACCCCCGCTCCGGAATATCAAAAGGCGCAAGCCCGGTAAATAACATTTTGAAGATTACTACAGCAGCTGTAATATATTACATGAGTTATGTCTACATGTTAGTGCTGTCACCTGTCCAGGATATACTTGAGTAAATGAACTAGGAGACAAGTTAACCATCTTCAACATACATGAACAGACTGCTCCAACAGCATGAGCAGTCAACAATCGCATTACATAGCCTCCAAGCCCACCTGCATCTAAACCCGGGATCAAGCAATACTCTCTAAACCAACCTAAACATGTTAAGTCCCGTATCAATCAACAGGTGGGGCTAGATGCATTATAATCAAATACAAGTAAGGGCATTCACCAGGTGGCCCTCGGTGCCAAATAATACCGAATCCCAAACATCACCTACATGGTGTTCCGAGGTGACAGCACTGGCACATTAAGCAAAACTCTAGCAAGGTGAATTTAAACAATACTGATATTATTCATAATGTGACATCACACCTGAATTCATCGAACGACTGCTGTATTTTCCAAAATCACACTCTTATGAACACCCTTTGAATATCACATAACATAGGCCTACTGTGTCCTACACTCCCTACAGTGCAAAGTGTCCCAATTATGCGCTGCTACCTTGACTGATAACTCTTGCAGACAGCCTCGTTTTGAGTTTCCAGAACTCTCAACATGTCGAGGTGATGAGTCCGTTGCGGACAGACACCTGTGTGGCGAGTTATCTGCGGGTTGAGACACAACGTGTTAGTTTAAACATATTTTATTGTCCAATTGAAGCAATACAATATTGTAATACATGGCTTCGTTCGGAAAAAAAAGTGATCGATGCTTGCGGAGTTATGGTGTGTATATGGGGGATGGGTTGCCCCTCGCGCCGAAGGTACCTGTAAGTGACCGTTGGAGTCTCTAGTGTAGGGACGCAATGGCGGACGAGGGAAACTGCCCAATCTTCACCATTTCAACACAAACTTCCTTCCCCGTCGAGTCGACGGTTCCAAATAAATCATAAAACTCTTTCTCCACCTGTCATGTTTATTCGTTAGACATCTGGCAACAACAAAGCACAACCTCCGCGCACGGCACGTCCTGTTTGACTCAGAGAGAGCGACCTACGGCACGTCCGTAGTCGCCGAGTGTAACGTCTGAAGTGCGGGAAAAGTACCAAGACCGCATGGGCGCCAACTGTAACTGTAATCTAATTGTAGACTGTAGAAAATGTTCATGCTATGTCGCATGTTGCAAGAAACAGGGGTTGCAGATATAGTTGAAAATGCGTCGCTGAGGTTGCGCCTAAGTGCTGTGCACTAGTTCACAAACGTATATATTTATTTTAGTGAAAACTGTAGGTCTATATTTGACATAAAACGTTTTCACTTATTCACACACATGCATAATGATATAGTGAAAACCGTAGGTCGAAATTGTACATAAAAAATGCCAGATACAATTATGACATGTTATGCTAAGCTAAGATAATAGTATTTTGTAAATCGACCTGGGTTAAAAAAAAAAAATTCATGCAAGTCGAAAAACACATGCAAATATTGGCAATGTTTCACAATAGCGCAACTGTCAAATCGAATATTTCTGTATTTATAAAAAATTTAAACTTCAGAAATAAACTATCGTGAGAAAATTTTGTTCTCAAACTGATAGACTAAATGTGACTGCGAATAAAAACAGTTACATTTATAATTTTAGAAAAATATTTAAAACATGACTGACAGTAGTCTATGCTGATTGATGATATAGTATAACATTTCGCTGAAAAATGATGTCTGTGATGAACATTCCACGTTTTTTTTTTTCATTGATTGACGTATAAACCGGCTGTCGTTGTAGCGGTTGTGTTTATTTCGTCTGTGGTGGGTGTGTGTATGATGTATTGTCGGTGCTGCTAACATGTGCGGCAGACAGCATGTGGCTGCCTGTCTGTGTCAGCATGCGTGGAGCGGTGTGTACATAGAAACATGATCAGCGGCCCCGTCTCGCCTCACATTAGCATATTCATTACCTACTGCGTGCCCAAATAAGGCGCTAAATAGGCTAGAGCGATTACAAACACCAAAGGGCGTTTTAAAGTGAAAAAAAAATCTCACACAATTAGTGTTATAATTTCGTTTTCGAAACAACTTATTTATATTTCCTCTCTTTTAATCGTTTTGAAAAAGATAATTTATAAATAATTTTAAAAAATTATTAAAACCAGTCCGTGTATAGTTTTGAACACATGAGGAATCAGCTCCACCAAATCAAAATGGCGGCCTAATTTATGCTAATGTGATGTGGCGACACAGGTTTACTGTCCAATTGCATGCCGGTTATGGCGGGACACGTGTTTGCCCACGGCGGGCAATCAGCTAAGTTAGGGGAACCAGCGTCCAAAATGGCGCTCACCTACGAAATACATGTACAATATTCAGCATTCTCTGAAATAACATATGGTAATAGTAATAAAATATTGACCTACGGTCCTGGGAATATTTTTAACAGACCAAATAAGACCGTTTATAGACATTCATTTAGGGAAACAATTTTATTTTGGCCCTAAACCTAATAAAGGTTACCCGAGTCAAAGCGATATTTATAATTTCTTGTCGATTTTGCTGAAAAATCGAAAAAATGACGAGACTTTGTCTACGGACTTTAAAATCGAGTCACCCAATTATGGTAATCAACGATAAAAAATGAGTTTCGGAAATACCCACGTCCTATTCGCCTACAGTGGCATTAATAGGATGAAAGCATTTAACAAACTCTTACATTGAAAAAATGGTAGACTAAGTCTATGAGAATAATTTTCAGGATTCTTCTAGAGAAACTGACATGGTCGCCATCTTGAAAAAACGCCAACCACGTGGGATTTCGTCCAAAAATTAGAAATTTACGCCGTTTTCGACGTAAAAAAACGTGCTTCTCCTCTGATAACTCTTTCTGACTAATTTAAAGTGGCATATAAAGAATGACCTAAAGTTTTCACGTACCTGATGAAAAAAATGCTATTGATTTTTTTCAAAAAATCCCTTAAAATTTAATCAAAACTATCCTTGAAAACAGCGGTTTTCAACTGGCGTCTATGTGAAAACACTGTTGCGTTGACTATCAGTCGTCAGGGGTCACCTGTATGGGGGGATGGGTTGCCCCTCGCGCCGAATGTACCTGTAAGTGACCGTTGGAGTCTCTAGTGTAGGGTCGCAATAGCGGACGAGGGAAACTGCCCAATCTTCACCATTTCAACACAAACTTCCTTCCCCATCGAGTCGACGGTTCCAAATAAATCATAAAACTCTTTCTCCACTTGTCATGTTTATTCGTTAGACATCTGTCAACAACAAAGCACAACCTCCGCGCACGGCACGTCCTGTTTGACTCAGAGAGAGCGAACTACGGCACGTCCGTAGTCGCCGAGTGTAACGTCTGAAGTGCGGGGAAAGTACCAAGACCGCATGGGCTCCAACTGTGTGCGCCCGGCACCAAGGTACGGAAACGAGGCAGTCGTCCACAGCTTCTGGCGTCCGGGAAGCCGGGAATAACTGCCACATAAACTTAACGAAGTAAGGATCCTACATGTATACAATGAGGCATAGGTGTAAATCTCGTTGGCAGAGCTAGAAAGTGTCATAAAACAAGTGCATGTAATTTAGTGGTATCATATAAATGTTATCGTGACCTCATATACTGTTGTTGTAGACCCAGTAAATACAAAAAAAAGTACAACATTTATACAACGCCGGCCCAATGTCTACGACGTTGGACAAGCATTGCGCCAATGCCACACGAGTGCTCCGTGCCCACTGGGAAGTGTATAAAATCGTACACCAGAATCATTCTAGAAAAACACAAGACAATGATCAAATGCTGGGCCAACGTTGAAGGCTGTGTGTCATCTCTGTGGCAGCATTGGGCCAATGTCCAGTGTTAGCCGGTATTTGTTGTGGCAATGTGGCAACGCCATGTCTCATACAATGGCCCATGTAAACCGGGATCCCAGCAAACACGAGATGCCGAAACAATGTTGGGCAGATACTGGACCAAAATCGTGGACGGTGGGCCAACATCAACCCAACACCGGATCAATGTATTGTGTCTGCCGGGATGTCAGATCCAATTAGAATATCATGACAAAAAAATTGCAATATTGACATGTCCACGTGGCAGTGCCATGACCAGAGCATCAGAGTTGCTCCAATACCGATGTGCCGGACACTCCACTGCCACACAGACACAAGCAGATATTTCATGGCAATATGTAATTAGCCCAATATAAATATATCACATACAAATAGGGCGGGATAGCGTCATGGCCGACACAACAGCGCCTTAGATAAAGTGTAGAACTCCAATGTGTCAGCTGTGGCAATAACTCCGCCAAAAGTGGTGATCATGAGACCAACCAACAGGCACAAGACGTCGAATCAATGCCGGTCTAACGCCGGCCCACCGTCTACTACGCTGGTCCAACGTCAAACCCAACACCAACCCAACGCCCTGCGTCTGCAGAGCATAAAAACTAGTTCTTTGCTAGCAAAGAAATCGTTTAGTGGCTACAATAAAAATATCTAGCAATGATATCAATTGAAGGTCAAGAAGGCTGTCACGTGTACCATGGAGAAGCGTATCTAAGTTGTAATTTATATTTATCTAGGTTAAATTTTCTATTAAAACGACTCTGTGTAAATGGTATTGTTGACATTCGATAAAAAAATGGTTTGTTGTTTTGTTACGTCCACATGTACATAGGGGATTAGAAATAATGTTCATGTTAAAAAAGTGGTGACTAAGCTCACTACATTCCATTCTGATTCTGGCCAAGATAATATTAATTTTTCTTCTGCCAATGTTATATTATGAGTTTGTATCGGGCTTGTTGCTTTTTAAATTTTTTTTTAGTGAGTTTTTTGATGTCAAGTTTTTGGTAGAATCGTCTAGATTGTTCCAGAATTGGGTGAAGGCAGGAATATAGAATTTTCTAAAAGTTTCTGTGCGAGTGTTGGTTTGGTTTATATTTGAGTTGTTTCGTAGGTTGTATCTGCCTTGGCTAGTTTCTTTAACTGTTTGAGGAATAATTGGTTTTAAATAAGAAGGGGTCCTGTCGTGAAGAATGTCAGCATAGAGTATTATCATTTTGTCTTCCCGTCGGGACTTCAGACTTTCCCATGAAAGTTCAGTGTAAATTTTGTTAGATGGTGTGCCACGTATAGCCCCTGATACTATTTTACCTGCTCTCTTCTGAATTTCGTCAAAAAGTTCCAGGTTCTCGTTAGTTGCATTTGAAAAAAGCTCGTTCAAGTACTCCAGGATGCTTCTGACAAAGGAAAAATAGAGAATTTCTAGACTTTTTCTGCTGAGCTTAAGATTAAGTGAATTTAAAATATCCAAACGTTTATTAGCTTTAATTGATATTTCATCAAAGTGTTTGTCCCATTTTAAATTTTGTTGTAAGGTAACACCTAAATGTTTAGAGTGGGGTATATTTTGTAGTTCTTGGTTATACATTCTGAGGTTATTTGGGGGAGTAATATTTTTATAATTAACCACCATACTGTTTGTTTTTAAAGCACTGAAGCTGACAATCCATCCTTGCGCCCACGCTTCGAGGTCGCTATTTAGTATTTGCGAATTAATTATATGACAATTTGAAATAGATAAAAGTAAATTGTCATCAGCAAATAGAGTCAGTTTTGAAGTTAGGCCTTCTTCCATATCATTAATGTAGACCAAAAACAAAAGTGGTCCAAGGACGGAGCCTTGATGAACTCCAGCGTTAATATCTGCCCAGCAAGACGACTCACCCTGCAACACCACCCGCTGCTGTCTATCAGACAAGTAGTTGCTGATCCATATAAGTAATTCCTCAGTAATTTCCATATTTTTTAGCTTGAATAGTAGCCCGGCATGCCATACTTTGTCAAACGCCTTGGATATATCACCAAACACCATCTGTACTTTAAGTCCTTTATCAAAAGCTTCAGATATGCTGTGGTATAAATGTACCAGATGGTGTGTGGTGCTACATCCCGGAAGAAAACCAGATTGATATTTATAAATTATATCGTAATCTCTAAAATAGTTGAACATGTGCTTGAAAATACACTTCTCCATTACTTTGCCTACAGAACTTAATAAAGACACGGTACGGTAATTATTAGGGGAGCTCTTATCGCCCTTTTTAAATATTGGGATGACATTTGCCTGTTTCCAAATATCGGAAAAAATCCCGCGCTGGAGGGATAAATTAAAAAGATTAGTTAGAGGTTTTGATATTGTTTTGGCAGTCGGCTTTAAAGCGTGGGGACTAATTCCGTCAGGGCCAGGTGTTTTTGATGGCTTAAGGGTAATCAGAATATATTGCACTTCTTTCTCACTGAGGCGTATTGATGTTAAACGACCTTCTGTGATAAATTGAGCAGCAGGCAGTGTAACGTGTTCTTGGTATATTGTGGGTGACACTGTTTACTCAGCGTAACTGTCAATTTAAACCACTTTGATATATATTACTTATTACAAACGTTTTTAAGAGACAGAAATGACCTTTAGCGCTCGTTTTGGGTTTCCAGAACTCTCAGCATGTCAAGGAGGGGGAGGATGCAGATACACACCTGTGTTTTAAGTTATCTGCGGGCTGAGATGGGTGTGTGGTTGGTGACACTACACGCTGTGCTCAGTGTACGTAAGGCTGCCTTGCCATTAAAACGATTAAAAGGCTGCGCGGCCGATCTCACGCAGGAAACTTTATTTTGGTGCGTCCAAAACGCATCTAGATGCACAGGGAATGTGGTGATCTTGTTCTGGACTGTCCTTGGTAGTTGTATCCATGCATTGAACCAACATGCAGTCCAATTGTCACGCTATGCAGAGTCTTTCTTCAATTAACATGATTCACATGACGAACTATGACTTTCTAATTGCTTGAGATATATAGACTGTTGAAATCTCCCTCATATTCAAGCGTGCTTATAACCAGACTAGACCTTGAGATCAAGACAATATGTGGGGACTAGCATCGTTTTTTTTCGCCAGGGGTCGGCATCTGACGAGAAGCCGCCCCCTGGCGGGCGCTGCCGCCGCTAAGCCACGAGGCCAAGCACGCTTCAATCCAGTCAGCGGGGCAGGCAGACGTCTCTGTCCTGCCCCCGCAGAGCAAGCCACGAGGCTGCCACTGCGTTCAACATTCCATCACTATTAATCTGAGCCAGTGCACGGCGTTATGTTTAATCAATAATAAAGCATCAGGAACATCATTTAAGGAGTCAATGTCGAGGTACTTATGTACTGTCGCCCAGACGGGAGTTGAAATAGGAATAGTGACTTCAACATAAGTTATGTTCGGGATTCGGTATCATTTGGCACTGAGGCGCCACCTGGTGAGTGCCCTTACAAGATTATATGATGTTCAATGATGATACGCCTAGCCCCACCTAGTGAGTGATAAGGGATTTAACAAGTTTAAGTAATTGCTTTTAGAGAGTATTGCTTGATCCCGGTTTTGAAACCAGGTGGGCTTGGAGGCTATGTTTAATGCTGTTGTTAACTGATAATGCTGTTTGATCAGTCTGTTCATGCATGTTGAAGATGGTTGAAGCAATAAACGAAACGTATATATTTTAACTTGTCTCCTAGTTCATTTACTCGAGTATATCCTGGACAAGTTACTTGTCCCATTAAATATGCCTATGCACAAGGTGTATGATAGGGCCTACAACATGATACATAACGTACATATCACTGCACCCTAGCGTTCACAGCAGCCCAGCAAATATGAGAAGCTAAGCCAATTAGTCCTATGATTTAATGTACGGCCAGCATCGCAGACGATCGCACAGCACTAAATTAGTATTAGTTCAATGTCTCATGCTTGCTGGGCTGCCAGACATGACGGAAAATTGCGTCAATGGAAAAGCATCTGTGTCTTGTCGATTCAACCGCCGGTCACGATTATAGTAGTTGTTTTTCATTTTTTATTAGTACATTCAGTTCCAGCTTTCAAATATGTTACAGATGAAACGTGACATAAATCAGCAAAATTTGAAAATTGTTGATCTCAACTTTGTCAAATCTGAATAATTTTCACTCACTTGAAGTTGTGGGTCGCGTCAGCGAGACACAAGTTCAAGTGGGTGAAAATTCCGATTAAATAATTCGACGGTTAACAATGCCACAGTGTATATATTCCTCATATATCACGTAGTATTTTACAATTCTTCTTTGCGTCAAATATTTCACTCGTGTCTTTGTAAAGGGTTCCCTGTTGACCATAGACTTTGTGAAAGGATCGACATAAAGTGCATGGTATCCATCCTAACTCACAAGTATACTGAGCTCTCCACGCGAAGTATTCATTGTATAATTCATCATTACTATCCAGAAGTTGAAGATATTCAGCCAGTTTTTTGGGAGAATCAAACTCTCTGGTGTCAATGTAGGAGTGCGGTGGTAATAATTCCTTCAAGTTGTCCACTCCGTTACGAACAATGGGTACGGTGCGCATGTTCGTTTCCATGACTTTGAAGAGTTTTTCAGATGCATAATCGGTACATATGTTATTTTCAAACGCCAAATAGAATTTATGGGAATTCATCACGTTGCGTGCGTCACCACAGTTCATGTTATCAATAGTTTTATCTTCGCAAATCTTTCCAACAGATCCATGCATCTTACACTTGCCATATATTTTCACATCCACATATTCACCTAGACGGTTCGCATACTTTTCTCGTTTACTATAAGTGTGACAGTGACTTACAATCCAACTCACCAAACCTGTTTTACCTTCACTATAATCATCTAATAATGTTTCACCTTTTGATGACTTTTGACAAACTCCATAAGGTGTTTGTATGTCAGATTTGCCGTGATAATTTGAAGACAGATTGAAAAAGTTGTTGAAGCTGGAAATGGGGTTAAAATTTTGGTTGCCAGGATTATCCTGATAATGTGCAATCCAGTATTGTTTTGGATTTCTCCTCCTAGGAAACAACTCCATGTCGAGAGATTCGCCTAATCTACGATGATTAAAGTAGAACAGAATGCCATGACTGGCTTCATATAGAGATGTGTTATTTGTGTATTGGCAAGTGACATCCCCACATTCCACCATGACCGTTTCACGATCTAAGAGCCACCAATAAGGCGCTCTTGGAGTCCATCTTGTCCAGAAAAATATACGTAAGCTTTGCTCTCCTATTTCATATGAGTTGTCCACAGCTTTAGCTGTAGGGACTGGAGGAAAAGTGGTATTTCTGTACGGACCTTTAATTTGTTCATCTTTCATTTGATCTTTGTGAATGTATTGTTCTACATATCTTTTTTCCGTTGTAGTATCATTTCGGTCTGTTTCGTGATGCCGCCAAAGGACACACATTGCAAAAACTGTCAAAACAACACCAACTATTTTTCCTCTCCTGCCTTTCAACATGTTCAAAACTTGAAAAATGCTCTGAAAACATAAAAAAATATATTCAGTTACTATTTAGGCTGTACTATTTGATACATTTAAACTTGACGTTACGCCATGTGTTTTCCGTTAACCACTTTTCAAACAAGCTATTTATCTAAATTTAAAGCAACTAAAATCCGGAATCCCACATTGATATGATATTTTTCAGATAATTAGGCAATTTCATTGTAAGTGCCATGATTGTGTTTGGTTGATAAATGTAGTGAACCCTATTTAGAATGACTTATTCCTACATTTATGATGATTTACCAGCGTACGCAGTTGATCACGTTTAAATAATTGCATACTGGCATCTGACCAATCACAGCTCTGCATCCTTACCACGTGACACAACCTCTCTTTTAGCTCGGCACTCAAGTAATTAAAATGTTATTATGTCCTATTATAGAATGAGAGGTTTTAGTAGTCGATAATTAATGAAAAAGTTCACACTGAGAAAATCGCTAGTTCCGCTACACACTGTAGTGGCATTAATTCTGGAATACACACTGTTTCAAAAATTCAGTGAGATGTTTTTGTGCCGTATTTTCACTTTTATTCAGAGTTCATCTCAGTAAAATAATAATCCAAATTTGATTGTATGTTGGGCCACCGTTATCGAGAATGACCTAAAATTCAATCAACATTGGTCCGTGTATGGAATGTGCTGGTTCCGTGTCCGCATGCAGTATATAAATAAAATGATATGAAATGAATGGACCAGGAGAACCTCCTGAGAATGGTGAAATGAATGAGATAACACTGCCCTTCAGACACAGGATTCGAAATTCTACCTTATGGCCACCCTTTTTTTTCTCTGTTTCAGATGAGCGCGCGCATTAGATTTAGGCCGCGCATTACCAAAAAAACCCAGGTGTGTTTTCTTCTGCCCAGTGTGCGCATTAGATTGTTGCCGTTTTCCGAAAAAAACCAGTTAATTTTGGGAGATAAAAAAAACATTTCGAAAAAACAAGTTTATTTCGTGAGCTAAAAAAAACATTTTCCCAGCTATGTTTTTATTTTGCTTGTTTTTTTGTCGCCCTTATTATTTTGAAAATGTCAAAAGTTATGTTTTTATTTCGTCGCCCTCATTAACTTTTCTAGGAATCGGTCAAATGTTTTTTTAACTTTTCCAAAAAATAGGTTAAATTTTTTTTTGTAATGTTTTTTTATACCGCCCTCCCTCATTAGATTTTGATTTTTTTCCGATCTAAAACAGAGAAATAAAGACATTTAAACCCTATGTTAACCCTTACAGCGCGAGGATCGACTTTAGTTAGATCAGATTCTGACGTTACAGCGCGGGGATCGACTTTAGTCGACAGAATCTGACGTCTGTAGACGTCAGATTCTGACTTTAGTTGTCAGAATCTGATCTCTGTAGACGTCAGATTCTGACGTTACAGTGCGGGGATCGACTTTAGTTGTCAGAATCGGATGTCTGTAGACGTCAGATTCTGACGTTACAGTGCGGGGATCGACTTTAGTCGACAGAATCTGACGTCTGTAGACATCAGATTCTGACGTTACAGTGCGGGGATCGACTTTAGTCGACAGAATCTGATGTCTGTATACGTCAGATTCTCAACATATTTCTAATGGCCGGAAACCTATAACATAGATATTCAAGTGAATCAGAAAGAGCTAACTAAGGCATTTATGATGATTTCAAATTGAAAAAACCCCTTTATATATGAAGGAGAACAACTCGTGGCACTAAAGGATTTTGCGAAGTATAAAAAAATTCACACATCCAAAAAAATTTGGAAGTGGGTGAGTGGGTCCAGGGCCATTTTGGATAGAAAATATCAATTGGAAAACCAATAAAATCCACATAAATCGTGTCGAAGATTGATTTCCAAAGAAAAAAATGGATAGGGGTTTGGGGTGAGCTTTATCCAAAAAAATTTGGGATGTCTCGATTTTTTTTAAATAATCCAATATATTGATATGCCTAAATTTGTCAGGAATATTTTTAACTTTGCAAGGACCTAAGCACTGCTTGTAATCCTTTAAAAAATAAATCGAGTTTAAGTCAATGTTGCTTCCGTTGATGATTTATCACAATATCCTAAATCCCTCTCCTACAGAGGCGTTAAATATATTGTTTACACAACTCAATCGGGAGTTATACACTTATTCATCGACTATTTTAATTCTACAGTTATAATGCTTTGAGGCCAAGTTGCCTTTAACGCAAGGTCAAATAACGGGGGTATCCATTTTTACTATCAGTATGACATAAGCCTATATAACACAATTTTAAACTTTGAAGTTTTTTAACCTGGGTATGAGCCTTTAAATATCCTTGAATAGTTTGTCACAAATATTTTTATTATGCCCCCCCTCCCTCCCTCCAGTAAACACTGAGCCAATGTTGGTTTAATCTTGGGCCTGTTATTCGTGGCCTTTTGTCCCATAGTAGGCCTATGTAAGCGTCCGTTCAACAATCACGTAACGGCTACATCAATCGCCGGCCTCGTAAAGGAAGACACGGCTAGTAACGGCTAGTCTACAGACGTCTGATTTTGACGTCTAAAGTCGTTCCTCGCGCTGTAACAGTTAAAGGGTCGTAGACGTTTGGCCAGCATTGAGTAAGCATTGGATCAACGTCTCGTGTTTGCCGGGTACCAACCCATTTTACAATATTATCGTCGTAGTGGATTGATGATAAATTATTATAATCATTTCATTTCCATCACCTCATTATTATTATTCAGTCACTTGAAGTTGTGCCTCGCTACCGCGATCCACAACTTCAATTGACCGAAAATTTGTGTTATTTGAAAAATTTAAGTCACAATATATATCAGTCTTTCAAGATTGGGGGCATATTTTATTTTTAACAACTTGTTATCAGGGGTTATACAGCTGCTAATAGAAACACAGAATGTCTACTGTAGTCGACATCAGTGCTCTAAGGGTTAAAACACAGAATGTCTACTGTAGTCGACATCAGTGCTCTAAGGGTTAAACACAGAATGTCTACTGTAGTTGACATCAGTGCTCTAAGGTTTAAACACAGAATGTCTACTGTAGTCTACATCAGTGCTCTAAGGGTTAAACACAGAATGTCTACTGTAGTCGACATCATAGCCGTGAATCGAGTATGAAAGTAGCTGCCTCACCGACTTAAAATCGCCGATTTAAACTCCATTTTTCGACAAATGACCAATATGAAACAGGCTCAACATACTATTATTATTTTAAATTACATCGCATGATTCTTGAGTTTGTAAGTGACTAATTGACGATGAAATCAACCAAAATATACCGATGAATGCGAGTGGGGAGAAGCGACTCGGGTGTCCGCCATATTGGCAACTGCTGCGCAGGCGTCAACGGATGCACGGATGTTTACGTTCCGCGTGTGTACAAACACGACGTATCTAGTGCAAGAGCATTAGTGAAAAAAACACAGGAACCTGGAATAAAATTGCAGAAAGCTGATTTTTTTCAGGAATGATACCTGGACATCTCCCCAGACGAATTCCGAAGAGGCCCCAAAAATCCCCCTTGTGCATTTTTTTTAATTCAAGATGGCCGCCACCATGTAACGCCATTTTCGAAAAAAACAGGGGTATACCCTAATTCCTCACTTTTGGTGTCTCTACTTATGTTTTAAGTCACAAAGAGTTGATCCAGATGATCGGAAATGATATCAGCACTTTTCTCAATACCAAAAATTCAAGATGGCCGCCATATTGTGCTGATTATGTTAAGCGATCTCTTAAAAAAACACGAAAATATGAGATATCTATCTCGTTGTTGAGCCTAAAATGTATTTTTTGGCCAAACCAATGGAATCTAGCACTTATTTAGATCACTATTGTTTTATTATATTGAATTTATCAACATAAATCCCACATAGTAGTTAATTAAAAATAACACCAGGTAACGCCATTTTTTTTTAAAAAAGGGGGTATATCACTATTCCTCACTTTTGAAGTTAAAACAATGATTTTGGTGTCTCTACCTATGTTATAAAGTACAAGGAGGTTATCTAGATGATCAGAAATAACATCAGTACTTTTCCTAATACCACAAATTCAAGATGGCCGCCATAATATTTTGTTAAGCGATCTCTTAAAAAACCCGAATATATGCGATAACTATCTCGTTGTTGAAACTAAAATGTATTTTTTTAGCCGAACCCATGGAGTCTTGAACTTAATTAGATGACCATATTTTATTATATTGACTTTATCGACATGAATCCCACATGGTAGTTAATTCTACCATGGTGGGTGACGCTTTGGAGTGTTTTGGAACTGCTTTCCCACTAGAAATGTAGATTGAGATTTGTCAAGTTAACAAATTAATCTCCGGTAAATAATGAAATTATTGCATTTCAATCATCCGAGCTGTCACAGTTTCTACAGGTTTGGCCAGGGCGGGGGCCCTAGGGTAGTGGTTAGCACCGCTGCCTTTCACGCCAGAGTTCGGGGTCCGGTTCCCGGTCTCGGCGGTTTGAAAGAAACAAAAAATGTTTCTTCCCCATCCACGTGTGAAAGTCAACATTGTGGGGAGCCTCCGTGACCGAGAGGTAGCATGCTCGACCTCAGACCGCCAGGGCTCGAATCTCGAATTCTGTGTCTGGAGGACAGTGTCATCTCGTTCATCTCACCATCATCAGGAGGTTCTCCTGGCCCAGTTTAGCCTATATGTGCACAAAGGTGGCCTAATGCCCGATTCATTTCATTTCATGTTTTTGCCAATACAAAAAGAGCACATCGTTGTACAATATAGTCGAGATTTGTGAGATCCCCCTCCCCCTTTTGAACAACCCTCTCTGCACCCGCTATTCACTCTTTTTAGAACTCTTTCTGGAGCGACTACTCTTTCAGTTTGCGTTGGTGACAAACGACCATGATATAAAATCCGTTCCCAGACTGTAGATTCCACACCCTCCTGTACAGCAAAATATGTTCTGTATCATAATGGAGTTTAAACACGAGGCATTCATCCAATGCTGTTTTAATATCGGCTGACCGTCTTCGACGCTGGCCCAAAAATTGACAGAATTGGATTAATGCCCCATGTTGGCTGGGGCAGTAGGTGACGATAAAGGGAGGCTTTCTAGCAAAAATCAATCACAAGATAAGGACTTGCGCCTCACACGTTACATGTACATGACATCTTTGATAATCGTCCTGTAACAATGCTCTTTAAATACTTACATCTGTCCATGATCTGCGAATGTCAATATGTTTAATATCATGAAATATATCATTTAAATATCAAGATATTACATTTTGAATATTAGGATATATATATTTCGTAATGAAGTTATGGCATTGTATGGTGTTGTAATGAGATGATTTTACATCAGAATATGACATTAAATTAATTGATGGCACAGTTTATCGTCAGGATATGATCTTTTTATGTCACGATAATATGAGGACAAGACACATTAACATCATGATATGGTTTTGTAATGTCCAAATATTGTTCTTTATTATAGTAAAATGAC
Source organism: Flabesymbios commensalis (assembly GCA_964017125.1). Classification (NCBI taxonomy): domain Eukaryota; kingdom Metazoa; phylum Annelida; class Polychaeta; order Terebellida; family Flabelligeridae; genus Flabesymbios; species Flabesymbios commensalis. Next base: position 6,788,902 of record OZ024911.1, on the reverse strand, counting down.
GTTATGATGTCTGGATACAGCTTTATAAATGCAGGATATGGTGGTTAAGCATCACGGCATGGTATTAAAGTGACAGGATTTTTTAGTGTATTGTCACGATATTATTATAATATCATGATATAGCATATTAACATCACAATATGACATTTTAGTGTAAGAGGAAATTAGGAGGAAAGTGAGAGAGGGCAAGGCTACATGCTGTTCAAAGAGCATGTGTCTTAACCTTATCTTACTTTCTATTTGATTGAATCTTCCGAAGTGTATTTGAGCAAGGCAGAGGCCTTTACTTGCTGAATTCTATTGCGATATATATGTTGAACTGACATGTGCCATCCTGATATTGGAATGTTCTGTGTCGATTCTGTATTACCATATGGTAACGTGCGTCTCTCAATATAATGTTATTGAAATGTTATACCTTGACATGACAATATAAAATACTGACATTAAAATTCCATATCCAGATTTTAAAGTGACATATCCTGACATTATATGGTCACATTAAAATATTGTAGTGTCATATTCAGTCATTATAATGTCACGTTAGAATGCAGCCAAGCCCGCCATATCTTGATTTGATAATGTCATATCCTATCATACAAAATGGAAAATCTTGACATTCAAATCTTATTCTGTGATATAAAAGGACAAAAATATAATATATAATCTCATGACGTTAAAGTGTCATATTCTGATAAATTACACTCGAATATGCTGGCATAAATATGCCAGATCCTGTTCGAACTGTTTTTTATGTTTTTTCTATTTTAATGTCATAATCCGACAAGTCTATTATACAATATTCGATATTAAATAGCATGTTTGTCATTATAATGACACACCATCACATTACAATGCTAATTTGTGACCTCAATGTGTCATTTCATCAATGTATAAAGTCATATAATAATATTCAAGTACCATATCCTAATATTCAAATGTCATATCCTGACATTAAGATGTCATAGTGATGTTAAAATGATATATCACGAAATTGTAATGCATTTCGTGATAATATGATGCAATATCGTTTCATTTTAATACAGCAACGTGATGTTTAGCCACTATATACTGCCTTTATAAAGCTGTATTGAGCCATCATAACGTGATTTTGCTATATTAAACACCAATGTTTGGACATTATATCATATATCATGACAAAAAACTATCATATCCTGACGTTAAACTGTAACATCCTCTAATTTGATGTCATATTCTGACATTTTAATGTGATATCACATTGTAATATCATACAATGTCATATATTTATTACGTAAATAACACTAATATTCAAATAAAATATCTGAATATTCTAATCTATAATCCAAGGTATTTATTACCATTTTCAGGAAATTGACCAAATTACATAGGCCTATAGATGGCCAAACTCTGCCAGTAATATGATGTGATTTAAAACATTTTCTTATTTAGTAGTACATGTAAATAACCAAAAGTCTCGTAGGACACGTGTTCAAGCTGGTGTAATACTGTACTTAGCTCTGTTATTATGTACATTCACACAAAATTAGCTAATATTTAAATCCTAGAATAATCACAACTAATACTTGACCTAAATCGAAAAACATTTTATATAGGCCTACTTTATAAAATACCTACATTGGAATTAGTCGCTGGGTTTGAAACCGGAATTTCGTACGCTATCTCAAGCTTCAAATGAATGAAAAATACCCTTATATTTGAAAATAAGACATGTTAGAATTTTTAATCAATGATTTCTGACATATGATTTTTTGTAAATTTGATAAATCTATATCTATATTCCCATATGAAAAAGAAGTTGGACATCGCTTAATCGTGGCACCTGCGCTAAAAGAGCTAACCAATATGGCAGTCATGCTGGATTTTATGTTGATAAGCACATTCTATTAAAAAAATTGGTGAGGGAAATATATTATAGATTCCATGGTTCTGAAAAAAAGTTTCAACAACATAATGATTATGGCATGTAGGTGATTTTCTAAGGGGGGGGGGGGGGGTTGGGACGCTTGACATAATGGTCGCCATCTTGGATTTGTGGAGATAAGAAAAGGAATGATATCATTTCTGATCCTGTTGATGAGCTTTTGTGCCTTAAGACATGTGTAGAGGCACCAAAATATTTTTTTTAACTGCAAAAGTGAGGAATTAAGGTATACTCCTGTTTTTTTTTTGAAAAATGACGTTACATGGTGTTACATAACATTAAACTGTGTAGAATTTATGTTGATAAATTCAATAAAATAAAATATTGGTGATCTAAATAAGTGCTAGACTCCATGGATTTAGACAAAAAATACATTTTAGGCTCAACAACGAAATAGTTACCTCATATTTTCGTTTTTTTAAGAGATCGCTCAACATACTCGGTATATCAATATGGCGGGCATCTTGGATTTTTGGTATTGAGAAAAGTACTGATATCATTTCTAATCATCTGGATGAACTCTTTGTGTCCTCAAACATAAGTAGAGACACCTAAATATTTTTTTCTAACTGCAAAAGTGAGTAATAATGGCATACCCCTGTTTTTTCGAAAATAGCGTTACATGGTGGCGGCCATCTTGAATTAAAAAAAATGCACAAGGGGGATTCTAGGGGCTTCTTCGGAATTCGTCTGGGGAGATGTCCATGTATCATTCCTGAAAAAATCAGCTTTCTGCAATTTTATTCCAGGTTTAACCCTAATGCTCTTGCACTAGTAGTTGACATCAGTGCTCTAAGGTTTAAACACAGAATGTCTACTGTAGTTGACATCAGTGGTCTAAGGGTTAAAACACAGAATGTCTACTGTAGTGGACATCAGTGGTCTAAGGGTTAAACACAGAATGTCTACTGTAGTCGTCATCAGTGCTCTAAGGGTTAAACACAGAATGTCTACTGTAGTTGACATCAGTGCTCTAAGGTTTAAGCACAGAATGTCTACTGTAGTGGACATCAGTGCTCTAAGGGTTAAAACACAGAGTGTCTACTGTAGTCGACATCAGTGCTCTAAGGGTTAAACACAGAATGTCTACTGTAGTCGACATCAGTGCTCTAAGGGTTAAAACACAGAATGGCTACTGTAGTCAACATCAGTGCTCTAAGGGTTAAACACAGAATGGCTACTGTAGTCAACATCAGTGATCTAAGGGTTAAACACAGAATGTCTACTGTAGTTGACATCAGTAGTCTAAGGGTTAAAACACAGAATGGCTACTGTAGTCAACATCAGTGCTCTAAGGGTTAAACACAGAATGTCTACTGTAGTTGACATCAGTGCTCTAAGGGTTAAAACACAGAATGGCTACTGTGGTCAACATCAGTGTTCTAAGGTTTAAACACAGAATGTCTACTGTAGTTGACATCAGTGCTCTAAGGGTTAAACCCAGAATGTCTACTGTAGTGGACATCAGTGCTCTAAGGTTTAAACACAGAATGTCTACTGTAGTCGTCATCAGTGCTCTAAGGGTTAAACCCAGAATGTCTACTGTAGTGGACATCAGTGCTCTAAGGTTTAAACACAGAATGTCTACTGTAGTCGTCATCAGGGCTCTAAGGGTTAAAACACAGAATGGCTACTGTAGTCAACATCAGTGTTCTAAGGTTTAAACACAGAATGTCTACTGTAGTTGACATCAGTGCTCTAAGGGTTAAACCCAGAATGTCTACTGTAGTGGACATCAGTGCTCTAAGGGTTAAACACAGAATGTCTACTGTAGTTGACATCAGTGTTCTAAGGGTTAAACACAGAATGTCTACTGTAGTGGACATCAGTGTTCTAAGGGTTAATCAGTGCTTTAAGGGTTAAACACAGAATGTCTACTGTAGTGGACATCAGTGTTCTAAGGGTTAAACACAGAATGTCTACTGTAGTTGACATCAGTGTTCTAAGGGTTAAACACAGAATGTCTACTGTAGTGGACATCAGTGTTCTAAGGGTTAAACACAGAATGTCTACTGTAGTGGACATCAGTGTTCTAAGGGTTTAACACAGAATGTCTACTATAGTGGACATCAGTGTTCTAAGGGTTAAACACAGAATGTCTACTGTAGTTGACATCAGTGTTCTAAGGGTTAAACACAGAATGTCTACTGTAGTGGACATCAGTGTTCTAAGGGTTAAACACAGAATGTCTACTGTAGTGGACATCAGTGCTCTAAGGGTTAAACACAGAATGTCTACTGTAGTTGACATCAGTGTTCTAAGGGTTAAACACAGAATGTCTACTGTAGTGGACATCAGTGTTCTAAGGGTTAAACACAGAATGTCTACTGTAGTGGACATCAGTGTTCTAAAGGTTAAACCCAGAATGTCTACTGTAGTTGACATCAGTGTTCTAAGGGTTAAACACAGAATGTCTACTGTAGTTGACATCAGTGTTCTAAGGGTTAAACACAGAATGTCTACTGTAGTTGACATCAGTGTTCTAAGGGCTAAACACAGAATGTCTACTGTAGTTGACATCAGTGCTCTAAGGGTTAAGCACAGAATGTCTACTGTAGTTGACATCAGTGTTCTAAGGGTTAAACACAGAATGTCTACTGTAGTGGACATCAGTGCTCTAAGGGTTAAACACAGAATGTCTACTGTAGTGGACATCAGTGTTCTAAGGGTTAAACACAGAATGTCTACTGTAGTCGACATCAGTGTTCTAAGGGTTAAACACAGAATGTCTACTGTAGTGGACATCAGTGTTCTAAGGGTTAAACACAGAATGTCTACTGTAGTGAACATCAGTGTTCTAAGGGTTAAACACAGAATGTCTACTGTAGTTGACATCAGTGTTCTAAGGGCTAAACACAGAATGTCTACTGTAGTGGACATCAGTGCTCTAAGGGTTAAACACAGAATGTCTACTGTAGTTGACATCAGTGTTCTAAGGGTTAAACACAGAATGTCTACTGTAGTGGACATCAGTGCTCTAAGGGTTAAACACAGAATGTCTACTGTAGTTGACATCAGTGTTCTAAGGGTTAAACACAGAATGTCTACTGTAGTGGACATCAGTGCTCTAAGGGTTAAACACTGAATGTCTACTGTAGTGGACATCAGTGTTCTAAGGGTTAAACACAGAATGTCTACTGTAGTCGACATCAGTGTTCTAAGGGTTAAACACAGAATGTCTACTGTAGTGGACATCAGTGTTCTAAGGGTTAAACACAGAATGTCTACTGTAGTGGACATCAGTGCTCTAAGGCTTAAGTCACCTAATAAAGACTTCCTCTGACTACAAGTAGGCCTAACCTTGTTAGCGAGGAACGCGTGGCCCCGGCGTTAATACACGTCAATACACATTGAAAGGGGTGAAATATGTATATTCATCCAAAAGATGCTGCGCATGATCAGCGGGGCTCAAACCCGGGACGCTTGTATTACTGACAAGGCATTAACACCCTACCAATACCCCACGCCCCCTCCCCCCCCCCCTCTGCAGTATATGGCCACTATGTTCTGGAAGAGCGCGCGCATGAGATTAAGGCGGTACATTACCAAAAATATATGTGTTTTTTTCTGCCCATCGCGCGCATTGGTTTGTTGCCGATTTCCGAAAAAAAAGTTAATTTCAGGAGATAAAACAACATTCCGCAAAAAAACAAGTTTATTTCATGAGATAGCTATGTTTCTTTTTGTCGCCCCCATTAACTTTTTTAAAAATGTCAAAAGTTTGTTTTATTTTGCCGCCCTGATAAACTTTCTTATCTAGAAGTCTGTCCAATGTTTCTTTATTTGGTCGCCCTCATTAACTTTTCCGAAAATAACTTTTTTTCTCCTAAATGTTTTTTCTCGCCCTCTCTCAATATATTTGTGGATTTTTTTCTCATCTAAAACAGATAAATAAAACATAGTGGCCTGAACTTGAGGTTCTACTCTATATTATAGGCTGCGTGCTATGCACGGCTCAATGAACATGCATTTGTAGGCTACATAGACATTGTGAATTTCGCGTGAAAGAACCTCTAATCTGTTTATTGTAACGCCCAAATGAACACAACATGTGGAGTGATGTTGTTTTAATGTTGGTTCACCTTCAGAGTTTGCATTTGCCATTTTTAAGTCAAATCCTAACATCGTTAAAGATTTCGCTAAATTATATTGAATATTTGAAAAGTTAGACCTTTAGTAATACAATTCCATCATCATAATTTTGATTTAATCCATGTCAAATGGTCTAGCTTTTGAAATAAAGCATAATTCTACGAAATTTTTATGGATATTGGGATTCTGTTGAAATATGATGCTTACAGAATTTCATGAAAATCGGTTAATAATTGACGGATGTTCTACGACGATGACCTCCAGCAAACATTTATGCATAACATTTATACAACGTCGGCCCAACGTCTTCGACGTTGGGCCAACATTATATAAATGTTATGCAATTTTGGGGGGTTTGCTGACCTCACACAGGGTTCCCACGGTCATGGAGAATGAAAAAATAAAATCCAGGCCTGGAAAAGTCTTGGAAAATAAAAATTTGGCAAAAAGTCATGGAAAATCATGGATTTTTGGATTTTTATAAATATCCAACGCATTTCTTAAAAGTTAAATTGAGAAAAATGTGTTGATTTTCAAATGTGTTGATTACTTACACTTTTGGCACACAATGACACAAGAGTAAGAAATCCGCGACACCTGGTTCTGCTATAGATCGGGCCGCTGTCGTGGTGGAGGTTGTACAGTTTTAAATTTACATTTTTATATTAGTTTACGAAGTCATGGAATTCCTAAAAAATGGTCATGGAAAGTCATGTAAAAGTCATGGAATTTCATTTCCAGATCTCTGTGGGAACCCTGTCACATTAAACGACCCCCCCAGGCCCGACGAGACGTAACAGTGTGGCCCGGGCTTTAGCCTGCATTGGGTTAGGCCATGTTGTGGCTAGAAATTCAGAGGTACTGGGTTCATATCCCGGTCGGGTCGGATGTTTGTTATCGAGGCTGTGCATATAAAGTGCTCCAAACTGTTCAAAGGCCTGCAGTGTGAGGCGGCATGGTACAGACACCCAGCGCCTCGCACGACTGTATCAAGTGATTATAGCCATTCAATGCAAAATGATATTATATTATTAAACTACTACAATTATGACATCAGCCTTTAACCAGCATTAACGCCTTACATCCTCATCAAAGCTTCATTTGTTTACCATTTAAACCGAATAATATCCATACATAGTCTGCTGTAACTTTAAAAAAAACACTTTTCGCGAAACTCTTTCAACAATATATATTTTTTTAATATATCACCCAATACAAATCGTTTTTAACTACAGCAATTCGCGGCTTGTCGTGGATGAATATTTAAATAATAAACCCAGGGTTTAAAGGGATAAATGGACAAAATTGTCGCCTGTTACTCACTCACTGACTCACTGACTCACTGACTCACTGACTCACTCACTCACTCACTCACTCACTCACTCACTCACTCACTCACTCACTCACTCGCTCAATCGCTCCCTCGCTCCCTCGCTTGCTCCCTCCCTCCCTCTCTCCCTCCCTCCCTCACTCACTCACTCACTCACTCACTCACTCACTTACTTACTTACTTACTTACTTACTTACTCACTCACCTGTTGCTCCTTGGCGGTGCTTTGCTTGGCTACTGATGATGTTTTACTGTGTGTAATGGTCTACACCCCAGCACGCATGTCTTCTCAACCAAATCGAGATAACCACAGCTGTACACTGCTCACCCTAGACACTGCTCCTTCGCATGTTAAAATGTGCAGATGGTTGACGTCTTATGTCCCCCGCTCTCAATTTCAAGTATTGTAGTAAGCTTGTGATTGGCCGGCTGTCTTGCTAAAAGTACCCAGATCGGCTGGCGAGAATATTATGGTGGGGGAGGGGTGGGTGTAGACAGACACCTGTGTGGAGCCCAGCAAACGCAAGGATTTGACCCAATGCTGTTTCACTATTGGCCCACCGCCAACGGCGCTGGACCAACAATGAAACAACATGGGGTCAAGGCTTCGTGTTTGCTGGGAGAGCTATCCGCATTATGATACACGCGGGCCGTCTGTGTCTTGTTGGAACAGGCAGTGCGCAGTGCTCTGTGTACCACAGCTGAAGCATAGGTTAATCTATGGGTGAAGGAAATAAATGTACATAAAAGCGTGAGGTAGATGAATATATATAGCCTATACTTGTTTATCAATTCGATGTGAGGCCGTATAAAAGGCCTTATTCAAAACGCATGGCTGCTCATGGCCAGTGATACCTCTGTGGAGGGAATCCAGTAAGCACGAAACATTGACCCAATGTTGGCTTAACGTTGGCACAGCGTCGTAGACGATGAAACAACGGTAACCAAACATTGTTTCAAGGTCTCGTGTTTACTGTGAATAGTAGTAATCCGAAAAATGAACCAATGTTGGCTTAACGTTGGTCTAGCGTCGTAGACGATGGACCAACGTTAATCCAACATTGATTCAAGGTCTCGTGCTTAATGGGAATAGTAGTAATCCGAAACATTGAATCAATGCTGGCTTAACGTTGGTCCAGCGTCGTAGACGATGGACCAACGTTAATCCAACATTGATTCAAGGTCTCGTGCTTACTGGGAATAGTAGTAATCCGAAACATTGAAACAATGCTGGGTTAACGTTGCTACACCGTCTACGATGCTGGCCCAACGTTAAACCAACATTGATTCAAGGTCTCGTGCTTACTGGGAATAGTAGTGTTCCGAAACATTGGAACAATACTGGGTTAACGTTGCTACACCGTCTACGATGCTGGCCCAACATTGGGTCAATGTTGGCGTTAGAGTGAACGTGTGAATATTAAGGTCAGCGGTAAAACACGAGACGTTGACGCAATGTTGGCTCGACGTTAGGGCAGCGTCACAGACGTTGTGCCAACGTTAAGCGAACATCAGGTAGTGGCCTCTTGTGTGCTGGGAAAGGAAATGTGAACACTTCAAGCGAGACGGTAAGATATGCAAATAGCTACGCTCAATGGCTCAACACAATAGGCCTACTGTAGATCTGGTAATATTCGCGAGGTTTTAATTTTCGCGAATTTCGCGAGGATGACAAATTCTCGAATTCAAGAATCTCGCGAAAATAATTATTATATTAGCGCTACTAAAGAAAACGTGAAAATTCGAGAATTCTAAACTTCGTGAAAAGTCCCAAAATCAGAAATTCGCGAAAATTTAAACACGCGAAAATGACCAGAGTTACAGTAGTTCTTATAAACGTCTATCCCAGTAAAGGGTCAGTAAACACGATTCACTGACCCAATGTAGGTTTACCGTTGGGACAGCGTTGCAGTCGGTGGGCCATAATTGAACCAACATTGGGTCAATGTATCGTGTTTACTGAGATCCTTGCAGTTCTTCCAGATACCATACCAATGGTGTTTTAATTGAAGGCCCAGTGTCGCAGACGTTGGGCCAACATTAAAAAGCATAGGGTCAACAGCTCGTGTCTGCTGGTTTAAAGCTGCATAACTGTTTTGTTTATTTCGATAAAAATAACCTAAAAAGTACAAAACAATCATTCATATTGTCTTAAAGGCTTTATAAATGCACTAAAACTGGGTAAATGTAGTGGAAGTAGTTCACCACGCGATACACCATCAAGTATTATGAAGTAGTGAATCGGTTTGTGTACAATATGGTCTCACCACCCTAAATAAGTCGAAATCCAAGGAGGTGTCTACTAGTGATGGAATCATCACACAAAATATTTTTGATGCGGCTGTTCCAACCTTTATTGAAACAAAATAAAATACAAAGAAGTTATAATTTTGTGAATATTTATAAAGCACACGTTATCTTCTTTGTCAAGGATATCAGATATAACTGTTTCATGATAACCTCACAGAGATACAGTGGGTTAAAATGATGTGTGTCTCTTCTGTGAAAGAGAGTACGGATTATAGCCCAATTTTAACAGTAGTGACCTTTTTACACGATAGGGGGCGTAGCTCAAAATCTGTCTGGTAAGCATACCCATAGCGGGCCTGTTTTCGAACAAGGACAACTCAAGCTTTATCCTGATATGTCACACTAAATATCTAATAGGGTGAAAAATGGTGAAATTGGCCTGCGGAATTGAGGCAGTTTACATGTGTTTCAATGGGACTTGCATTTGGGGTGGTGAGACCATATGTATGTAATAGTGGTGAGGTTATGGGCCAATATAATGCTACATTGGACAACACCTAACCTCCTCAATTGCAAACGTTGAACTGAATCGGCATAATGCTGGGCCAGTAACGCAGACAATGGGCCGACATTGCTATTGGATCAATGCCTCGTGTTAGCTGAGATATAAAGCCCACATAACCAGCCGTAGACGTCCTGAGACTAGGTCAAACGGTAACAGTAAAGTCTGATGTTTTAAAAAATATTTTATTTTACCGCATAGCGCGATTTATATCACTGTATGTGAAGATTTACGATAAAATAAAATCTGATATTGTCTAGTAGCATTTTGACTATATTTTGAAATGCCCATGAGATACCGAATAAAAAAATGCAAATGTTTTTCAAAAAAATCACCTAAATCAAAAGAGCGAAAAAGATGATTTACATTACTAGTTATTATTAAATTTGGTGCTAATTCCACTACAATTTCCCACAATCTTAGTTATTATTGAATTTGGTGCTAATTCCACTACAATTTCCCACCGTCTGGGGAGAGCGTCTTAATGGCGGGCCAAAGGCTCAGATGCTGGCCCACACATACAAGTACTATACTGAAGTAGAGTCTATTTTTCAAGTCAGTGACATTCTCCATACCGGTACCTAAATTAAACATGACAATATATGCATATATATCACCCATATCACACAAAGTAATAACGCCTAGATATGTCTTAATGACATGAGATAATACACTTTTTACTGTGAAATGTATCTACGATCACTTAGAAAATAAGAATAATATTGAAAGTCTTCCACTTTTTTTCAATGATGATCGTTATCTGCCACTTGGTACTTTTAATGTCCTGATTATACAAACAGTGTGTCTTACTCCGCTGTGATCAGGTCTTTGTTTTGGTGGGGCAACAATATTAAAAAACAACAAACTTAAATCCTTAATACCTCAGTAACCGAGGGAGTAAAATAAAAAAATAAAACACCATTCTCCATGGATTAATCTTTTGAATAAAATAAACAAAACAGTTATGCAGCTTTAAATATATTTAGAAAAGCTGATTTACCTAATAATTATAAGGTTTAAGTAATGATAATAATACGTGCAGGGGCGTACCTAGAATACTCTTGGGGGATGGGGCAAACAGCAGGGGGGTCTGGGGCCCCAGAAACTGATTATATATGTATTCTATGATCGACTGGAGCTGGTTGATATAAGTATTTTATTTATTTATTTGTTCAACCGCCAAGGATGGATACAGACAGTATACATAAATAGAACATGCAATGCACACATTTAAAACATACAAATGCATTGTCAAATGATATTTATACAATAGCGTGTGTTTGGAGGTAATTATGTTCATTTGAGAACCGACTTGTGAGAGTTGATCACGACCAGAGTGATTTGAAAACCGAGCCGAAGGCGAGGTTATCAAATCACCTGGGAGTGATCAACTCTCACAAGAAGGTTCTCAAATTAACATAATTGCCGAAAAAACACACGCTATTACTATTATTACAATCATACACAATGTCCATGTAGACCTAAGCCTAATTAACAAAAAAAGATGAAATTGGTAGACTAGACCTACCAGCTGTATAGCTATAATTTAGGACCATCTGGATGGCCCTACTGAACTCCAACCACTTTATGATGTTGATTCTGCGAGCGTAGCCTTGCAATATAATATGAGATGAGGCAGTCGATGACAAAATGAAATGAAATGAATCGGGCTTCAGGCCACCTTTGTGCACATATAGGCTAAACTGGGCCAGGAGAACCTCCTGAGGATGGTGAGATGATTGAGATGACACTGTCCTCCAGACACAGGACTCGAAATTCGAGTCCTGGCGGTCTGAGGCCGAGCACGCTACCTCTCGGTCACGGAGGCTCCCCACAATGCTAACTTTCACACGTGGATGGGGAAGAAACAATTTTGTTTCTTTCAAACCGCCGAGACCGGGAACCGAACCCCGGACTCCGGCGTGAAAGGCAGCGGTGCTAACCACTACCCTAGGGCCCCCGCCCCAGTCGATGACGACGAATAGAATTTTGCCGTGGCGTGAGTCAAGCCTATGCTAGTCATCGAGCGCTAGATTAGTCTACCTGCAGGTCACGCGTGTGTACACGCAGTGTACAGGTGTACGCGCTGCTACTGCTAAGTGGCCTGCTGATCTTGAGCTAGTAGTAGTAGGCCTACGCCTCGGCGGCCCACGTGACACCCGTTTGATATCTGCCCCTTTAATTTGAAACCTCTGTTTTTCATTTGATACCCCTGTTACGTTATTAGCACATGGCTACATTAGTGTTATGAGAGCACTACAACCCAGGATGTGGTAATAATTGTTAATAAATAAATACAATAAAAACACAATGTACTGATACGTGCGAATTAATATTTGTAATTAAACGTAAATGTTTAAGGGACACAGAGTCCCTAGATTGGATTGTCGGGTCCCTTAATAGAGTTGTGAGGTAATCTTCAGCGCCACAAGTTGAAAGTATCTTTAGCGATTTATATGCATTCGCATTAGGAGAGCCCAGTAATGAGATATAGACAGGGATATATCCTAACCAATCTAATTAACATGTCTGTCAAACTTTTCTCAACGGTTTCTATTGTGTTTTTTCCCGTAGATTTCAAATCTGCCAGATACCATTCGAGATTTTGCATATTTAATTAGCTAATTTGCAAATTTCCAAAATGGCCGCCAAAAAAAAGTAATCGGCTATAAATACAGTCACGGCAATCATAGAAATGTGTTTTTTGGCCCTAAGTTTGGGTTTTGAAATCCCATAATGCCATTTTGACGACAATGTTATTTTTGGGGTCATTGGAAGGTCATAGGTCACGTGACCATTCAAATACAATATCCCACCTTTACGTTTTAGCAAAAAGTGCACAAATGGACTTTTTGGGGATAAATAATGATTAGAATGCCTGATATTATATATTTAATTTCAGAGAGTTACATCTTATACAAGAGACTATATTTATTAATACAAGATGGCCGCCATAATTCAAAATGGCCGCCAGCCGAACCTAAAATCAAGATATCTGAGCTTCTAGATATCTAGATAGTGGTTTTGTGGATCAAGGAATACAATGTCAGACATCATTATACTTTCAAATGATTTTTGATGTCTTTTTGATCTCTATAGCTTGATATTTTGGCAAAATTGTGTTATATCATAGTTATATTTGAATAACTTCATCCCAGAATGAGTTTATCATCCGCACACAGTTCTGAATTCACATGCTAACATGATCTAAAGTAAAACCATATACATCACATGTATATGACAGCGATAAAAGAGATAAATAGATAAATAGATAAATAATTTACATTATAATACGGCACTGTTATTTTGTAGCGTATGTAGAAGTACTACCCAGAACTACTACCCAAGGGGTAAACATCATATTTTCTGGAAAACTGACACGGCGTGTTGTAAAAGTTTGGGCACCTGAAATGATATCTACATATATTTAGGATCACTACCTCGGTGCACAACCTCTGCTTTTATGTTTTGGAAATAATGTTTCACACTGTATATTAATAATCACTTTTGACAAGAAAACATCACGAGCGTTCGATGTCATAACAATGATAATGTTTATTAAGGAGAAACTTGATAATAGAATAAGTATTAGCCCTTGCAGTGATATAGCATTTGGCATTATAATCACTTCATAACATAGTCAGTCTGACTACTGGGATGATTGCTAGTAGTAGTACTTTTCGCACCCACCTGGGGAGGGTCATTTGGGATCTGTCCCGTCTGTTGCATGTTGGGGAAGCTGCAGCCTACACGTGGCTGGCTATAATATTGTGGTGGATTGCCAGCGGGGTAGCCTGTTTCCACCACCACTGAATAGTGGAGCCAATGCAGCTCCCGCATCAGTACAGGCACTGATGTTGGCCATGCTAGAGCCTAAACTACAGGCAATAGTGTTTGAAATTAGGTCTCTCATGTGGGATGAATGGAGTTACCCTCAACTATTGTGACTCTTGAGGACTATCCGACCAGAGGATAGCGGAGCTGTGCTAAAGGCCTCCGTGGTTTAGCATTAAATTGCATATCCAAACATATCTGGGCATGTCTGAGGGTGAATCCCCTAGACATGAGGTCTCAATGTATTGTACGCAGCTACCTTTGCTTAGATATCTCTGACAGTCTTCTACATAGCAGGGGATTTTTCTTCTCTTACTCGAGCAGTTTTTGTTGCAACCCTTCTTGCAGCCATGTGTCATTGTGTGTGTCATATATGGTGGCCTTGGTGGGTTTGTAGATTTACCTGGGATCAGTTTATCATTTTATACAACCCGTCCATAGTCCTCAGGCTTGCAGGTGAGCTTGGCGATGTAAGCTGACTTGTCAAGTGCTGTTGCCAATGCTGCCAGCTTTAGATGATGTTCTAAAGCAAGAGGGTGGCAGTAATTTCAGCAGTGATTTGTTATTATAAAACTTGATGAATCGGAGTATATAAAGCTATATCACAGCCTTCGAAGTTGGACTATGTGTTCACAAGAAGCTACTTTGCCTGGTCATACACATCTACCGTTATTTCAATGTGAGCACCATGGCATCATCAGCTATCATGCTATTTCCGTTTTCTGCGAACAATGATGGAGACATATTGCTACATTCATGATCACCAATAAAGGTAATAATGTTAATGTCTCCACCACTTACTTTTTGTGTGTTATTTGCCGAAGAGTAGAAATGTCATTACTCTTGTCAGACGAATCTATTTCGCTTATATACTATTTTGGTTTCTGGTTCTGAGTCTAGTCATTCACGGGTGACAAGAGCTTCCTATAATTTAGACACCATCTCTTTCACATCAAGACCAGAAGCTCTGCTGAACATAGCAAAATAGGTAACTGGGAGCGATTCGAGTGGTTTTCAAGAGTTTTTCCAACAAGACTCGCTTTCTTGCTTTTCTATGTCAGACATGGTACCAGGAGGAACAAAGTGATCCTTCCATTTGTTTAACTAAATTTCACTTAGGTGTTGGATAAAATAGAGTGTACTACTTACAGTCACATACATTGCATTGTATATTTGGTGATTGGTCGCTCATCTCAAGACAGCTATCCATTCACGAGTTTTGCCGCTGCAATGGGTCATGCAAACTTTAGGGCACTGTCATTTATTCACATTATCAACGGACGAGATACCATCGGCTATTCATTCTCTACTGGCATGTTAAAGTTGGCTAAATGATATAACTACACTGGTAGACTTTGGTGATGATGGTGCTCCCATTGAAATCACGATATATGTGTGTGACCAGTCACAGCAGCTTTTTGTGAACTCATATTTCAACAAGAGCAGGCTGTGATATAGATACGCTCAGAGACAAAACGTTCTTAAATAATATTAAAAGGTCAACACTGCTGACGTTGTTGCCACACAATGAAAATGCTTTCCAACAGCATATAAAGCATGCAGCCAAGCCATCCTCAAGCCTTAGGACTATAGATGGGTTGTAGAAAATGGCAAGCTGATTCCTGTTCAGTCTACATGTACAAGCCCACCGTCGCCACCACATATGATTCACAAAATGTTATCCCTGCAAGAAGGGTTGCAACAAGAACTGCTAGTGTGAGAAAAGGGAAATCCCTGCTAATTATGATGTGACTGTCGGTGATCCCCAAGCAAATGCAGCTTTGCACAACACAGCTTATAATCCTTATAATTAAATAGCAGACCTGCATCATATACTTTTTGAGCACTCTCACTTTCAATAATTCGATATACAATGTAGTTGTGTGCATGTTGCTTCCTGCAAACATTAGTTCCTTCGACAGTATTATTTTCAGCGCTCTTAATTTTTGTTTCATGTAACATTAGGCTAATTATGTTTTGAAGTGATTATTGTAACAAGTGATGTAACACAACAAGGATTAATACTTATTTTAGCTTATATTCAGTAAACTTACCATTGTTATCACATCAAATGTTTTCTTATCAAACGAGATTAATAATATCTAGCGCAAAACATTAATTTAACACTATCAAATGCATGGCTTTGTGTACTATCTTGTTAAGAAGACATAAAATCACTTCAGGGTTGGCTCTATATTGATCCTTGACCCTAAAAAGATAGGTTTAGACAACTTAAAAAGCAAATTATCTTAAATATTGACCGAGATATTGACAAATTAAGGTTTCTCGGTAATGGCCGCCATTATTGGCCTCCTGTCAATTTCCAGTAGTCGATTTGCAAGTTTGTGCTCCTAGGTTGTGATCCTCAATATATGTAGATATCATTTCAGGTGCCCAACCTTCTACAACACGCCGTGTCAGACTGTCAGTTTTCCAGAAAATATGATGTTAACCCCCTGGGTAGTAGTTTTACATACTCTACAACATAACAGTGCCGTATTATAATGTAAATGATGTTTATTTACCTATTTTGTCGCTGTCATACACATGTAATTTATATGGTCTAACTTTATATCATGTTAGTATGTGAATTCAGAACAGTGTGCGGATGATGAACTCATTCTGGGAGGAAGTCATTCAAATATACCTATGGTGGCGTAGATGGATCACACAATTTTGCCAAAATATCAAACTTTAGAAATCAAAAAAACACTGCAAAAACCTCTAAAAAATCATTTGACAGTATAATGATGTTTGGCATTGTACTCCTTGGACCAAAAACCTTAATCAATCCACTAAGATCGCTTAGATATGATATCCAGAAACTAAGATATCTTGATTTTGGATTCGGCTGGCGGCCATTTTAAATTATGGCGGCCATTTTGTATTAATAAATATAGTGTTGTGTATAAGATGTAACTCTCTGAAATTAAATATATATTATCAGGCATTCAAATCATCATTTTATCCAAAAAAGTCAAGTTGTGCACTTTTTGCTAAAACGTGAATGTTTGATATTGTATTTCAATGGTCACGTGACCTATGACCTTCCAATGACCCCAAAATTAATATTGTCGGCAAAATTGCATTATGGGTTTTCAAAACTCGAACTTAGGGCCAAAAAAACATTTATAGGATTGCCGGAACTGTATTAATAGCCGATTACTTTTTTTTCGGCGGCCATTTTGGAAATATGCAAATTAGCTAATTAAATATGCAAAATCTCGAATGGTATCTGGCAGATTTGAAATCTACGGGGAAAAATACAATAGAAACCGTTGAGAAAAGTTTGACAGACATGTTTATTAGATTGGTTAGGATATATCCCTGTCTAATATACCCGATTTTAATATTCTGGAAAACATTAATATATGGCATATACTACCAGAGACAATATATCTGACCATGAAGTGTGAGCATAGATCTCTCATCAGAGAGTCGACCATACAAAGTCTATGCCACAAACCACATACTGCATTTTAACAAGTACTAGTATATCCAAGCGATACAGGGGATTAGCCTGATCGATTCTAATCGATAATTGGTCGTTTGGTTCACCAATTATGATTTAGCGATTGAACCCTTTAACCGCCGGTGCCGAATATAGGCCTATTTGGGTTTTCATTTCTTATTAGCACATTAAGTACCACCTTTTAAACATGTTAAAGATAAAATGTGACATAAATCAGCAAGATTTAAAAACAGTTGACCTCCATTTTGTCAAATCTGAATAATTTTCACTCACTTGAAGTTGTGGATCGCGTCAGCGAGACACAACCTCAAGTGGGCGAAAATTCAGATTGAATAATTCGGCGGTTAGAGAGTTAATATCAGTGATAATTTATCTCTGCAAATCTAAAGAACATAGACATTTTACAATTGTATTTTTCTGTGCTGGAGCCCCAAACTTATATGAGGTTATTAGCTGAAATGTCGGAAAAAGCTGTTTTGCTGTTGTTTTTTTTAAAAAAGCGTGATAGCCAACGAAATTCGCATCGGACACCTATTTCTAAAAATCCTGGATGCCAGTGAATCTTGCTTCCCGTCGTTTTCTGCACAATCATGGCAATATAAAGACAGAAAGAAGTCCAAAGACGGGACTATACCCTTCTCTTATTTCGACTGACTACAAGAGTTCCTTGTAGTGCACAGTACCATAGGCAGCACTGTAAACTCTAGGCCTTTGAACAGTTAGGAGCACTGTATATGCACAACCACGATGACAAATATCCGGCCCGACCGGCATTCGAACCTGGTACCTCCAGGTTACAAGCTCCAGTCAATACGAATGAGCCATTGTGGATGCGCTCCTATGTAGCTCCAGTGGCTAAAACAGGTTTCAGCCACAGATTGACCGCGTACAAATTCGTGGGACATTTCTTTGGACTGTCATATCTGAATATATCGGGTCGAAAATAGTTTTTTTTAGAATCAGTAACATTTCAGTTCCATGCATGTTAGCTCAGAGGTCATTAAAAATGTATCGTCATTTTTCGGACCTTGTGGTCGAGATCACTCTCAAATAAAATAATCAATCCACGGCCACGAAGTGGACGACAAAATGAAATAAAATGAAATGAATCGGGATTTAGGCCACCTTTGTGCACATATAGCTAAACTGGGCCAGGAGAACCTCCTGAGGATGGTGAGATGATTTAGATGACACTGTCCTCCAGACACAGGATTCGAAATTCGAGCCCTGGCGGTCTGAGGCCGAGCACGCTACCTCTCGGTCACGGAGGCTCCCCACAATACTGACTTTCACACATGGATGGGGAAGAAACATTTTTTGTTTCTTTGAAACCGCCGAGACCGGGAACCGAACTCCGAACTCTGGCGTGAGAGGCAGCGGTGCTAACCACTACCCAGGGCCCCCGCTCACGAAGTGGACGACACGGCTACGCTCCTACGATGGAAGAAGCCATTCGGTTCGAAGAGTTCATAAGCCAGCACAAGACGGTAAACCAATGTTGTTTTAATGTCGTAGACGGTGGACCAACAATAAATCAACATTAGTTCAGGGTCTTTTTTTGCTGGGAAGATATGCCCTATATAATTTGAAGCGACACATTACTGATCTCTTATTTCGGACATGCATGCAACGCAAAAATTAAAACAATTACGCAAGTCTAGTCTATGGACATGTTCCAATGGGCGTATTAAGAAGCCAAAATAAAAAAAAACTGATTTTCTGATGATTTTAGCCTGATTATGTCGCTTAAAGAACCAGTAAACACCTTCTCAGGACTGTAGCCAGACACATAAAGGAGGGGGGTCGTTTTAAAACATGTTTAAGTTGGCTGGTGAAAAGAGACGAGGTGCCGAATGTACTCTATTCTGAGTAAGGTTTGGAGGCATGCCCCTCCCCCCCCCCGGAAAAAATGATAAATTCGGCCCATTTTATAAGTTTTGCGGCCTGCAGCACCAAACTTTGAGCCAATATAAGCCAATATTATAATAATATGTTTATTGACGTACTCGGAGTACATTAGGCATATCATAGATACAGAAAACACATATCACAAAGAACAATGACAATGAACATATGATGCAGTTATGGTTATTAAATTAGGTTATATCTAGGCCCACTAATAAGTGCATTAATGGCACTTATTATAATCGAAGTAAAACTATGGTGGGATGGGGTGCCCCTCGCGCTGAGAGTACCTGTAAGTGACCGTCGGAGCCTCTAGTGTGGGGTCACAATGGCCGACGAGGAAATCTGCCCGATCTCACCATTTAAACTCAAACTTCCTTCCCCGTCGAGTCGACGGTTCCAAACAAATCATAAAACTCTTTCTCCACTTGTCATGTTTATTCGTTTGACATTCGGCAACAACAAAGCACAACCTCCGCGCACGGCAGGTCCAATCTGACTTAGCGAGAGCGAACTACGGCACGTCCGTAGTCGCCGAGTGTAACGCCTGAAGTGCGGGAAAAATACCAAAGCCGCACGGGTTGCAATTGTGTGCACCCGTCACCAAGGTACGGAAACGAGGCGGTCGTCCCCAGCCTCCCGCGTCTGAGAAGCCGGGGATAACTGCCACCTTAACTGAACGAAGTCAGGATCCTACATTACCCCCGGGTGAGTGATAACGTAGGACCCAACTGACGTGTAGGAGACTGCTTCGTGCAAGTAGCGGGGTTGTAAAAATATGTAACCTCTTATAACTAAGCATAGTTTTTAAAAAAATATAGCGAGTGTGGTTACAGCGTGGGTGGTTGAAATCGCAGCATTATACATGAATTGTCCCATCCTCCTAACACCAACAGTCCTTTATGTATGTATTCATTTGCTGCAAGCTGCGATCAACCCATTCATTTAATTAACATAGATTTCTATTCGTATTTTAGCAATTAACTTGCTAAAAAAAAAATGTCTCTACATTTATATATCTGTACACAATGCTGCCAGGCCTGGCATATTCATTTACAATTTAAAAACATTGTTAATACGATGCATGCGGTTGGGCCCGCCATAGATGTCGTTAGGCGCAACTATGGCGTGAACCATCTGCACGAACCGGGCAGGAGTCTGGATTATTCGTCCGACTCTAGTTTTTCGCACTGTTTGGTCGGTCGAAATTTTTCGAAATTATTCGCATGTTTGCTTTTGGTCGAGTCGATTACGGCGTCAGCAGCACCCGGGGTTTTACCCCGTAGATGTAAAGGTATGCGGGAATACGTTCGTAAACCACCGCTGTTCCCGTTAGCGCGGGATACGGCGGGGGCTCGCGAATGCGGCGCTACATAAGTATTGTCTCTGTTAGACAAGTTGACTTTAACATCTATTTGCTTTGGGACTGTGGCCGATTTTTGACTGCTTCTGACTGCCGTCGACTTTCTTGTTTTAACTCTCGTCCCGTTGGACGTCGGAGTGTCCGCACTACCAGTTCTAGGTGGACCCTGTGGATTCCTACTAGATGTCCTGGTAGCCGTCGATCTCCGTGGTTTGCTTGGCGTTTTACGCTGTATTGTCGTACCTGTCGTAGGCTCGCACTCAAGATGTGCGGGTTTAACGCGATCTAAAGAGACCCTCTCAACCTTGCCTTTAACTAGGATTTTCATTACTCTGCCACTCCTCGCGACGACCTTATATGGTCCGTCGTAAGGGGAGGTCAGAGGCGGTGCAATTGCGATTCGGCGCAAGAATACAAGAGTACATGTAGCTATTTCCTTGAATTGGAAAATGTTGTGTTGTTGTGTGTCACGTGGCGGACATAGATGGAGACGCGACATGGCCACGCGCAGCTTGTCTGAATAATTCTCCAAATCAGTGTTAGCTTCAACGGTGTACTGTTTAGTAAACTCTCCTGGGAGTCTAAGGGTTGTCCCGTAAATCATCTCGGCAGCTGACCTGCCTAGTCTCTCTTTAACGGCGGAACAAACTCCTAAAAGCACAGCGGGTAACTTGATAGTCCACGGGTTCGGTGACTCGTGCGCCATAATGGCGGCTTTCAATTGACGGTGGAAACGTTCGACCATGCCATTCGACTGAGGGTGATAACTCGTGGTACGATTCCGAATAATCCCGAATTGATTACACAAACTATCCCACAATTTGGACTCGAATTGAGCGCCCCTATCAGTGGTGATAGTGGCAGGGGTACCATAACGTGCTATCCACCCGCTGAAGAAGGCATCGGCGACCGTTTCGGCTCTAATATCTCCCATAGGTATAGCTTCGGGCCAACGTGTAAAACGGTCGACGCAAGTTAGTAGATATCTAAAGCCATCAGCATAAGGTAAGGGTCTGACAATGTCTACGTGGACATGATCGAATCGCTCGGTAGGTTCAGTGAACTTTCCGAAAACTGGGGTGTTATGACGTGAAACTTTAGCAGTCTGGCAACTCTTACAGGTACGACACCATCTAGCAATATCTATGTTCATGCCGTGCCATACAAATCGGGTATTAATCAAAGGTTTGGTAGCTCTATGCGATGGATGGCCTAAACCGTGCAAGTTTGAAAAAACTTTTCGGCGAAATTTCGCGGTAAGGTACGGCCGGTTGTGTCCCGTGGACACATCACACCAGATCAATTGATTATCGAACGATTTTAAGAGTTTGAACTTCATAGTGGATGTAGTCGAGTGTCTCAAACGCGTGAATTCCGCGTTGTTAGCTTGGTCGAGACCTAACTCCTTATAGTCTATCGCTGGTCCATCATGTATCGCTGACACTGATGGTCATGACAGCGCATCAGCGACGAAATTTGTCTCTCCTTTTACATATCTAATATCGGTGGTGAATTCAGCCATGAAAGCTAAATGACGTGTTTGTCGTAGGGCCGTGCGCTCAGTCACGGATGACATTACGAATGTCAACGGTTTGTGATCTGTATTAACGAAGAAATTTCGTCCTGCTAAATTGTGTCTGAAATGTTTAATTGTAGCGTATACTGCCAAAAGCTCACGATCGGACGCGCTGTAGCGTGTCTCTGCTGGGTTCAGCTTCTTGCTGGAAAACGAAAGTGGCTGCCACATACCGTTTAAAAATTGCTGCAAAACGCCACCGACTGCGACATCACTAGTGTCGCACGTGATGTTAATCTGAGCCGTAGAATCTGGGTGCACCAGAAGCGTAGCGTTTGCCAATATCTGTTTTGACTCAGAAAATGCTGACTCTGCATTTTTATTCCACTTCAAATCGAAATTTGACTTCGGTGACAGCCTGGTATGTCCTTCGTTGGCAGCTGTCAGTAGATTATTGAGTGGTGTCAACTTCGCGGCGCAATGCGGTATGAAACGGTGGTAGTAATTCACCATTCCCAGATATCTACGCAGTGCTCGTTGCTTTTCGGGTTTAACGAAATTAACAATCGCGTCAACGGCGCTGGGTAACGCCGAAATTCCTTCGGCGCAAACTTGGTGACCTAGAAAACTTAATTCAGTTGTACCGAACTGACACTTTTTGACTGGAATTTCTTAGACCAAACGGTGTTCTAGTGAAATTAAACAAGCCAAAATGTGTAGTAACGGCAGTCTTGTGTACGTCGGACGGTTCCACCGGAATTTGGTAATAAGCCCTGACCAAGTCGATCTTCGAAAAAAATTTCGATCCGGCTAAACGCTGCGTGAAATCTTGTATATGAGGAATCGGATAACGGTCCGGTACGGTCTGTGCATTCAAGCTACAGTAGTCCCCGCATGGTCTCCAATCGCCGTTTTTCTTTGGCACCATGTGAAGCGCTGAGGACCACTCACTGTCGCTGGGTTCAATGACCCCTAGTTTAATCATCTCATCAAACTCGCGTTTTGCGGTAACCAGCTTATCGGGTGCTTAACGTCGTGGTCGTGCAAACACCGGGTGTCCTTTAGTCACTATCTTGTGTGTTATACCGTGTTTAACGGTCTCACCCTTTGTCGTAGGGCGTGTCAGTTCCGGGAACTGGCCGAGGAGTTTTGTGTACTCATTCTGAACGGTGCCTACTCTGTTCAATGACAGAGGTTTAATCGATGACAGTGAAGCGGCAATAGCTAGACCTGTACGCATGTCCCGGAGACATCTGCTTCTCAAGTCTACGAGCAAATTATAGTGGATTAAAAAATCAGCCCCGATTATGGGTTGCTGCACATCTGCCACTATGAACGTCCACGGATATTCGCGCTTTAAGCCGACATCGACCACGCGTTTACAGGTGCTGTAAGTATGTATAGTACTGTTATTAGCTGCCACCAGGGGGAGACTGCCAGCGTCCGAAATCCCGTTAGCGCAAGATTTTGGCAAAACACTGACAGCTGCGCCAGGGTCAATTAAATATCTGCATTTATGTCCTTTATCTGCGACATACAATAACTTAGAGTGAGATAACTTTGGAGAACTAGCGTCCGCGGAGTCATGTCGCGTCTCAGTTATACTGCCAGATGCAAGAGTCGCTACCTTGCTCTGGCTTAGCAATTTAAAGAAAAAGCGCAAGGGCTCCTGCACGTGCGTGCCTTATCACCGAAAGTCTGGTGAAAATAGCAGACAGGTGAATTAGCCGAATCTAATGTCTTAGCGGCGTCATTTCGCTGTGGGTTCGGCGGCGGGACGAAAGGTCGAGCAAGTGGTTGCAAATTCGTCGGCGGAACGAAAGGTCGAGCATTATCCTCTTCATTTCTATACTGACTAGGTTGGTTGCTAACAAAACCTGAGGCCTGAACATTAGGAGCAAATGCAGGCGCAGGAGCATAGTTATTATTTGCTCGTCCACGTCCTTTATTTCTTTTCCTCTCTGACGTAGTCACGGTTTCAAGTTTTTTTATTCGCCTAGACAAATCCTCCAACAAACCAACTAGTTTGGAGGTTTCTTCTATCTTGATCTCTGCGACCCCCGGCTTACTCTCTTCAACGTCCTCTTCGGCTGCCAGTGCCCAGTCGGCCAAAACGGCCAAATTTTCGAGGGTGGCACTGTCGGGTTGAGTCGCCAAATGGGCTCTGATGAAAGCGGGCATCTGGCGGATGAATGCTTGAAATTACTGCTTTCCCCACCACAGCTTTGGTGCCGAAACCTGCAGTCTTCTGCAGACGCCGCAGGAAACGCGAGGGAATGTCATTACCAATCCTTTCACCAGAGATAACTTTGTTAACCCTTTCGGGTGTGGTCAAACCTCGTCTCTCTATCAATATCGCTTTCAGGCTTTCGTATTTATTGGACCTGAAAGGCTGAAGTAGCACGTCTCTCACATCCGATGCGACCTCGCCCGAAAGTGCAGCGCATGTTAAGCTGTACCTCTCATCATCATCGTTTATCTGGTGAAGAGCAAACTGAGTCTCAATTTGGTTGAACCAGAGTTCAACATCCGAAGCGTAGAAAGTGGCGATTCTGAACTTAGGTAAGTTCGTAGCACGTCTCTGCGACTGTCTACCGAGCGGTGAAGAACTCCTTGAGGAGTCGCTCCTAGAGTGAGAAGTCATACGTTTAGCTCGGGCAATTCGAGCGAAATCAGCTTTGAGGCAATGATATTCTTCATCTGCCTCTCGGAATCGAACCTCATTGTCCTCACTGTCTTGACGATAATCATCTTTAGGTCTAGCATCCGCACCTTCTAAGCCTTCACTGTCGTACTGCTTCGACATTATGAAGTAGTGTTTTTAAATTTTCTAACTAGTGAAGCATTTGAGATAGCTGGCCTATTGGCTCTATGCCTATCTCAAATGTGTTTAAAATGGCATGTCGTATTAACACATGCCAACTATTTTGACGCGCCGTGCGCGGATAGGTTGTGCGTTGCCGTGTAAATCAGATGAAAAATGTCTGTAATATGCTGAAACTTAGAATTGTAGACTGTAGAAAATGTTCATGCTATGTCGCATGTTGCGAGAAACAGGGGTTGCAGATTAGTTGAAAATGCGTCGCTGGGGTTTCACCTAAAGACTCAGACTCAGACTCAGACAAATTTATTCGATTCTCTACATCATACAAAGAAACAACAAAACAACAACGAAAAAAACCAGGAGACTTCTACGTAGACTTTAGGTCGCTAGCGTAGAAGCCACCTAAAAAAAATAATATATATATATATATGTATAGAAATAATTGACTTAAGAAAGATATATTACAGCAAATGTAGCTAATTAGCTATAGTGTGTTCATAGTACAAAAAACTACACATGTGAGCAAACAAAACAATTGACCAAATTACAGTTATTTAAATAATTTTCAATAAAAAAACGTTTCATATAGATCATCAAACCAGAGAGAATGTGTGTATATAATTTATCTTTTATAATTTGAGGACAACTGTTAATAATAGTTACAATACGATATGCAATACATTTTTTTACAAATTCATTTTTTATACGAAAGTCGATATATAGATCTTGGTTTCTGGTGTGGTAATTATGTGGATTTTTATTAAATATCAATGTTAAAAAATAACAAGGTAAGTTTCCATTCAGGTACCGATAATAAAATTTCACTTGCTGCATTTTTACCATATCTTCGAATTTTATCAATGAAAGTTGTTTTAATAGAGGTTCCGAATGAGCGAAAAGTTTACTAAACGTAATGATCCTTAAAACTTTTTTCTGTAGCAAAGAAATCTTATTATGATGATCACCCCAAGCCAATAAACAATAGGTCATGTGAGGTAAAATTAGAGATTTATATAACAGAACTAAAATATCAGTTGGCAATGTATGTCTTAATATCATAAATAGTCCTGTAGAACGAGACATTCTACTAGCAATATAGTTGACATGAGAATTCCATTTCAAATTCCTATTAATTATTAAACCGAGAAAATTAAAATTACCAACCTTTTCAATTTCAACACCATTTATAGTTATTATTGGATAAATAATTGACTTTTGACTCTGATGGAAAAACATACATTTGGATTTTGAAATGTTAAGTGACAGTTTATTAAGTTCAAGCCACAAAAATAATTTATCTAATTCTTTATTGATTAAATTTACATGTTTTGCATCAATTTTACTGATGATAGTAGTATCATCAGCAAACAGGATAAAGTTAAAAAGTGTACTTGTATTTACAAAATCATTAATATATGTTAGAAAAAGAAGGGGGCCTAGGATTGATCCCTGTGGAACCCCCGTCGTGATTTGTGCTATTTCGGAATTTTGGTTGTCAAAACGTACATATTGCTGTCTATTAGAAAGATAAGATGCTAGAAGATCTTTAGAAATACCTGAAATACCTAGATATGAAAGTTTATCCAGTAATATATCATGATTTAATGTGTCAAAGGCTTTTGACATGTCCAAAAAGACTCCAACAGGGACCTTCCCTAAATGCTGTGCACTAATTCACAAAGGTATATATTGATTGAAGTGAAAACTGAAGGTCTATATTTGACATAAAACGTTTTCACTTATTCACACACATGCAAAATGGTATAGTGAAAGCCGTAGGTCGAAGTGGTACATAAAAAGAAATATACCAGATACAATTATGACATGCTATGCTAAGCTAGGATAATAGTATTTTGTAAATTGACCTGGGTGAAAAAAAATAAAAATTTTCACGCAAGTCGAAAAACACATTCAAATATTTGCAATGTTTCGCAATAGCGCAACTGTCAAATCGAATATTTCTGTATTTATGAAAAATTTAAACTTCAGAAACAAACTATCGTGAGGAAATTTGACTGCGAAAATGTGACTGCGAAGAAAAACAGTTACATTTATGATTTTAGAATAATATTTAAAACGTGACTGACAGTAGTCTATGCTGATTAATGATATAGTATATCATTTCGCTGAAAAATTATGTCTGTGATGAACATTCCACGTTTTTTTTTTTATAATGATACGTTCATCACCGAGTCATTCTCATAAATGTCCGAATCAATCGCTCGCATCGATTCATTGATTGACGTATAAACCGACTGTCTTCGTAGCGGTTGCGTTTATGTCGTCTGTGGTGGGTGTGTGTATGATGTATTGTCGGTGCTTCCAACCTGTGCGGCAGGCAGCATGTGGCTTACAGTCTGTGACGGCATGCTTGGAACGGTGTGTACATAGTATATGGTCAGCATCCCCGTCTCGCCTCACATTAGCATATTCATTACCTACTGCGTGCCCAAATAAGGCGCTAAATAGGCTAGAACGATTACAAACACCGAAGGGCGTTTCAAAGTGAACAAAAATCTCACACAATTAGTGGTACAATTTTGTTTTCGAAACAACTTATTTATATATCCTCTCCTTCAATCGTTTTGAAAAAGAAAATTTAAAAACAATTAAAAAAAAAAAACTTTTACAACCAGTCCGTGTAAAATTTTGAACACGTGAGAAATGATCTCCACTAAATCAAAATGGCGGCCTATTTTATGCTAATGGGATTTGGCGACACAGGTTCACTGTCCAGATGCATGCCGGTTATGGCGGAACACGTGTGTGCCCACGGCGGGCGATCAGCTAAGTGAGGGACACCAGCGTCCAAAATGGCTTAAAATTAATCAAAACTATCCTTGCAAACAGTGGTTTTCAACTGGCGTCTAGGTGAAAACGCTGTTGCGTAGACGATCAGTCGTCAGGGGTCACCAGTATGGTGGGATGGGGAGCCCCTCGCGCCGAGAGTACCAGTAAGTGACCGTCGGAGCCTCTAGTGTGGGGTCACAATGGCCGACGAGGGAATCTGCCCGATCTCACCATTTCAACTCAAACTTCCTTCCCCGTCGAGTCGACGGTTCCAAACAAATCATCAAACTCTTTCTCCACTTGTCATGTTTATTCGTTTGACATTTGGCAACAACAAAGCACAACCTCCGCGCACGGCACGTCCTATCTGACTTAGCGAGAGCGAACTACGGCACGTCCGTAGTCGCCGAGTGTAACGCCTGAAGTGCTGGAAAAATACCAAGGCCGCACGGGTTGCAATTGTGTGCACCCGTCACCAAGGTACGGAAACGAGGCGGTCGTCCCCAGCCTCCCGCGTCCGAGAAGCCGGGGATAACTGCCACCTTAACTGAACGAAGTCAGGATCCTACAAAACTATTTCTAATGGCCGTAGACCCATAACATAGGTATTTAAATGAATCAGAAAGAGCTAACTAAGACATTTATGGTGATTTCACATAGAAAAAAACACATTTGCTTGCGGAGTTTTTTACAAATTATTTCAGCGCTTTAAGGGTTAATGCTTGTTTAAACAATAATTTCATCGGTTTGATCGATTAATAAAACAACTTATATAAGTAGATGTCCCATCAATCAATAATCAATAATTCAATACGTCATTCGATCAATGAATGAATGAATGAATGAATGAATGAATGAATGAATGAATGGATGAATGAATGAATGAATGAATGAATGAATCAATCAATCAATCAATCAATCAATCAATCAATCAATCAATCAATCAATCAATCAATCAATCGATCGATCGATCGATCGATCGATCGATCGATTGATCTACAACATCCCACATTTTTAAAGCCAGACACACACAAAAAGTAGGTCAAACGCCTTAAACCCCAAAAGGCATATACATACATACTATAAGAGTGTACAATATTAAAATTATCCAGCAAACGGCCCGATAACTGAAGTTAAGCAACTCCGGGCCAGGTCCATAATTGGTTGGTTGACCGCCTGGAACTACCAGGTGCTGTCAACTCCCGGACCATGGCATGAAACCAGTGAGCTAATTTCGCAATAAATATCCTCTTTTTGGCACAACTGCCGGGCTACATCGAACTATTATTGACACATATTTTGTAATATAAAGTATTTATCTACATCGTGGCGCAAATAGTTTTTGGATAAGTGTCACATATTGTGATATTTTGATGTTTGGATTTTGAACTGTTAAAACATTGTGAATTTGAGAGGATCAAGAGAGTCTGAAACGTCAACACGATCAGGTAGAATCATCGCCTCAGACACTGACTCCACCTGCTACACGGTCTAAGCCAGATCCAGAGGCCCAGGCCTTCGCTGATAAATTCCTGTGTATGCTGTGGGACGGTAAGATCGTGTATGCCTTTACGAAGATTCTGCTCCAACCGGTATTGACCAGGCTCAACGAGAAAGACGCCAAGATCCAGACACTGACTGATCAGGTCTCCAGTCTAGAAGATCAGGTAACGGATCTCAAAAAAGAAATTACCTCACTTAAAAACAGCCAAGACGATTTGGAACAGTACGGACGGCGAAATTCGTTAAGAATATGGATGTCTGATCAAGAAAACCAAGGTAAAAACACTGACGAACTTGTTTTAAAATATGCAGAGAAGGCCAGTGTTACTCTGACAGCAGGTGAAATCTGTAGATCACACCGCGTTGGTCGTCACCCGTCAGCGAAAACCAGAAACGCCTCCCAGGTCAAGCCCCGACCCAATATAGTGAAATTCAACACTTACAATTCACGACAGAAAATCTTTAATGTCAGGAAGTATGTTGAAGGAGTTTTTGTTGGTGAGGATCTCACTCAGCTGCGAAGTACATTGTTTTATAAAGCCCGCCAAGAACGTGCTGCCTCCCGCTTTCTACATTGCTGGTCCAGCGACGGTAACATCAAAATTAGACTTCACAATAAAACCGTACATACAGTAACAAACCAAGCTCAGCTAGAACAGTTGATTCAAGACACGCCCACCCAGAAATAGGTCAGGATGTGTGAACACAAATTCTCATATAATAATAGTCATACATAATATAGAGAACTATCAATAGAACGTCTACTATTGCCTTTTGCCTATTAGGGCTACCACGTATTTATTAAAGTGTATTGATTACATGAACTAATTCACTTTAGAACAGTATCGCTGCTATTCCATGTTGAACATCCTATATTTAAAGCCCATACCAATTTTAGTCTTGCTATGAATTATCTTATTCGATTGATGTGTTTTCTTTTTATTGGGCTATCAAGTGTCACCTACTAGTATATAAATCAGCATAGATCTAGAGATCTATGTAAATTAGCATACGGAACTAGATCGACTTGTATGCAGCATGTACAAATGTCATTTAACCATATAACTACTAGCGACATTCACTTGATGTTATAAGTGTTCAGAAGTGGATGTTTGTCTGCATTGTGGTATCTATTGTGTCACCTATATCATTTTCATCAGCATACGGAACTTGACCTAGGCCTATAACAAATGACATTTTATTTAACCCAACTTGCTGGAATACTATTATCAATATTTTAAAACGTTTAGCGGCTACATTGTGTCGATTATATATTCATTTCAATGATATTGTATATACCGTGATATAATGGTATGTTCCATGTGCTTTGACAGCTGGACCCACATGATCTTGTGTGGATGTGAACTACAACAATTACATACGTATGTTGTTCACCGCATCTATCTAGCATTGGGTCGGTGCATCGTGTAAACTGTTTGTTGGGAACTGTATAACAACCTAGCTACTACCATTCAACCCTACAAGAGCTAATGGATTTGTTCTTGAACATTTAAATCAAAATTTTAAAAAAAATCCTGTTTTGACATGGAATACGTAAACGTGCATGTCATAATATTCAGCCCGTATACTTTATCACGACCGTATCTTAGCAGATGTTTGCCTTTGACATAAGTATGCAACTAACTCGGGTCGGTGCTGGTTTGGCGTTGGTCCACCGTCCACGACATTGGACCGGTGCCAGACCGGCATCGATTCGGCATCTTGTGTCTGCTTGGAATTGTATTGCTATGCTGTTCAGCTTTTGTAGATGATGTTTTTAATATTTGATGTTGGCCCATCATCTGCAACTTTTGTACTGTAATGAGCTAATGCCGGCCCTGTATTAAACCGGCGTGGGACCAGCATCTGGTATTTACTGGTATCACCGAACACATTGACAATTATTCAACAACATTACCTTTCAGCATGTTCAGAACGTGTACACCCTGCTGACAGATACGCTGGTATGATCCTGGGCCACTGTCTACGGCGCTGGGATAGCATCGGGTCAACGTGGGTTAAATCACTGTATTTTTCTGGTCACCCAGCTGACATAGGGCGTTAACGCGGCGTTGTTTGGATGTTGGACCAGCGTCGTAGACGGTGGTCCGGCATTGAATCTTCGCTGGGTCAACGTAACGTATTGTGTCTGAGAGCCAATAGGTACACTCACCACCTGATCTTGGTCAATTTTGGGCCTATTTTGCTTTTAATTATGTGAAATTAGTTCGGTCGTGTGTGCTGTCTCTCCCCGTTAACCACATCAACTTAATTTTTATTATACTGAAGTTTTTTTTATTGTTTTGAAGTTGATCCATCGTTCGCAACGTTGGTCCTTTATTTCTCGAACGGGCGAGGAATCAGCGCTTACTATTATCATCATTTTCACCTATACAACCAATTAACAGTGGCTGAACATTTATTTATCAACAATGGCTTTCCGAGAGTGTACACTCGACTGAAATTGGTACCATGTTGGTTTGAAGTCGGCCGACCTTTGTCACGTTGGACCAGCAGCTGACCCACTATGTTCACTTACTGGCCGTCGACATACTCACCATGTAATATGTAGCTTACACCTTATTGTTGGTCAACTTTATTGAGTTACCTATGGTAAAAATATTACATTATTTATGTTACATACCTTTCTCTTGACATACCGTCACAAGTAGCCTACGTTACGATAGTGGAGTTAGGCGTGTTAACAAACTTCAATTACTGTGGTGCATAATCAGTTGTCTACTGTCACAATCGCTTTTACCAGCAGACACTAACCGTTGGGCCGTTGCTGGTTTAGTCCTGGGTCGGCGTCGTTGATGGTGGACCAGGGCTGATCTAGCGGCGGGTCGGCGCGGAGTGTGCACTGGGTCTCAACTGTTTCTAAATTTAGCCTACTATATTGTTTTGTTATTTTCATCACTGATCACGATCTAACTAAAAAGCCACCGCTAACCACTGCTTTCATGCCATCTGGAGGGTTGCAACAATTCACTATTATGTTTATATTTATTTTTATACTGCACATTGCTTTTGTACTTTTCTCATTTTTCTATGAATATCTTTTATTTTATTTTGCTACTGATGAACCGGGTGTGTGTGGGTTGTGGTGGTTGTCTCGGGGTTCTGGGGCGGCTTGTTCGGCAGCTTACAGCTTTTGAGTTCTCATGACTGTTGATATAGCTTTATACAGGGCAAGGATTGGTCTCTTTAACAGGTATAAGCATGTCAAATCAACCATTTGTTTTACTTTCTTACCATATGCACTGCGAGTCCTGTTAGCGCAATTAATTTTAATAGTGGCCTTACTTTTAATACGTTGTGGTGACGTTGAAATAAATCCCGGTCCAATATCATCTAACATCTCGCTGTGGAGTTCTAATGTTCGTGGTCTAAATTCGGACTTGATTGACTGTCTTCTGGCAGACGTTGCCAATAAACATGACTTACTCGGTATATGCGAAACTCTTCTGAATTTAACTAGCAACGTTGAACTATCAATCCCTGGATATTTACCAATTTTTAGGAAGGACCGACTGACTCATGGAGGAGGGGTGGCTCTCTATGTCTCCGATTCATGTATTGCCAAAAGTTTATATAATTTTGAAACGCCCACGTTAGAAGCCCTTTGGGTCGAGATTAAAACTCAAACACATGTTTTAGCCGTTTGTGTTTGCTATCGTTCGCAGACGGAAGGTGATATTTTCTGGGAAAAGATTCAAGACTCTGTTGAATCTATTAGAAATGCTGGTTACAGTAACTTAATTATTTTTGGGGATTTTAACGCGGATCCTGGGAGCAGACCCATGTGGAACAAATTTAGGTATTTTTGCCAATCTGTTTCTCTTAATTTTCATATTAGTGAAGCAACTCAAATAACATCAACGTCAGCTACCACACTCGATCAAATTTTAACTTCAGATAACATAAAACCAGATAGCATCGCAATTCACCCACCGCTGGGACGCAGTGATCACTGTCAGGTGTCAACTAATATTCCTCTAATTAAAGTACACAGACCATCGGCATATAATAGGTTAATTTGGCAGTACGACAAAGCTGACTGGGATGGTTTTAACGACGCCCTTTTAAATAATGATTGGAATCCTTGTTTTGTTGATATTGATGTATACGTTTGTGCTTCAAGGTGGACGAAGGCGACGTGATCGATTATATAAACGGGCGAAAAAACCCCGTACTATTCAAACCTGGGAACTATATAAAGTAGCGCGAAATAATTATGTTCGTGAACTAAAATCCGCCAAAGATCACAGGCAAGTCAACAAAAGTAACAATTTTCCTTCATCTAGGCCTTGGTGGCAGACCGTAGAAGGTCTTTTAAAACTAAAAATAAATTTACTGCTATTCCAGCACTTAGCCAGCAAGACGGCTTGATCACAAACGACCCATAGGAAAAGGCTACATCTTTTAACATTTTTTTCTTAGAAAACTCTAAAATAGATACAACAGGAGCTACCCTTCCTGATACCAAATTTCTAACTACAGCTAGACTAACTAGTATGACTTTCACCAGAACTGATATTTTAGATATATTGAAATCACTTGATCCTAATAAAGCCAGTGGTCCCGATTACATCAATCCCAAAATGCTGAAGCACACAGCAGTGCATATTTGTTCCTCACTAACTCGATTATTTAATATGTCCATGCAACAAAATAAATTTCCTTCTCACTGGAAAAAAGCCAATGTCTCGCCACTTTTTAAAAAAGGTGATGCATCACAGCTTAACAATTATAGGCCAAAATCAAGCTGTGTCGGCAAAGTAATGGAAAAAGCAGTTTTCAAATATACATTTAACTACATTCGAGATAATCACCTAATTTACAGCAATCAATCTGGCTTTATGCCAGGGCACAGCACAACACATCAACTTGTACATTTATACCATGTTTTCTGCGTGACGTTGGATAATAATAAAAAAGTGCGCTTAGTTTTTGCTGATATTTCCAAAGCCTTTGATCGAGTCATGCTGGTATACTGCATAAATTGAAAAATAATGGCATAACTGGTTCTCTGAACGAATGGTTTTCTGACCTAACCGACAGAAAACAATGCGTTGTGATAAACGGTCATTCTTCTGAATATGGCACAATAGAAGCAGGAGTTCCACAGGGGTCTGTTCTCGGTCCCCTATTATTCCTTATATTTATAGACGATATTAAAGAAGGGTTGGAAAGTAAAATTAGTTTATTTGCAGACGATAGTTTGTTTTATATGGTTTCAAATTTACACAACACTAACAAAGATGTCCTGGACAGAGATCTCGTCCGTATTGATACCTGGTCCAAACAGTGGCTTGTAACTTTCAGTATTAAAAAAACTTGTGATATGTCACTTTCTCTACGACCAACCGCAGCAGTTCCTATGCCGTTATCTGCTTCTGGAGCTAATTTAGAGTCTGTCAGCGTTCACAAGCATCCAGGTCTAACATTTTCTTCTGATCTAAAATGGAATAATCACGTTGATGACATAAATGCTCGTGCTGATAAAAGACTGTGTCAACTTGAAGCGCTACGTTTTAAATTAAATCGAAAAACCCTAGAAATTTTATATATATCTTATATTCAGCCAATTGTTGAATACAGCGATGTGGCTTTTGATAACATATCTGATGGTGACAATACACTTCTTGAAAGAATTCAAAAACGTGCTGGTAAAACTGTTTTTGGTGCCATAAAAGATACTGCGTATGCAACAATTCTTTCGGAACTAGGCTGGGAATCATTACTGGCCCGTCGTGAACGTAGAAAATTAATCTTATTTGCCGACATCGTCCATGGTAATGCACCTAGCTATTTACAACAGGATCTCCCCCCATCCGTCCAGCTTAGAACTCAGAACCGTTATCAATTGCGAAATAGATCAGACCTCGGTCAATTCCACACACGAACTGAAACTTTTCGAAATTCTTTTTTCCCATCCACAACTAACAATTGGAACTCCACAGACGAGACAATTAAAAATATAGATGATCGCAATAACCTTAAATCATATTTATATCGCAGTTTACCCAACAAAATATCCTATTTTTACATGTATTCAAGATGCATTAACATTACATTAGCTAGAATTAGAATGCAGTGCAGTGAACTGCTATACCACTTGTATCAGAATCACTTTGCTGATAGTCCCAATTGTCCCTGTGGAGTAATAGAAACCCCTGAACCTTATTTTTTTGACTGTCCACTGCACCACATTGCTAGGGACGAGCTTACAGCTGAACTGTTCCAACTTTAATTAACCCCCACTCTAAACACTGTTCTTTTTGGTGATGCTCCCTCGGGCAACTTACCAGAATTGGTTATTGCCGTCGAAAAATTTATAACCACAACCCAGAAATTTACATTAACTATGTTAAATTTACCGGACTGAAGGTGTTTTCTTCACCCTACTTTTCCTTGTTGCTGACATTATTGTCAGGATCTAATTGTGATTTAATACCTTAGTCCTTGCCCTGTGTACCACTTATAAATTCATTTGGTGGGATCTCCCTGTCAGCTTTCGAACAAAAGCTTTGCACTAGGATCTTTCTAATCGATTGCCACGACACAGATATCACCGGTCATCAGTAGCCATGTAGCAAGAGAAACCTTGTATTACATTTTTGTATTTGTTTCGATTGCAAAATAAAATATGTTTATACAAAGGTGCTGTATTCACTAGGACATGCGTGCGCCGATGTCGTGGGGCTCAGATAACCGCGTAAATCAGATGGCTCGTCTGACTGACCTAGAGAACCTCAATAGACGTAGGCTCAGTTTCCATCCGGCGAGACCCCAGAAAATCCACAATGTGGCATGTTCGCACAATAGTGCGTACTGCCACGTAACATACAGATACAGATACATACAGATTAACCAAATATATATTTTTTTTAAATGTATAGTTTTAAAATTTTAGTACTATATATGCCGGAGATTGTAATCGTCTGCATAAATATTTACTACTTAATAGCGACTGTTACTATGGTAGCATTTAAATAAAAACAAATATCACTGATCTTAGTATAAATAGGATTAGCATTAAAATAACAGGTATATTAAAATATATGGCTATTTCTATGCCACAGTATTGTAAGATACAAAAGTAATCATTTGAAAATAAAAAAAATATGTAAAAAATGTCAAATGTTGGCTTTCAAGGGCCTTATCATCTTTTGTCAAACTGCGACTTATTACTCATTTTGCCAGATCGGGCCACATACTGCAGTCTCCGGTTTGCCGTAAACTGCGACTTATGACTCATTTTGCCAGATCGGGCCACATACTGCAGTCTCCGGTTTGCCGTATGTGTTGTAGTATTCCGATGTCGTATTGGTATTCGTGTATAGGTGAACGTAGCTTTAGTCATTTAGTCTCCTCTGCGGGGACTGTATACTTTTGATTTGCAAAATTTGTTCGCATGATTGTGGGGGAGTATAAACAAACAGTGGTCTAGGTAGTTGGAAATGGTCCTGAGAGTGTACTCGAAACTTCCAGTGTCAATCTTGAAAATTCATGATTATATTGGTGATTGGAGCTTAACTGTCCAGCGGGTGCTGTAGAGGTAAGGGCAAGGAATGATGATGAAATAAATACACAAGGTTTTTTATTGTAGGCCAATTTTCACGATAATGGGCTCAATGTTGTTTTAATACAGGTTCATCCTCTGCAATGGGGGCCCGAAGGGGGGTCGAAGGCGTCACCTGCTTCGTTAAAAAAAGGTAACCATCCAGTGGGTGCTGTAGAGGTAGGAGCAGGGAATGATGATGAAATAATTGCATAATGAGAGCATCGCTACCCTAGCTGAAGACAACATATAATAAGCCTATTTTTTGTGCCGGCATTAACACAATCTACTGAAAAATTGATGTTCCATGCAATGGTGGACCAGCAGGGGACTCACATGCTCAACAGAACATCCTTTTCTTAAACCGCCCATACGCCGATAATCTTATACTTAAATGATGGTTTTAATGCACCAGAATGGCCTCTATACTATCCTTGCAGTGCACTGCTGCCAGGGCTTCACATGCTCGACACAACATCCTTTTCTTGTTTTTAAATGTATTAAAACCCTCTAAGCCCTCACGATGCATTAAAGCATCATTTCACATCCCTGAAAATACAATTTATCTCCCTACAACAAAGAGTTTTAGAAGGGAAATTGCCATGAAACTGGTTTATCAATACATGGCAATTTTCTTTAATTTTTCACCCACATTAGTTATCTTCGTCCACTACAAGTCGAGAATTGGGACAGCAATACGCGGATGAATGTAATGGATGAAAATGACAATGGTAAATTCAGGCTTCAAAGGGTTTTATTTTTTTTCAGACTTTTCCAGACTTTTTTTCCAGGACTTTTCAAATTTCAAACATGTTAAAAAACAGAAGAGAGATAGGTGTTTGTGTTCTTGTCACAGTTTTTGTCGTGTGTGTTCTTTGGCGGAATTATGAATCAGACTGAATCAGACAGTTTAGACTGCGACGACAACTGTATATAAAAACGAAGATACCCAGAACGATCAAACAAAAATAGAGAAACTATTCAAAGGTGCAGACAGGAATACCACATTCCCCCCAGTACCTAAAGCTGTAGGTGGTAACAGCAGCTATGATATAGGAGAAAAAAGCCTACGTATATTTTTCTGGACGGGTTGAACGCCTCTAGTTGACTACTGGTGGCTTCTAGATCATAAAACTGTCATGGTGGAGTGTGGGGGAGTCACTTGTCAATATACAAATAACAAATCTCTTCACACAGCCAGTCATGGAATTATTTTCTACTTTAATTATCGAAGATTAGGAGAATCTCTCGACATGGAGCTGTTTCCTAAAAAATATAAATCCCAAACAATACTGGATTGCTCATTATCAGGATAATCCTGGCAACCAGAAGTTTAAATCCTTGGCGAGCTTCAACAACCTGTTCAATCTTTCTTCAAACTATCACAGCAAATCGGACGTACAAACACCTTATGG
Organism: Flabesymbios commensalis; assembly: GCA_964017125.1. Taxonomy (NCBI): domain Eukaryota; kingdom Metazoa; phylum Annelida; class Polychaeta; order Terebellida; family Flabelligeridae; genus Flabesymbios; species Flabesymbios commensalis. Next base: position 6,750,555 of record OZ024911.1, on the reverse strand, counting down.
AGTTTGTCAGAAGTCATCAAAAGGTGAAACATTATTAGATAATTATAGTGAAGGTAAAACAGGTTTGGTGAGTTAGATAGTGAGTCATTGTCACACTTACAGTAACCGAGAAAAGTATGTAAAGCTTCTAGGTCAATATGTGGACGTGAAAATATATGGCAAGTGTGAGATGCATGGATCTGTTGGAAAGATTTGTAAGAATAAAAGTAGTATAAATATGAACTGTGTTGATGCACGTAGCGTCATGAATTCCTATAAATTCTATTTGGCGTTTGAAAATAACATATGTACCGATTATGCATCTGAAAAACTCTTCAAAGTCATGCAAACCAACATGCGCACTATTCCCGTTGTGCGTAATGGAGTGGAGAATTTGAAAGAATTATTACGACCGCACTCCTACATTGACACTAGAGAGTTTGATTCTCCCAAAGAACTGGCTGAATATCTTCAGCTTCTGGATAATAATGATGAATTATACAATGAATACTTCGCGTGGAAGTTAGTATTGTGGGGAGCCTCCGTGACCGAGAGGTAGCGTGCTCGGCCTCAGACCGCCAGGGCTCGAATTTCGAATCCTGTGTCTGGAGGACAGTGTCATCTCAATCATCTCACCATCCTCAGGAGGTTCTCCTGGCCCAGTTTAGCCTATATGTGCACAAAGGTGGCCTAAAGCCCGATTCATTTCATTTTACTTCGCGTGGAGATCTCAGTATACTTGTGAGTTAGGATGGATACCATGCCCCTAATGACGATCCTTTCACAATGTCTATGGTCAACAGGGAACACTTTACGAAGACACCAGTGAAATATTTGACTCCATCAAAAATTGTGAAGCGTCTCAAAAAGATATTCCATCTGATATATGAGGAATAATGAGGGGCGGATCCAGGATCTGAAGCGCCAGGTTTTATTTTTTGGAATTTTTTGCCAAATTAAACGATTTTTTGAAGAATTTGGCAAAAATAGGGGGCCCACGCCTTCTGCGCCTCCCCCCCCTGAATCCGCCACTGTATATATATATACTACGTGGTATTTTTAGTGACATACAATTTTATCCAACTCCCTTAAATAGACAAGACCACGGCGGCAGATTCAGAGGGGGGTCGGGGGTCAGGGGTTACTGACCCTGTCAAAAACTGAATTGTCCAACACTGCATATATAATACAATTATTGTTAATTCACTTTCAAACGTTTTCTCTTTTACCAGGTCAGAAGATTAACCCTTACAGCGCGGGGATCGACTCCAGACGTCAGAATCTGGCGTCTGCAGACGTCAGATTGTGATGACTAAAGTCAATCCCCGCACAGTAAGAGTAAAACATATGCAATGGCCGTCGCCCTATAATGTAGGTATTCAAATCAATCAAAAAGAGCTGACTCAGATAGTTATGATGATTTCAAATTAAAAAAAAACAAGCATTTTGGACAGTGAGTACGTGTACTGAACTCTCTTATGGCGGCCAGCAATTATATAGTGGCCGCCATCAGGTAGTTCGGTACACAATGCCATCTATATCTCATGTCAACGGGAACAAGCAAGCTTTGCTCTCAGGCAGCTGTCAAGCACTGTCTGATTGGCCGGTCTTGAGACGCAGTGTGTACAACATTCAAGGTAGGCCTGTCTCGCTATTTAAAATAATTGGACGCTAGGCTCGATAGAGCAAGGTATTGCCCTGGGGGCTCCTAGGTAAGATGACTTGTCAAGGAAGATGGGTGAGTCAGATCCTCACTTTCCTCGCGTTCTCGGGGCAAATCCTCACTTATTACAAGGCCACCAAACAATCATTTTCAATAAGAATTTCATTTCCCAAATTCATCGCTTTTGCAGCTTGATCTTCGCATTTAAGCTTAAATCCTTGATCTTCAGTTCTATAATCTTCGATCCTCAAATTTTCCTAATCCTCGGATTTGGAAAGTCCTCACGCCGAAGTGACAATCTCATCTTTGTTTTTCTCTTTTTTGCACATTCTATAATGTACCTATATCAAATCGATGTGATACAAGCAAATTCACAATAACACATTCTGTAACCTACTAACTTTAACCTTTACAACTCCAATATATGTTTGTATAAACCATGTAGACCAAAAGTTTTTCTAAATTTTAAAGTTTTCGTAAATGTCTTAGTTGGCTCTTTCCGCTTCATTTGAATACCTATGTTATGGTTATGCGGCCATTATAATTTTTAATTTCTTTAAGTGTGGGGATCGACGGGGAGAAAAATCTGACGTCTAGATGGCAGATTCTGGCATCTAAAGTCGGTCACCGCGCTGTAAGTGTTAATGACACATTATATAACCTACCTATCATAATAACACATTCTATAACCTACATACCTTAATAACACATTCTATAACCTACCTAACCTAATGCCAAATTCTATAACCGATGTATCATAATAACACATTTTATAACGTACATACTTTAATAACACATCCTATAGCCTACCTACCCAAGTAGCACATTCTGTAACCTACCCACTCTAATGACACTCTTTGTAACCTACTTGCCTTAATATCACATGCTATAACCCACCTACCTTAATACCACGTTATATAACCAATCTACCATAATGACACATTCTGGAACCTACCTGCCATAATAACACATTCTATAATTTATTTTCAGCTATTATCACATAATGGGGCGTTGAAGTCATATAACACTGTTCAGTCTAGGATTCAATGATAAAACGTGGACTTCAAATAATGCTAACAGTCAAATACCTTGCAACTCAATGATGTGAATATAACATAAAAGCAAAATATGCCATAATAATTATACCAAGCCATCAAATACATTGTGAATAAAATGTGGTGTGAATTTACAACAAATCGTTAAATTATTATACAGATAAAATGAGAATGAATTAATGAGTGGATGGTATCACTTGCGATATTAATTTAGCGCGTGATACGTTTGAGCTCGTTGTTCATTCTTTTTCTTGTAATACGTTTAAAACTAAAGCATCACAAGAGGGATTGCTGAGAGTCATTCTAATTTAAAATATGCTCCAAGAAGAAGAGGAGGTGGTGGAAAAGAGTACAATATCATTTAAAAAAAATACCAACCGAAAGTCAAAGAATGATTTGTTTATATGTGGCCATATCCTGTTTGTTATTCCCTAATTTAGCCCGCATATAGGGTTAATATAACCTGTTGTGCTAAAATGTAAGCTGAGAGTTAACATTAATAATTATCAAAATGTAAAAATGTGGCAAACTTATGATAACAAATTTAAATTTGGTTATAGAAACGTTCCGAGTGGATTGAAATGACGTTGACATATTGTTAGAATTTTTAAGATCTGAACAGGTATGGTTTATCGCGGAAAATCGCGACCATGATTATCATGGAAAACCGCGACCTTTCAAGTCTTGAGTCACCCATCCCCTGGAGTACAGTGCCCTCCTGAAAATCTGTTTACTGGTAAAAAGGGGCATATTTTCAAAATAATCGAATAGATAGATTGAGATGTGTTCGGTGTACCTCCGTGTTGGGGCATAAGTGGGCTTCATCCATCATGGACATCCTATTTTTTACCTTGAGAAAGGTTGTGACCTTGTTGTGACCTTGAGATGACCTTTGGGTAACACTCATATGAAGCCCCACCCCAGCCCATGTCACCATGTTTACTTGGGTTAGGCTTCATCATATAAACAGGAAGCGCTAGTTATTGGTCCAAACATGACAATATATGTGTTATCTGATCCATTCCTGTGATATCAGTTGGGGGTTATATAAGGGTCATTTTTTTTGGGTGGGGGGTATTACCCTCTAACCCCTATATTACCCCTGTAACCTCTTGAAATGTGTTCGGTGTATCGCCGTGTCAACCACCATCTCAAATAAACAGAATTAGAGCAAAAACGACAAAAGTAACTGTTTTCGTTTTTTCGACTGCTTTCACCTCGCTGTGACCTTTAGATGACCTTGACATGACCTTGGGGTAATACCCATATGAAACCCTTCCCTAGAGCGTGACGCAGTGTGTACTTGGGATTACATCCATCCGCTAATTGAACATGTTTAATAGAAGTACTGGCCATTTGTCCAATATCGATCATCTCAGTGAAATTCTCATACCATTTATTGAATTAGTGTGGAAAAAAATTACAACAAAAACTTTCTCCATCTTTGAACTCCGTTTTCTCAAAATAACACGATTTTTAAATTGATATGTTTCGATTTTGCCCAAGTTACATCTTTAGAGCTATGTAACCTACAGGTTTGTGTGACACCTCATTTCAGAGGTAATTTTTAGAGATTCAGACTTCGATAATAACTCCAATACCCCGTTGTGCGACTTCCGACTTAATTTGCCAGATCTTTACACAAATATTAGAGATAAAATGCCCAATCGCGAAATTAAATCGGACGCGAGAAATGAGATTTACAGTATAGATCGTTCATGAATAGGTCTATTCATGAACGATATATACTGTAAATCTCATTATCCCGACTCATATATATTTTGTGAGAAAGCGTAGGTAACACAGGTAACACAGGTAACACAGGTAACACAAGTAACACAGGTAACACAGGTAACATAGGTAACACAGGTAACACAGGTAACACAGGTAACATAGGTAACACAGGTAACACAGGTAACATAGGTAACACAGGTAACATAGGTATCACCGGTAACACAGGTAACACAGGTAACATAGGTAGCACAGGTAACATAGGTAACACAGGTAACACAGGTAACACAGGTAACATAGGTAACACAGGTAACATAGGTAACACAGGTAACATAGGTAACACAGGTAACACAGGTAACACAGATAACACAGGTAACACAGGTAACATAGGTAGCACAGGTAACATAGGTAACACAGGTAACACAGGTAACATAGGTAACATAGGTAACACAGGCAACACAGGTAACATAGGTAACACAGGTAACACAGGTAACACAGGTAACATAGGTTACACAGGTAACACAGGTGACACAGGTAACACAGGTAACATAGGTAACATAGGTAACACAGGTAACACAGGTAACATAGGTAACACAGGTAACATAGGTAACACAGGTAACATGGGTAACACAGGTAACACAGGTAACATAGGTAACACAGGTAACACAGATAACACAGGTAACACAGGTAACATAGGTAGCACAGGTAACATAGGTAACACAGGTCACACAGGTAACACAGCTAACATAGGTAACACAGGTAACATAGGGAACACAGGTAACACAGGTGTCACAGGTAACATAGGTAACACAGGTAACACAGGTGACACAGGTAACGCAGGTAACATAGGTAACACAGATAACACAGGTAACATAGGTAACACAGGTAACATATGTAACATAGGTAACACAGGTAACACAGGTAACACAGGTAACATAGGTAACACAGGTAACACAGGTAACATAGGTAGCACAGGTGACACAGGTAACATAAGTAACACAGGTCACACAGGTAACATAGGTAACACAAGTAACACAAAAAACATAGGTAACACAGGTAACACAGGTAACACAGGTAACATAGGTAGCACAGGTAGCATAGGCAACATAAGTAACACAGGTAACACAGGTAACACAAGTAACACAGGTAGCATAGGTAACACAGGTAACACAGGTAACACAAGTAACATAGGTAACACAGGTAACATGGGTAACACAGGTAACACAGGTAACATAGGTAGCACAGGTAACATAGGTGACACAGGTAACACAGGTATAATAGGTAACACAGGTAACATAGGTAACACAGACGGGCACAGGTAACACAGGTAACACAGCTAACACAGGTAACACAAGTAACACAGGTAACACAGGTAACACAGACGGGCACAGGTAACACAGGTAACATAGGTAACACAGGTAACACAGGTAACACAGGTATAATAGGTAACACAGATAACATAGGTAACACAGATGGGCACAGGTAACACAGGTAACACAGGTAACACAGGTAACACAGGTAACACAGGTAACACAGGTGACACAGTCGGGCGCTGTATCTTCTCAGATTGACAGGTAAGACTGTGTACTTTGAACACGTAGACCTACACATAAACATTGGCGTTGATCTCCAGCACCTTTGAGCAGCGGTGGTATGATGTTGGGCCAGCGTCGCAGATGGTGGCCCAACGTCGTACCACCGCTGGATGAACGTGTTGTGTCAGTCGTTGGTGTGTTTTTGCTGAGGCATGTCTATCCACCTGTCTGAACCAGGGGTGGATTCAGAATTTTTAAAAGGGGGTGGGGGCGGCGAAAATATGGTTAGCCTGTTGCCAAAAATGTCAACTTCAGGTGCCAAACTCTTATTTGTCATTTGTCTCAGGCCAGGAATGGTTGTTTGAATCACTGTTCATCATAACGAGACTATGTCGTTTTTGCGTCTGAACATCCCTCCCCCCTGACTGCCCCCCCCCCCCTGACTCCACTCTGGATACGCCACAGTAAACTAGCGCTATTGATTGTACCTGTGTGCTGTGTTCATACATGTCAGTTATCATTATACTGAGGAGCCGTCGTCACTGAGGGTCTAGGTTTACATAACACAGATAATACTCATGATCTCAGCCACGATTGTTCATACTGTTCGCTGCGTTCATACAGCTCCTGCCATTTATACTGAGGAATTCGGCCTAAATATTAAAGGCTCACATAAGTTAATACATAATTTGGATGAATTCGGCGTGTACGCTTACGCAAGTTAACACAGACTTAGAGGAATTCGGCCTATAGGCTTACACAAGTTAACACAGACTTTGAGGCGATCATGATCTCAGTCGTGATGCCGTATTTTCCATAAAGGAACATCCACGAACAGGTTGGTATTTATTTACTACTCAGATATTATATATTAAGTCGAAATGCTCAGCATATTTTGTGATTTATTACTGGATCTGACTTTGATCGAAACGATCAATTAGGTTTCCAGCTTTATGGTTGATGTGTGTCCAGCTTAGCGTATCAGACAGTGTAACAGTTCCAATGGACAGGTCTCTTTTTTAAATACCGTATGACCTCGGTTTTGGACCACCTCAATAAACGGACCACATCGCGTCTCAGACCGTTTTCTTACAGTCCCAAATTTTTTCCCATTGAGGTAGGTCCTAATGCTCGAGGATAAATTCTTAGCAGACCATCCCCGCTATTCGGGACACGACCACTTTTTACAGAACCAAACCGCCTTCAACCTCGCCAATTGGACCACCTGGGACGTAAAGGGCCTAATAAAAAATCAAACAAATTAAACTAACTCTTAAGAAACATTTTATTATATTTTATTATATCTAGATAACCTTCCAATATTGCAGCGCTAGTTGATCAGATAAAATTTAAAACTGTCATTTTTATTGTTTATTATCATTGGCCCCAAATGGTGGTGATTACTGGAGTCCCGCCTTCACGCTTACATATGCCCATAAAACAAGACAACGGCTTTTATATTTGTAAGTGTACACAACGCTTAATTAACCCTGTCTTTTCCACTACTCTGGTCAACGTTACCTCTCTGGTATTATCACTCGTTATATTTATCCACGGCCCCAAAGGGTGGTAATTGTCGTAGTCATGCCTTCACGCTTCAATGATCTCAACAGACATTTGGCTGTTTCTGCGGTCTCGGTGATCTCTCTACTGTTTGCTAAAAAAATACAAGTTATGTAAACAAGTTATTCAGACGTGAGCTATTCAGACGGGCGAACCAAAAAGCAATATCTACCTACTTCACAAGTAAGCAGATAGTGCCTTTTGGCTTTCAGAGGCAGTATTTACCATGGATGTTTAAGACCTTGGCCGTGCATTGAGCCTGCATTGTATGCTATGGAAACTACCATTAGCATCATATTTTGCAATGCATTATTGGTTCTTCATTGTATACTATACGCGTTCAAATCGATTCTGATATTTGTGACGCATTAACAATACTGTGCAACATGCTTATGGTAAGAGGTGACATATTCAGAAATAACATATATTGCGATCATCCTCTAGTTTTGTGATGATAACTTCACACAGATAATTTAGTTCATGTGCATATAATGGGCTTTTTCTAAACAGTAGTGCCTCCACTATTTCATCATGTTGAGATGTGAGGCCGTTTTACATAGCCCTATCATTATGATACCCGTTATGCCATCTAATAGTCGAAAGAAAAACACTACACATTAATATTTTCATTCTTTCAATATATCTTTACAGTCAATTTATTGCTAGAATAAATGAATATGTTTTTATCATGTGTATAAAATGGCAATACTGTATTTAACTTAATAATGAAATCAATTAAATTGTATAGCATGGTTTAATTGTCAGTTAATTTCACTTACGGGACCACTTCGCTAATAGGACCACTTGTGGAAAGTCCCATAAGTGGTCCGCTTAGCGAGGTTCTACTGTATATTAAAAACAAAATAACCCACCAGAATATGCTGTGTCAGATACAACTTAAGTAGGTAAAAAATTAAATTATTTCATTTAGCGCTTCAAGGTTTAATTACCAATTTTTTATTTTGAAAATGTGATATTATATATATATTTATAGCGTTGACTAATAAAATAGATCATTTTCATACATATATCGGGCCACGGTGCACAGATTCAGATGGAATGATGAAACGATGGAACGATGGAACGCGACGGCCCCGGCCTCATGGCTGACTCAGCGGGGGCAGGGCAGACGTCCGCCTGCCCCGCCGGCTGGATCACAAGTGGGCGAGTGAGCGGGCAAATGTCGGCGGGTATAGCGAGGGTGGAACCGTTCAGGGAGTTCCAGAAAACCGAACAGCCTCAGCCTCACCAACCGAAAAGGGGCAAGACGCTGTCCCCACACGTATACCATTATGTTTTAATAAAATGTTTTGATCATTGTTCTTTAGGATGTACAACGTAGAGCAACTATTTCTAATTTTAGATAAGTAGTGGTTCAGATACCTCTAAGAATGAAAAAAAAATATTCCAAGAATGTAATCAATTTAACTGAGTAATATTCGTAGTCGTGACGAAAGTGGCATTATATGTTAAACATTATAACTATGTTATACCATTTCTATTCCCCGGGGATCATACAGTCCTGCATGGCCCAGTTGAACCTATATGTGCACACATGTGGCCTAAAATCCTCTTCATACAGCCCTGCATCTATTTCGGGGCTTAGACCGTATCGTACACGTTGCTTCTTTGCCCCAACAGATACTCATTTACACCTGAGTGAAGTGAAACAATCGGGATGAAGTGCACAAGGACACAACATGGCCCAATGCTGAGAGAAACATGATATTGCTCTGCAAACCTGCACTGAGCGGGCATTGAACCTGCGAAACAGTTAACTGTTGTTTTGTTTGTTTGCTTGTTTGTGTGTTTACAGACATCAGCCATGGCAGAGGCCGCCATCAGCCTGATGTTATATTTAATTGTAATTATTACCATTTACGTTTGTCTGTTAACAGACATCAGCCATGGCAGAGGCCGCCATCAGCCTGCTGTTATCATTAATTGTAATTAATAGCATTCATGTTTGTGTGTTTACAGGCATCAGCCATGGCTGAGGCCGCCATTAGCCTGATATTATCATTAATTGTAATTGATACCATTCACGTTTGTGTGTTTACAGACATCAGCCATGGCGGAGGCCGCCAGCAGCCTGATGTTATCATTAATTGTAATTAATACCATTCACGTTTTATGTTTACAGACATCAGCCATGGCAGAGGCCGCCATCAGCCTGAGTTATCATTAATTGTAATTTATACCATTCACGTTTTATGTTTACAGACATCAGCCATGGCTGAGGCCGCCATCAGCCTGAGTTATCATTAATTGTAATTTATACGATTCTCGTTTGTGTGTTTACAGACATCAGCCATGGCTGAGGCCGCCATCAGCCTGATGTTAGAGTGTCCTATCTGCCAGGAACAATTCACAGAGCCACGTGTTCTGCCTTGTCAACACACGTTTTGCCTTCATTGTCTGGGGAAGATAAGAGAGCATCAGAGCACGACAGAGAGCATACCGTGCCCTGTCTGCCGTGCTACATATCATCTATCAACGGCTGGCATAGATGACTTACCTAAAAACATATTCGCAGCCAATTTAATTGATATAGTTCGTCAAGATGATGTTCAAGTACAAGCAGGGTCAGGAGCCAGTAATACAGAGAACAGACAGCTCTGTACATTAGAAACTGATGAATGTTCACAGCCGGCCACTGTTTACTGTGATGTATGTGATGTTTACATGTGTGAACAATGTGAACTCTCTCATAAAAACAGCAAATTCACTAGAAAACACAAGACAATGGCCATAACTCAGGCGACTACAAGAGATAGAAAACCATTTTGTTCTAAACACCCATCTATTCCGCTAGATATCTTTTGTAAAGATTGTAACTTGATAATATGTTCTAGCTGTTTGTCGGACCATGAAGGGCATAAATGTTCAGGATTAAATAGTGCAATGAATGATTTCCGTGGACAATTGGATCGTGTGTTAGCTCAAACCGACCAATCTCTTAAAGCTATCCACAAGGCCATCAAGGTTACCCAAAAACAAACTCCCAAGGTCAAGGCTGACGTCATCAAGTTAAAGCAGCAAACATCAGCTGCTTACCGTGCCATCCAGCGACATGTAGAGGAACAAGAACAGTGTCATCTGGCGAGTATAGATGAGTATTATCAACAAGCAGAGAAGGTGATTGCTGAAACCCTGGACAAACAGGAAACTCTAGAAGCTGTATTACACAGCATACAACTGTATGGTCAACACTTGTCTAAGGGATCTGCATATGACATGACCACTAATGTAAAGTCACTTGTAAAGAGATCAGAGGAGGAGGTGAGTAAGTCAGTACCAGAGCTGAAGTGGAAGGTAGACCTCACCTGGTCTGACTGGGAGGTAAAAGATGAGGTAGACAGAGTGAGGCTGGTGAGGGAAGGTGAGGTTAAAGTAGAGAGTGACCAGCAGATGACCACAGTGATTGGTCAGTCTGTTACACGTGGTGATCGTGGTGTCAGACAGATGACCACAGTGACTGGTCAGTCTGTCATACATGGTGATCGTGGTGTCAGACAACTCAACACATTCACTACTGAGTGTAATAATGAGGTTACGGGTATGGTGTCATATCATAATCATCTGTTTATAGTTCACTTTAATCATGGCAAGCTGTATGTTTATGATGAGGGACGAAGGTTAAAGAGATCTGTTCAGATTTCCAGATGTGATCCACGAGGTATGTGTCTGGTCCAGGGTGAGGGAGGCACACACAGTCTGGTCATTAGTGATTATCATGGTCAGTGTTTGTGGTGGCTGACCACAGAGAAACAGGCAGGTGATGTAAAGCTTGGTCATCCACAACAACACAAGCTACAGTACAAGCCATGTAGAGTAAGTACTGACAGGTCAGGGCGAGCTGTGGTGGCTGACGGTGATAACAGGCGTGTTTATGTTTACAGCCACCCTGGACAACACGTCACGTGTCTACAGCTGCCAGGTGATGCGTATCCATGGCTGGCGCTGACTGACCAGTCTGATGGCTATGTGGTCAACCATGGAGGGTCTGGTCAGTTATCATGGGTGAACAGTGCTGGTCAGGTGACCCGTCGTTACACTGACCAGCCAGCTGTATGTGCTTATCATATCATAGATGATGGCACACACATACTGGTGTCCGACACTCACAATCGATGTGTACACATATTGACAAGAGAGGGCAGACATGATGGTCACCTGATCACTGACATAGATCCTACATGTGTCTGTCTGGATCCTGCTGGCCGCGGTCTGTGGGTGGCTTATAATGGGAAGGGTAACAAGACACATGTGATAGAGATGTCATATACACCTCGATCACCATGTCTCCCTGCGACCTCACCAGCCACCTCACCTGTGACCTCACCAGCCACCTCACGTGTTACATCATGTAACACCTCATTTTCTCCCGTTGTGAGCCTCACTTTAAAAGTCACACTTCCGAAAATAACTCAACAATGAATAAATATTATACAAATACTACACTGTTAAACTGGTATGTTTAAAAGTGATTGTGCAACATGTACTTAACCCTTTCACCGCTGAATTATAACGTCGTTTTGAATTAATACATTTTTAATTAAAAATAGTAATTACTGAAGATCCGCGATCTGTCTGGTGGTCGCCTTTCGGCGCAACCCGCTGTGAAAGGGTTAATTAATAAGAATCAATTGATATTCAATGATACATTATATGCCTACACCATGGATCGTTAATATCAATTGACATTAAAATATGTAATAAAGTATGACTGTCGTGAGGTGGGTCATAAAATAATAGATAGAAGGAAGGTGTAAAATAATTTATTTGAATGTTGGTGTGATAGTAACACAACATATTACTGTAATTCAGTATATTTTGTTATGTCGTCTGCAGAACGTGTTTTACGGAACATGACGTGTGAAACGTTTTTATGAATTATATGTTTAACACTATTGTTGTACTTATTAAGACTTATGGCTGATGAAAGTCCGAAATAAGGTATCAGCTTTTTGTTTAAATTTTTTTATTAACTTTTTACGTGGGCCGCGTAAGAGACTATGTTGTGTGATGTGTGGCATATATCATATATAATAAATTGAAGAGAATATAACCCACCACCTATTTTTTTGTCGTGGTTGCCACAAATTAAAATCTTGTGAGGTGCATCAATAGTCGACAAACTATACTTTTTTAGCTAAGATGTTTTTATCTGATAATATTTTAACCATAAAAATAAAAATTAAACCTTTGTTAATTCTTACAGCGCGGGGATACACTTTAGTCGTCAGGATCTGACGTCTGTAGACGTCAGATTCTGACTTTAGTCGTCAGAATCTGACGTCTGTAGACGTCAGATTCTGACGACTAAAGTTGATCCCCGCACTGTAAGATTAAACATATTTCTAATGGTCGGAAACCCATAACACAGGTATTCAAATAAATCGGAAAGAGCTAACTAATACATTTGTGATGTTTTCAAAATAATAAAAACCCTTTAGACTCCATGGTTTATATAAAATAATTTAGCGCTTTAAGGGTTGATGCGCCAGACAAATTTAGACTTGTGACAACTATGACTAAGACTAGGTGGTGGCTTCTCCTCCAATTGTTACCTGAGTCGCGGCACACAAACAATGCTGCATGTTGTACATATGCTGTATGTGATATGCAATAACATATTTGTTAAGTTGAAGAGTGAAGCCATAGTGCTTGCTGATATCAAAATAAGTTCTGACCTCCCGATAACCCTGCAAACACAACATGTTGACCTAATGCTGCACTGACGGCATTGCTTCAACATCTTGTGTTTGCTAGGTAGTCTGTTAACTCGACCGTTTAAGCACTAAGCATGCCTATAGTCGTTTTCAATTCATTTTATTATCCGAGTATTCAGTGCTTTTCATTAAATGAGATGACATTAAATGTGTGTTTAAACTTCAAGGTTTACAACTGTTTGGTCTTAATTAAACTAGCATGAGTATGTTTTATCCACTTCAAATCGTGGTCCACGGTATCGAAACACAACTTGAAGTCGGTGAAAATATATCGTTTCGAGACTCGTTTTGATATTAGCGTTTCGAGAGTTAAAATGGCCATTAGTCATGTTTGTATCGAGCTATGTAATAACACAATACAGGCTTCAATGGTTGAAATGGCTATTAGTCATAGTTGTATCAAACTATGTAATAAGACAATACACACCTCAAAGGTAAAAAATGAACATTAGTCATAGTTGTAACAAACCAACACAATACAGGCGACTGAGCTGCTTTGTAATTAGCCAGAAAACTCAAGAAGATGAGCCCATGTTGGCTTAATGTTGGGCCAACGTCGTAGACGGTGGCCCAGCATTAAGCGTTTTCCTAGCCTAGCGTTTTCTGCAATGCCCAAGCATTCTCGATTTGTAGAGAGCATGTCCAGTGGTAACCAGTGGTAACCAATACCTGTTATGATTGTAGTTAATGGGGTCTCACGGGGTTCTAGCATGGTCTAGCTCCCGGGTCCAGGGTAATGCTGCAGTGTTATTGGCAGTGTCAGGCATGATACTAGTTGTAAGTAGGTACTTTAGTATTGGGAGTTCATTGTGTCAAATCTTGGTTCTCAGAACACGATCCATGATGTATAAAATATGTATGTATTTTAGTTGTTATAGATTTTAGGTTAAATTCCTCATTTATCTCATTTATCCATTTCTGTTTTCATCCTTATTTGTATTTTTCTCAGCGTGGATAATAAAAACAGATTTTACAATTGATGGTGTCATTATATTTTAATCATTGCTTTATTATATCTACGTACAGCAAAACCCAAGCCTTGTTACCTCTAGACCCGTTAGTAGGAGTAGTTGGGAGAACATGATCATGGATACACAAACAAATAACTTATTCTACACTTTGATTTAAGAAAATTATTATAAATAATCGATTCTTTATATAGCTGTGAATAGAACACATGTAGATTATAGGACCATTTTTTTTAGTTGAAAAATGCATCAGATATTTTTGCTTTGTATAAATGAAAGCTAACAAATCAGCCTTGACACATAAGTCTATATTATATACCAAATAGCAGTTTGTCAATGAAAAAGTTATAAGTTAATGTGTCACAGAACATATTTGAATGAATGAATGAATGAATGGATAAGTGACTGAATAATTTAGTGGATGAATGAATAAATGATTGGATAAATGGATAGATGGATGGATGATTGAATGAATGAATGAATGAATGAATGAATAAGTGAATGAACACACAAATGAATGAATGAATGAATGAATGAATGAATGAATGAATGAATGAATGAATGAATGAATGAATGAATGGATGGATGGATGGATGGATGAATGGATGGATGGATGGATGGATGAATGAATAAATGAATGAATAAATAAATGAATGAATGAATGAATGAATGAATGAATGAATGAATGAATGAATGAATGAATGAATGAATGAATAAATGAATGAATGTGTTATGATGCGATGTGTGCCTGTGAAATCATAATTCATGACCATAATGGAGTTAGCATGGATTTTTTTGTCATGATTTAAATTTCTTCTTTTAATTTTTAATTATGTAACTAAACATAATAACATATATAAAAACATACATATTTAATATAAATACTAAATATAGGTTTATATTTGTTACGGACGTGGAATACGTTGGATTGTGAAAATACAAACATATATAAAAAATAGTTTTTTTTACAAATTATTCATCGGGCCATTTCTAACATGGCGCTGCACCATGTTGTCTTTCTTGAGCAGCATGTTGCAATTAGTGAGCGCCATATGCTGCTTTCACAATATTTAGACGGCAAGATGTCTTTTTGAAATATTACCATACCACCATTAATCCACCCCAGCCATTTTGACTGACTACGCACGTTCACACCTATGACGTGAGGCCTGATGACGATTTGTACTTAGTGGTCATCACAGGCAATGTCTACATACTGATTATGACTCTAAACCTTAATTGACGAAAAGCGCCGGGGTGTATTAGCTCAAGATTAAGTGCCCCCAAATAAGTGGTTAAATTACAGGCGAAATAGCAACAAATCTAAGTGTCACGAGATTGTAAAAGGTGGTTTGCAAAAATGTATCTTTAAAAATCCGTAGTATCGACCTTAAAAAAATGCCTCCGTATAATACAAAACCATGAAAACGGCCATAGAATACGGATAAAACCGTAGAATGGGCAAACTTGCTAACGAGTGTTTTTGAAGTTTGAATACAAAGGTAGAGATAAGTCTGTGAGCTCCGGCGTGACAGACAGCAGTATGTAACCACTTCACCAAGGCTCACGCTAGATGAGTCTGTGACCTCCGGCGTGACAGACAGCAGTATGTAACCACTTCACCAAGGCTCCCGCTAGATGAGTCGGTGAGCTCCGGCGTGACAGACGGCAGTATGTAACCACTTCACCAGGGCTCCCGCCAGATGAGTCTGTGGCAGACGGCAGTATGTAACCACTTCACCAAGGCTCCCGTTGGATGAGTCTGTGACAGACGGCAGTATGTAACCACTTCACCAGGGCTCCCCCTAGATGAGTCTGTGAGCTCCGGCGTGACAGACGGCAGTATGTAACCACTTAACCAAGGCTCCCGCTAGATGAGTCTGTGACAGACTGCAGTATGTAACCACTTCACCAAGGCTCCCGCTAGATGAGTCTGTGAGCTCCGGCGTGACAGACGGCAGTATGTAACCACTTCACCAGGGCTCCCGCTAGATGAGTCTGTGAGCTCCGGCGTGACAGACGGCAGTATGTAACCACTTCACCAGGGCTCCCGCTAGATGAGTCTGTGAGCTCCGGCGTGACAGACGGCAGTATGTAACCACTTCACCAGGGCTCCCGCTAGATGAGTCTGTGAGCTCCGGCGTGACAGACGGCAGTATGTAACCACTTCACCAGGGCTCCCGCTAGATGAGTCTGTGAGCTCCGGCGTGACAGACGGCAGTATGTAACCACTTCACCAAGGCTCCCGCTAGATGAGTCTGTGACAGACGGCAGTATGTAACCACTTTACCAGGGCTCCCGCTAGATGAGTCTGTGACAGACGGCAGTATGTAACCACTTCACCAGGGCTCCCGCTAGATGAGTCTATGAGGTCCGGCGTGACAGACTGCAGTATGTAACCACTTCACCAAGGCTCTCGCTAGATGAGTCAGTGACAGACGGCAGTATGTAACCACTTCACCAGGGCTCCCCCTAGATGAGTCTGTCAGCTCCGGCGTGACAGACGGCAGTATGTAACCACTTCACCAGGGCTCCCGCTGGATGAGTCTGTGAGCTCCGGCGTGACAGACGGCAGTATGTAGCCACTTCACCAGGGTCTCTCGCTAGATGAGTCTGTCAGCTCCGGCGTGACAGACGGCAGTATGTAACCACTTCACCAGGGCTCCCGCTCTAAAACTTAAATAGTTCATAATACCGCTAAGCACGACTAAAGTCGTTTTGATACGTTGCTTAGCAGGTTAAAGAACTGTTATTGGAAACAGGCACTTAACATCAAGATTTGCAAACCTTTTGTCTCAAACTAAATATTTTTCACCCACTTGAAGTTGTAGGTTGCGGTAGCGAGACACGACTTCAAGTCTGTGAAAAATGTAATTATCTAATTAAGAGCTTTAGGGCTCAACATTAATCCAACCCTAACATCTCGTGTTTGTTGGGATGTCGCCACACAGACAGTTCAAGGTGAGATGGCTGGTGCTCTCCCGCTAAAATTATCGGGCAACAGATATGATATGATGTGATATGCTCTCCTGTGCTGTCAGGGGTAATCGTGGTCACACAGAACAAATCTTCTTAGACATTCCCCACCCCAGTAGGTGTTCATTTGACTATTCAGCAAAGCTCGTTCTGCGACTGCCTTGCTGTAGGGAATATAATGAATTGTCTGTCAGTATTGTTATTCATTTGAAGCTGGAATTGCTGGCGCAAATTATAGCCTCAAATAGCAAACAAAATGTATTTATTGCAAATGCGATATGCTCATTTGAGTTTGATATGAACAAAACAGTACTCGTCCAATGAATAAGGTGTGAGCCTTCACGCGTACATCTTATTCATCTTATTCACCGGCGGTTTTAAGGCTGTCAAAAGTGTCCTGACTAAATGACTGCATGAAAGATTCTACTTTCTTGCCACACACCAAATCCACTCTCTTCTTTTCATTTTCTGTTTTTTTTACTTTTAGATTTTCTATCTCATTTTTTAATAAAATACTTTCTTCTTTTCTCTGTTCCTTTTCATCTGCTATCATTTTTCTCAGTTCGCGACGTGTCGTGGCCAATGTATTTTTGTTCATAAAGGGCAGCCACGTGACTTTGTCCTTTATCAGATATAGGCCTAAAATCATTGATTTCACATGCGTCCCTGGTCTGTATACATGTAGCCGTGTGATCAGACGAGGGTCCATTAATGTCTATAAAATTACTGGCACTGGTAAGTATATCACGCGGAAAACGTTGGTAAGTCCCACGTTGAAAGTAAAAAAGTCGTCTATGTCTTTATAGGAAATTACTGTAGCGTTGACACCTTGTCGCCTTTTCATGGAGAGTGTTGTGGCCGTCTCCACCTCGATTCCCGCTTTTTTCACTTTCTCCATATATCGCTCAATGGAATTTTCAAAAAGTGTTGGTCTGGTTGTAGAAATTGTATTTTCTGAAATATGTTCTAATAACCATTTAACCGCCAAATTATTCAATCTTAATTTTCACCCACTTGAAGTTGTGTCTCGCTGACGCGATCCACAACTTCAAATGAGGGAAAATTATTCAGATTTGACAAAATGGAGGTCAACTGTTTTTCAAATATTGCTGATTGATGTCACATTTTATCTTTAAATAACACGTTTAAAAGGTGGTACTTAATGTGCTAAAAAAAATGAAAACCCCAATATATGCGACACCGGCGGTTAAAGGGTTAATGATTCCACTATGTCTTGTCTGGTCGATGTCTGCACATCAGTCAAAATATTGGCGACTACAACATCAATATCCATCAAAAAAAGGTTAAAATCTGTGGAGCTCGATAAATTGTCGTCTCTTTCACTTTCCGCCATCTTGGAAATCAATAATAATCAATAATAATCAATAATAATATAATAATGAAATATTCAGTGAAATACTCAGTGGAATATGACCACGCCTAAAATGTTACAATTTATGGAAATAATAATAATAATATTATATATATAATAATAATAATAATAATACAATAATGTACTTTGTACAAAGTACATTATTGTATTATTATTATGTATTTTAATCCCATAATACCTAGGACTTTTTGAGAACAACCATATTGGGCAGAAAACGAGGCGAAAAGTATTTTTTTGAATACCAATTCATTATCACTTATCACAATGAAAAATACATGGACAATTTTAATTCTGAATGATTATAAGTCATCTTGGAGAGGTCTTTCATGAAGACAGACTAAATGACTGAAAATGATTGCTCATAGTGAGCTTTGTTGCCAAATGTTTTTGGGTGCTTGGGGGGCTAGATGTATCAGATGAGTGGGGGCAAGTTGTACCAGTGTTACAACGTGCCCCCATCATCCCCCATAGTGTTACAAATTGCCCCCCAATAGATTATGGTAACTATGTTACAACCTGCCCCTATAAGTATTATACGTATATATATAGATACATCTAGACCAAAACTGAACTTAGATATATTGTATTAGTCATCTGTTATGCTTAGGCCTACATGGACCTCTTTGCTGCCTCATTATATTGACCAGGTACACAATGTCGATGATTTAGTAATCCTTTTAGCAATCTGACAGTTGCAATTTTATTTTTGTAAACCTATGAATTAAAGGTTATTACAGATTTAATATAACATAAATAGTTAATTATTTGCTGCAAAACTCTATTTTGTATATTTATGTGTTGCACTATGGCGTGTTACAAAGTGACCCAATGTGCACAGTAACCGTGCTACAGCTTGCCCCCATGCTGTTACAACTTACCCGCACCGGGGGAAAATTGTAACATTTTAGGTGTGGTCATATTTCACTGCACCACATAGCAGCTAGTGATGATATTTATATAAATGATTTTGTATAATATACGGGAACTATTATTTCTTAACTTGATCAAATGACTTCATTCATAAAGTTTTTTATCACTTGTAAAGATACTAAAATGTTGAAAATGTTACAACTAGCCCAGCTCTACCCTACTGGCTAGGGCTAGGCCACACCATCAATACCGATTGGCTACTGTGACTATAGCTTAGTAGGCATATAAGTGTATACGTTACATATAGCCTGCCTAACTTTATGATTTATCTTTTTGGGGTAGGCTAGGCCTATAAAAGTTATGTACATCAATGAATCATAGGACTAGGCCAAGCATAGGTTATGTAGGCTACATAAATAAACAATAGGCCTAGCCTACTATCATATACCACCCTGCTCATGTTCCAACATCATGGATAATACCTATATGTTCATAAAAATCCAATGAGGTAAAAAACCATCAAATTATTACGTTATATCAATGGGTGATTCAAAGTGGGCCCATGTTAACCTGCCCCGGTCCACCCTACTCGGCGCGCAATACAGTATACAGTAACGTATAGGTGGGTGACCTCAATATGAGAAGTGTCTGCTAGTATCCTTATTTTAAGCCCAAAATTAACCAATCTGTGAAAAAATCGTAAAAAATCGTTTCTCAACTGATTAATTTGGCGAAGGGTGTCTAGTATTACTAAAAAAAAGTTAGGTAAGATTAAAGTTGGGGAAAGTCATTTTTCAGGGGTTAAAGGTGACACACCCAAATTACACAAAAAGCCAGCAAAATGTACTTGAAATTGCATTGAATAAGCAAATCATGTACTAAAAAATATCATATGATGTTTTAAAGTGTTCACGTATTAAGTTAAGACTGTACTGATGTATTAATTATATATTTAATGTATTAAAACATGTGGATATTCTTTTCAAATATCGCGTCATTTTACTGATTTGGGGTGTTTGACCTTTGACCTCAAAAAATTTTTTTTCCCAAACTCTGATCTTACCTAACTTTTTTTTGCTAAACTTGGACACCTTCAGCTAAATGAATCAATTGAAAAACGTTTTTTTACGATTTTTTCACAGATGAACCTTATTATATGGTTACTATGTCTGTAAGTGAGCGACCAACGCTGCCTGTATATATGGGAGTATGGGAGTGAAAGAGGAAACATTGTAAACTGGGCTCGAGGTAGAAAGTTAATTACCAGATATACTTCTTATTTCAACATCTAACTAAAAACAACCCCAATGTAAATACCATAATTTTTCAGTTACTGTGATCGACCACTGGATGGGCTTGGCTTATGTTCACGTGTTTCAACTATCATACATTATGTCCATCACATTCACAGTATATTAGATTAAACTTCATTTTATTTTCATTTATTGCCACGATGTGTTCTCCTTCACAACTGTAGATATTTTTGAAATGTATTTTGCGAATGTTTAACAATTATGAAAATAATGAAATAGTTATCGTATAATTTGTAATTTACCAAATATTTGGAATGCAAACAATATTTTAAATTTATTACTTTCATAATAGTTTAATCAACCAGTGGTATTCAATTTTGCAAATTGGAATTTGTAATACATCAAAATCCGTAGCATGTAAACATCGTTTGTAAACAATATTTTATATATTACTCATAGTTTTCCAATTGTAACACATACATATATTGTATTGTATATATCTGATTTTTGTATCTGTGACAACAAACTAACGGTATATCATTATTATTAATATAGGGTTTCCCCAATGTTTATATCCCTAGGTACATTCATAGGCTACATAGCTGCCTAAATACATACCTATTCACCTTAGCTAGATACCCGCCCAGCCTAAAATAATAAAATATTAAACATTACAATGCATCATTGATCACTGTATCTCAGTCTATATGTACATTTTTATATTTCAGTGGCAGCTGATATGCCACTATTTGGCCTTCGCATATATATCCCAAATCTCTAGTTGTGAAGTGGAGCTGCATGAAAAATCCGCCTGTTGACGACGATCTCTACCAGTATTACAGCTATTATGTAATGTACAGAGAGGAGGGATCATCAGAGTGGATCAGGGGACCCACAGTGACATATAATCCTGGTGATGATCCACCACATGCCACGATAAAGGGACTGAATTCACATACAGAATACCAAGTCAAAAATGTATAGTTCATTCTAGTATTCATGATATCAGCAGTCAGAAGTAAAGCGGGTCAAACGGATGAAGAGACTGCCGCTATCACATTCAGCGAATCATTCACCACTTTTTATGGTACGTTATATCTTATTGGCCCCCAGGGGCCGTATGCACAGTTTACCCCAGTGGGGGTAAATGATACCACAGAGGTATTTACCTCTGGGGTTTCATGAAACCCTAGAGGTTTCAACCTCCGGGGTTTTCCTGTGAATTTCCTCGTATGCACCATCTCGTGAAAACATGGGGGTACAAACCCCCATGGTTATATAATTTACCCCCGTGGTTATTCACTATATTGCCTACTTGATGGGGAATTCCCAATATTTTCCTGTCCAACAAGAACTACAACTTTATAATACACGTGACTGTTGACTTCGACCTTTAATATGTTTTTTCTCGAGAAAAGTCAGAAAAAAGTTGGCCATTGCAATGAGAAAAAAATTGAAAATTAATAATTTATAAACTTTTCATTTTGTATATAATAAACATAGACCTATGTAATGTATTTCATTTGCACACGTCTTGCATCGTTTAGTGATTTTTACGGTAACTTGTAACAGTATTTTGTTCGCTTCATTTTAAATGACACATAGGAGACTTTTAGGAACGCTCTAACTACAAAAAACCAATACCTGTTTGTTTTATCTGCGTTCATTAATTTCCGACACTTGCTTTATTATTTCATAATTACATATCGGGATGTGAAATTTAAATAGCTGCTGCACCTATCTTCCAATTTAGTACAGTAAGTGTCGGATACGACCCTTTATTCGGCAAACGTTAATCGGCAAACGTTAATTGATTATTACTCTTTGTTAATAATGAATTTAAATTGAGTAGCGTGTTTTGCACATCAGAAAATTTTTGTGTTGTTAATGAATGCATTAAGTTTATTTAATGTTGTATTTAATAATTATGCGAAACACGCTTTATCTGTACTTAATAGCACGTTTTTAAACTGTTACAAGAGTGAAGCTATAACAAACACGTCTACCAAGCACTTGGTGAGCATGCACAAAATACGCGAGATTGACAAATACAATAATTATTGAAAATGGTACTTGCGATTTTCTAATATAATTACAATAAAGTATTCATCAATAATATGTATCTGTTATGTATTTATCATAGCATCATGATCACAGCATCGTCGTTTACCCCTCCCTTTGTTCATTTACCCCTGGTCCCTAGTAGGGGTAAATTTAACGCCGCAATTGGCCAAATTTACCCCCACAATACATCTGGGGTTTGTCCAAACCTTCGGTTGGTGCATACAGCCCCAGGCTATTATGGGTCTACGGCCATTATAAATATTTTTACTCTTACAGTGCGGAGATCGACTTAAGACGTCAGATTCTGAAGTCGATCCCCGCACTTAAAGGTTTAACTCGATGAATTTTATACAAAATATGCCATATATTGTGCAACAGCTAAATGCGACGGTTGAGCTTAAGGGGTTATAACATATCGTTTTAACCAGACAAACGTGCAGTGTTCGGCCACGTGGACGGTAGACTATAGTCTGTCCAACGGTGGAAGCTGGTCCAAAATGAAAAGTTAGCTTTTCAGTATCTACTCAAGCAATTTCATGGAATTTTTCAAACCCTTTTTTCCCGTCATTTGACATATATCCCGGAAATTTCGTAAAACCATATTGTATAGTTCAAAAATCAGACCATTTGACATGTAGAGTAGATATAGGAAAGCTAACTCATTCATTTTGGACCATCTTCCACCGTCGGACAGACTTTTTAAAATTAATTATCAGTGTCTTGTGGAGATGACTGCTACGTTTGATCTTTACAAAGACTCATCTCAACATGAAAACACACCATTCTGATAATGAAATGAAGGGTGTTTTAGACTGCTTTTGTGCACATGCGCGTCTCTGAGAAGCGTTACCATGACTATATTATCAGCGTCACGTATATCGCCGTCATGTGTGGTATTTATTTGAGTCACGCCTTCAGGTGTGATTATTATTACCGACTGAATCTGAAAACACATAACTCAGTTCGCGCAGATCTCTGAGAATCGTTGCCATGGCTTTCTGGACATATTCAATGTATTTGTATTTATGTGTTGTTCCTCTAGGTATGTACATTTTTTCTATCTGTAAAACATCTGTTTTTGTTTACTTTAATTTTTGTTAAGTTTTAACCATTGTGTTGCTAGAACAGTATAAATACGGTTTCAAACAATTTTTATACTTAAAGGGACTAACTCAGGCTGAAATAAAAAAAAAATCGGTGATTTTATTTTGCCCTCTTAATATGACCATATGATGTAAACATGTCCATAGACTAGAACTACAAAAGTTTTTAATTGTTTGTGCTGCGCATTTACCAGTCAGGCTAGATATAGAGACGAAATTCCCGTATTTCTTATTTTGGACATGCATGTCCGAAATAAGAAATCGGGAGTTTTGCAGTTTCAGTCTATGAACCTGTCTACATCATATGGTCATATTAAAAAGCCAATTTTTTAAAGATTTTAGCCTGATTGGGTCCCTTGAATAAAAAGCCACTGAAATTGATAAGTTAGTTTGTGATGTCCGGGTCAAATTATTTAATTTATTAGTTTTGGGAAATGCTCATTTTTCCGTCATAGTGACAATCGTCGAAAAAATAAACACGACAATAATCTTTCTTATGCTACGGCCCCACCAAACTGCGCGGCACGGCAACATTCAGTAAACGTAGCCCCACTAAGAGCAGCGCTTGGGTATTTTTACGACACGTGACTCTTCTGGCTATTGTGATTGGCCACAGAGCAACGCCGAAAAAATGCGGCGTCGTGAAATATATACTTTTCCCAGATTTCATTTCACGGCGTGGCACGGCGCAGCGAGGCGCAGCGCGGCGCAGCTCGCAGTGTAGCCCCTGCAATGATAAACAGTACAGTTTATGTTTTTTCAGGCGCTGCGCGGCGTCTGGTGGGGCCGTAGCTTTAGTCCGTTTCATTAGCAGCATAAATCACAGTTATGATGAATTAAATGACTGTCTAAATATCAAGATGTCCTAATGCTTGGTCTCAAATTAAACAAATATGAGTAATTTTCACCCACTTGAAGTTGTGGGTCGCAACTTTAAACGATGAAAAATTAAATTACTCAACTTTGCGTTTGAAGGGTTAACGCTATGCTGCTAAATTAATTTATTTAATTTTACAGCTACTAATTTTATAACTACTTGAGGTTGTGTCTCGCTACAGCGATCCACAACCTCAAGTAGTCGAAATTGGTCCTATTTGTGTAATGTCAGCACAGATATTTTCAAATCTCGATGTTTATATATTCGCTTTTCAAATTGTTTTATTAGTACATACAAGTGAACTTTCAAAAATGTTAAAGATAAAACGTGACATCAATCAGCAAGATTCCAAAATAGTTTACCTCCATTTTGTCAAATCACAAAAAATTTCACTCACTTGACGTTGTGGATCGCGTCAGCGAGACACAACTTCAAGTGAGTGAAAATTTAAATTAATTAACTCGTCGGTTAAAGCGGAAAATTATACTTATATGTGAATTGATACTCATGATCACTTCTACGCTGCCATATACACTTGCTTTTTACTTAATCTTTGCAATTTGTATTTCTTGTAATTAGACTGACACAATCATGTAGGCCTAATATCCTTTTTTACTATATTGCGATGTTGTACAAAATAATATTCTACAATATTCTGCGGTTGCATAGTACAAATTTCAAATGATTCGAAATATAATTCGTTTGTTTGTATGATGTATGTGAGGTTTATTGAATATTTTTTATCAGAAACACACCTAGATTTTAAGCACATTCAATAATTAGACTAAATCAGTTTAACGAGCAACAATCAAGTAATTTCAATGGATAAATTAAGAGATGGAAAATAAAAAAATGAATAAATTACAAATTAGCATGCTTTTTGTGTGTGTACACTCCAGGCCATACGCATGTTTTTCGTTGATTTCTCCGTCAATTATCAACCGATTTTCATGACATTTTGTAAAAATCATATTTCTACAGAATCCTAATATAACTTGAAATTGCGTAGAATTCTATGCAGTATTTCAAAAGTAAATTGATATTATGACATCCCTCTATAACCACATTAAATGAATATATATATATGAATATTGCTTTACGTCGCTTTCTGCACAATCATGGCAATATCGCGACAGAAGGAAGCCCGAAGCCAGGACTATGCCCTACTCTTATTTTGAATGACTTCAAGGGTTCTTTGTAGTGCACAGTACCATAGGCAGCACTGTACACTCCATGCATTTGAACGGTTCGGAGCACTATATATGCACAACCACGATGACAAATATCCGTCCCGATCGGGATTCGAACCTGGTTACAAGCCCCAGTCGATACGAATGAGCCATCGGGGCCGGCCCCAATTAAATTAATTTTAATTGGATTTTTATTACATGTCAAATGGTCTAGCTTTTGAAACATTCAATATAATTTTTAGCTTTTTTTTACTGATGTTAGGGTATGACTTGAAAATGTGCTAAATGTCAAGGAAATCCGTTCATAATTGATGGAGAAATCGACAAAAAACATGCGCTACAAATTTACCAAAACAATTGTGGCCAAGGGTATTATTCCATTTTGCTGTCTTTTTTACATATTGCAATAACCCCTACAGTTTGGGGATAGACTTTAGCCGTCAGAATCTGACGTCTAGTCGATCCCCGCACTGTAAGAGTAAACATATTTCTAATGGTCGTAGACCCATAACATAGGTATTCAAAAGAATCAGTAAGAGCTAACTAAGACATTAATGTCGATTTCGAATTGAATAAAACCATTTGGTCTCCATGGTTTATATAAAAAAATATTCAGCGCTTTGAGGGTTAATTACTGACGTTTAATGTCTCCAGGATCAGCCAAGATATGCTATGCCTGTACAGCAGTGTGGACGACAACTACAAACGCTGTATCTGGACCATGTATTATCGGACAAACATCTGCATCTGACCAGCAAACATGTACATTCGGATGCACCGTCCTGTATTTTATTGGAACAATGGGAGGGAAAAGTAAGTAAAGTACGCTATAGATATCATTTATCAAACAGGTGACGTTGCAACTGCCGCTGGTTCCAGGTCTGGATGCCGATTGGTATTTGCCGCCCAGTAAATACAGGTTTTATGTTCAGCCAGCGTCGTAGGCGGTTGCCAAACATCAAACAAACAGTGGTTCAGAACCACTTAGTTGTCCATTTGCACCCCCGGAAATGGATTCAGAATATCTTGCACAATTTAAAACCTACATTTTTCATTCAATAGGCGCGTTCATACAGATAAATTGGTTTGATCTGCTTTAGGTTGTAGTTTAATATGACAGCAGATGAAAAACAATATTATTATTCACCCAAAAAGGTGAAAAAATGTATCTTTCTATTTTTCCTCACCATGCCCCATCATACTTTTAAATTAATTTAAATAATCATGCATCCGGGGATCGATATAAGGTGATCAGGTTGTAGCAGACACACTGACCTTTTATTTCCATGCTACATTAACATATCCTGTATGCTGGCTTTAATTAATAGGTATCATTAACCTCTGAAAACCCACATTATTGAAACAGATGCATGAATTAAAATGTTATCTGGTGTAAACTATTGATTTCTTCATTGATTTATGTTTATAAACATGTCATTTGCAACATATATCATATTTGGGGTACTTTCTGTGCAACAATGTACCAAAAAATATGCATAATTGAAAGGATCCCCATTTTGCTTATTAAACACTCTCAATTCTGCATATTACGCGATACATTGTTGTGCAGAAAGTACATTCATGTTGACATATCTTTCTAATTATGATGAAATAAATGTTTTAACACCACATAGCCTTTAAATCAAACTTTAATCGACGTATCAATTCCAGCTTATATCATAGATTAATAAACCTGTCACACCTGTTATATCATACGTTAATGAGATACACCTATATCACACCTGTTATATCATACGTTAATGAGATAAACCTATATCACACCTGTTATATCATACGTTAATGAGACAAACCTATATCACACCTGTTATATCATACGTTAATGAGATACCCCTATATCACACCTGTTATATCATACGTTAATGAGATAAACCTATATCACACCTGTTATATCATACGTTAATGAGATAAACCTATATCACACCTGTTATATCATACGTTAATGAGATAAACCTATATCACACCTGTTATTTTATACGTTAATGAGATAAACCTATATCACACCTGTTATATCATACGTTAATGAGACACTGAAGTAGTGTTGGTTTAACGTTGGGCCAGCATCACAGAGTGATAGCATTGTTTCACGTGTTTATTGTAACATGTGATGCTGATCCTGAAAATTGCTAACTTCCGTGACCGTGGAAAGGGGACCAAGATTTTATGGTTTCATTCACTTCATTAGATGTTAAGCTAGAAATTTGGCGGGGGCCCGCCACGGAAAAATGTGGGCGGAATTGGTCGCAGCCGAAACCGACAAAGTGGTAAGATTGTCATTTCCAGTCTGATATAATAGTGTGATACGTCAATTTAGGGATAACTTGGATCAAATAATTCACTGATGACAATTTGAAATCAAAATATTCCCAAGCCAAAATCCAAGATGGCCGACCATAGAAAATAGTGATATTTGGCATATCTATAATAATGCAAATAAAACTTAATGCAATTTTGACGTGTAAGATGACACCAATATTTTGCATCGTGTTCATTGGATAATTGTTCATGCAAATCATCACATCTATTAATATCAGCAGTTCTTAGTCGTCCACCACCACCACTACAGCTACAGCTAATACATTATTTCAAATAACATTCCTGACTACCCATCCTGCATCACTAGAACCAATAAATAATCATTTTAGATACATATTACTATCCATTAAAATGTAATTGTGTGTAAAAAAGTATAATACAAATGTTATGTCAGCACCTGAACAAGTTGGATACATTTTTAAATATATTTATTACATTTCCTTCTCAAATTACACAAAGGTATAACTCTGTAAATTATTTCCGAATATCTCATTGTATTCTGGGACCCCAAAAACATATACTTCTATTTTATAAGTTTCCATGTCTATTATAAGTTGAGATATTGGTGAAAATAAAAAATTCGAGTATGCGCTGACGGCCATTTTGAATTTCATCAATAAATAAAATTCCTCAAGGGTGCAAGCTCTGCGCCTGGTTGATATATCAGCAGTAGGACCCTGTCTACTTGAAACAACCATAACACAGCTGTCATGTCACAAAAAAACTCCCATTCTGCAACCAGACTATGACAAATTATTGGAGTTTCATTTTTTTCACAAAACGTATGTCAACCCTTTGAGCGCTGAAAATTATTATTAAAAAAAAAATACCACAATTCGTGTAAGTTTGGAGCTTTTTGTACATTTGTATGATTATCATCATGGTAAATGTCTGTTGCCTTCATTTGGTACATCAGTCATCTGCATGGTACAACTATATCAAATTAGAATAACCCCACCTTGTTGCATGGATGAAAAAAATATTATGATGTCGAAAATCACAGTTCTTGGGAATGAAATGAATCTTAAGTCAAGATTTGAATACTACATACACCTGTAGCTAAAGCCTGCAGTTTGCTAATGCAGATGTTGCAGTAATAATGTGTCTGAAAAAAGTGGGGGCAACTTGAGACACTTTCGAGGTACCTTGAGACAGCCATTAGCAATGGAATGTAAAATGGAAATTTGTTAGTTTTGGTACCATTGACCAGATGGCGCACAAATCGCAAAATAATTTATGTGTCAAACAGGCCTGTCTCAAGGTGCCCCAAGTCTCAAGGTGCCCCCGTCTCCCCTATATCCAAATAGAATAACTCCACCTTGTTGTATGGATGTCAAAAGAGCGGATATGGTACTCTCGCTAGTTACATTTTTTCGCTCCCTTGTAATAACATCATCTTCATTGTCATAGCTATAAACAATTTTAATACCACTCTGGCCACATTTTGTCTTGCAATATATTCAGGATGAAACATATGTGAAGTTTAGATTTGTTTCATTAATTGTAAACCCGCTCTTAGAAAGCCTGAAGATTATGGCCAGATACGAGGAGGCTGCAGCTTCCCTTGGATGATTGCTGTAGACTAGTCAGTGTCATGCTATATGCCTTTGTCCTGTTATGCGGTGGCGTACCCTGTTTCATCCGCTCAACTGTGGTGCCAATGCAGCTCTCGCATCAGTGTCGGCGCTGGTGTAGGCCGTGGTAGCCTTGAATAACAATAGAGTGCTTAACATTAGGTCTCCCACGGGGGATGAATAGAGTTTAGATTTTTTTCATTAAACATAAACCCACTCTTAGAACATTATCCTCTGGTCGGATAATCCCCAGAGTAACAATAGGGATTAATGAATGGAGTTACCCTTCCCAGATGGGGGCGAAAAGTACTACTACTAACAATCATCCCATTACCCCACTATTGAACAAAATGTGCGGTTTCAGGGAGGAATATGTTCTGAAAAAGTTCAACTGGATTAAAATGAAAATGGCCGACATTCAGCAGGACAAGGGCCTGCATGAGGAAAATAGTCTATAACATGACAAGGACCTATAGGAGGAGACTCTTCTACAGCAGGATAATAGCCTAATGCCTATATAGAGGGCAAGGGCATAGGCCTACATAGCAGGACAAGGGCATTTATGGCAGGGCAGGGCCTAAAGGTTACATATATGACCATATATCACAATGAGGATAGCACAATGATAAATGATTAATTGTATAAAAAAATGTAAGTCAAGTACTTGAATCTTCCGGTAAAAAAGTCAATGGTAATGAAATAAATGTGACAATAAGTGGCATGTTTTAAGTATATTCATTGATTTCAGATGTGTCGGGAACAGTGCGGCAATGTAGCCGAAAAGAAGATGATGTAAATGGTTGCGAAACTGAGAACTTGTCAATGGATGCGGGTGAAGGTAGAACAATAAAATCACCATCTGGACAGAACAAGCTGTGCTCATGTGATGAGGATCTCTGTAACAACTCTACCACGTCACGTGAATGGACCCAACCGGCAACACGTACACCTACAACTCGTAGACCTACAACACGTGAGCAAGCAGTGGGCACCAGACTGATTTCCCTGCCTACTGATTCTGAGGGGGTTCCCCTGCCTACTGATTCTGAGGGGGTTCCCCTGATAGAGAAGAGTGCGTCAACAAAAAGCATGGAAGATCATATTCCCCCTGCCAATTCTACTGTTAAATTCCAATCCAATGGAGTCAAAGCATTGAATGATGACGTGGTGTTTGCTACATTACTGACATTATTATTTTATACATCCTGGTAAGCCTAAAAGCTAAAGTAATAGATTGGTGATAAGCGATAGATTGGTGATGTAATATTATATGACTTCTGATTTCAGAAGACATGTGCACGATAACCCTTTAAGCCCTCACGCTGCATTAAAGCATCATTTTACATCCCTTAAAACAGATCTAATTTTCCTAAAACAAAGGATTTTAGAGTTAAAATTTTCATGAAACTAGCTCACCAACACATTATTTTCTTTAATTCTTAAACCACATCAAATCATCTTCATCCACTACAAGTTGAGAATTGCGACAGCAATTCGCGGCTTGTAGTTGGTGAAGATGACAATGGTAAATTCAGGCTTGAAAGGGTTAACCCTTAGAGCACTGATGTCGACCACAGTAGCCATTCTATGTCTTTATTAACACTTGTATAACCAGTTGTTAAAAGCAAAATATGCCTTAAATCTTGGAACACTGAAATATGTGGGGACTTAAATTTCACAAATCACGCCAATTTTCTGTCACTTGAAGTTGTGTGTCGCGGTAGCGAGACACAACTCTATGGGTTAATTCACTAAATATACCTTGTTCTTTTAAGACAACCACAGATACACTTGAATTTATGTCTTGCTGAATAGACTTCAAGTGAATGAAAGTAGAATACATTTTTCAAATTGGAGTTCAAGTATTTTTAAAGTCGTGGCTGGTGATTATCAGGGTTTAAGTTTACACCGGTGCGGAAATAATGAACATCATAATCAGTGTTTGTTTTAGGTCTAATATTCATTATTGTGTACACATTCCGTTTTTGTGAATTGCTGAGCGGGACATCCTTTTCTATGAAAATAATGTTTTTGGAAATTATATAATAAATTATAATTCCAAGGTTTGTCTTGGTTTTGTAAAGCTGTTGGCGTTGCCAAATACACAGTAAATCTACATTAAACAGTTAATACACAATCATATAGTAATGTAGCTCACCAAGGAAGCAAGTCGATCGTCATGAGAGCCAGGAGAATAATAAGACGTCTTTGTCAGTTGGCTCCCGGGAATAGCTTTGGGAATAGCTTTCCTCCCGGGAATAGCTTTTTGGGTAGACGCTCCAACCCAGCAAACACGAGGCCTTGGCCCAATGTTGGGCTGGTGTTGGCCCATCTTCTATGACGCTGGCACAACACCAGTCCAACATGTGTTTGCTGGACAGGTTCTGGCTCCCAGGACTAGATATGTCTCTTTCTGTGGTCCCCGGGCTGTGGCGTTGCCTGGCAATTTCATTTATGGTCGGGAAGAGGCCAACGTCCATAGACATGTGACTTCCATGCCTGTGGTAATTAGGTCGACGAATTATTTTCTTGGTCAATTCATAGGAAGTGCGTCAGAAGGGATATACAATACTGTAAACAACACTACATCTGGACAAGTGACCGGACTAACTATTACTACATCTAAAAATAACAACTAGTCACAAACATTCACCACTGGTGCCTACCAGAGCAAAGCCACATGAAGCTCAGTCGCGCCGTGTAGTGTGGCTCAGGGAATCAGAGTATCTGACACGTCCCTTTCTGTGGCCCTAGCTAGCTCTTCCTGTCTTCCCAGAGTCACTTGCCACCTGGTAACCAGGTAGGAGAGCAACCCTTATTTAGATGGCGATGTTAAAAATACTAGCGCCCTTATATATAACATGGCAATGTGGTCTAGCCATAGCATTATTGAGGGTTATTTTCCTTTAATTTTTGTTATTATAGCTATAATCAGGTAATTCGGTGTTTACTAAAGACTTGATATTGCACAACATCTAAAACTTAAAGGCCCATTCCCGGGTAAATGTCATGTTTTTGTTTTGGCTCTGTTATATCTTTTTGAGCGTTTGAATCAGTGAATGCAACATTCCGATAGATTACA
The DNA here is from genome assembly GCA_964017125.1 of Flabesymbios commensalis. NCBI lineage: Eukaryota > Metazoa > Annelida > Polychaeta > Terebellida > Flabelligeridae > Flabesymbios > Flabesymbios commensalis. The sequence goes on along the minus strand of OZ024911.1, from coordinate 6,717,610 downwards.
ACTTTTAGAAACATCCGTTGGAAACGTAATCAGGTTTTGAAAAATACATTTTTGACAAAATATTGGTCATTAGATCTTTGCCTTTTAGATCGAATGAATCGTAAATCGACCCGTTTTATAATGCACTCGTCACATTTGACAGGAAAATGACATCGAGTCATCAATTTCATTATTTCCTTCTAAAGATAGTTTTTTTTAATTTACAAGTTATAATCTATGACAAAAAATTTCTTACTCATATTAGGAAAAGTATGTAAGGTCTCAGATGTATCACGTCGTCAAAGACGTTGCAAGTTTGATTACAACGTCAGCATAAAATGACCTTCCTATTCTCTGCCGCTTTTCCAACGGGCCTCACATTTAAATACAGGAAGGGGCAACACATCTAAGCTTGGTCAATTGACATGTTTTAAATATTTGCGGGACATCGTGAACATCGCCAAAATACACAGGCATTATTCATGGGATGTTCGTGGCTGGTGTAGTGACAAAAAGGAAGGGACAGCAACATCGGACCCTTCATCTAGACCCTCAGCGGGTAGGTTTTATGATAGAATGAATATCATGGTTGTCCGAAATTGTATGAACATTCCGAAATGCACACTTATTGGGTACATATCTCTTTCAAATGGAGGGTGGAGAAAGATAATATAGATTTACGATGATATAAGCCTAATAAGACAATTTAAAACTTTTTAAGTTTAAGGCACATGGGAATGGGCCTTTAAAGTTCCATATATTTGCGATAAGTAATTTTACTCTACGTCACACCCCTCGTGTTCAATTGCATTTGGAGAAAAAAAAGTGTACTGATTTCGTGTTCATACCGTCAACATCACGTTTTAGCATACATATACAGCTGAACATTTTCCATTCGGCGATATTAAATCCTATGAGGCGTCTTTATTTTATTATGTTTTTATTTTATCAAACACCAATTACATGCGCATAAAGCAAACTTGAGAATATAAATAAAGCGTAGACAATTATAATGACAACTCTCTGTATGTAATCTAAAATTATTTTTGTGAAGGTTTACTCCATGACGGCCCTTTATACCACAAAGGGATGTACTGTTGTGCTACAGTATGCATCAAAAGGATTGAACCACAATCTGACGATACTGGTGTAGGCGAGGGTCCATATAATCACTGATAATTATTTTAGGCATCCTTTCAGAAGTTTACATTTAGCTCACCCTGTATAAAAAGTTTCAATAAATAAATACATTTGTGTTCACTTCGACGTCAACATAATTTTTACCATTAGGGCACTCTTAATAATGAGCCGCGATGTTATATGTAAGGGCGTACTATTTTTACCATCGCCATCTAAATAAGGGTTGCTCTCCTACCTGGTAGCTGGGTGAGCACTTCCCTTTGCCTGGCAAGCCCGGCCAATTGTATTTATGGCCCGGAACAGGCCAAGGTCCGTAAACACATGACTGTCATGCCTGTGTTAATTAGGCCGAGGAATAAGTCATAGGAAGTGCGTCAGAGGGGAAATAAAATACAGTTAACAACACTACATCCGGGGAAGTGCCCTTTTAAAAATGTCTGAATTCGGAGACTACATATTGTCATCTAAAAATAACAACTAGTAACAAATATTCACCACTTGTTCCTACCAGAGGCCACATGAAGCTGAGCCGCGCCGCGTAGTGTGGCTTAGGGAATCAGAGTACATTTTCCACATACACTACGACGGAACTCCAAGACAATAATAGTGACACCAGCGTGACTGCCACACTAGTATTCCAGAGTACATCACACACACATATCCACCCCCATCTTATTGAGCCGAGCCCAGTCGTATATGGCTTTGGAAACGTTACTGTGAGTAAGTAAGTAAGCAAGTAGGTAAGCAAAATGTCTTCTTTACGTCATTTTTTGGCCAGTATGGCCATTAAATGGCAATTCGTAGAATTACAATATCTTATATTGCATAGTAGCAGCGGTAAAGAAAAGACCAAAATAATAACAGCATGTTCACACTAAAATATTCAGTTTAAAAGTTTGATATGAAAATATGATGGTGATCCTGGCACCTATATGTAGCGAGTTTGATGACATGTTGCATTTCCTACACTACAACACAGTTTAATGAGTATAAAAATGTCTAAAGTTTACTGTCTCACTTTAACTCGTATATCACTGCTTATGACTAGTCGTGTTTAATTTGTTTTATTTGCCGATCAACTTAGTTATTGAGAATGAAATGAGTGTTTAAACATAAAGATTTGCAAATGATAGGTCTCAAATTAAACAAATATGAGTAATTTTCACCCACTTGAAGTTGTGGGTGTCGGTAGCAAGACACAACTTCAAGTGGGTGAAAATTTAAATTAATTAACTTAGTCTCAAAGCATTGTCCACCACTTTTATGGAAAATATAATTAAGGCATGTATCCCTCGATGTGACATTACTGTTAGGCCTAAAGACAAGCCCTGGTTTTCAGGTGACCTAAGGCGATTGATTAGGCGCAGAAATAGAATGTTTCACCTGTAGCGCCGAGAACCTGATAATTTAAGGTTGCGTCATATTATGTCGAACTTCGAAATCTCACTGTTGCAAAAATAAGGTCGTCCAAAATTGAGTACGAACTTGGCTTATTTCAAAAACTAAACGAAATTGATTGAAGTAACAGTAAGTCTTGGTGGCATACATGTAAAACAAAAATGGACAAAAAACATATAATAAACTCTATTAACGGGGAATTAATTAGTGATAATCTAAAAAAAAAGACTTATTCAACGATTACTTCATAAACCAATCGAGCATTGACGAATCTAATGTACGCATCCCTTATCTTCCTCGTTTTTGTAATACTAACATACCGACTAAAACTGTTGAATCGTCTGAAGTTTTTAAAATTTTAAATACTTTAAAAATAAAAAAAGAAACTGGACCAGATCAAATTGGTAACAGAATCTTTAAAAAAATCGAGTCGTGTATTGGCAAAGCCTTTATCTAAACTGTTTAACATTTGTATTCGCTCGGGCTTTTGTGGAAATGGGCACAAGTCATTCCTTTACATAAAAGTGGTGATTTAACACTCTGTAATAATTATAGGCCCATTAGTCTTTTGTAATCTGTTTCAAAAGTATTCGAAAGAGTCATTTTCACACATACTTACCGGTTTTTGAAATTACACAATCTGCTCCCAGAAAAACAATCAGGTTTTATTCCATTGGATTCTACGGTAAATCAATTAACAAAAGTATGTCACGACTTTTTTCTAAATTTGATAAAGGCAACGAAATATGTGCGGTTTTTCTAGATTTCTCCAAAGCTTTTGATAAGGTTTGGCACAAAGGTCTGTTATATAAATTAGGTGGGCATGGTGTAAATAGATCCTTTCTTAAATTAATGGCAAGTTATCTACGAGGTAGGGAACACGTGTTATAATGCAAAACGCCAAATCAACGTGGAGGCCGAGTACAGCTGGTTTTCCACAAGGATCGGTCCTTGGACCACTTCTGTTTTTTTATACATTAATGACTTGTGTGACGACATAGAATCGGTGATTCATCTTTTTTGCTGATGACTGCTCACTTTTTCAAAAAATAGACGAAAACTATCACAATTACGTTAACACATTAAATAGAGACTTGAAAATATCAAAGTGGTGCAAAGTCTGGCTTTTTATCCTTATTCCACAAAAATGTGTATGATGCTATTTTCAAGAAAACAAAGACCAACTTTATTGCCCCCTATTATTCTAAATGGCACTAATTTAAAGTCGGTTTATTCTCACAAACACCTTGGTTTAATATTAACTAAAACGATGACATGGTCTGAACACATACTATCTTTCACTAATAAAGCCAAAAAGCGAATACACCTCTTAAGCGCCTTCAAGTATTCTATGAGCAGATATGCACTTTTTCGATGCATTCTTTCTTTTGTACACCCTTTATTAGAATACGCAGACATAATTTTTGATAATTGTTTTAAACAAGAAAAGTTGATGATTGAAAATGTACAATATGCAGCATTACGTCTCATGACGGGCGCGAAGAAAGGGACATCACGCGAATTGTTATTAAAAGATTGTGCTTTATACTTTATGCAAAATAGAAGGACATTTCCTAAATTATTAAAATTATTTTCGATCATTAATCACCAAGGCCCCTCCTATCTAGAGAATTGCTTGCCCAACTTGAGCGGTGGTGAACATAGAGTTACTAGATCTAAAACATGTAAACATTTTAGACTCTATTATTGTACATCTGAACAGTTTCGCCTCTCGTTTTTACCATCTTCTGTGAGTTTATGGAATAAATTACCTGCCAACATTCGTTCATGTACAGTTTTATCCAGTTTCAAAACGAAATTACTTAAGTTTCTCTGCGTTAAAAAATAACCTATGCAATTCTACATTGGCGACAGAACAGACAAAATCAATCTATGTCAAATTAGGATGATTTTTCGTCCCTAAATGATCATTTATATACCAAATCATGTATCGAAAGCCTTTCATGTAGCTGCGGTGCTGTTCCTAAAACACTACTTCCACAACACTACTTCTTTGACTGCTTAAGCTATCAAGATCAACGCCAAGAATTATTTAGTTCCATTAACAATTTTCTTTCTCCAGATTACCCACTTTCAATTGAAATATTGCTACGTGATAGTCCAGACCTAACAGTTAATAACAATGTTTTTCTCACCACTGAAGTCTTAAAATTCATTCATAACTCAGCTATATTTATGTAACAACTTATTGCTACACTGTCTCGCTCCACTGGTGAACAAAGGTAACATAATTATCATATAATCATAATGTATTACAATGCGAAAAGTGTTTTGTGATTTTTCATTGTTTTCTTTCTATTGTATTTCCTTCTATTCGAGGAAACCACTCAATTAGCTTTTTGTAGCTATTATCATGATTATGTAATCTTCTGGAAATAAATATGTTTATACTAACCCTATAGTGAACACAGCTGAAAGTATATGACTACTACTACTAGAGATGGTTATCTTGACAGTTAGGACTAAAGACACACTCATATACGTGTACTGTTTTTATCCATATTAAAATATATATCTAGTGGTCCTATAAATTACATAAAATAAAATGTCATCGCTTTGAATAAATTATATTCATTTTCTTGAAGGTCCGAGTCGCACATTATCGAAAGCTTCAGTTATTGTTGACAGTTGTGTCAAGCTAATTGTTTCAATTTAACTGTAATATAATGTCACCAAGTATTATAATGCAAGTCATTCTAAAGCTGAATCTACAAACCTTTATCAGTTTTAATGAGGCTCTTCCTTGAAAAAGTATACGATCCAATCAGAGTAAGGGATTACTCGTAGCATAAGACGTATCCAAGTGAATGAATGAATAGATTGATTTATTGATTGATTGACATATACTACATTATGTCTGGTGTGAGTTGCTCGTGCGCGGAAATAGAAAATGTCGTTTATTTTCGAGCTGTATGCGAAACTGCTGTAGATTTCCAATGGATAATAAATATTCATTGAACGGTGAAAGAGTGAAGCATTTTCATGCACCGCACTCAAATTCATTCATTCATTCATTCATTCATTCATTCATTCATTCATTCATTCATTCATTCATTCAAATGAGTAAATAAATGAATGAATGGATGGATGGATGAATGAATAAATTATTGAATGAATGATTATTAATGAATGAATGGTAAATGAATGATGAATGAATGATTAGTGAGTGAATGAATAAATGCATAAACAAATGAACGAGGGAATGAATAAATAAATAAATGAATAAATGAATAAATGAATAAATGAATAAATGAATAAATGAATAAGTGAATAAATAAATAAATGAATAAATGAATGAATGAATAAATAAATGCATAAATGAATACAAGAATAAATGAATAAATGAATAAATGAATGAATGAATGAATGAATGAATGAATGAATGAATGAATGAATGAATGAATGAATGAATGAATAAATAAAAAAAAAAAAAAAAAAAAAAAAAAATGCATCATTGGGGAAATGTAGAGATATATTTCTCCATATTGGCTGCGTGTTGAATCTACAGTAATATAGCAGTGACTGTCATGATCCGTGTGAACAGAGAAGACGGTAATCCTAGATCTCCAGATCAGACAATCCTTCTGCAAACAGCGGGACGTAACATGTCAACAGAGATCAGCGTGTTATGTGAGAAGTTGACACTTGTACTGCTGGGACCGCTATACGTTTGCAGCTTTAACCCTTAGAGGTCTAGTCAACTGTCAAAATACGCGAGACATGGGGTCCCCAGAATGCAACAGTGGCCCCTGGACATTCCACAATGACATATTACTCCACATACCACATATAGTACTACTATATGCGTTTCATACCAATCGCCGCATTAAGAACAAATTCCCAAATCATATAAAGTATATATACTTGAATGACATATATAAGTAACTAATTCTCCAATATACTGGCATGTGGGCTTTGTATTGAAATACAAACGGTTATGTTACCGTAGGGATTTAGAAACAGTTCACCCCCACGCATATTGACAGTGAGAACTTTCCCAGCAGACACAGTACACAGACGTTAGTCTAAAATTAAAACAGCATTGGAGTAGTATCTTGTTATCAGTTCAGTCGCTGATATTAATGCCGTCAAAGTGTACTCTATAGGCGAATGTAGGCCCTGAAAAAAGCTCTGAAATATATTTGTAAAAACCATAGAGACCAAACTGTGTTTTTCCAATTTGAAATTATCATAAATGTCTTAGTTTACTCCGTCCGCTTTATTTGACTACCTATTTTATGGGTCTACGGCATTATAAATATTTTAATTCTTTCAGTGCGGCATTAGCCGTCAAAAGTCAATCCCAGCGTTATGCGAGGTAATACATTTTTAAACATAACACGAAGCAACTGAAACTATTCTGTGATAGATTTGTAAAAATAAGAGATGTCTACTTTTTATTATTTTGAAGTTGGAAATTACGTCAGCAATTCCATTTTCAAATTATGAAAAATAAAAACAGACAATTCAGCAATATACTTACTTTTCGTCATTTGAAACTGGGAAATAGGTTACGTTACGTTACGTTACGTTACGTTACGTTACGCTACGTTACGTTACATTACATTACATTATATTATATTATATTATTTTATATTATATAATATTATAATATATTATATTATAATATATTATATTATATTATATTATATAATATTATATTATATTATATTATATTATATTATATTATATTATATTATATTATATCATATCATATCATATCATATCATATCGTATCGTATCATATCATATCATATCATAACATATCATATCATATCATATCATATCATATCATATCATATCATATCATATCATATCATATCATATCATATCATATCATATCATATTATATTATATTATATTATATTATATTATATTATATTATATTATATTATATTATATTATATTATATTATATTATGTTATGTTATGTTACGTTGCGTTACGTTACGGTACGTCACGTCACATTACATTACATTACATTACATTACATTACATTACATTATATTATATTATATTATATTATATTATATTATATTATATTATATTATATTATATTATATTATATTATATTATATTATATTATATTATATTATATTATATTATATTATATTATATTATATTATATTATATTATATTATATTATATTGGACACTTCTATCACTTCTTTATTAACCCTTTCATTGCTAATAACGACTGTAATAATTATATTATATTTGGTCATAGCTGAGCTTAGTCACATACTTACATCACCCGATATTAACCCTTCGACGGCTATAATCATTTTCTATATTATTTCCTCCCCCAGGGAGGTTATGTTTTAGGTCTTTTTGGTCTGTCCCTCTGTCTGTCTGTCTGTATGTCTGTCAGTCACCCTCTCTGTCTGCCCATTAGATTACTTTAAAAGTATTGAACGACTTTCATGAACTTTTTACCAGTGGTGTACGTCTGGCCAAGACTTTGTAAAGTGGCAGATACACCCTTTCATATCTAAGGGGACAAATTGTAATTCAGATCTTTCTTCGACTTAAAATATACAAAATATGCATAAACATTGTCCCAAGACGTGATAGACAGTCCTAACTTCAGTATCAGCATGTTTAAAACACACCACTGCATTATTTTCTTTGTCTGACCACTGCATTCTAAGCCAGGAATGGATAGTTATTGTTGATCAAGTACAGACCAATTATCATGGTGGGCCTATGGTGCTATAATCAGTCAGGTATGACAGAGCTGTTGATTAGGAGGGATCCTCGTTATGGTGGGATGTGTTTTAAGTCAGTGAAAACACTCGGAACTCTACATTCTTAGCTGTGGAAAAAGGCCTCGGCCACAGCTAAGAATGTAGAGCTTCTCGGGATTTATCCTATACCTAAACCTCAATAGCAAGGCCAACTTGGCCAGTATGAACAATGGATGTACATTCGTGAACAAAGTGTGGATTCGTGGATCCTAATATAATCTTGTAACAATAGACGACTGACGTCACATGTGTATTTTAAGTCGAGGAGAAAGAACTAAATTCAATAGTTTCGTAGATCAGGATGTACGAGGAGCGCATCGCCGAGTATACTGGGATGTACAAATCTATCGTGATTTAGTTCTTTCTTCGACTTGAAATACGCAAAATATGTACATGTGTTCATAGATAATACATATAATTTTTTTATTATTATTGTCAGCATGGCTAACTGTGGGACATGGCGCAATGGTTAGAGCGTGGCGCTCTGCCGATGTCGCTGCTTGCCGTGCGGTTTCGAATCCCATTGGTGCAGGATTTTCAGAGAAATATCATATTTCTCCCCTCTCAATCTTGGGACATTGTGAAGATGGTGTGTCCTTGGGCAAGACACTTCACCCTCAAATGCTTCACTTGACTCAGGTGAAAAAGAGTATCTGGTAGGACAGAGATGGCAATTTGTACGATAAGTTCAATGCGCCTAAACGGCTGCAGGACTGTATGCTCCCCGGGAAGTTGAAATGGCAAATAAATGAACAGGATTAGTGACCAGGAGTTAAAATGTAAAGGCCAATGATAGCTCTAGGACTTGATAACAGATTATACAAAATCTGCACCTTTTACATTTTAACGGTGAAACATGTAGTGAAATGGTAAAACCTGACCAGTATAAAAATAGCAGTATATTCTTAGATCCGAATCTACTGTTTTAGCACTAGATGGACGTGATAGGTGTATACATATTAGGCGTAGCAGAGGATGTCTCTCACTCAGCGACCACCCCACTGAATGTATTATATCTCTACTGCTTTTCAGTTGTCTCGGCGTTCAACATCTACATAAACAGAAAGACAGATATTTTATTGACATAAAGAAAAGGGATACAGATTAATTTGTGATAAAAATATATGTACACGTATATACAAGATGGTTGGTAGACATGGAATCTCTCACCTCTGCATCATGGTAATGTTCAATACGGTAACCTATTTGTTATGTATTACTTATGGTCATACATATGAATAATATAAAAAAAAAATGAAAACACAGACAAAGTCATGCTAGTTTATCATGTCTATGCTAGGTCATAAGCATATATTTTTCCGATCAGATCAGTTATTGGAAATTAAATTAATGTTTAAACTTCAAGATTTGCAAATGTTTGGTCTCAAATTAAACAAATGTGATTAATTTTCAACCACTTGAATTTGTGGGACACAACTTCAAGTGGGTGAAAATTTAAATAAATTAAGATTTCAAAGCATTGTCCACCATGGCTGGCATAAGTACACCAAGTTTATCATTAACCCGATTACCACTCACTGGAGGTTTCATAAATATATTTATATTTATAATTACGGAATTATCAATTAGCGCACAATTAGTTCAATCAACAATCACAATTATTTAACTTTATGCTTTTTGCTGATAATACGTCACCAGTAAGTAAAACTGAAACTTTAAATGCTAACACAATGAAAGGAGAACTAGATGAACTATGCCTCTAGCTAAAACTCAGCACACACTTTTAAACTATTGAAAAAACAAAGTGTTTATTGTTTTGTAGCTCTAATAATAGATATTCCTCTCCTACTCATAGAACATACAGCAATTGACATAGTTAAAAATTACAATTTTTTAGACATAGTTTTAAACACTTAACATAGACTTAACACATTAATAATGTTTCATTATGTTTGGACTATTGAGTTTGCTGTATGATTGTGTATTAACTTTTTAATGTATATAGTTACTGTGTATTTGGCAACGCCAACAGCTTTACAAAACCAGGACAACCTTTGGAATTATTATTTATTATATAATTTTCAAAAACATTTTTTTCATAGAAAAGAATTCACAACAAAATTCTCACTACTGTCTATCGTTCCCTACACGGTCATGCCCCAGATTATTTGAAGGACATGTTAAGTCACTATAGTCCCTCTAGGGTATTGAGATCAAAATCGTGTAATAATCTAGAGGTGCCGCGTGCCCGTGGTGCCTATGGCACCAGAGCTTTTTCCATCTGTGGACCTCGATTGTGGAACAAATTGCCTCGTCCTTTAAAGAATGCCACAACGCTGGAGACTTTTAAAAAAACACCTTAAAACACATTTTTTTCAAAACGTTAATAACTAATATTTTAGAGACTGACATCTATATTACTTAGTTATCGGTAGTCCCCCACATGAACAATTATTTTACTTAGTTTTCAATAATTCATACAATGATTTTAATAGTAAAGACTTGTGAAGCGCATTGAGCACATTATGTGGATTTTAGCGCTATATAAGAATTTTTTTTATTATTATTCTATTATAACAACAGAATGTGTACACCATAATGAATAGTTAGGCTCCCAACAAACACAGATTGTGAGGTTCAGATTGGCATTGCTTACAGTAACCCAGCCCGTGTTATCCGGTCTTTGGGCTGGTTTATTCAAACCAGTGCCATAATTTCCGCACCGGTGCTCTGGTGTATGTTTGGACTTAAACCCTGATAAGCACCTACCACGACTTTAAAAATACTTGACTTCCAATTTGAAAAAACGTATTTTACTTTCATTCACTTGAGACTAATTCAAAAAGACATAAATTCAACTGTAGGCCTATCTGTGGTTGTCGTAAAAGAACACATTCTCCACACATAGATGTCGCTCAGGTCAACCCCGCTCTCTCTCTGTAACCACACGCCATGTTTGGACAAAAACTGCTCATTTTGAGCAGTTTTGTTGATATAACAACTGTAGGCTTATAAACACGCTTAAGTGTCCTGAAAATATATGGCAAATATAAAACACCACTACTCCGCCACATAGGATTTTCTATTCACATAGAAATAGAAAACATTCAATGGATTACTTTTCCTGCCTACGCGCTGCTGTTAGAAGGTCCATGTTTACGTTTTTCTGACAGAATTTACAATCGGCTTCAAAACACTGGCAAATATAAATTACTGAATGACATGCGAATTGTGCTGGTTCGATTTATCCACTACTAAACAGAATAAATAGCCCTTACCTGTAGCAAACTCTAAGATCAAATTAAATATTGAAAAAAGAATAAGTAATGAGTCGAAGTGAGTACCAAAATAGTTCTGTGGTTATAGGAATGGTTATAAAATCACGTGGTAACGCTCACTAACGGCTGATAAATTTGGTCAATCGCCATGCGTGCATACCGCGAAATGAGAGTGTGGTATCAGAGATATAATCTTTGAGGTCAGAATGAAAAGAACAAGGTCTGTTTAGTGAATTAACACTTAGAGCACTGAGCTATTCAATTTCAATTTTCCGTCACCTGAAGTTGTGTCTCGCTACCGCGAAACAAAACTTCAAGTGACTGAAAATTTTATGTGATTTGTGAAATTTAAGTCGCAACATATATCTTGTATCAAGATTTACAGCTCACAGTGAAGTCAAATTTTTCAAAATTGATTTTCATAGTTAAAAAAATGTTTGAAAACTATTCATAACTTTTTGTTTAATGAGATTTTTATTATTTTCAAATTAGTTATGCAATCATTAAATTTCAATTTTAAATGACGTCATGAATAATCTAAAAAAAGCAGCGGGGAGGTATACCTTCTGGCATGTTGGGTCACATTTTATTTTTAACAACTGGTTATAGCAATACAGGTGCTAATAAAACACAGAATGTCTACTGTGGTCGACATCAGTGCTCTAGGGGTTAACGTACACATTTCTTCTGATATGAGAAATCATATAAGATTACATCACCAATCTATTACTTTAGCTTTTAGGCTTACCAGAATATATAAAATAATAATGTCAGTAATGTAGCAAACACCACGTCATCATTCAATGCTTTGACTCCATTGGATTGGATTTTATCAGTAGAATTGGCAGGGGGAATATGATCTTCCATGCTTTTTGTTGACGCACTCTTCTTCTCTATCAGGGGAACCCCCTCAGAATCAGTAGGCAGGGGAACCCCCTCAGAATCAATAGGCAGGGGAAGCAGTGTGGTACCCACTGCTTGCTTACGTGTTGTACGCCTACGTGTTGTAGGTCTACGTGTTGTCGGTTGGGTCCATTCACGCGACGTGGTGGAGTTGTTACAGAGATCCTCATCACATGAACACAACTTGTTTTTTCCAGAGGGTGATTCAATTGTTCTATCTTTACCCGCATCCATTGACAAGTTCTCAGTTTTGCACATATTTACATCATGTTGTTTTAGGTTACATTGTCGCACTGCTCCCGATACATCTGAAATCAATGAATATACTGTAAAACATGCCACTTATTGTCAAAATTATTTAATTAACATTGACTTTTTTACCCGAAGATTGAAGTACATTACTTACATTTTTTTATACAATTAATCATTTACTATTGTGCTATCCTCATTGTGATATATGGTCATATATGTAGCCTTTATCCCCTGCCCTGCCATAAATGCCCTTGTCCTGCAATGTAGGCCTATGTCCTTGCCCTCTATATAGGCATTAGGCTATTATCCTGCTGTAGACCAGTCTCCTCTTATAGGCCCTTGTCATGCTATAGACTATTTTCCTCCTGTAGGCCCTTGTCCTGCTGAGTGTCGGCCATTTTCACTTTTACATTTTGTTCGATGGTGGGGTACTGGGATGATTGTTAGTAGTAGTACTTTTCGCCCCCATCTGGGAAGGGTAACTCCATTCATTCCTATAGTTACTCTGGGGATTATCCGACCAGAGGATAACGTTCTAAGAGTGGGTTTATGTTTATTGACCATAGGTATATAGAATACTATATCTTGGATTTTGGTTTGGGAATATTTTGGTTTGAAATTGTCATCAGTGAATTCTTTGATCCAAGTTATCCCTAAATTGACGTATCACACTAGTATATCAGACTGGAAATGACAATTTTACCACTTAGTCGGTTTTGGCTGCGGCTAATGTCAAAATGGCCGCCTACAGAATCCCGCCCACATTTTTTCGAGGTGGGCCCCCGCCAAATTTTTAGCTTAACATCTCATGAAGTGAATACAACTATAAAACCTTGGTCCCCTTTGCACGGTCACTGAAATTCTCAGGATCAGCATCACATGTTACAATAAACACGTGAAACAATGCTGTCACTCTGTGATGCTGGCCCAACGTTAAACCAACACTGCTTCAGTGTCTGCTGAGATGTTCTTGTGGAATCGTCCAATTTCTGCAACCTACACTTATTGTGTGTTTTCCTATTAAGTTGCTGTATATAGGGCCCATGTCTGTTTTTTTCTGTTGCAACTGTGACAGGAAGACAATGCGCTCTGCTATGTATCAACCGGTAGATGTGTGCATGGGCAGCAACAGCGCTAGCCCCAGTGACTGAAGCTGGTTTCAGCCACAGATTGACCCACATACAAAATCGTGGGACATTTCTTTGGACGGTCATATCTAAGACGCACCCTCACATAACCAGGAAACGATTTTTTTAGAATCAGTAGCATTTCAGTCACATGCCGGCATGCTCAGCTAATGTGTCGCACAGTCATTATAAAGCTAGGGACATTTTTCGGACCTTGAGGTCGAGATCGCACTCAGTCACCGCCATGTTAAAAAACGTTGATTTTTTCGGGTGAAACGAACAGCAATCCACGGCCTCGGAGAGGACGACACGGCTACTATAGCGCGTCATGACAGGAAGACAGAATAAGCTTTGCAATTGTAACAATAGGACAGACAATTGTGTTTTTATTTAATCTTTGCAATCTTTTTGCTTGTAATTAGACTGACAAAATCATGTAGGCCTGACAGGTAGATATAATACGCTTTGTTATTGTAACAATAGGATATATATGTGGCAAAATCACTTTACAAGCTGTTTTCTTTCACTGAAGGATTGTATGCCGTTTATTTATTATTTAAACCTTTCAAGCCTGAATTTACCATTGTCATCTTCATCCACTACAAGCCGTGAATTGCTGTCGCAATTCTCGACTTATTGTGGACGAAGATGATTTGAAGTGGGTGAAAAATTAAAAAAAATGCTATGTATTGGTAAACCAGTTTCATGGATTTTTTTATTCTAAAACCCTTAGTTGTAGGAAAATTAAGTCTGTTTTCAGAAATGTAAGATGATGCTTTGATGCATCGTGAGGGCTTAACCTTTACAGCGCGGGGATCGACTTTAGTCGTCAGAATCTGACGTCTGTAGACGTCAGATTCTGACGACAAATGTCGATCCCCCCACTGTAAGATTAAAAATATTTCTAATAGCCGTAGACCCATAACATTGAATGAATCGTAAAGAGCTAACTAAGACATTTATTATGATTTCAAATTGAAAAAAACCCTTTGGTTGCGATGTTTTTTACAAATTAATTCAGCGCTTTAAGGGTTGAATGGTTAATGTAATTGTATGTGATAGCTAAAGCTGCTTACAATCGTGATTTCCCCTTATAAATAAGAGAATAATTATATATTTTTAAAATCTAATTGATATTGTGACTTCTGCGACTGCAAAAAACAAACACATTTTTTCACGATCCATTAGAAAAAAGAGCTAATTAATTTTAAACCTAAGGCCTTGTGCACACAATTGATTACATGGTTTTCACGCATTTATTATTTGACCACGTTATAATAATGATGTTATATTATATAAATGTGAAGGTGTAATCGAAAATAAATATTTCCATGTTTTCCACCAAAGAAAAAAACTATTTTTTTTATGTTTTATTTTATATTTAATAAACATATTTAATTTCGTTTGGCTTGTTGTAACGATTAGCCAAATATTATATTGACTGACTGTATGAAGGACCGAATAACTGACTAACAGGTGTGCTATAGGTTTATTTCATTAACCTATTATCTATCAGGTGTGACATAGGTCTATCTCATTAACCTGTGATCTAACAGGTGTGACATAGGTCTATCTCATTAACCTGTGATCTAACAGGTGTGACATAGGTTTATTACAATAACCTGTGATCTAACAGGTTTGCCATAGGTTTATGTCAATAACCTATGATCCAACAGGTGTGACATATGTTTATTTCATTAACCTGTGATCTAACAGGTGTACCATAGGTTTATTTTACAATAACCTGTGATCTAACAGGTGTGATATAGGTTTATCCCATTAACGTATGATATAACAGGTGTGATATAGGTTTATCCCATTAACGTATGATATAACAGGTGTGATATAGGTTTATCTCATTAACGTATGATATAACAGGTGTGATATAGGTTTATCTCATTAACGTATGATATAACAGGTGTGATATAGGTTTATCTCATTAACGTATGATATAACAGGTGTTACATAGGTTTATCTCATTAACGTATGATATAACAGGTGTGATATAGGTTCATCTCATTAACGTATGATATAACAGGTGTGACATAGGTTTATCTCATTAACGTATGATATAACAGGTGTGATATAGGTTTATCTCATTAACGTATGATATAACAGGTGTGATATAGGTTTATCTCATTAACGTATGATATAACAGGTGTGATATAGGTTTATCTCATTAACGTATGATATAACAGGTGTTACATAGGTTTATCTCATTAACGTATGATATAACAGGTGTGATATAGGTTTATCTCATTAACGTATGATATAACAGGTGTGATATAGGTTTATCTCATTAACGTATGATATAACAGGTGTGATATAGGTTTAGATCATTAATCTATGATATAACAGGTGTGATATAGGTTTAGATCATTAATCTATGATATAACAGGTGCGCTATAGGTTTATCTCATTACCCTATGATATAACAGGTGTGACAGGTTTATTAATCTATGATATAAGCTGGAATTGATGCGTCGATTAAAGTTAGATTCAGAGGCTATGTGGTGTTAAAACATTTATTTCATCATAATTAAAAACATATGTCAACATGAATGTACTTTCTGCACAACAATATATCGCGTAATATGAGTGTTTAATAAAAAAGTGGGGATCCTCTCAACAATGCATATTTTATGGTACATTGTTGCACAGAAAGTACCCCAATGATGATATATGTTGCAAATGACATGTTTATAAATATAAATCAATCAATCAATAGTTTACACCAGATAACATTTTAATTCATGCATCTGTTTCAATAATGTGGGTTTTCAGAGGTTAATGATACCTAGTAATTAAAGCCAGCATACAGGATATGTTATTGTAGCATGGAAATGAAAGGTCAGTGTGTCTGCTACAACCTGATCACCTTATATCGATCCCCAGATGTATGATTATTTTGCAAATTAATATAAATGTATCATGGGGCATGGTGAGGGAAAATAGAAAGATACATTTTTTCACCTTTTTGGGTAAATAATAATATTGTTTTTTCATCCACTGTCATATTAAAATACAACCTAAAGCAATTATCAGTAGAAACGCGCTTATTGACAGAAAATGTAGGCTTTATATTGTGCAAGACATTTTAAATCCATTTCCGAAGGTGCAAATGGACGACCACGTGGTTCTGAACCACTGTTTGTTTGATGTTTGGCCACCGCCTACGACGCTGGCCAAATATAAAGCAAACAGTGGGTCAACTTCTTGTAATTACTGGGCAGCGAATACCAATCGGCATCCAGACCTGGAACCAGCGGCAGCTGCAACGTCACCTGTTTAATAAATGATATCTATAGCGTACTTTACTTACTTTTCCCTCCCATTGTTCCAATAAAATACAGGACGGTGCATCCGAATGTACATGTTTTCTGGTCAGATGCAGATGTTTGCTCGTTAATACATGGTCCAGATACAGCGCTTGTAGTTGTCGTCCACACTGCTGTACAGGCATAGCATATCTTGGCTGAACCTGGAGACATTAAACGTCAGTAATTAACCCTCAAATATAATTAACCCTCAAATTAACCCTGAATTTTTTTATATAAACCATGGAGACCAAATGGTTTTATTCAATTCGAAATCGACATTAATATCTTAGTTAGCTCTTACTGATTTTTTTGAATACCTATGTTATGGGTCTACGGCCATTAGAAATATGTCTACTCTTACAGTGCGGGGGATACACTGTAGACGTCAGAATCTGACGTCTACAGACCTCAGATTCTGAAGTCTAAAGTCTATCCCCGAACTGTAGGGGTTAATAACTTGCAATATGCAAAAAACACAGCAAAATGGAATAATACTCTGGGCCAAAATTATTTTGGTAAATTTGTAGCGCATGTTTTTCGTCGATTTCTCCGTCAATTATGAACGGATTTCCTTGAAATTTGCCATATTTTCGCACATCAGCAAAAAAATCTAAAAATTATATTGAATATTTAAAAAGATAGACCATTTGAACCCTTGAAGTCATTCGAAATAAGATTAGGGCATAGTCTCGGCTTCGGGCTTCCTTGTGTCGCGATATTGCCATGATTGTGCAGAAAGCGACGTAAAGCAATATT
The DNA here is from genome assembly GCA_964017125.1 of Flabesymbios commensalis. Classification (NCBI taxonomy): domain Eukaryota; kingdom Metazoa; phylum Annelida; class Polychaeta; order Terebellida; family Flabelligeridae; genus Flabesymbios; species Flabesymbios commensalis. The sequence continues at coordinate 6,699,730 of OZ024911.1, read as the reverse complement.
CATATATAATATTCATTTAATGTGGTTATAGAGGGATGTCATAATTTCAATTTACTGCATGTAAAATGGTCTAACTTTTGAAATACTACATATAATATTACGCAATTTTCAAGGATATTAGGATTCTGTTGAAATATGATTTTTACAAAAAAATCATGAAAATCGGTTGGTAATTGACGGATAAATCAGCGAAAAACATGCGCTACTGGTTAGTTGTGACCTATAATAACTTACAATATGTAAAAAACCACAGCAAATAGGGATAATAGTGTATGGCCTGGAGTGTACACACACAAAAAGCATGGTCATTTGTAATTTATTTATTTTTATATTTTCCATCTCTTAATTTATCCATTGAAATTACTTTATTGTTGCTCGTTGAATTGATATAGTCCAATTATTGAACGTGCTTAAAATCTAGGTATGTTGCTGATAAAAATATTCAATACACCTCACGTACATCATACAAACAAACGAATTATGCTTCGAATCATTTGAAAGTGGTACTATGCAACCGCAGAATAATATACTATGTAAATATGTAAAAAACTGTGTACAACATCGCAATATAGTAAAAAACTATAGTAGGCCTACATGATTTTGAGTCAGTATTGTGGGGAGCCTCCGTGACCGAGAGGTAGCGTGCTCGGCCTCAGACCGCCAGGGTTCGAATTTCGAATCCTGTGTCTGGAGGACAGTGTCATCTCAATCATCTCACCATCCTCAGGAGGTTCTCCTGGCCCAGTTTAGCCTATATGTGCACAAAGGTGGCCTAAAGCCCGATTCATTTCATTTTACATGATTTTGTCAGTCTAATTACAGGAAAAAAATGTGAAGATTAAGTCAAAAAGCATGAGTATAATATGTGAGCGTAGACGTGGTCATGAGTATCAATTCATATATAAGTATAATTTAACGCTTTAAGCGCCATGGTATTTAATTTGAAATTTCACTCGCTTGAAGTTGTGTCTCGCTGACGCGATCCACAACGTCAAGTGAGTGAAAATTATTGAGATTTGACAATATGGAGGTAAACTATTTTGGCATCTTGCTGATTGATGTCACGTTTTATCTTCAACATGTTTGAAAGCTCACATGTAATGTGCTAGTAAAACAATTTGAAAAACATATATATAAATATCAAGATTTGCAAATATATGTGCTCAAATTAAACAAATATGACAAATTTTCGACTATTAGAGGTTGTAGATCGCGGTAGCGAGACACAACCACAAGTAGTTGTAAAATTAAATTAATTAATTTTGCAGTATAGTGTTAACCCGTCATGTTAAATAATTTAATTTTTCATCGTTTAAAGTTGCGACTCACAACTTCAAGTGGGTGAACATTACTCATGTTTGTTTAATTTGAAACCCATGCAAACATTTGGACATCTTGATGTTTAGACATTTAATTCCCATAACTGTGATTTATCCTGCAAATGAAACGGACTAGGAAAGACTATTGTCGTGTTTAGCGCGCTAAGGGTTATAAATGAACAATTCCCAAAACTAATAAATTAATTAATTTGACCTTTCACAAACTCACTGATCAATTTCATTGGCATTTTATTTAGGCTTCTTAATATGACCATATGATGTAAACATGTTCATAGACTAGAACTGCAAAAGTTTTTTAATTTGTGTGCTGCGCATTTACCAGTTAGGCTAGATATAGAGACGAAATTCCCGATTACTTATTTCGGACATGCATGTCCAAATTAAGAAATACGGGATTTTCGGTAAATGCGCAGCACAAAAATTTAAAAACTTTTGCAGTTCTAGTCTATGGACATGTCTACATCATATTGTCCCTTTTGAGTTACATCATATTGTCCCCTTGCAGTTACATCATATCGTCCCCTTGGAGTCAGAAGGTGCTAAACTGCCACTTTACAAAGGTGCAGTTTAGCACCTTCAAATTCCAAGGTGACGATATGGTCATATTAAGAAGGCAAAACAAAATCACCGATTTGTTTATGATTTTAGCCTGAGTTAGTCCCTTTAAGTATAAAAACTGTTTAAAACCGTATTTATACTGTTCTAGCAACACAATGGTTAAAACTTAACAATAATTCAAGTAAACAAAAACAGATTTTTTACAGATAGAAAATGTACATACCTAGAGGAACAACACATAAATACAAATACATTAAATATGTCCAGAATGCCATGGCAACGCTTCTCAGAGATCTGTGCGAACTGAGTTATGTGTTTTCTAATTCAGTCGTTAATAAAGATAATACCTGAATGTGGAACTCTAATAAATACCACACATGACGGCGATATACGTGACGCTACTAATATAGTCATGGTAACGCTTCTCAGAGACGCGCATGTGCACAAAGGCGGTCTAAAACACCATTCATTTCATTTTTTGCATGGTGAATGAATTTGAATGGTGTGTTTTCCTGTTGAGATGAGTCTTTGTAAAGACCACACCTAGCTGTCATCTCCACGTGACACTGGTAATTAATTAAAAAAAGTCTGTCCAACGGTGGAGGATGGTCCAAAATAAAAGTTAGCTTTTCAGTATCTACTCGGTCAATTCTCGTGTGATTGTCACGAAATTGTGTAACCATTTTTATCTAGTCATTTGGCAACAACCCTCAAATTTTCCTCAAAATTTCATTGTGTATTTTAAAAGTTAGAACATTTAATATGCAACGCAATTCTCAGAATAAATCGGAATGAAGTTAATTGGTTCACAGAGGGGCGTCAAAAATAGACATTTAGGCCTACTACATGTCAAATGGGCTAACTTTTGAAATGTACAATATTGTTTTACGAAATATTCAGGATATATGTCAAATGACAGGAAAAAAGGGTTTAAAAAATGTCATGAAAATCGCTTGAGAATTGACTGAATAGATACTGAAAAGCTAACTTTCATTTTGGGCCTGCTTCCACCGTTGGACAGACTATAGTCTACCGTCCACGTGGCCGGCCATCGCAGCTTTGTCTGGTTAAAACGATATGTTATAACCCCTTAAGCTCAACCGTCGCATTTATCTTGTGCACAATATATGGCATATTTTGTATAAAATTCATCGAGTTAACCCTTATAGTGCGGGGGTCGACTTTAGACGTCAGAATCTGACGTCTAAAGTCGATCCCCGCACTGTAATAGTAAAACTATTTATAATAGCAGTAGAACCATAATAGCCTGGTGGCCAAAGGACAAAATTTCACAGTAGGGGTGAGTTTTTGTTACCACGCAGAAACGAATTTTTATGAACAATCAATACCCATTGACTAGGAAAAGTGTGGATTCCATTGCTGGAAGTTGCTGTTTAATTGATTATTATGCAAATTAGGCAGACACCAAGAACAAGATTTCTTCAATAACTTTGAAACAAACTGTCATAGACACATTTATATGCCGTCTATTCCCACATTTTTATGGTCAAGGATATAAATAAAAGCATAAAATGTGAAAATAGTTAAAGGAACAGGCCCAGATCTAAAATCATTAAAAAATCGGTGATTTTCTTGTTTTCTTAATATGACCATATGATATAAACATATCCATAGATTAGAACTGCAAAAGTTTTTTAGTTTTTGTACTTCGCACTTACCAGTTAGGCTAGATATAGAAACGAAATTCCCATATTTCTTATTTTTGACATGGTTGTCAATAATTAGAAATCAGGAATTTACGTCTAAATATCTAGCCTATCTGGTGAATTCGCAGCAGAAAAATTAAGAAAACTTTTGCAGTTCTATAGTCTATGGACATGTTTACATGGTCATATTATGAGGCTAAAATAAAATCACCGATTTTTTTTATGATTTTTGACCTGGGCATGTCCCTTTAATTATTGTGCTAATTATGCAGCCATGCCGGAAATTGATCTTCTCTCGATAACTTGAAAACCAATTGCCATAGATACATGTATGCCCGTGACCAGATATGCGTATGCTTAAAAATAAGTGTTGGTTATATTTATAAATGTCATATATATATATAGCAGCGTTTTATAAATATGTGTGTATTTAGCCTGGGCTGAAATCTAAAACACTTAACTTTGCTCGGCATCTTAGTATATAATTAATGTTATCCACTTCGTTTTACATATTTTGGGTGAGCTGAATTCGAATCAGTCGGATAACATTCGATATTTTTTGACGTTCACCTTCATATAACAAAACTCGAAATGGCCGCCATAATGTAACAAAAACCAGTATTTTATATGGTTTGTCGGGCATAAAAGCACAATTAATTTATGGTTTCTGCAATATATTTATTAGATATTTTTTTCTAGTATCTTTGGAAAGAAATGACTTTTAATTGACCTTTAAATCCGATACGTCCGTCATTTTTATACATTTATTCTCACTATAATTATACCGGTAAGCATGCTAACGATAATATGACTTATTTGCTGTAACTCAATGGACCAGTAATAAACGATACTGACGAGTACATTAAAAAAAATCCAAAATGGCCGCGACATCCACCTAAAAATGAACGAAAAACTAAATGGTTTTGAAAATGTAAATGCCACTTCGTTTTGGGGGTTGTCGCACGGGGCTGCTCGATTTATGATTTTTGCATGACTTGACGGTCAAAACACTCGTTTTTTATTTTTTATTTTTTATCGTTTGACCTAGACTATTTTTTATCGTAAAATCCAAGATGGCCGTTATTTTACCTATTTACAATTAAAATAATGACGTTATTCCAAATATTAAGTACCGGTACATCAAAGCATGTTAGAATATAATGTCCTTTTGCGTAACATTTGTACATTGTTGGACCAACGGCGAAGACGTTGGGCCGACGTTGTACAAATGTTATACAAACTGGGTTTACTGTGTGCTGAGCTGCCAAAGCCCGAATCCTATCAATTAATCATAATTTTATATTTATCATGGTGGAGTGGGGTCTGAAATATTCAGCAATGAATTACAAATCTCAACATTTGTAATTATATATAAAATCAGATTTTTCGCAATTCATTATTTCAGGTATTTTTTTCTATGGTTGCTACAACTTATTATTCTCCCAATTATTTATTTTTTTGTCAATGAAAATCTCATATCTGAGGAGTATGCACGGACATAAAAACTGTATATAAATGACGGAAATCACCCAAATAGGTCGTTTTTTTAAATTATTTTTATTACCATATATTTATCACCAATTTTTCGTGTGACACGGAGGGTTCGGTTCAAGTCTAGTAGTCTACCCCAGACGAATCGAAGTGTGTTTCAGCCTGTCACATGACGAGATCGACCGATCACCGCCGTCTTTCAGTTGTTATTTAAATTAGGGGGTAGAATACCAGACTTGGGCCGAAGGTTCACACCTTATTCGTCGAACTGTATTTCCCCCATCGCACTCAATTGAACAGCTGTTACACAATGCTTGCATATCATATTGATAACGTAAAAATGGTGTTCAGTTATGTGTTTATTGTTACATTTGAATGTTATAAAAAAGCAAAACGTCGACAATACATAAACATGTAATACATAAAATGATTATTCTACAATTATTATGTATACACCACTTTATTTAAACAAAATGTGGAAATATTACATCAAAGAAGTAAAACCGGTATAATTTAAGATGATTTTAGTGACGGAATAGAATACATTTTGGCTGTTCCACCAGAAGCACACAAAAGATGTAAGCCTATCTCTAGGCTAACTGTTATGTTTATCCATTATTGAACTTATATGAGAACTGAATAGGAACCTGCAGAATAAACGTCAACAGAACCAACGTTGAAACAACATTGGCTCAACGTGTTATCTAAGGTGGGAGGGAAGCCGGTCAAGTTATAGCGCCGCCAAGATAATGGTGAAGTGGATACCGACATTTGACAATAGGGGCTTCCATATAAGCAACATTGAATGAAGACTGTACTATACTTGTATATACTTTATAAGTGTATATACTCTTAGAGCAGCATGGTGCTGACATTCATGGAAATGTATCAATATATGACCTTGAGAATGTCATTGGATATCTATATAACAATTATTATTTCTATGGAATAGATGCAGCAAGTTTTATTTTTTGTATTGAAATATATCATATCATTCAAACAAATGTATGACGATTCAATAATGAGCGCATCATGTGTTATTTTCAGGGTATGCCGATATTTAACCCTCGTGTTGTTGGAAAAGAATATATACGTTTTTAAGCAAGTATCAAATGAAATAAAATGACACTGAAGTCCACAGAATAGTTTGTGATAAGTGCTAAAAAATAATAAAATATTTCAATTTCGCAGATGCGGCATTTTTCATAAATGGACATATTTTTCATCATTTGAAGCTGGAAATAGTGTTAGACATTCCAGCTTGGAATAAATGTAAAACAGAAAAATACAAAGCAGGACCAGATCCTAGTGCTGCTGAATTGTTTGTGAGTATTTTCCATTCATTTGAAGCTGGATTTGCTAACGCAATTTCCAGCTTCAAATGAATGGAAAATAGTATTACTTGGGAAAAATACACATCTCCGGAATTGAATTATTTAATTAACTGGGCATCTATCACAAGATGTGTTACACATATTAACGGTATTTAATTTAGACTGAAATTTGTTTGAAAACATATGCATACGGTCTCAGCAGCACCAGAGTTACTGTAGATCTGGTAATATTCGCGAGGTTTTAATTTTCGCAAATTTCACAAGGTGGACAAATTCGGGAATTTAAGAATCTTGCGCAAATTATTACTATGAGCGCTACCTATCATCGAAATCGATAATTCGCCAATTGTAGATTCTAAAAAGTCCCCAAATCCTAAATTCGGGAAAATCTAAACACGCGAAAATCACCAGCTATTCAGCAATACCACACTATAGTCAGCAGCCAAATATATTCTGCTGCTGTGGAAATAAAAAGCAGAAAGTCTTGGAACTAATAACATACACATAAATACATATACATCTAGTCAAACAATGCAATTTTGAGATGAAATAATTTTATAGAGTTTTAATTTTTTTTATCCATTGAACGCAAACTGAAATAATTCAATTTTTCAACTACAAGCCGCGAATTGATATCGCAATTCTCGACTTATAGAGGATAAAAATGACATGAATTGGGTGGTAAAAAAGAAAAAGATATTGTTATTATTAAGTTCCATGAAAATTTTCGTTCCAAACCCCGATAGGTTCCAAACCCCTAGAAAATGAAGTCATTTTTCAAAAAATCAAAATTATGCTTTGATGCATCCTGAGGGTTATTATATAAATAATTAACCCTTCAATCACCGCGATAATATTCGTTGTTTTTCCCATTTTTGTGAGCACATTAAATGCCAACTTTTAAACATGTGAAACATAAAACGTGACATCAATCAATAATACTTCAAAATCATTGATTTTCATTTTGCAAAATCTATATAATTTTCACTCACTTGAAGTTGTGAATCGCGTCAGCAAGACACAGCTTCAAGTGAGTGAAAATTCCTATTGCATATTTTAGCGGTTGATGAGTTAAGTGCGTTTAAGTGAATGCCTCATGGGGCAAGATGGGCGATTCAAGGTGTGACATGAGTCAAGATGGGCGACTCAAGGTGCCTCATGGGTCAAGATGGGCGACTCAAGGTGACTCATGGGTCAAGATGGGCGACTCAAGGTGTGTCATGGGTCAAGATGGGCGAATCAAGGTGACTCATCGAGCAGCTGAAAATTGTATGTGAAATATAAAGAGCTTTTGCAAATGCAGTTAAATCTGCCTGCTTGGAAAGTCGGAGATCGCGGGTTCGAGCCCCACTCTGGCCTTCAAGTTTCAAAAAAACAAAATATTTCTTCCCCGCCGCTCACTCGCGAAGATTCAATGTTGTTGGGAGCCTCTGTGACCGAGAGGTAGCGTGCTCGGCCTCAGACCGCCAGGGCTCGAATTTCGAATCCTGTGTCTGGAGGGCGGTGTCATCCCATTCATCGCACCATTCTCAGTATGTTCTCTTGGCCCGGTTTAGCCTATATGTGCCCAAAAGTGACATGAAACCCTATTCATTTCATTTTGCAGCCCACTGGGGGAAGATTGGGCGATTACTTAACTAGTAATTATATGGCTTGAAAATTGGATAATAAATGTGAGTTTTAACTAGTAGTATTTCATGTACGATTCTCAAGCCCGTTCAATGACTGGCTTAGAGCTGGTTGGGTCAAGATGGGCGTACGATTATCAATGAACAAAAATACAGGGAATTGTAGCGAAAAATATTGCTCCTACATTGCGACCGGTTCATTCAATAGGCCTAACTAGTTTACAGCACGCTGGTGTCAGTTGATAAATAAACATATTTTAGCATTTGATTGTCTATTTAGAGTCATGGCGATCGTCAATATATACATTTTTTTTAAATATGATAACAAGTCTTTTCATTTAAGCGATAGATCTTTTCGAGAAACACACTAGAAATGTCAGCATCTAATGGACCTATATACTGATATATAGAAGTCTACTTTTAATTATTTTTTTCAGTGCGGGGACTGTCTCCAGACATCGGAATCTGACGTCCATAGATGTCCGATTCTGACGTCTAAATACGATCCTCGCACTGGAAGAATTAATCATTTACAATAGCGTAGACCCATCACATAGGTATTTAAATGAAGCGGAAGGAGCTAACTAAGACATTTATAATTTCAAATTAAAAAATACAAAACATTTGGTCTCCATGGTTTGTACAAAAATATTTCAGCATTAAAGCACGAGGGAATGATCAGTGGCAACTGATTTTGGACATGTTTGACCAATGTTTTAAGTATATATAACGTTAGTGATAAAAAGTAGGAAATAACTTATCGCCCTTTAATAATCACCATATGGTGATGGACTGTAGTGATTCAAGTCCATTGTGGCCGCGGCTTTGTTACAATATAATTTTATGACGCTATTTAAAATTTAATTTTAATGATTACATAGCAAAATTAAAAGATAAAAATCTCATAAAACAAAAAGTAAGTAATATTTTTCAAAAATTATTTCAGTTAATGAAACAGGAAAGACACGGATGTCAAATCAACTGAGAAAAAAATGAAAATGCTGACCTCTCCGCCGTTTTCGCGTGACGGGTCACAATTTTTTATCCGCCCAGTTATCAGGTTATTATAGCAACACATTGTGTCACAACCGGCCCCAAGTAAGCCTAATGTAGGCCTATTGAATGGTCAAGGTATCCAGTAAACACTGGGTCTTGTCTCGATGTTGTCCAGTGGTTTCTCGTTATATTTCTCGTACAAAACCAGGATAATTCAACAACACATTGACCCAATGGTGCTGTAACGTTGGCCCATCGTCTGCGGCGCTAGCCCACCATCAACCCTTTAAGCGCCAACCCTTTCAGACCTGAATTTATCATCGTCATCTTCATCCACTACAAGCCGCGAATCACTCCTATTGGGAACAAAATGAGTGTTTAGATATTAAGATTCGCAAATGTTTGGTCTTAAATTAAACACATACGAGTATTTTTCATCCACTTGAAGCTGTGGATCGCGGTAGCGAGACACAACTTCAAGTGGGCGAAACGTTAAATTAGATAACTTATCGGGCAAAGGGTGAATCCAACATTGTCTCAATGACTCGGATTTGCTGGGTATGCCTGATGGTGGACCAACATGAATTCAACATTGGCTCAACATATAGTGTCTTCTAGGTTGCGAGAGTCCTCTCAGACTGCCGACATAGCCGTTGGTGGGGCCGTTGCCGCCGGTGGGGCTGTTGCCGGGGCCGTTGCAGGGGGTAAAGACAATGGTTCAGCCACTGACATCACGGTAGAGGACATGGCGGCGGGCGCAGTTTTCGGGCAGATTTCCTTGATTTCCACGGAGCTCGTTTGACCTTCAAAGTTAGTTGTCTGTGTTGACACTGGTATTGAAGGTCTTCTCGCCACGTGCCAGCTCATACAGCTGGCCACAGAGTCCCTGGTAGCTCCTAGTGACGCCTTTTGACGCCTGTTTGGTACCGTGGTTAGTCCAACATCTCTAAGCACAGTGACAGCTGGCTTGTTAGGCGTCTGCCAGCCGTGAGCGTAGTTAATTAATTATTTAATTAATTAATTAATTAATCAATTAATTAATTAATTAATTAATTAATTAATTATTTAATTAATTAATTAATTAATTAATTAATTAATTAATTAATTAATTAATTAATTAATTAATTAATTTATTTATTTATTTATTTGTTTATTTATTTATTTATTTATTTATTTATTTATTTATTTATTTATTTATTTATTTATTTATTTATTTATTCATTCATTCCCTCGTTCATTCGCTTATTTGTTTATGCATTTACTCACTAATAATTCATTTATCATTCATTTACCATTCATTCATTAATAATCATTCATTCATTAATTAATTCATTCATCCATCCATCCATTCATTTATTTATTCACTTATTTGAATAAATGAATGAATGAATGAATGAATGAATGAATGAATGAATAAATGAACAAATAAATAAATAAATAAATAAATAAATAAATAAATAAATAAATAAATAAATAAATAAATAAATAAATAAATAAATAAATAAATGAATGAATGAATGAATGAATAAATAAATGAATGAATGAATGAATGAATGAATGAATGAATGAATGAATGAATAAATGAATGAATGAATGAATGAATGAATGAATGAATGAATGAATGAATGAATGAATGAATGAATGAATGAATGAATGAATGAATGAATGAATGAATAAATTTGAGTGCAGTGTGTGAAAATGCTTCACTCTTTCACTGTTTAGTGAATATTTATCATCCATTGGAAATCTGCAGCAGTTTCGCATACAGCACGAAAATAAACGACATTTTCTATTTCCTCGCACGAGCAACTCACACAAGACATAATGTGCAGCTCGAACTACACCACAGGAGCGATATGATAACGATATGTCTCATTGTGAAAACCACTGCACAGAAAGTGAGAACTTCTACTTTAGACGTCTCCAAAACAAATAAAAAACATCTACACCAGTCTGGACTGCATGTGATTCAGTCGTATATATATCAGACCTAATCTGCAGATATGTAGAGCTTGACATGTCAAGAGGGACGTAATTAATCAGTCAATGCCATGTAAAATGGAAAAAAATGTTAGGCTGACGGATCTATACATTAGTATATGTCAATCAATCAATAAATCAATCCATTCATTCATTCACTTGGATACGTCTTATGCTACGAGTAATCCCTTACTCTGATTGGATCGTATACTTTTTCAAGGAAGACCCTAATTAAAACTGATAAAGGTTTGTAGATTCAGCTTTAGAATGACTTGCATGATAATACTTGGTGACATTATATTACAGTTACATTGAAACATTCAGCTTGACACAACTTCCAACAATAACTGAAGCTTTCGATAACGTGCGACTCGGCCCTTCAAGAAAATGAATATAATTTATTCAGAGCTAATTTATTCAGATCTATTTTTTTCATGTAATTTATAGGACAACTAAATATATATTTTAATGTGGATAAATACAGTACACGTATACGAGTGTGTCTTTAGTCTTAATTGTCATTATCTAGATAGTAGTCATATACTTTCACTATAGGGTTGATTAACGTTAGTCAGTCCAACACATCTTCAACGAGCTATGACTTACGTAGGCGACGTCTTATGACAAGCACCCCAATCCCTCAATCACTGGCAAATCGACTTAACAGGTTGTCTGGAATGGATCCTGGAAGCCCTTTGACACAACAGTCTATGCCAGTTCTAGAACTAGACGTTTTAGGAGCAGCAGGCCCATCCACACCTCAAACTGTCACTAACGATCTCCTGGATCTGAACGAGAGTATAGTGTAACCATCTTCCTCATCAAAAAACACTGACTAACACTTTGTAAGTTCCTACTTCTGCAGTGAGAAACTTTGAACATTGTAATAAATACAAAATAAGTATTGTAGTTAATATTTAAAAATGACCACTTTTAAATTATTACATTTTCAAACACCAGTCACGACATTGTCGTTTCTTTGACATAAAAAAATTGGGATCATTCCATCATCGGGTAACTTTCCCCTTCACCATAATCTGACTTCGAATATTTAATTAAAAGGGTGTATTTGATGTGATATTGCATCATCAATAATTAACACCATATCACCAAAGCATAATGCATGTAGCCAATTTTCTGTTCGAATTTATTATTGTAAAAACTTTTTAATGTATATAGTTACTGTGTATTTGGCAACGCCAACAGCTTTACAAAACCAAGACAACCTTTGGAATTATTATTTATTATATAATTTCCAAAAACATTATTTTCATAGAAAAGAATGTCCCGACCCGCAATTCACAACAAAATTCTCACTAGTGTCTATCGTTCCCTACACGGTCATGCCACAGATTATTTGAAGGACTTGTTAAGTCGCTATAATCCCACCAGGGTATTGAGATCAAAATCGTGTAATAATCTAGAGGTGCTGCGTGCTCGTGGTGCCTATGGCACCAGCGCTTTTTCCATCTGTGGACCTCGATTGTGGAACAAATTGCCCCGTCCTTTAAAGAATGCCACAACGCCGGACACCTTAAAACACATCTTTTTCAATACGTTTATAACTAATATTTTAGAGACTGACATTTATATTACTTAGTTATCGGTAGTCCCCCACATGAACAATTATTTTAATTAGTTTTTAATAATTCATACAATGATTTTAATTGTAAAGACTTGTGAAGCGCACTGAGCACATTATGTGGATTTTAGCAGTATATAAGAATTATTTCTATTATTATTATTATATTTTAACATTAGAATGTGTACACCTAATGAATAGGCACAAAAAACACTGATTGTGAGGTTCAGATTGGAATTACTTACAGTAACCTTGCCTGGCGAGCCCTGCCAATTTCATTTATGGCCGGGTATTGGCCAAGGTTCTTTGTCACGTGACCATCATGCCTGTGCTATTGAGGCCTGTGAATAATTTTCTGGGTCAAGTCATAGGAAATGCGTC
>OZ024911.1:6604273-6681773 GCA_964017125.1 Flabesymbios commensalis | reverse complement strand
AAAAACCTCGATGACAAATATTCGAACCAGCCAGGACTCGAACCCAGTAACCTCTGAGTTTCGATTGAGGCATCGGGACAGGCCCGTTCATGAATAACGTATAAGGCTTTACTGTGAGCTAACAACAAACCTCATTGACTTAATGCTGGATCAATGTTGGGTCAGCGTCGAAGAAGGTGGCCCGACAATAAGCCAGTATTTGCATAATGTCTCGTGTTTTCCGTACAGCTTTTGTGTAGCACACAATGTTGGGTCAGCGTCGAAGAAGGTGGCCCGACAATAAGCCAGTATTTGCATAATGTCTCGTGTTTTCCGTACAGCTTTTGTGTAGCACACAAAATAATCGATCTCCAATAAATATTTTGGCACGTTTGCACAGTGTTGGTGCGGTGTTGGGCCAGCGTCGTAGACGGTTGGCCAAACTTATACCATCAACGTGTTATGTTGACTGGGTTGCCATCGATCTCCAGGTCCACCATCGTACCAGCACTAGGTGAACGTGTTGTGTCCGTCGTTGGTGACTGCTCGCCGAAGCATGTTTATCCGCCTGTCTGAACCAGGGGCGGATTCAGAATTTAAAAAGGGGGGGGGGCAACGAAAATATGGTTGGCCTGCTGCCCAAAATGCCAAGTTCATGTTCAAACTCTTATTTGTCATTTGTCTCAGGCAATGAATAGGAGTTTGATCCACTGTTAAATAACGAGTGATAGATAACGATATTTTTCGATTTGACTATTTCGTTTTTGCGTCTGAACACTCCCACCCCTGACCCCACTCTGGATACGCCACTTTAAACTAGCGCTATTGATTGTACCTGTGTGCTGTGTTCATACAGGTCAGTTATCATTATACTGAGGCGACGTCGTCACTGAGAGTCTAGGTTTACATAACACAGATAATAATCGTGATCTCAGTCACGATAGTTCATACTGTTCGTTGCGTTCATACAGCTCCTGTCAGTTATACTGATGAATTCAGCTTAAATGCTCAAACAAGCTACCACATAATTTGGAAGAATTCGGCCTGTAGGCTTACGCAAGTTAACACAGACTCAGCGGAATAAAAGTCGGCCTATAGGCTTACACAAGTTAACACAGACTTAGAGGAATTCGGTCTATAGGCTTACACAAGTTAACACAGACTTAGAGGAATTCGGCATATAGGCTTACACAAGTTAACACAGACTTAGAGGAATTCGGCCTATAGGCTTACACAAGTTAACACAGACTTTGAGGCCATCATAATCTCAGTCGTGATGCCGTATTTTCCATAAAGGAACATCCACGAACAGGTTGGTATTTACTTATTTTTTATGTATTTACTTTATTTACATTATATATTAAGTCGAAATGATCAGCATATTTTGCGATTTATCATTGGATCTGACTTTGATCGAAAATATCAATTAGGTTTCCAGCTTGATGGTTGATGTGTGTCCAGCTTAGCCTATCAGACAGTATAACCATTCCAATGGACAGGTCTCTTTTTTAAATACTGTATGACGTCGGTTTTGGACCACCTCAATAAACGGACCACATCGCGTCTCAGACCGTTTTCTTCCAGTCCCAAATTGTTTCCCATTGAGGTAGGTCCTAATGCTCGAAGATAAATTCTTAGCAGAGCAAGAAACATTTTATTATATTTGTATCTAGATAACCTTCCAATATTGCAGCGATATTTGATCAGATAAAATTTAAAACTGTCATTTTTATTGTTTAATATCATTGGTCCCAAATGGTGGTGATTACTGGAGTCCCGCCTCCACGCTTACATATGTCCACAAAACAAGACAACGGCTTTTATATTTGTAAGTGTTGATCATCTTGTCGCGGCTATTAATCATTCTACACAACGCTCAATTAACCCTGTCTTTTCTACAACTCTGCTTACCGTTACCTTTCTGGTATTATCACTCGTTATATTTATCCACGGCCCCAAAGGGTGGTAATTGTTGTAGTCATGCCTTCACGCTTCAATGATCTCAACAGACATTTGGCTGTTTCTGCGGTATCGGTGATCTCTCCACTGCTTGCTAAAAAAATACAAGTTATGTAAACAAGTTATTCAGACGTAAGCTATTCAGACGTGCGAGCCAAAAAACAATATCTACCTACTTCACAAGTAAGCAGATAGTGCCTTTTGGCTTTCAGACGCAGTATTTACCATGGATGTTTGAGACCTTGGCCCGGCATTGAGCCTACATTGTATGCTATGGAAACTAACATTAGCATCAAACGCTTAACATTGTAAACTCAACACGCCAGGAAATCCTTGTGATTTGGCAATTAAATGTCTGCACTAAAGATAATTAAATTAAATATATCTGTGTTGTTTATTACATCATATTTTGCAATGCATTATTGGTTCTTCATTGTATACTATACGTGTTCAAATCGATACTGATATTTGTGACGCATTAACAATACTGTGCAGCATGCTTATGTTAAGAGGTGACATATTCAGAAATAACATATATTGCGATCATCCTCTAGTTTTGTGATGATAACTTCACACAGATAATTTAGTTCATGTGCATATAGTGGGCTTTTTCTAAACAGTAGTGCCTCAACTATTTCATCATGCTGAGATGTGAGGTCGTTTTACATAGCCCTATCATTATGATACCCGTTATGTCATCTAGTAGTCTAAAGAAAAACGCTACACATTAATAATTTGAATTAAAAGTATTATTAATATTTTCATTCTTCCAATATATCTTTACAGTCAATTTATTGCTAGAATAGATGAATATGTTCTTATCATGTGTATAAAATGGCAATACTGTATTTAACTTAATAATGTAATCAATTAAATTGTATAGCATGGTTTAACTATTAGTTAATTTCACTTACGGTACCACTTCGCTAATAGGACCACTTGTGGAAAGTCCCATAAGTGGTCCGCTGAGCGAGGTTCTACTGTATATTAAAAACAAAATAACCCACCAGAATATGCTTTGTCAGATACAACTTAAGTAGGTAAAAATTTAAATTATTTCATTTAGCGCTTCAAGGTTTAATTACCAATTTTTTATTTTGAAAATGTGATATTATATATATATTTATAGCGTTGACTAATAAAATATATCATTTTCATACATATATCAGGCCACGGGGTGGTAGGCGATGGCCTGGTCAGAGGATCGCTCCACCCTGCTGCCGATTTACTAACTCACTCGATCCCCGTGGGGGCGACGGTAACACAAATAATCTGACTCCATGATGTCTTGATTCTCCTTATCAATTATGATTAATCTTATCAACTAACGCTGTGCACAGATTCAGATGGAATGATGAAACGATGGAACGCGACGGCCCCAACCTCGTCGCTGACTCAGCGGGGGCAGGGCAGACGTCCGCCTGCCCCGCCGGCTGGATCACAAGTGGGCGAGTGAGCGGGAAAATGTCGGCGGGGATAGCGAGGGTGAAACCGTTCAGGGAGTTCCAGAAAACCGAACAGCCTCAGCCTCACCAACCAGAAAGGGGCAAGACGCTGTCCCCACACGTATACCATTATGTTTTAATAAAATGTTTTGATCATTGTTCTTTAGGATGTACAACGTAGAGCAACTATTTCTAATTTTAGATAAGTATTGGTTCAGATACCTCTAAGAATGAAAACAAAGTATTCCAAGAATGTAATCAATTTAACTGAGCAATATTCGTAGTCGTGACGAAAGTGGCATTATATGTTAAACTATTTGGATGATAAGATTATAACTCACCTAAAGATGAAGGTTTATTATCTGATATCAACTCTGAAGACACATAAGCCGACTTTATATGGGGCCTATTATCCTCTGTGACTGAACCTGTTAGTGTTATACCATTTCTACTCCCCGGGGATCATACAGCCCTGCATGGCCCAGTTGAACCTATATGTGCACACATGTGGCCTAAAATCCTTTTCATACAGCCCTGCATCTATTTCGGGGCTTAGACCGTATCGTACACGTTGCTTCTTTGCCCCAACAGATACTCATTTACACCTGAGTGAAGTGAAACATTCGGGATGAAGTGCACAAGGACACAACATGTCCCAATGCTGAGAGAAACATGATATTGCTCTGCAAACCTTCACTGAGCGGGCATTGAACCTGCGAAACAGTTTACTGTTGTTTTGTTTGTTTGTTTGTTTGTGTGTTTACAGACATCAGCCATGGCAGCGGCCGCCATCAGCCTGCTGTTATATTTAATTGTAATTATTACCATTTACGTTTGTGTGTTAACAGACATCAGCCATGGCAGAGGCCGCCATCAGCCTGCTGTTATCATTAATTGTAATTAATAGCATTCACGTTTGTGTGTTTACAGACATCAGCCATGGCAGAGGCCGCCATCACCCTGATGTTATCATTAATTGTAATTAATACTATTAACGTTTGTGTGTTTACAGACATCAGCCATGGCAGAGGCCGCCATCAGCCTGAGTTATCATTAATTGTAATTTATACCATTCACGTTTGTGTGTTTACAGACATCAGCCATGGCAGAGGCCGCCATCAGCCTGATGTTAGAGTGTCCTATCTGCCAGGAGCAATTCACAGAGCCACGTGTTCTGCCTTGTCAACACACGTTTTGCCTTCATTGTCTGGGGAAGATAAGAGAGCATCAGAGCACGACAGAGAGCATACCGTGCCCTGTCTGCCGTGCTACATATCATCTATCAACGGCTGGCATAGATGACTTACCTAAAAACATATTCGCAGCCAATTTAATTGATATAGTTCGTCAAGATGATGTTCAAGTACAAGCAGGGTCAGGAGCCAGTAATACAGAGAACAGACAGCTCTGTACATTAGAAACTGATGAATGTTCACAGCCGGCCACTGTTTACTGTGATGTATGTGATGTTTACATGTGTGAACAATGTGAACTCTCTCATAAAAACAGCAAATTCACTAGAAAACACAAGACAATGGCCATAACTCAGGCGACTACAAGAGATAGAAAACCATTTTGTTCTAAACACCCATCTATTCCGCTAGATATCTTTTGTAAAGATTGTAACTTGATAACATGTTCTAGCTGTTTGTCGGACCATGAAGGGCATAAATGTTCAGGATTAAATAGCGCAATGAATGATTTCCGTAGACAATTGGATCGTGTGTTAGCTCAAACCGACCAATCTCTTAAAGCTATCCACAAGGCCATCAAGGTGACCCAAAAACACACTTTCAAGGTCAAGGCCGACGTCATCAAGTTAAAGCAGCAAACATCAGCTGCTTACCGCGCCATACAGCGACATGTAGAGGAACAAGAACAGTGTCATCTGGCGAGTATAAATGAGTACTATCAACAAGCAGAGAAGGTGATTGCTGAAACCCTGGACAAACAGGAAACTCTAGAAACTGTATTACACAGCATACATCTGTATGGTCAACACTTGTCCAAGGGGTCAGCATATGACATGACCACAAATGTAAAGTCACTCGTGAAGAGATCAGAGGAGGAGGTGAGTAAGTCAGTACCAGAGCTGAGGTGGAAGGTAGACCTCACCTGGTCTGACTGGGAGGTAAAAGGTGAGGTAGACAGAGTGAGTCTGGTGAGAGAAGGTGAGGTTAATATAGAGAGTGACCATCAGCTGACCACAGTGACTGGTCAGTCTGTTACACGTGGTGATTGTGGTGACAGACAGATGACCACAGTGACTGGTCAGTCTTTCACACATGGTGATCGTGGTGTCAGACAACTCAACACATTCACTACTCCGTGTAATAGTGAAGTTAGGGGTATGGTGTCATATCATAATCATCTGTTCATAGTTCACTATAACCTCGACAAGCTGTATGTTTATGATGAGAGAGGAAGGTTAAAGAGATCAGTTCAGATTCCCAGTAAGAGATGTGCTCCACGAGGTATGTGTCTGGTCCAGGGTGAGGGAGACACACACAGTCTAGTCATTAGTGATTGTGCTGGTCAGTGTTTGTGGTGGCTGACCACAGAGAAACAGGCAGGTGATGTAAAGCTTGGTCAGCCACAACAACACAGGCTACAGTACGATCCATGTGGAGTAAGTACTGACAGGTCAGGGCGAGCTGTGGTGGCTGACTGTGACAACAGGCGTGTTTATGTTTACAGCCACCCTGGACGACACGTCACGTGTCTACAGCTGTCAGGTGATGTGTATCCATGGCAGGCGCTGACTGACCAGTCGGATGGCTATGTGGTCAGACATGGATGGCCTGTTAATCAGTTATCATGGGTGAACAGTGCTGGTCAGGTGACCCGTCATTACACTGACCAGCCAGATGTACGTTCTTATCACATCATAGATGACGGCACACGTCTACTGGTGTCAGATCTTCACCATCACTGTGTACACATAGTGACGAGAGAGGGCAGACATGACGGTCACCTGATCACTGACATACATCCTACATGTGTCTGTCTGGATCCTGCTGGCCGCCGTCTGTGGGTGGCGTATAGAGGGAAGGATGTCAAGAGACATGTGATGGAGATGTCATATACACCTCAATCATCATATCTCCCTGCGACCTCACCAGCCACCTCACCTGTTACCTCACCAGCCACCTCACGTGTTACATCATCTAACACCTCATTTTCTCCCGTTGTGAGCCTCACTTTAAAAGTCACACTCCCGAAAATAACTCAACAATAAATATATATTATACAAACACTACACTGTTAGATTGGTGATTGGGCAACATGTGCTTAATAAGAATCAATTTATATTTAATGATACATTGTATGCCTACACCGTTAATATCAATTGACATAAAAATATGTAATAAAGTATGACTGTTGTGGAGTGGTTCATAAAATAAGAGATAGAAGGAAGGTGTAAAATAATTATTTGAATACTTGTGTTTGATAGTAACACAACAGATTACAGTGATTCAGTATATTTTGTTATGTCGTCTGCAGTTTTATGGAACATGACGTGTGAGACATTTTAATAAATTATATGTGCAACACTATTGTTGTACTTATTAAGAATTATGGCTAATGAAAGTCCGAAATAAGGTATGAGCTGTTGGTTTAAAACATGTATTAACTTTTTATGTGGGCAGCGTCAGAAACTATGCTGTATCATGTGTGGTATTTATCATATATAATAACTTAAAGGGACTATACCCCACCACCTATTTTTTTTTCGTGTTTGCTACAAATGCACATCTTGTGAGGTGCATCAATAGTCGACGAACTATACTTTTTTGGTTAAGAAATTGTTGTCTGATAATATTTTAACCAGAGGAAAATAAATTAAACCCTTGTTAACTCTTACAGCGTGGGGATAGACTTTAGTCGTCGGAATCTGACGTCTGTAGACGTCAGATTCTGACGTCTAAAGTCGATCCCCGCACTGTAAGATTAAACATATTTCTAATGGCCGGAAACCCATAACACAGGTATTCAAATGAATCTGAAAGAGCTAACTAAGACATTTGTGATATTTTCAAAATGATAAAAAACCCTTGGACTCCATGGTTTATATAAATTAATTCAGCGCTTTAAGGGTTAATGCACCAGACAAATTTGGAGTTTTGACAACTATGACTAAGACTAGGTGGTGGCTTCTCCTCTAATTGTTACCTGTTACGTGAGTCGCGCCACACAAACAATGTGTATGTTGTATATATTATGCTGTATATTATATGCAATACCATATTTGTTTAATTGAAGAGTGAAGCCATAGTGCTTGCTGGTATCATAATAAGCTCTCACCCCCCCAATAGCCCTACAAACACAACATGTTGACCTAATGATGCACTGACGGCATTGCTTTAACATCTTGTGTTTGCTAGGTGGTCTGTTAGCTCGACCATTTAAGCTCTAAGCATGACTATAGTCGTTTTCAATTCATTTTATTACCCACGTATTCAGTGCTTTTCACGAAATGAGATGACATGAAATTTGTGTTTAAGCATCGAGGTCTGCAACTGTTTGGTCTTAGTTAAACTAACATGAGTATGTTTTATCCACTTCAAGTCGTGGTCGTGGTATCGAAACACAACTTGAAGAGGGTCAAAATATTAATTATATTACTCAGCTTTTCGTAAGTTAAAATGGCCATTAGTCATGTTTGTATCAAACTATGTAATAACACATTACAGGCTTTAATGGTTAAAATTGTCCATCAGTCATGGTTGTATCAAACTATGTAATAACACAATACAGGCGACTCAGCTGCTTTATGTAATATGCATTGTTTGTTTGTCTTATAACATATATTGTTTGTCATAAACTAATAAGTTTTTAGTTATTGGTTGGGTTACATACAGCATCTATCAGTGTTCTAAGTTTGTATTAATGTAAAGTATCAGCTTATTATGTGTTACCTCCGTCAAAGGAGGTTATGTTTTTGGCTTTGTTGGTTTGTTTCCTTGTTGGTCTGTCAGCAGGATTACGTACAAAATATTGAGCGGATTTGCATGGAACTTTTACAAATTCGGAATGACCCAGATTACGATCCGGATCCAGATTACGACCAGAATCGCACGAATTTGCATGAGCCTAATCAGGATAATGACTGACTGTAGGTTGTTATAGTTGTTATAGCTGTTAGGTTGGATGCTTGATTGATAACACATAACCAGCATGTATCAACTTCTGGTGAGAGGTTATGTGTAGGTTACTAAACATGCTGGTTAATCTGCCGTGTAATTAGCCAGAAAACTCCAGAAGATGACCCGACGTTGGCTTAATGTTGGGCCAACGTCGTAGACGGTGGCTCAGCATTAAGCCAACATCAGGTGAATGTCTGCTGTAATTACAAAGCATTCTCGATTTGTAGAGAACATGTCCAGTGGTACCTGTTATGATCGTAGCTAATGGGGTCTCACGGGGTTCTAGCTTGGTCTAGCTCCCGGGTCCAGGGTAATGCTGTAGCTGTATTGGCAGTATCTGCCATGTTACTAGTTGTAAGGGGTTTTGTAAAGGTAAAAAAAATCCAAAAATCCGAGAAAAACTCGGAAGTGGGTGCGTGGGTCAAGCCCCAACTCGGATTTCTTTTTTTTTTGAAATATTGTGTTTTTTGTGATATTTTTTTCGTTGTACATGTTTCCAAAAAAAAAAATATTAAAAAGACCCCTAAGCAGGGTCTTTGGGAATTCATTGTGTCAAATCTTGGTTCTCAGAACACGATCCATGATGTATAAAATATGTATGTATTTTAGTTGTTATAGATTTAAGTTTAATTCCTCATTTATCTCATTTATCCATTCCTGTTTTCATCGTTATTTGTATTTTTATCAGCGTGAATAATAAAAACAAATTTTACAATTGATGGTGTCATTATATTTTAATCATTGCTTTATTATATCTACGTACAGCAAAACCCAAGCCTTGTTACCTCTAGACCCATTAGTAGGAGTAGTTGGGAGAACATAATCATGGATACACAAACAAATAATTTGTTCTAAACTTTGATTTAAGATAATTAATTGATTCTTTATAAAGCTGTGAGTAGAACACAATTTAGATTATAGGATATATAATAGCATTTTATTTTAGTTGAAAAATGCATCAGATATTTTTGCTTTGTATAAATGAAAGCTAACAAATCAGCCTTGACACAAAAGTCTATATTATATACCAAATAGCAGTTTTTCAATGAAAAAATGATACGTTAATGAAATGAATCGGGCCAGGAGAACCTCCTGAGGGTGGCGAGATGAATGCGATGACACTGTTCTCCAGACACAGGATTCTAAATTCGCGCCCTGGCGGTCTAAGGCCGAGCACGCTACTTCTCGGCCACGGAAGCTTCCCACAATACTGAGTTTTACACGTGGATATGGAAGAAACATTTTAGTTTCTTTCAAACCGCCGAGACCGGGAACTGAACCCCGAACTCTAGCGTGAAAGGCAGCGGTGCTAAGTACTACCCTATGGCCCCCGCCCTATACGTTAATATGTCACAGAACATATTTGAATGAATGAACGAATGAATGAATGGATAAGTGATTAAATGATTGAATGGATGAATGAATAAATGACTGGATAAATGGATAGATGGATGAATGAATGAATGAATGAATGAATGAATGAATAAATGAATGAATGAATGAATGAATGAATGAATGAATGAATGAATGAGTGAATGAATGAATGAATGGATAAGTGACTGAATAATTGAATAGATGAATGAATAAATGATTGGATAAATGGATAGATGGATGAATGATTGAATGAATGAATGAATGAATGAATGAATGAATGAAAGAATGAATGAATGAATGAATGAATGAATGAATGAATGAATGAATGAATGAATGAATGAATGAATGAATGAATGGATAAGTGATTGAATGATTGAATGGATGAATGAATAAATGACTGGATAAATGGATAGATGGATAAATGAATGAATGAATGAATGAATGAATGAATGAATGAGTGAATGAATGAATGAATGGATAAGTGACTGAATAATTGAATAGATGAATAAATAAATGATTGGATAAATGGATAGATGGATGAATGATTGAATGAATGAATGAATGAATGAATGAATGAATGAATGAAAGAATGAATGAATGAATGAATGAATAAATGAATGAATGAATGAATGAATGAATGAATGAATGAATGAATGAATGAATGTGTTAGGATGCGATGTGTGCCTGTGAAATCAAAATTCATTATCATAATGGAGTTAGCATGGATTTTTTGTCATGATTAAAATGTATTCTTTTAATTTTTAATTATGTAACTTAACATAATTGCATATATAAATACATACATATTTAATATAAATACTAAATATAGGCTTATATTTGTTACGGACGCGGAATACGTTGGCTTGTGAAAATACAAACATATCTAAAAAATATTTTTTTTTACTAATTAATCATCGGGCCATTTTTAACATGGTGCTGCACCATTTCTAACATGGTGCTGCACCATGGTGTCTTTCTTGAGCAACATGTTGCAATTAGTGAGCGCCATATAATGCTCTCACAATATTTAGAAGGCAAGATGTCTCTTTGAAATATTGCCATACCACCATCAATCCAACCAAGTCATTTTGACTGACAACGCACGTTCACACCTATGACGTAATGCCTGATGACGACTTGAACCTAATGGTCATCACAGGCGATGTCTACATACTGATTATGATTCTAAATCTTAATGGACGAAGGGCGCCAGTGTAACAGTCTCAGATTACCCCCCTGTTCAGGTTACCCCCGGGGGTAATCTGAAACTAGTTTCAAGCTACCCCCTCTAGTTTCAAATTACCTCCTTCAATTTTACTAGTTAACTTTCAATGATAACACTTATTATGTTTTATATTTTCATCACATGGCAGTGTGACATATTTTAGGGACACTTTAATCTCCTTAATCATGACCCAGGTTTGATTTTCAGGGCAACTAATCAAAAAAATATGTTAGAATATATAACTCATTATGGTAACTAACGAGAACAATTGCTAGCACGAGCTCTTGAAACATTTTAATCTCTATATAACCCTTTGATCTCAATGGCGACTGACGAATAAAGTGTTTGCGCGACATCTTGAAACACTTTAATCTCCCTATAACCTTGTGATCTGTAGGGCAGCTAAAGAAAAAAATAGTCTCGCGCTTTTTTGTATCGTTGTCGTTATTATATATATTGATTTATCTATTGCTGATGTAACCACGGTAACATTGGCCATGTTTCTGGGCCTGTTATGGAGATTACTGCTAATAAAATTGTCTATTTTCGTAATCAAATAACAAATACCCGCATATGGGCCTCCATTGCCCGCATGCTTGCAGCATACACAATGCCAGTCATCTATGACATCAAAACAAATTGCCGGCGCATAAAAAATAGAGCGCACATGTCAAAAACTGTAACGTTAACCCTTTAACCGCCAGTCCCGATTATATTCGGTTCTTCATTTTTATTACAACATTAAATACCACCTTTCGACCTCCATCTGTCAAATCTGAATAATTTTCAATCGCTTCAAGTGGGTGAAAATTTCAATGACATAATTTGGCGGTTAAAGAGTTAAATCTTGACCTTCATTGGACGTTGACAAGGTTGTGCTTGTGGTTTCAATTTGTACTCAAAGAATCGTGGCGACTTACTTAATCTAGGTGTAACGGTACTTAAAAGGTCAGAAATAATCCTATTTGGTGTATAGGCTATATATGCCTAAATTGGGAGGGGGGGATTAAAAATGGGTTTTTATAGTTTCAAAATACCGTGGGGTTCTTTGAAACTACTTTCAACGTACCCCCGGTAAGCTGAACCTAGTTTCAACGTACCCCCGGGGGTAATCTGAAGCTAGGGGAGGTAACTTGAAACTGGCCCTTTTCTAGTTTCAGCGTACCAGGGTGTACGTTGAAACTACTTTCAATGTACCCCCCGGTACGCTGAACCTAGTTTCAACGTACGCCCGGGGGTAATCTGAAACTAGGGGAGGTAACTTGAAACTGGCCCTTTTCTAGTTTCAACGTACCGGGGGGTACGTTAAAACTACTTTCAACGTACCCCCCCCCCCCCCGGTACGCTGAACCTAGTTTCAACGTACCCCTCGGTACGCTGAACCTAGTTTCAACGTACCCCCCGGTATGCTGAACCTAGTTTCAACGTACCCCTCGGTATGCTGAACCTAGTTTCGACGTACCCCGCTATGCTGAAAGGGGGGTACGCTGAAATGGCTACACCGGGGTGTATTATGTTCAAGATAAAGTGCCCCAAATAAGTGGCTAAATTACCGGCGAAATAGCAACAAATCTAAGTGTCACGAAATTGCAAAACGTGGTTTGCAAAAATGTATCTTAGGAAAATCAGTAGAATCGACCTTAAGAAATGCCTCCCTATAATACAAAAACATGAAAAAGGCCATATAATACTGATAAATCCGTAGAATAGGCAACCTTGTTAATGAGTGTTTTTGAAGTTTGAATACAATGGCGGAGATAAGCCTGTCAGCTCCGGCGTAACAGACGGCAGTATGTAACCACTTCACCAGGGCTCCCACTAGATAAGCCTGTCTCCCGCTAGATGAGTCTGTGACAGACGGCAGTATGTAACCACATCACCAGGTCTCCCGCTAGATGAGTCTGTGAGGTCGGGCGTGACAGACGGCAGTATGTAACCACTTCACCAGGGCTCCCGCTAGATGAGTCTGTGACAGACGGCAGCATGTAACCACTTCACCAGGGCTCCCGCTCTAAAAATTAGTCCCTTATACCGCTAAGAACGATTGTACTCGTTATAGTACGCTGATTAGCAGGCTAAATAACTGCTACTGTAAACGAAATTGGCATCCAGCTTGAAGATACGCAAACCTTTCGTCTCCGATTAAACGAATCTGACTAATTTTCACCCACTTGACGTTGTGGGTCGCGATAGCGAGAGACAACTTCAAGTTGGTGCAAAATGGGTGAAAAATGTGAGCATACTAACCTTTTCCCTCATTCTGGTAATCATCCATATCGGGAGTACGGTAAGTCACCAGTTTGTTACGGTATAATACTATAATAATATAATGGTTACGAATACGCCGGAGACAAATAGACCACCAGTGTAAACATGTCGCTCAGCTCAGCCTTACATTCAGAGCGTGACGAGACACTTCGATCTGAACAGATTTTGAGTATCCTTATAGTTTAGTCCGTAATAACAGACTCTGCGTGCGATACAGAGTCTCTAATCATTGCCATTCGTTGTGTCCCTAAAATCTGTGAGCGGAATTAATGCGTCATTGTTTGATCAATGATTTTTATTTCATATTATAATGACATATTTACATCTCATTGGAAACATGCCTTAATGTGGGGATTCAAACGTCATTCTTTATGGGTGAATGTATTATTTGAATAGGGTTACCCTCACTTTTGTTTGCATGTGTTTGCGTCTGATACGGACTAACATAGTTAGAGAGGTGACCTTATGTAGTTGTTAAAGTTGATTACCTGGAAAGTCGGTGATCACAGGTTTGTCCCCCGCTCTGGCATGCAGGTTTTAAAGAAACAAATGTTTCTTTTCCGCTTGCTCGAAAATATTCAGTATTGTGGAGAGCCTATGTGCCCGAGAGATAGCGTGCTCGACCTGAGATTGTCAGGGCTCGAATTCCGAATCCTGTGTCTAGAAGGGCAGTATTATCTGATTCATCTCACCATCATTAGGAGGTTTTTGTCGCCCAGGTGCACAAAAGGGCCCGAAGCCCTTTGCTTTTATTAATTTTGTTATTTGATAATCATTTTTAATAATGATGAAATATTACTATATATGATTATATATATTTGCTTATAATTATTAAATTAAATCACATTTTTTCAGTAGAGATATGTCAATTATATTTGTACTATGTATTAGTAGGAATGGCATACGATGTAATATAAACAAAATTACGACATTAAACCCCTTTTTTAACAATAAAAACTATAAATATAGAGTTGGTGAGAAGTTTCTTATGAATATTCCTGGAATATTTTCTGTACAGAAAAATTGCATTTTGCAAATAAAATAACGGTTGTTGTATTTTCCAATCAGGTAGATGTACTCATATGGTAAGACGTACACTGTAATACCCGTTTAGCCGGATAAACTTTAAAAAACTTAAAAAAATTAGTAAATTATGCTGCAAAGATATTTTTAAGTTGAACACCAAATATATTTATTTACTTCACTTGACTTAATGGGGACATTTTTGATAAACATAAATATAACTATTTCACTCAGTAATGTTATTCTAAGTGTTGCTTACTGCATAATTTTAAGTTGGCAGAACAAAATAGTGGCTGTGCCAACTAATGAATAATAAATTGACATTACTAATTTGAAACTATTTCTTCATCATCAGCTTTCATAAGTTGAAAAAATCAAGTTCAGTCAACATATTACACATAATTTGGGGCCACAAGGCTGGCAAATATTATCTCAACTTAATTCCTTGTATCACGCACATTAATGACATTAATGAAATGTCATTAACGAAATGAACATGCTAATGTTCTTTCAACAAAGAAAAATCGACTTCGGGGCACTTAATCCTAACGAGGCCAGTGGCCAGATCCATTAGAACACAATACTTAAAAGTCTCAAGTTCAGTAAGCTGGTTAAAATTATCTCAGTTGGGACCAAACTAACTAATCTAATTGGACTTGGTCTTAATGCTTCCTACCAACAAAATTATTCTGCCCAACAAACACGGGACATCGATCCGATGTTGATTTAATGCCCAGCATTAAATCAACATTAGATTGATGTCTCGTGTTTTCTGGGTGAGTAGTTTCATTTAAATCAACGGTGAAAAAAATGGGGCATTCGGTATTTATTACTTAATAATCTACCTTGGATATTCTCAATATCTCTTCTTAGGATGCAATAGGCATCAATGCGAAAAACAAACCTTGGCCTTAGTATTGTCCAAACAAACGCAGACATGTTTCGTGCAACCCCAATTATGTTTAGATTATCATGACCAAACTTTTCAAACAGGCGGAATCTATCTTTTGGTAAGTGGAGGGATACTAAAAATAGACAAAGGGAGCAAAATGAAATCGGCCTGTTAAGTAGACCTAATTCGAAATCCTGAAAATTCCATTGATAAAAAACGTATAAAATACTCAACAAGCATTTATTTTATCAAAAATACACACAATGTAATTTGTTTCTGTAGTGAAAGTCAACAAAAGCAACATAACCTCCAGTGCTTCTGAAAGGTGATTTACCAAATCAAATTATATGAATACATTTGTGACAAAAAATTAAAGCTGAATTATTTATTTGTCATGATGGTTTTCATATAATGTAAAATAACGTCGGTAAAATAGGGTTTTTTATTTTTAGATGTAATTATATTGTTAACATCATGCACAAGCAAATCTTCATTTTACTGGTTGAAGAGAAATCAAAATTTAAATCACAGAACATTTTGTCTGATTCGACCCCACAAGCCTACAAGAGAATTGGTCAGGTTGTCTTTAGAAAAAATAGCATAACATACTAAAATGTACTTCTAAGATACTCAACACATTTATCACATGCAACAAATTAACCAAGAACTTAACAACTTGTTTTAATGCAACCCTGATTGGTGCTTTCAATCATTTCAGCTACTTAGTGACCAGGCTAATGTCCACCACTGGAAATAACCATGTCTTGACAATACAAATAAATAACTTCGGTCACCAACAAAGTGTCCTCTAAAAATTTACATATAATTTTTAAAATAATAAATACAGGACGAATATCAATGATTGTTAACCTGAAACAAACTTGCTAACCCAGCAGACAAAAAAGTTGAATAAATGTTGTATTAGCTTTAGTCCAGCATCATAGACGGTGGATCAACACACGGTGGATTGTACTTCTTGTGTCTGCTGGGAAATATCTTGCAAAAACAAGTGACAACGTATTTAGTAAGCAGTTCTGTTTTCAATATCAATTATTTGTGTTTCAAGCTTTAAATACTAGGAACGTACACTATTTAGACTATAAGGCAATGTTAAAGTAAAGGTATGTATAATCCTCAGCAGCCACATAGGCCTACTGCTACAGGGGTCACTTTTATGGTATACCGCATAAGCTGACGAGTCACTGTGTGAAGGTAGGCCTACTGGTTGAAATGAAATTAGCATCAGCTGAGCGTTTTACTCGTGTGCTGCTTAATTGTTTGTTTCTATTTTGCATTCATTTGAAGCTGGGATTGCTAACGCAATTTCCATCCAGCTTCAAATGACAAAAAATAGACATCTCCCAAAATTAACTGTTCATTGAAATGAGCATCTACCGCCAACTATTTTATCAATTTCAGTGGAATTATTATATTGAGTATGAAAATTGTTTGAAACCGTAAATATACGGTCATAGCACTCCACGCGGTTAAGCTTGTACCAGAACTCTGCCTTGAAAATAGCTTCAAAACATCAATTACTACTATAATTTTCATGCTCCTTTTCTTTCTACCTCTTGAAATGATACCTGGTTGGTATTTAGCAGAAGTACCAACATTGATGAAGGTTAAATTATATGCTATTATTTTAACTGACAGCGAAGAATGCAGGGGGAGGGGCATACGCCCAAGAATTTTTTCAAAATGACTCTCCTGGAACATAGATAGACTCATGTTTTGTCTATTAAAAATGTCCTGTTTCGCTTTAACCACGTGTCATTAATTCCAAAAAATATATCAGGGGATCAAAAGCTCTGAAAATGGTGCAGAAGAAATCTCTCGATAAAGTTCTGATTTAATCACTTCTCATAATTGAATTAATTTAACTGCTCATTTATGTAACTAAAATTGCGACCAAGTGTACATGAACATCAATCAACTGTTTGAATTGAATGTTAACAATGTATCTACTGGTAATAATAATAATGGAATCTGTAGCAGCTGTTGTTAAAGATATACAAAACAAATTAGTGTCTATTAACCCCCTTTACTACAGAAGCTTCTTTATCAGACTTAAGCCACACATCATTCAACATACATGTCACCTTGTCAGTCACCCTTTAGTGAAACATACAAGAAACATACTGAGCAGCTAACAATGTTTAACATGCAAGAACATTCTGATAATCAGAGATCATGCAAGTGAAATTACTAACATCATTGTTTGATGGAATTATCAAAGAATTAAATATAATACTTGTAGAGTGCATAATTAATTAAAGAAGTTATAGCAAAGTTTATCTCAGTTGAAAATAAACAAAGAACAATAAATAAATAAAGACTCGTATGAAGTTAGAAATCCAGTCACTTCTCTTAAAGAAAGGAACCTAATCATTAAACTAGATATTTATATTGTATGGCAAATATTCAAGTCTCCACCTCCCTTGCTGCCGCTGCCATCTCAGCTATATGCAAATCAGTCATTTTTCAGACAACCGCTTAAGGCTTGAGTTTACCATTGTCACCTCCATCCACTAAAATCCTCGAATTGCTGTCGCAATTCTCGACTTGTAGTGGATGAAGAGAACTTTAGATTTGGTTTCAAATGATTATTATTATTATTATTAAACAGTTTCATGAATTTTTCTGTTCTAAAACCCCTAGGTTGTATGAAATTAAGTCATTGATCAGAAATGCAAAATGATTCTTTCAGGGTTTAAAGGGTTAACCAGGGTAATCAGTCACAGAATGTTCACAGAAAGGTTTGCAAAGATCCGATAAATAGCGTCGACTGTAAAACATTTACGTTGAATAGCTGTGGTGGCCACCTTAGATATACATGCAAATCACCCGTTTTTCAAACTTGATTAGAGCAATCAGTCAGACAATGGTCTGTTATTTCGAATATTACACTGTAAATAAATATTACACTATAAACATCAGGCTGTCATAAAAAAGTACAGTGATGATCATCTTGGATATGCAAATAAGTTATTATTCGAAGCTAACCAGGTAATCATTCAGGCAATGCTCCGAGACAATTTCGTCAAAATATTGGTGACTAGAGCGTTCCAAGTCGAGTTATAAGGAAGTGCCATCTTGGATAAGGCATACGGAAATTAGCCAATTTCGAATCTAAACAAAGTAATCATTCAAATAATGCTCTTGGAAAGTTTTGTGAAGATCGTTTAAATTTTTAATTATCCACTCTAGTCTCCACATGATGTGTGAAGACGTAAAAATATGTTCAACAATAATCACCTCCTTCTGCTTCAGCTTCCCAATTTCATCCATTTGAATCAATAGAACTGATCAATTAGAACATCTAGTCCTTGGTAGAATTTATGTTCAAATCCATGCCAAAAAAGCTGTGCAATTTCTCCACCAACAACCTGCAAAATAAATTATAAAATTATAGAGTTAAGGGTGTGTGCCAACAATAAAAATAACTATGGAACTCGACATTGACAAGTAAGCAGGGCCAGTGAATTTTGATCTGTAATTAAAATTACGTATTACCAGGGAATTTCCTTGGTATTTCATATTACGTATTGTCATGATTAGCAGTAATCCTCCAAAAATAAAATTTGTTAATTGGGAAACATTTAACTGTTCTAATTGCAAGCTACTTGCCCATACTATCTGCCCCTGCTAAGCACCTCTGTAGGCCTGTACTATCTGACCGACATGCATTGCGGAATGCTGTACAGGAAATAAAACTAAATTTTGGATAAAAGAAAAAAAAATGGCCAACAGATGTTAATTCCCAAATTTGTTGTGGGCGCAAAAATTCTGAAACATAAAGTCAGAAATTATTCAAATTTTCTTATCACATTCTCCGCGATATGAAGATGAGCAGGTTTCACTGAAATTCAAAATGGTCGCCACTGATCAACTTCATAATTGATGTGGACGCAAAGACTCAAAAACTTGAAGTCAGAAATTATTAAAATTTTACACTCACATTCCCCACGATATGAAGAACGATATGGAGATGTGCATGTGGTTTCAAGGTTTTACAGATATTCAAAATGGCCGCCATGGATGAGCTTTTTAAGTATTTGCAGAATAATATTGTGCTCCAAAAGCATGGAAACCGTGAGATAATTCTTCAAAAAGGAATGGCTAGATAATCTGAATTAGTTAAAAATGTGTGCCTGAGCTTCATACATTAACAAGCTTACAATCGAAGCACTGCTTTATTCATTTTTTTTAATTAATAAGCAAAATAGATTTCCCCCAAAAAAAACATTCGTTCAAGGTGTAGCCTATGTGCATGCATGTAACAGAATCTATGCCTGCGCTTCACACACCAAGAAGCCAACAATACTAAAAATATGGTTTTAAATTTTGATAAAATATTGCCACAAAAAATGCATAGATCACAGTATGTGTGCATGGCTTTACACACTGGTCCGTGCTTCACACACTTATAAGCTCACAATCCTAACTATTTTTTATCAGATACTGTAAGTCTTTAATTTTTGAGAATTTGTTTTTTTGTTGTTTAATGGTTTCTCTGTTCATTGTTTCATATATTCATAATAATTTTTGCACAACTATGGTTGTTTTTTGTTGAAAAGTGATGTCAGGCATTATTTGTTTCTACTGTTATATATTTGCTTTTGACACAAACACGTTTTGCGATTTACATAAAAATAATTATTTTTGTTATTTTTTGTATTAATTTATATTGTGTCTCGGCACTGGCGCTGTCTAAGGTTTTTAGAATGTATATATATCCAATACAACACTCGTTACATATAGATACCACAGGCACGATCATGTTATTATAAATCGTTTTTATCTGAATGCCTTAGTGCGGACATAATAGTATTATTTTGAACTTTTTACTTTATCATTTTTACTCTTCAAGATGATGTGTTGTGATGTGTTCAAGATATCATGCTATTATTTTAGTCTCTGAGTTGTCTTTTAAATGGCCATACTGGCCGAAAAAATGACGTAAAAAGATATTTTACTTACTTACTTTTTATTAGAACTATAAGCTTAAACACTCCAGGAAAAATAGTCAGCTCAAAGTGTGTGTGCATGACTTTACACACTGGAAAACGGAATGTATGCCCAGGCTTCACACACTAATAAGCTGACAATCCTAGCTATTTAGTTTAGACCAATGACTTCGTCCAAACTATTGTTGTTGCTATTTTAAGTTTTGGGTAACATTTCGCCACCCTATTTCTCCCTCAGTTTTTATCCAATCGATTTCAATTTGACCTCAGTAATTCCAGGGTACCCGAATAGGTTGCTATAGATTAAAAACTGCAATATCTCGGAAACCGTGCGTCTGAGATTAAAAAGGAGTGAAATTTGGACCCTCCGGGTATAAAACTCACATCGGACACCACCATTATGGTACAATAAAATCTATTGTCACTCGCTTGCCGAGACCGTGGGTAAATTCCATGGACAGATATTGCATTATATAATTTAAAAATGAAATATATCGGAAACGGTTCGTCTTAGGTAGAAAAAGAGTGAAATTTGGACCCAGAGGGTTACATTAATTTTCATAAGCCACCACTTTCCAAACAGAATCCAAAACGCCGACAAAATCCAAAATGGCAGACAAAATTCAAAATGGCCGACAAAAAATAAAAATTGTCGATATGTAAAACAGAAAACACTGGAAAACAGAATGTATGCCAGTGCTTCACACACTAATAAACTGACAATCCTAGCTATTTTTTATTACAACTATAAACATAAAAACTCCAGGAAAAATAGATAGCTCAAAGTATGTGTGCATGACTTTACACACTGGACAACAGAATGTATGCCCGTGCTTCACAAACTAATAAACTGACAATCCTAGCTATTTTTTATTACAGCTATAAACATAAAAACTCCAGGAAAAATAGATAGCTCAAAGTATGTGTGCATGGCTTTAAACACTGGACAACAGAATGTATGCCCGTGCTTCACATACTAATAAGCTGATAATCCTAACTATTTTTTTATTAGAACTATAAACCTAAAAAGCCCAAGAAAAAGAGATAGCTCAAAGTGTGTGTGCATGGCTTTACACACTGGAAAACAGAATGTATGACCACCGTGCTTCACAAACTAATAAACTGACAATCCTAGCTATTTTTTATTACAACTATAAACATAAAAACTCCAGGAAAAATAGATAGCTCAAAGTATGTGTGCATGACTTTACACACTGGACAACAGAATGTATGCCCGTGCTTCACAAACTAATAAACTGACAATCCTAGCTATTTTTTATTACAGCTATAAACATAAAAACTCCAGGAAAAATAGATAGCTCAAAGTATGTGTGCATGGCTTTAAACACTGGACAAAAGAATGTATGTCCGTGCTTCACAAACTAATAAACTGACAATCCTAGCTATTTTTTATTACAACTATAAACATAAAAACTCCAGGAAAAATAGATAGCTCAAAGTATGTGTGCATGACTTTACACACTGGACAACAGAATGTATGCCCGTGCTTCACAAACTAATAAACTGACAATCCTAGCTATTTTTTATTACAGCTATAAACATAAAAACTCCAGGAAAAATAGATAGCTCAAAGTATGTGTGCATGGCTTTAAACACTGGACAACAGAATGTATGCCCGTGCTTCACATACTAATAAGCTGATAATCCTAACTATTTTTTTATTAGAACTATAAACCTAAAAAGCCCAAGAAAAAGAGATAGCTCAAAGTGTGTGTACATGGCTTTACACACTGGAAAACAGAATGTATGACCACCGTGCTTCACAAACTAATAAGCTGACAATGCTAGCTATTTTTTATTAAAACTGTAAACTTAAAAACTCCAGAAAAAATAGAAAGCTCAATGTGTGTGGATGGCTTTACACACTGGCAAACAGAATGTAGATGTATGTCCATGCTTCACACACTGATAGGCTGACACTTCTCAGTGTATTTAGCCAGATAAGATGTGAACGTATAAAAACTTGTCTTGTTTTTGACAAGATGTTCCACTTCCGCTGCAGGTCAATATACATGAGGCTGAAAACGGTTTGATATTAAGTTAGTGCTGATACACGAACTTAAAGAGTATGCATCAGTGATGTGCACAATCAGGGGGGGGGGGTCGGGGGGGGGGGGGGGGGGAGGGGTTAAAACACCCCTGAGCTAAGATTTTGTAAAAAAATGGGAAACACCATATTTTTTTTTATTTTTTAAGTTTTAGGTCTACCTTTTGAACCCTCCCCCCCCTATCATATGTTCGGTACAGAAATCAGATCAATCGGTTGAATATTAACATGATTAAGGAGTGTAGTCTATTGTGATCATTCATGATTATTTAAACGGTGACACACCAATAGCTTTCAATTGAACTCTTAGGAAGGAGGGTTCCCAACTACCAATATTTTTTAACAGCAAACACCCTAGGTTAAACCAATGCCGATTTAATGCCGAGTGTAGTCTATTGTGATCATCTATGATAATAATTAAACGGTGACACTCCAATTATTATGGAACAGCTCTCGTCTTTAAACTTGTCAGAGATATTAACTGTCATGCATGGTACAAAATCAGAGCATTCGGTTTAAAATATTAAAGAGTGTGAAGTATGGTACTTGAAAAAAATGTCTGGACCATTTTTAAAAAAAGCTTTGGTCACCCCAATTATTATGGAACAGCCCTAATCTGCGAACTTGTAAAGGCTATCGGGGAGTTGCATGCATGGCACAAGACTAGCTTTCAATTGAACTCTTAGGAAGGACGGTTCCCAACTACCAATATTTTTTAACAGCAAACACCCTAGGTTAAACCAATGCTGATTTATTGTTGGCCCAACATGAATATTGCATGATCGGGGTCGATGTATTGTGTTTGCTGCCAATACTGGGTAGTTATTATGGAACAGCCCTCATATTTGAAGAAAAAGATGATATGTTAAACCAATGTTGATTTAATGTTGGGTGAACGTCTACGACGCTATACCAACATTAAAACAACATTGGACCAATGTATCGTGCTACTAGTAGTTATTATGGAACAGCCCTCATATATGAAAAAAACCATGATACGTTAAAACAATGTTGACTTAATGTTGTATCACCGTCTACGACGCTAAACCAACATTAAAACAACATTGGACAAATGTATTGTGTTTGCAAGTGGAACAGCCCCGGTCATATTGGGAAAAAAACATGATACGTTAAAACAATGTTGATTTATTGTTCTACGACGCTGGCCCAACATTATAACAACAGTCTACCGGTCATACTGGCCTACTGAATGACGGAAATCTTTATTATCGCCCATGCACTGATGCAGCGCAAATTCCATCAAACAGCAGATGGCAGACTATATGACAGCGATAATTCTATTACACAATTATATTATGACACTATGATTTCCTATTCAATCAATTTCAAACATGGATGGCAGCAGATTTAATAATATCACTGGCATCAACATCACCAGGCTTCTTGAAAATCTCCCCGGAAATTCACTGGATTCTTGATCTGACCAATCAGCGTCTGGCTTTTTTTAACTCGCAAGGTGTCGCCAGCTAAATGTTCCTCAATATCAAATAAATATTTTTTAGTTCAATGAACTCAAAGTAAAATGTAACATTTTTACTTACGCACTTGTTGTGATCCATCTTCTTATCTTCGAGTGAAGAAACTAAAAACAGCTGTGCCCACCATCTCGAGCTTGTGAGGTCATTGGCGATGTCACAATGCCTTGGTAGGAGCATCGTTACGGGGATGTGTCCTTGTGCAGGCCTTAAATATTCTTCATGCAGAAGCTGAGAAGGCAGCGACTGGCCACTTCAAATTATTAAGCCTACTTATACTACAATATATTATTTTTAAACACACAATTAAATATACATGAACAATGATGTAAAAAGTTTGTCGTGTAGGCTTAGATGATACAAGTGATAAAAGTGGTGGGTTCTACATGTTTCTGTCGAGTTACTTCAATTGCGAATTTTAACATTCAAGGATGACAATTCCCTGAGTATGTCGCACAGCATTTAATGAAGTTGAAGTAAATTGAAGTAAATTAAGTTGAATGAACAAAAAATAAATAAATAATAAAAACAGTTCAGCTGACACATCTATGTTGAGTTACCTAAACTCAATATGTCATAGCCGTCACCTAGACATATATCATTATAGTTGTGTGAACAAGTCTCGGCTTCGCTTGTCAAGTCCACAAGAAACAATCTTGTTAAGTGGTGAAGCCGGTTTTACAGTGTATGTAAACAATCTATGCGGATTTCAAGTGTTCGTCAAACTTTACTGAGCTAAGTGCATAGCAAGTGGATAACATTTGTTCGCACTATATGGGTCGGAATTACAAATAGGGGGCCTACCTGAGATTTAGGTGCGCCGCAATTGTTTGTGTGAGTGTTCCAGTTTGGGTTAGAATCATGTCTGATCACAGATCCTTTGGAATATCTTACTTCCTGGTTTTATACATATTCTTGATCATTGGGGCATTTTCAGACGATAAAGTTGCTGGTGAGTTACTTTTTACTCCAAATTTGTCACAGCGTCGCTTCCGTTAACCCTTACAGCGCCGGGATCGACTTTAGTCCTTAGACTCTGACGTCTATGGTCCAGACGCCACAAATTTATACTTTTATGATGTGAATGGTCAATTTGTAATATTTACAAATGTCTTATTCCACTGTTTCTGTTTCATCTGAATCCCTATGCTATAGGTCTATGGACATTATAAATTTTATTTTTTTCAGTGCTAGGATTGTTTTTAGACGTCATAATTTGACGTCTATGACGTCAGGTTCTGACGTCTAAATGCGGTCTCTGCGTTGAAAGGGTTAAGGTAATGGTGTGCAGCATTATCAGTATGTGATCATGAATAAGACCCACCGGGTAAACCACATTCATCATCAATTATCATGATTATCTCCGTCATCCCTCATTCAGCATTGAATAATGGGAGCCAGATAACAACAGATATAGTTATATTATATTTCGTGTTATTATTATTTTTCAAGTGTAGCCTACGTGTAGGTCTGCACGAGTTAAACTTTAAACATACCCAGCAAACACAAAAGATTTGTATAACTTTTATACAATGTTGGTCCAACGTCGAAGACCTATATATTTTTTAATGCGTGCGTTGCACAATAAATCTTTATATTGCTCATGCTGACACATCAGCCTAGCTCACCCGGCGACCGTTTTCACCTCCCGGACTTTGTTGTCAAAGCACAGTGTTCATTTAGATGACATTGGACATCGTGCTTGATAAGATTAATATTTGATCTTTCTTTTTGACATACAAGGTCTAAAATCTAATACTTCATTTTGGACTAATTAGGGTACACTGATTACGTTAGAATAGCTATTTTTACGTTTTAACTGCATCTAAAGAACAAAACCAATATGGTAGCCCATGTCCATCTTCCTGACAGCAAGGCTCGCTGCTCCCGAGGTCTCAGACCGAGACCTTGCTGAATCAGTGTTATCATCCACCTATTAAGGTAGGGAGGATAATTTAGATATGGAATATTTATTAATTATCCAACAAAATGCCAACTTAATGGTGGCCCACTGTCTGCGACGTTGGCTCAACATTAATCCAACCCTGACGCATGTAACGTATCGTGTCTGGTGAGATGTGGTGGGAGCTGTGATACTTCCTGTGAAATTGTGACATGTGTCGTTTAATGTCGGGTCGGCGTCGTAGACAGTGGCCCTGCATTAAAGCAGCAATCATGCCAGAGGTCAAACTTGGGTCAAACAGGAAAATCTTTCTTGAAAGTCCCCACTCCAATAGATGGTTTTAACACTGATTCAGCAAGGCCTCGGTCTACGACTTCGGGAGCAGCGGACCTTGTGTGGGAAGATGCCCATGTCCGACATGAGAAATATATATTCTACCAGCGAGTACTGTTAATCACTATTATTATAAAATAATCGAATTTAATGCCTCATTTTGGTATTGGTATTTATGCGTTTCAAGCGTTTCAAGCCAAGTCGAAAAAAATGATACATGTCCCCCCGGATATCGATAAAAGACTCAATGTATAAGTGTATATCACTTAAAATGTATCTTCAAAATATTTTATCCTTCTAGATAAGAAAAATCTGTGTAATTTGAAAAATGCTACACAAAATATTCAAAACAGATTGAGTTCTGGCATATTATAATAACATGGTTAAATTTGTTTTGAAACAATAGTGGATATTGCAATAAAGCAACAAAATATGCACAGGAGTCAACAAACATAAGTATAGTATCAATCTATGATGTAAATGTTCTCCTTTCTACTCTAAAATCCAGTATGGGATATAAAATACATTGCATTTATATAAAAAATGATAACTTAAACCAAAAGACGACATGGAACTGTAACTTGATTTGAGTAGCTCATTTTCAGGTATGCCATTTATTGGGGCGGCAATGTTTGAGAAAGCACAACCATCTTGCATTTTTGTAATAAATGACTTTAATCAAATTTGAGTTGGTACATGGCTATTAAATGATGGGTGTTTTTACAAAAAAATATCCAATGTGGCTGCTAATATTCAAAATGGTCGCCAGTTACATAAATTAGGGACTCATTTTAATGGACTGTTAAAGGACCTCATTTTACCCGAGTTCAAACCTCGCCACAAGCATCAATAGTCATTCGAATCGATATTTTATTTTTTATTGTTTTTTTTTCATGATTTTATGTTCA
Source organism: Flabesymbios commensalis (assembly GCA_964017125.1). Classification (NCBI taxonomy): domain Eukaryota; kingdom Metazoa; phylum Annelida; class Polychaeta; order Terebellida; family Flabelligeridae; genus Flabesymbios; species Flabesymbios commensalis. The sequence goes on along the minus strand of OZ024911.1, from coordinate 6,654,783 downwards.
GGTTATTATGAACTTTCACATTTATCAATCCGTGTCAGTGACGTTAGGGAGCCATGGCATGGCGTTGATGATTATGTAGAATGTGGATTCCGTAATGAGGACGGACCTGGAAATAGAAAACTTTACCATAGAATGTGATGATAAACCTCGTGGTCGTTATGTGACCCTTGTGAGGACGGGTGGTGAAAACAGTGGACAGTTAATGTTCTGTGAAGTTGTCATCATGGGATATAAAATAACAGGTATATAACTGATTGCAAAAATACAACTTGTCGCAAAATAAAGAAGTAGATAAAAAACTGAATCACATATATGATTGTACTCTTTTAATCTACACATGGTAGTGTTTTTGTTTTTATCAATACACAGAGCATGTGCGGTATGTATCGGTACAGTCCTATTGTCTAGTGTGATCATTGCACATTGTTAGATAAAAAAATGAAAAGAATCGGGCTTTAGGCCACCTTTGTGCACATATAGGCTAAAGAGAACCTCCTGAGACATTGTTAGATACAGTATTGGGCCCTTACAATGCTCAAGTTAACGAGTTCTATAAGATAATATTAGGCCACATGCATAGTAAGTAGGGCCACATGCATAGTAAGTAGGGTCACATGCATAGGAAGAAGGGCCACACCACATGTATTGTGAGTAAAGCCACATGTATAAGAAGGGCAACATTCATATTAAGTAGGGCCAAATGCAAAGTAAGTAGGGCCACATACATAGTGTGTAGGGCCACACGTATAGTAAGAAGGGCAACATGCATTATAGGTAGGGCCACATGCATAGTAAGTAAGGTCACGTGCATAATAAGGAGGGCCACATGCATAGTAAGTAGGATCACATGCATAGGAAGAAGGGCCACACCACATGTATTGTGAGTAAAGCCACATGTATAAGAAGGGCAACATTCATATTAAGTAGGGCCAAATGCAAAGTAAGTAGGGCCACATACATAGTGTGTAGGGCCACACGTATAGTAAGAAGGGCAACATGCTTTATAGGTAGGGCCACATGCATAGTAAGTAAGGTCACGTGCATAATAAGGAGGGCCACATGCATAGTAAGAAGGGCCACATGCATAGTAAGCAGGGTCGCATGCAAAGTAACTAAGGCCACATGGATACTAAGAAGGGCCACATGTATAGTAAGTAGGGCCATATGCTCAGTAAGAAGGGCCACATGTATAGTAAGTAAGGCTACATGCATAGTAAGCAGGGTCACATGCATAGTAAGCAGGGTCACATGCATAGTAAGCAGGGTCACATGCATAGTAAGAATGGCTACATGCATAGTAAGAAAGGATACATGCATAATAAGTAAGGCCACATGTATAGTAAGTAGGGCAACATGCATAATAAGTAGGGCCACCAGCATAGTAAGTAAGGCCACATAGATAGTAAGTAGGGCAACATGCATAATAAGTAGGGCCACATGCATAGTAAGTAAGGCCACATGCATAGTAAGTAGGGCCATATGCTCAGTAAGAAGGGCCACATGGATAGTAAGAAGGGACACATGGATAGTAAGCAGGGCCACAAGCATAGTAAGAATGGCTACATGGATAGTAAGAAGGGCCACATGTATAGTAAGTAGGGCAACATGCATAATAAGTAGGGCCACATGCATAATAAGTAAGGCCACATGTATAGTAAGTAGGGCAACATGCATAATAAGTAGGGCCACATGCATAGTAAGTAAGGCCACATGGATAGTAAGAAGGGCCACATGGATAGTAAGCAGGGCCACAAGCATAGTAAGAATGGCTACATGGATAGTAAGAAGGGCCACATGCATAGTAAGCAGGGTCACATGCATAGTAAGAAGAAAAACTCTCTGCAACAGTCAGCTGTACTTCATATTGTGTGTCGTTTGACAGAAGAGTACGGATTATGTATTTAGTGAAATTAAATTTCTGTCATTGTTGTAGATGCTGATTGTGATAAGTGTGTCTCTGGTGTAAGATGTAACGATATGACTGGCTGTAGCCAATGTCTGGGATATCACCCACCGCATTGTACAGAAGGTAAGACTTGTCTGGTGTGAGATGTGATGATGTAGATGGCTGTAGTCAGTGTTTAGGATATCACCCGCTGTACTGTACAGAAGGTAAGACTTGTCTGGTGTGAGATTTGATGATGTAGCTGTAGTCAGTGTCTGGGATATCACCCACCATACTGTACAGAAGGTAAGACCTGTCTAGTGTGAGATGTGATGATGTAGCTGGTTGTAGTCAGTGTCTGGGATATCACCCATCGTACTGTGCAGAAGGTAAGACTAGTCTGGTGGGAGATGTGATGATGTTGCTGGCTGTAGTCAGTGTTTGGGATATCACCCACCATACTGTACAGAAGGTAAGACCTGTCTGGTGTGAGATGTGATGATGTAGCTGTAGTCAGTGTCTGGGATATCACCCATCGTACTGTACAGAAGGTAAGACTTGTCTGGTGTGAGATGTGGTGATGTAGCTGTAGTCAGTGTCTGGGATATTACCCACCATACTGTACAGAAGGTAAGACCTGTCTGGTGTGAGATGTGATGATGTAGCTGGTTGTAGTCAGTGTCTGGGATATCACCCACCATACTGTACAGTAGATAATAATTAAGGGTTGCTTTCTTTTCTTTCTCAACCCTTCTCATTCCACACTTGAATGTAATCATGACAGGAATCTTGAACAAAGTCTAGTAGTCTACCCCCGACCAATCGAAGGTCGAACAATCTGCCCCTGTCATTTTCAAACACGAATACTGTAGATCTGGTAATTTTTGCAAATTCGCGTGGAATAAAAAATCACAAATTCAAGAATCTCGCGAAAATTATTATTATAATAGCGCTACTAAAGAAAAATGAAAATTCGCTAATTGTAAATTTCGTGAAAAGTTCCAAAATAAAATTAAAAAAACTAGATCTACAGTATATGAGAATCCTTTAGTTTTTCAGAAAAATAACTTAAATTGAACATCGGTGGTTTCAACTACTTAATGGAGGTGTGGTCATTATGATCCCCCGAGTAAACGTTGTAGGCGTCCACGCATGCGCATCATTGTCAACGTCCACAGGGGTGGTAAATGTTAATATTATGGTTCAGTGAAAAAAAATGAAACAGGTGATTTGAAGTTGTGTGGAACTACCTTATGTCAAGTGGCAAAAAAATGATATGTAAAGCTTATGTACTGTGGAGATTATGATATATAGAGTGAACTGAGCTGATGTAGAGATTTGTTCCTGAAGGCATGGACAGTGCCGTATGTTTCGTGTCATTAAAGTTGAAACGTTGAAACTTTACAAATAGACGTGTCGTTTCAACATCACATTAATAGCAACCCTGATATTACATACCATACTTTTATAGTCACGTTGATTTCTTTTGTTTTGTGATCGGTATTACGTTTGGTCATGTGTTTCAACTATCGCATATTATGTCCATCCCATTCACAGTAGTTTGCGGCTGTTCATTAAATCTGAAAAGGTTAAATGAAATAGTGGTCGTATAATTTTTTAATTTAGAAAAAATATCTCGAATATTTTATTTTTTTCCTTTTTTATTATATTTATAATACTTTAATCATTCTGTAACTCAATTTCACAGAATTACAATTTGTAGTATAACAAATCTGTATCATGAATACTTTGTTTGTGATCAACACATAGTGAGTGTTGGAAAATACTATTTTTTTCCTCTAAGACCGACTTCCCAGAGATGTGTTTGAAAGTAGTGCCCCGATACCGAGTCTAACAACTTCAAATGACTCACGTTTGTTTAATTTATGACTATGAATTTGCAAATTTTGTTATCTAAACATTCTTCTCATTCCCAATAACTGTGATTGAATCTGCTAAAAAAAATTAAACGACTATAATCGTATTTAGTGCTTAAAGGGATAACTAACAATTTAATTAAATTTAAACGTACATATCATACATATAGCACATAAATATTGAATTGTAAAATATCAGATTTGGTGTATATGTAACAACAAGTTAATGATATCATTTTCATTGATATAAAAATTTCTGAATCCCTAGAATGTGAGGCGGGAACATATGGAGAGAACTGTAAGCTATCCTGTGGTGAATTCTGTCTGGATACAAACAGCTGTGATCGCAAAGATGGAAGGTGTTCTTGTACAAATTGGGGAGTAGTGGAAACTGTGTGATCGTGAAATAGGTACATTCATACATAGCCGCCTAAATATACATACCTATCCACCTTAGCCAGATAGCCACGCAACCTAAAATAATAAAATATTAAACATTACAATGCATTATTGATCATTGTATCCCAGTCTATATGTATATTTTAACAATTTCAGTGGCAGTTTTTATGCCATCATCCGGACTTCTCATATTGCAAAGATATCCTAAATCTGTAGTTGTGAGGTGGCACCACATGTACTATCGGCCTGATGAAGACCTCTACCAGTATTACAGTTATCACGTAATGTACAGCGAAAAGGGGTCATCAGATTGGATCAGAGAACGTATAGTGCCATATAATCCTGATGATGATCCACCACAGAACACGATAGACGGTCTGAATTCACATACAGAATACCAGGTCAGGATATTAGGAGTGAGAAGTAAAGGGGATCTAACGGATGAAGAGACTGCAGACAGCACACGCACCGAAACATTCGCGACTTTATATGGTACGTTATATCTTATTATCTTTTCATATATTTATACTATATTTTTTAGCGTTTTTAGCCTTTCTGATTGTCCGACAAAAAGAGAAAAAATAAATGATAAAATTGGCATATATTTTACTACAAATTCAACAAATATAATAGAACAGAGGAACCAGGGTAGCATGCTGCTGGCAATCCGCCCGAAGATCACAACCAAACATTTTTACCTACTTGACCTCGAGACACAAATTTAATTAGCTAAAGATTTAATTTAGCGCCTTAAGAGTGAAAATAGGCGAAATAAGCATCAAACACATAAATCAACATATAGTAGGTGATTTATAAATTTCCATGTCTATAAGTCTATAAATATGAGCTGTAGTCTATTATTTTTTAATGATGAAATCCTAAGTGGCTGAAACAGGTTGTGCAAATAAAACCCAGTTGATGTGAAATCTGCTTTGTGTTATAGTTACCTATTTATTAAATTATACTTTTTGAACAATATCCTGTACATTATTTTATACTGTCTGCTTACATGAGCGAAGGAAAACGCTCTCAATAACCCACCATGCCCTATCACCCCATTCATCTCACTAATTGACTACAACGTTTTTATCGTATTATAATGTCACTTAAAAGACCTTTTGTGCCGAAAAGTGACGTGAAGCAATGATTTACTACTACTACTACATGTTTTTCACAATGTGACATTGTAGTCAGTATTGATTTTATGTGAATATAATGGATTCAATTGAATTGCATAATGCCAACAGGTTTAGTTAGTGTGGTACGAGCTCACATCACATTAAATCAGCTGGGTCTTGTATTTCACTGAATCATAATATTTATAATGGCGGCGGATGATCCGATCCCACTCCTGTGGACGTTGACCATGCTGCACACACGGGTGAGCCCACAATGTGTACTCAACAAATCATAACGACTCACCTACTTTAACATTTGCCTCATATATGATATGAACAGAATGCATCACATTGCTTTAACATAGATCTAGATTCTACTATATATATGTACATACAATGTAATACAATTCACCCACTAACTATGTGAGACACAATGCATAAGGTTGTTGTGCAGATCACCATAACACTTTTTTATTTATTTCAGACACACAATGTTCTAATTGTGAAGACGGCACCAGCTGTAATCAAGCCATTGGATGTTCCCGGTGTATTGGTTATACTCCACCAGAATGCCTCCAAGGTAATTTACTCTCCAGATAAAACATAGATTGATTGCTTCTCCAATGCTGTGTCTATAATTATGACAGCTATCACAATAGTGAGGCAGTGTTCAGTAAACGTTTTATAACACTCAAAAAAATATTTTACAATGTCCAATTGATTATTAAAAGTTGTTCATAGCCTTCAGTCTATAAATATTTATTAAGTAGATTTTATGATTATGTGGGAAAACATTTACATTATATTCCAACTTTACATATTTATTATAATGTCATCATATTCATGATTATCTCTTTGCCTTGATTCAGAACCTCATGATACATTCCTAGAAATCTACAGCAGGTAAATACCATGAATATTTGTCACAGAATATTTGTCACAGAAATTCATTCACCCTAGTTAATTAGGGTATAAAATGGCACTTAGTCCCATTTAAGATGGCGTTCAAGGGAACTGAGATCGAATCAATCTTTAAAGTATGTTTTTTAGACTGAAATTTCTTCACAGGAAACACTATTAAACAAACCGTGGTCAATCCATTCAATGAAAGTAGTAGTAGTAGAATTGATGAGATGAATGATGTAGAGATGGAGACGTGAGGATGAGGTGAGATGGCATAGTGCGTTGTTGAGAGTGATTTCCTTCACTCACGTGAAAAGGGTTTCTGGGCATGCCTGGTGGATTTACCCCTAGACATGCCCAGACGTCCAGAGACTTATGGTTAGCTATTCATAGCACAGCTCCACTATGCTCGGATCGGATAGTCCACAGATTAACAATAGCTGAGGGTAACACCAGTTCCCTCACAGACGTGGGAGCTGCATTGACACTGCTTTTGAGTGGAGGAACCAGGGTATGCGGCTGGCAATCTGCCTAAAGATTATAGCCACACACGCGGAGGCTGATAAACACTTTGATGTGTTTGATAAACACTGCAGACCATTGCTTCCTTACAATGACATACAGCATGCAACACAAGGAACAGATGCCTAATGATCCTCCCCAGGTAGCTGTGTCTTATTATTGAAATTCCAGTCAAATAACATTGGACATCAATAATACACACTAAAACTGATAACAGCATGGTAGTAAGCTGATTGAAGCTTGATAACATTCTGTCTATGTTCATGTTACCCGATATATTTAGTGATATTTGCACAACTGTCAAAAATACATAGGTTTAATTTATAAAAGTGTGATAGTAAAACTCCATTTGTATCATTGTGTTTACAGAATGTGATGCTGGTAAATACGGTGTGAACTGTGAGGAGAGTTGTAGTCCTTATTGCACTGATCAAGGGAATTGTGACAACCTGGACGGATGGTGTAGTCCTTGCGACGAGTGGAGAGTAGGAAATAAATGTGATCGTAAATTAGGTAAAATGATGTTTCATCTATAATACATGGTTTTGGATACTCTCGTTCCTAGAGCCACACTAAGCAGCATGGCCGAGCTTTATGTAGCCTCTGGTATGCCCTAGTGGCGAATGTTAGTGTGCTATGTTTAGATGAAAATAGGGTAATCCCAAATTCAGGCATTTTTGAAAGGTCACTTCCCCGGATGAAGAGTTGTTCACAGTATTGTATTTCCCCTCTGACGCATTTCCATGACTTAACCCAGAAAATTATTCACTGGCCTCAATAGCACAGGCATGAAGGTCACGTGACTAAGAACCTTGGCCTATACCCGGCCATAAATGAAATTGGCCGGGCTCGACAGGCAAGGTTTTCGATCAGTTGAGGTGTATATTCTGTTCCTGAGTATTATTCAGGTGACAGTTTTGTGTGCCCTTGGTCTGAACATTTCACTTCCGTGACTAACCACTATAAGGCTCTATAAATGCGAAAAGTGGTTAATTATGATGGCCTTATGACGTCTATTGTACATGTTCGACCAAATAGATGATTAGTTTTCTTTGTTAGCAATTCTATTTTCGATAACATGAATAATCTAGTAGTACATCTGATGCTACGATCATTTCATAGCTATATACTATTTATTAATGACTGATATGACTGGTGTATTCCTTAGATAAAGCTTCTATTAGCTCGACGGATGGACTCTACTCCATACCAGATTCATACATCAGTAAATCATCTGTAACTGTGAGTTGGAAACCTTTGACAAATGATCTTAGTGCTGACGTTTATCAGTATTATAGTTATCACATACAATACAAAGAGAGCGGATCTTTAACGTGGCCAACAAGAGACATCATACCATATGATCCCGATGACGAGACACCTCAGACCACCACGATAATCAACCTGACACCTTATACAGATTATGATATACGGGTTGTAGCTATTAGGACAGTGGATGGGAAAACAGATGAATCTGAGAATCCAGATCATACAAACACCAGGACGGTCAGCACTCTACCAGTGGAAGGTAATCCATTCAGTAATTTTAAACATGGCCTATTAAAGTCATGGGCTTTTTGTCTACTGGTAAACAATAGTAACCAGTAAACAATTTGCAAGTATTGTTAAAAGTCAAATTGCATTATATATGTGTGTTTCCACTCATAATATTTATTGTCGTCATCGTCAATATCATGTGTTCTGGATCCCATTCCTACAAGCGTGCAGCAAAATTGATATATCAGTAACTCCCATAACTAGTATAATTAACATTTCAATGGAAACTAGTACATTTCCTCAAAATTTCAAAAAAGCTCATGTGATAATACTACTTAAGATTACATCTCTTCCTAAAAGCGAACTGAGAAATTACAGGTCTCATCAAAATTGAGTTTCATTTCGAAGATCTTAAAAAAGATAGTAGCCAATCGGCTGCAACCTCATATAAAAATAACCATCTATCTAATCCATTACGATCAGCCTATAGGAAACATGATTCTACAGAATTAGCTCTACTGAAAGTACATAACCATATCGTTATTAGTATGGACAAGGGTGAAGTTACAGCTCTGACCTTGCTTGACTTGTCGGCCGCTTTCGACAACATTGACCATGTACATTACCAACAAATATTTTCATATTGGTATGGAATATCTGGGCAGGCTTAAATTTGGTTTTCGTCCTAGTTGCAAAATAGGCACCAAACCATAAAAATTAAAGAAACTCTGTCAGATAAAGTCACTCTTTCGTATGGCGTTCCACAGGGCTCTGTGCTGGGACCAGTGCATTTTATCATATGCACTACACCACTCAGCCCTATTATTCCTAGTTTTTACCTATACCACCATCTGGGCGGGGGCCCTATGGTAGTGGTTAGCACCGCTGCCTTTCACGCCAGAGTTCGAGGTTCAGCTCCCGGTCTCGGCGGTTTGAAAGAAACAAAAAATGTTTCTTTCCCATCCACGTGTGAAAGTCAGTATTGTGGGTAGCCTCCGTGACCGAGAGGTAGCGTGCTCGGCCTCAGACCACCAGGTCTCGAATTTCGAATCCTGTGTCTGGAGGACAGTGTCATCTCAATCATCTCACCATCCTCAGGAGGTTCTCTTGGCCCAGTTTAGCCTATATGTGCACAAAGGTGGCCTAAAGCCCGATTCATTTCGTTTATACCACCATCTTTATGCCGATAATACCCAAATTTACATGTCTCTATCCGTTTCAAACGCTAACGAATCTCTTGAGAAGTTGCAACATTATTTAATACCTGTGTCGGCCTGAAAGACTAAGGTTCTAAAAAAGACTAAAGATTCTAAGCTGAAGCTTAATCCTAGCAAGACATAATTTCTTATCATTAGGACTAATCTTCAGCGTTAGAAAATCTTAAATGATTTCCCATGCCAAATTCCAGGTCAAGACACAAATCCATCTGCATCAGCCAAAAATCTTGGTGTAGTATTCGACAGTAGCCGGAGTTTCCGAAAACACATGATTATCCCAAACATGTAGGGCATGCTTCTGGCATATCTGTGACCCGTCTTACCGAGCAAATCGCAGTGGCACTGGTCAGTAGCGAGTTAGATTATTCTAATTCACTTTTTTACAATATGCCAGAAAAGGTTATCGCCAGTCTATAAAGCTTTCAAAACTGCCTTGCAAGAGTGGTAGACTAACCGTTCCTATTATAAAACGATTACATTGGTTTGATGATGAAAATGTATCCTCGTTCAGCAATTTGTTTTTGTATTGGTAATAATGATATTTTGAAGCTGTGTGCGAAAAATAAATTCAAAAGTATTTTTTCCATTAAATATACAACCCAAAGCCAGCTTTACATGTCTTTAGTCAGTTTAGCATATCAGTCAACAACTAAGCCTTTTAAATGGTAAAGATGTTTCAACTCTGATTATTTATTATTTATTTACAGATGCTTTGTGTGTGAATTGTGTAGAACATGTTAATTGTGATAAGTTGACTGGTTGTAGTCAATGTCTGGGTTTCACGGCTCCTGAGTGTCGCCAAGGTGAATAATGCTAACTTCAAAACCTGCATTCAACTGATATAGAATAATAATTTGAATGCATTGTTTTATTAATCATAATATTGTGATTAATCATCAGTTATGGCTTTCACATACATTGCATGATAGTATTATTAATCTACAAGACTGTAAATAAATATATATTACTACACAATATATCGCAAATCATACATGCATAAATAGATGTCATAAGTAGTGTAAAGTGCAACAAACTAAGATTTTATTATATTAAACATTTGGGTTTCGGAAATGTGTATTTCAATAATCTGAAGATTTATATACTCGCATGCACCATTAGTTATTCTTATTAAAATTGATATTTCCAGTTTACAAAGTCAGTTTTCATTTGCTTGAATTTTTGACGCATGTTACCACAATCGAGAGTTTAAGTAACAATTAGTGAACAGCGATCAATTACTGAGGTGGAAGAAGTCACGTTTATCATGCCTAATGTCTTAATTACTATCTTTTTGAAGGTTTTTACAATTAATTTATTTAGATCTAACTTGGTGATAAGTACCGTGATGCACAGTTGTTTTGCTTTATTTGTACAGAATGTGGCCCCGGGAAACATGGTGTAAACTGTATGGGTGACTGTAGTCCTTATTGTACTGATAAGGATACATGTGGCCATAAGGATGGAGTGTGTGACTGCATTGACTGGGTTGTGGGGAACACCTGCAATACTGTGATAGGTAAATAAAGCTACTCATTCATTTATCATTCTAAAAAATAATAATTTTGAATCATTTAAATGAATGGTTTATAATAACTGAATCATTTTTGTATTATATTGTCGTGTGTTTTTGCAATTGGATTACTTGTAGTTTGTTTTGCAATTAATCTATTTTAATGTTATATACCTTATTTTGTTTGTATTATTTGTTCTATTGTACTATTTTGTCGGGTTATTTTAATCATATTTTAAGTTATTGTTGTTGTACAATGATAATTAAACATAAATATACCAATAGGCACAGAAAACTGGGATGATTGCTAGTGGTAGTACTTTTTGCCCCCCCCCCCCCCGCCCGGGGAGGGTCACGGGGATCTGTTCCGTCTGTCGCATGCTTTATAGCATGGTAAGGAAACACTAGTATACAGCAATTATCCAAGGGGCGCTGCAGCCTCAACGTGTCTGGCCATAAAATGCGGGCAGATGGCCAGTGGCATACCCTGGTTCCTCTGTTTGAAAACGAAGCCAATGCAGTTCCCGCATCAGTGCAGGCACTGGTGTAGGCCGTGGTAGCCTTAAATAACCGACAATAGAGTCTCACGCTGGATGAATGGAGTTACCCTTAGCTATTGTTACTATGAGGACTATCCGACCTGAGGATAGCAGATCTGTGCGAAATGCCACGAAGTTTCAACATTAAATTGCATAGCAAAAGCCAAGTCTCCAGCCATCTAGTCATGTCTGGGGATAAATCCCCTAGACATGCCCAGAACCCCTTATTGGGCGAGTGAAGGAAAACGCTCTCAATAACCTACCATGCCCTATATCATCCCCACCCTCACATCATCATCTGTACATTATTTATATCATCAATTGATTACAACGTTTTCAACGTATTACAATGTCACTTAAATAACCATCTGTGTCAAAAAGTGACGTAAAGAAATAATGTACTACTAGTACTACCAATAGGTACACTTTTTTTCAATGGAAGGAGTTGTACTAGCAATTTCTGAGCCTCCACCACTAAAATTGTCATCCTATGCCAAATAATAAGAAAACAAAATAATTTTGAAATAATTCGCGTACTGCTTCAACCTATTTTTAAACTTTATATGCATTATATATGACTGATTTAACGAAAAACATTATTGCAAGCCATTTGCCAATAAGCATCACCTATTGTTCACCTTATTACTTTTTATAATATCAAAGTACTTACATAATGATCACTGATATATAATAGTCTGTTTTAGCCTGGAGTTTGGTTTGCTCCGATTTCTATGTGAAGACTTATATAATAACCAATATCGATAAAATTTTGCACACACTGTTTTCTAGTCATCTCTCAACACCATGAACACACCAATGATCTATCAATTTGTTTTTAATATAGTTCAAAATAATTGTATTACTTGCCAAAAATGCACAACAAAATGTCACTCAGTTTTTTCAGTTATGTTGCGGGAAGATGAAAATATGACCCCCCAAAAAATGACACAGTAATATTAAATAACAACCAAGATAATGAAAACAAGGGTTACTCCAAGCATGTGGCGAAAGACCATACGTAATGATAGCAGTGTTGTATCATTTGATTGATACCAATCGAATGAGCTGATACTTAGCTTGACATTATGTGTTTTTAGATGAAGCTGATCTGAGTTCTACTGATGGTCTTCATTCTATATCAGAGTCAGATGTGAGTGAATCACCTGTTATTATCAAATGGAATCATATGGAGAATAATCCGTCATCAAACCTTCACCAGTATTATAGTTATTATGTACAGTACAAGCAGACTGTAGACTCAGACTGGATAACAGGACGTATTGTAGAATATAATCCTGATGACGATCCACCACAAATTACGCTTGATGGACTGACAGCCGGTGCGAAGTATCAAGTCAGAGTTTTAGGGATAAGGACACTTAATGAGAAAACAGACCTACTTGATAATCCTAGCAGCTCAAATATCCGAACATTTTCAACAGGTTAGACATACTCTAATGTTTTATTCTATGCAAGTTTAGAACGTTTTAGTTCAACAACGTGAGAACAATTTAGATGTTTTCAATAAATATAAGGGAATAAATTATTAGTTACAAATTTAACATGTTAACCAAGATTTCACATATACGTCTGAGGGGAACTGGATGTATGTAATCAAATGACGCTAAACAAAGATAATCACATAATATTTCGGCTGTTGCACTGAGTAACAACTATATAATGTCAGGTGTTGGTGTTATTGTAGCCTCATTGACTTCTGAGGGTGACAGGTTTGCCATAGGTGGAGTGGCTGGAGGATTAGTTGTATTGACGTTGATCTCTCTCGTCTTGACAGTTGTTGGAATTCTAGTTTGGCACAGGTCAGTGTATAATATGGCGCATCCTGTAATTTGGTTGAGTGTCTAAAATATATAAAGATGAAGGTAAAATACAAGCTACAGTTCATAATCTGATATCGCGTAATATCTGGAAAACCTTACTAGTCCATTACTGTTGAACACAATGTGCAGTTTCAGGGAGTGAAATGCCTTGAAAACCTTGACAGAGTGCCATTATTGACAATAACATGCATAGTATCTGGAAAACTGTGCCAGATAGCTATACCATTACTGTTCGACAAAATGAGTGATTTCTGGGAGGGTTAATCCTTTAAAAAATTCAACTAAATTACATTTTAAATGGCAGACTTGAATTCATCTATTCAAATGATTTTCACTTTTAAACAATGATTAGAGGCTGATTGTCTTATGCGTTGACACAATCCTGGTCATACGCACCAATGTAAACCGGTCTTATCTGTGACACAACTCCTAGTCACTGTACCAATGTAATGACTCTTGTTAACGCTACCCATGTCCTGACACACTTACCCACTATCATAGTGTGTCGAAATGTTATCTGTGGCACGGAAACAACAGAAGACTTATGGATAAAATACGTAAGACTTAAATATATATATTAAGCATAAAACGTTCAATTTCTCAGTACATTGTTGTTAGTACTTCCTCGTGGTGTTATTTGTTATTATTTGAATTTCGCGGTTGCTTCAGTGATCTACAATGTGTTAGATACCGAAGCAACTCCCACTAAAGTTAGACAAACCTGAAACGTATATCTTAGAATTCCCCCCAAGGCTGTGCGGGCCTTCCTTTATAGTGAGTCCCGACAAGTGCGGCCATTTGTGGTGGTGCAATGCCGCCTACACCAATCAGGATCTTTACTTTGGTAGACATTGACATTCCTGGGCTGTTTCTTGGAGCCGATTCACACAGGCGTCCTGAACTAGGGTACCTCCTGTGTGACAATTAGTACTTGTCGCAGTACCGTCTTCACCAGGTGGTTCTCATGTAAACAGCCCAGGAAAGAATGTTTATTACACCCCTTACTTACAGAAACCTCAATTTAGTCACTTATTACTTAACATTGTTTATGATGCCTATTTCCTTCGCCGACGGGCTTTGTTATTGTTGCTATAAAGATAAATGTTTAGTTTATAGCGCATCTAAAGATAGTTTTTTATTCAGTCGACTTTATCCATAGGACCTGTGGCCCATCTTAAAATAACGATTATCGTAATGTCCTCTGATTTCCATTAGAAAAGATCAGATGCTCTTAACTTTTATGATGAAAGTGAAGCACCACATAAGGTTCAACTGCCTTCCCCAAGTACACAACATCGGAACAACGATGCTTAAGTTGCGGCATACTTCCAGTGCAGATTATTACATTGTTGTATCATTATCCCTTTTAGTCGTTTTTGACACAACATCGGGAAAACGATGTACACAAGTTGAGATATGACATGATATTTATCTGAAAACCCATCTGCAGCAAGCGTGCTCATGTATACATAGCTTTTAATTGGTCTAGAGAACTATAGTTGGAATCATACATTTATCATTGAAAACGAAAATCACTTTTAAATGTAACCACATGAGCATAAACCAGTGTAGTTAGGATGTCCGATCTTGAAATATCTCTTAAAACGAACGACTTTTTCAGTCAGTTGAGCAGTGCAAAACAATTCTGAAATATTTTTAAGGTAGGCTTGTCATAATGTGTCATTGGATGTTAAAATTGCTAATCATTTGAACCATCTGATAAACAAATACAAAATATAAAGTGTGTACTCTGAAATATATATATTTGTTTAAAATGGATACAATAGATAGGCTGTACAATTGTTTTGTCTGTCTCACTTTTCTATACATCTGTTCAGAAAGAAGAACAGGAAAACATTGGGTGGTAATAAGTATTCTGAGGGAGATAACAACACTAACGCAGGACGTGAAGCTGTAGCTTCCCACAAGGGAGGTGTTACCACACAGGAGACTATATCTGAACAATCAAATGATGGCAAGTACCAATGTAGACTCACCAGACTTACAACCATACGACAGAGGAAAGTCTCCGTCCACTACAAGACGTGCAATTATGTGCCTGAATGGAGATCCCCATGCACTAAAAGCCACGCATTGCTTGTGCAATTCACGACTTGTAGTAGATCAAGATGACTTGGAGTGGGTAACAATTTTAAGTAATGTGTCATATATTGTTTAGAATAGCATAAATATTTTTGTCTAAAAGCTTCAAGTTAACTCAGTTTTCAGACATATAAAATCACGCTTGCAGGCCACACGAGAGATCAACGGACTAGAAAGTGAAAACCAGCATCCCATTCGTAAACGGGTTGCTTGTTGAATTTTGAATTTGTTCATGATCCTGGCAACGTTTCCAATTTAAACACTACTAAGGCTCGTTTCACTAAGAAAATCTTATCTTAACTTTCAGTCATTTTTCATTTCAAAAGTTAAGATCATCTTAACTTTTTAATGACCTTTAAATTATAAGATACGATTTTCTTAGTGGAACTTAAGAATTAAACTTAATTAAACCCTATTTTGGGAATATTCTAGTGAACGTAACAGTGTTAAACTTTGACCAGCCCGGGGATCTAGCCACCTACCCTGAGAGGACTGAGTGCTACCAATGTGGCCAAAGAGTTACCTCTGGCCACATTGGCAGCACTCAGGCCCTTAACCCTTAACAAGAGAGACTAAAGTTTTTTTTTCAATTTGAAATCATCATAAATGTCTTAGTCAGATCTTTCCACTTCATTTGAATACCTATGTTATGGGTCTATGGCCATTATAATATTTTAATTCTTTCTGCGCGGGGACCGGCTTTAACCCTTTCAAAATCTGACGCCTACAGACGTCATATTCTGAAATGATTAACAGGTTAAGTAGTTCGATCCCAGGAGTGGGCTGTTCCAATGCTGCTACCTAAATATACAGCTTTAAAAAACGTTGTCACACTAGCCGAGCAGTCGCTTTGAAAATACTAGCTTGAAATACATGTGCATGATATTATGGATATATTTAATTCCTGTTTCCTTTGGTATTTTCAGTTGTTTTGTCCACTTATGATGAAATCACGTACGATAAACCGCTGGACGATACAGTCTTGTACGATCTGCCACCACTCGATACAACTACTTACGAAGACGTACAAGCCGACATCAACGTATATGAAATGCCGTGTCACGATGCAGCATCTTGTGAAACGGACCTACAACCTCGTGATGTATTAACATATGTGACATTGACTTTAGATACTCTAGAGAAAGAAGAACCTACCAACGAATCATGCACATGAATGTTAGCTATAGTCGTGACAACTGTTTACTAGCACACTCTCAAATTAAATTAAAAAAAACTTATATAGTGATATAAACTATTCAACAGAGTGCCGGGCAGAAAAGAAGCTGGTGTGGAACAACCAAACCTAATAAATGTTTTTTTATTAATGTTCTGAAAGTCAATATCGCTAATGATGTAACGTGTAATGAAGGGTAGGATCTGCAACAGGAAATGCCCATGTGCCCTTCTTTATCTTTATTCGACTTTAAAAAAACATTCGATACTGTGTGGCGATCTGGGTTATGGATCAAATTAATTTCTTTTGGAATTACAGGTAAACTTTTCAATGTCATCAGAAACATCTATAACAACATCAAGTCATGTGTACAAGTAAATGGGCAAAAATCTGATCATTTTAGTTGCTATGCTGGCGTAAGACAAGGGGAAACCTCTCACCGCTTCTCTTTGCTCTATACTTAAATGACTTAAAATACACCCATGTAACTAATCTCAAGCTTAATGATAATATTTTTGATCAATTCTTAAAGATACAGATTCTTCTTTACGCTGATGACACTGTACTTCTTTCCGATAATGCTGATGGTCTAGAATACTCTATAAATTGTTTAGCTCGATATTGTGAACACTGGAAGTTACAAGTTAACACTAGCAAAACTGAAATGGTAATTTTCTCAGAAGGAAAGTTCAAAAAGTCTTATAATTTCACTTTTAATAATAATAAAGTAAGTATTGTCGATTCCTTTAAATATCTCGGTGTCTACTTCAACTATAACGGTTCATTTATTTATCACAAGAAATTTATATTTGGTCAAGCCCAAAAGGCTCTTTTTGCACTTTTGAAAAAATCAAAAGAACTTGAACTTCCCGTGGATATCCAACTTGAATTGTTTGATTATCTGGTTTTGCCAATTTTAATTTATGACTGTGAGATATGGGGGTATGAAAATATCTCTATATTAGACGAATTACACCTTAAATTTCTAAAATATATATTGTGTTTAAAACAATTGACACCAACCTGCATGCTGCTCGGTGAAACAGGTCGGTTCCCATTATCCATAGCCATTAAAACACGAATGATATCTTTTTGGTGCAAGCTAATAACGAGTGATGTGAACAGATTTTCCACAACTCTATACAATTTACTGCAAATTTATAATGTTAATAATATTTTTACGTCAAAATGGTTTCAATACATTAAAACTATTTTAGGTGAAACAGGTTTTTCTTACATTTGGACTCTACAAGAAGTACCAAATATCAATACATTTCCGAACCAGATTAAACAGAGACTAAAAGATCAATACATCCAACAGTGGTTGGCAGATCTTAATCTTTCGAATAAATGCCGTTCATATAGAATTTTCAAACAGAAATTTGAGCTCGAAAAATATTTATGCTCCTTGTCACCTTTTAACCGAAAAATTATTTGTCGATTTAGAACATCAAACCATAGACTACCAATTGAAAGGGGAAGATACTATGGCATCAATAGAGAAGACAGAACATGTGAATTTTGTAATTCTGATAAAATTTGTGATGAATTCCACTTTGTACTCGAATGTAATACAGTTATTGATATACGGCAAGCTTTCTTACCGCCCTACTGTCAAAATCATCCTAACCATATAAAATATTATGTCAGACACAGCCTCTAATATTTCTAATGAATTAGCTAAATATCTGAAAGCTGCATTCAAGTTTTATAATATATATATCTAAACTCTTAAAATGATTCTTTAAATATAGGACTACTCTCTTGACTATATTGATGTATGTCCACTGTTATCATTTGTCACCCTTTTCACCTTTTTCCATGTTTACTATACCGTTACATATACTTTTACCTTTTCTCATGTGGTAGCGTCGTGTCTGAAACATGGGTCTGCAGCAATATGCGCAGTACTAATGTCTAGGACACGGTGCTGCCACGGGAAGATTAAAACTAATGTTATTGTACATCACTGTATATCACTTAATATTTCATGCTGTTCTTTTATTAAATAATGTATTTTTGATCATACCTATATTATATATATATATATTTATACATATATACATGTATATATACATATATATGGTATTTAAAACATCATTATGTGACATTCAATCATTGTACCTCACTACCTCACATTATTTTCTGCATTATGCTGCTCTATGTATTTTATTTTATATATATTTTATTTTATTACTATGTATTATTACCTTTAATATTGACTATTGTCATGTTGTCATGTACTATTGCATACTCCAAGCCATGTATGGCCCGAGTTTACTAAACTATTGTCTATTGTCTATTGGGAACATAAAGTTTTTTGGTATCAGAAGATCGGAGCAGTTTTAATTTTTTTGAGTATGAAAGCAACAGGCACTACGCACTAAAATTGTTGTCAATTAGGACGGCCATATTTCTGGTTGAGCTTGCTGGATTTGATTGTTTTTTTTCGTAGAGATTCAGATACAATTAGAATGAGTTCGCTTTCACTTGGATTGAGTTTTAATTTGACTTTGAGTCATCCAGCCAAAGACACCCATGACACACCAAAGATTGCTGGGCATTCTCAGTAGACAGAGAGATGTACATTTGATAAGAGATAATAGAACTGAGTGGAGAAGTGTAAAGAGTGAACAGCAAAGAGCCCAGTACAGATCCTTGTGGTACGCCATTTAAAAGGAAGAAAACCCATACAGACCCATACATGAAACACCGTACAAATTTTCAGAGGAAGAGTACCCCCCATTGAGTAACCAAAAAACGACCATATTTGGGCCGAAATATGCTCTAGAATGCATAAATTAAAGCCTTAGATTTCAAAATTTCCTGTGGAGCCCCCGAACCTATCTAGAGCATGCACAGAGGAGGCGTCCAGTTAGTCGGTGGTTGGTTCCTCTATGAAAACTAATCTATGCTATAATAGAATATACAAAGTATTTCAACATCAACCCTTACAGCGCGGGGATCGATTTAGAGGTCAGAATCTAGCGTCTGTAGACGTCAGATTTTGACGTTAGAAACTTTTAGATACAACAAAGCCATTTATCCAACCAAAAAGTCTTACGTTAATTTTCACATCGATTTGTTGTTCTCTAATACTGTCAATAAAGCGTCACCTGTATTAACGTAAATGGATGTTTGCTGTGTATAGATTTCATTTGATCGGAATGTCATCAAGGTGGCTAACGAATATATACGTTTATAACCTAGCATAAACATGATAAAATATCTTGAATTTTTCTGTGTTTTCACTTTCTATAGTTTTTTCCTATATTATATATTTATAATACATAACATAGATTTACGTATTGAACATTGTCATGATGCAGTAGAGAAAGTTTAATGCCTACGAGTCATCTTGTATATACATATATGTACATATATTTTTATGACAAATAAATCTGTATGACTTATCTGTATGCCAATACAATATATGTCTGTCTGTCTGTGTACCTATTGAATGCCGAGACAGACGAAAAAGCATTACAGATATCTATAATATATTCACTCAATGTTCATATTAAAGGCCCATACCCAAGTGCCTTAAACTTAAAAAGTTTCAATGCTTAAAATTGTGTTATATAGGCTTACGTCATCGTAATTCGATAGTGTCTTTCTCCACCCTCCATTTGAAAGAGATTTGTACCCGGTGAGTGTGTATTTCGGAATGCTCATACAATTTCTAACAACCATCCCTTATTTCTATTGGGTTTGACCAGGCCGCTGAGGGTCTAGATGAAGGATCCGATGTTGATTTGTTTTTTTCTTTGAAAGGATCAACACTGAGGAAAATCCCCTCATTTTTGTCACTACACCAGCCACGAACATCCCATGAATATTACCTGTGTATTTTGGCGATGTTCACGATGTCCCGCAAAGATGAAAACATGTCAATTGGCCGAGTTTAGAGGTGTTGACCCTTCGTGTTTGCAAATGTGAGATCCGTTGGGAAAACGTCGTTAAGCGGTGATATTCCAATGACATTGTAAATAAACTAGCAACGTCTTTGACGAGGTGATACATCTGAGACCTTACATACTTATCCTAATACGAGTTAAGAACTTCCTGTCATTGATTACGGCTAGTAAACTATATAAAAAAATATCTTTAGAAGAAAATAATTAAATCGGTGACTCGATGCCACTTTCCTGTCAAACATGGAGACGGCATTAAAAAACGGGTGGAGCTAAAAGTCAAAAATGTAATAACCGACATTTTGGCATAATTCGTCTTTTTCGAAACCTGATTACGTTGCCAACGGATCTTTCTAAAAATAGTAATCTATCAGACTATTGCTTTGACTCATTCAAACACTCAAAAAGATACAACAGAGCGAAAACAAAAACATGCCATTTGGTATAAGCCTTTAATGTGGTGATTGCCGAGTGAGAGACTTCGTCTAGCCACCCTTAAAATACACCTATGACGTCCATCTATTGTTAAAACAGTAGATTCAAGCCTACGAAATTACTCCTAGTTTTATACTGGCCAGATCGGGCACACTGTACAGGTTAACCATGACACTACATGTCCAATGTTTCAAAGTTTACCATGCTAACTATAAAAATTGAGATTTTGTATGTGGAATCTTAAAACACAGGTACATATTTTGTGTATTTTAAGTCGCAGAGAGAACTAAGTTACGATAGATTCGTAAATCCCAATGTACTTATTTATTTATTTATTCAAACATATATATACAGGTTAAAAACATTATTAGCCATTGGCTATTTTGCACATGTGCCCTGTTTTATGACATGCATTTACATAATATATGGAAAAACATATTTAAACAATTATCATATTTACAATAGTTACACTAACTAAAACAGAAGGTACATTAGACATATTAGATCATAAACCGATGATATATGAATTTGGGTTAATTGAATAGATTTACAAATGTATATATATGTACATTTATAGCAAAGTGTAAAGAAAAGAAAACACAAAACTCCTACAAAAACAACTACAAAAATAGGAGAAAGCGTTAAGACATGTACATGTACATGTATTTTAAGGTGTTATGTAAAAGCTGAAAATGTTTCTTATTTCTATCCCAAAGGTAGCTAGACCCATTTACACTTACAGATGATTTATATAAAGAATCATTACACCTAGGCTGCTGTTGAGTAGTATTTGCTGCATTACGTGTTGAAACAGTATGATATTCAGAAACGGAGGAAAAAGGTCAGATAAGTAATAAAGAACTAAATTATTTAGAGATTTATAAGTGAGACAACATGATAAAAAAACATTATCTTTCTATAACATTCTGCCGCCCTAGCTTCGCGCCTCCTACATTCGAATCACTCCTACACCTGTGACGTCAGTCAATTGTTAAAGCAGTATATTCGGATCTACGAATCTACTGTTTGTTCTCGAATCTACAGCTATTGTTCATACCGACCAAGTTGGCCATTATTGAGGTTTAAACGTGCTGGTAATGAATTTGGGATTATGTACCAAGTCTTGGGCCATGTGTATTCCTATTATGTGTATTCTAAGTCGAAGAAAGAACTCAATAACAATAAATTCGTATACCTGAATTATTATACTCTCGTACATTGGGATTTATCGAATTTCGTTATTTTAAGGTCAAGCTTACTAGGTTATTTTATGATGTAAATAAATCCCGTTACATCATATGTTTGTTATAGGTCAAGCTGGTCTAATCACTCAAAGTAAATAGTGGAATGTGAAGCAGCTGTTTTTTTCGGGACTTTCAGTCATCAGTTGCAGATATTATTGATGAGCTAACCCTTACAACGGTGAATTATTTTTGAATAAACCATGGAGACTAAAGGGTTTTTTCATTTTGAAATCATCATAAATGTCTTAGTTAGCTTTATCCGCTTCATTTGAATACTTATGTTATGGGTCCACGACCATAATTAATATTTTAATTCTTTTAGTGCGGACACCGTCTTTATACTTCAGAATCTGACGTCTATAGACACTGGGGGGAAGTAGTGTGGTTTGATTGATTGATTAATTAATTATACACATTTTCTAGGGTACACAGCAATGATCGGACTCTTTGACGTATGTATAATCTCATGGGTTGCAACAGTAGAATCAGACATCTGACTGGAATCTGGGGTAAGTTGATTAAACTCACGATTTCACCCATTCAACACGCTTGGAATCACCAAAATTTCGGTCACTGCATCGCACGATAATAATTACAAAATAAAAACGTATTTTTATCCATATCAAATAGGTTTTGTGGGATTGGGCGGCCGTTATAAACGCAAATTCTCCACGCTGGGCAGTACATCCGCAGGGAGTACAGCAATGGTCTACAGTCACGTGATACACGGCCCCATACAGACAATGTTGGCGCGTTTTCAGAATGTTCTTAATTCAAACGTAAAATGTTCAAAAAAGCACACTTCCCTTTCCTGTCACACTCTCACTCACCAAGATTTACAATCACACGATGGTCCGACTCACTTTACATGTGTCAGTATCCAGATAAAATATTATAGAGTCCAATCATTGCTTTGTACCCTAGCAAACGTGTATAATTAATTAATAAATTAATTAATTAATAAATCAAACCACAGTATTTCCCCCCAGTGTCTATAGACGTCAGATTCTGACGTATAAAAACGGTCCCCACGCTGAAAGAGTTATTCCAACAGTAAACGTAAGTGGGCAATAGTACTTATTATCTTTAGTTGAAGCGTTATTTGACAATTTACTTGCTGGTACCAGAGCTGCTATTATAATCAGGGTTTAACCTTTCGCCTTCTACGTTATTTAATGTATATTTTCACCAACTTGAATTTTTACCTGGCTACCGCTGTGCGGCGGGAGCCACAACTTTAGGTGTGTGAAATATATATTCATATCTGTCTAATTTGAGACCAAATAATTCCTGAATTTATCTCATAAAAATCGCTATTTGATATGACAGTGAGTCAGTCAGAGACTGCAAACCTTCGCCGAAATTGATGATCGTAATCCGTAATCGTTTTGTATAATAATATGAATTGGGCAGGCCCAAAAAGCCCAGGGCCAAATCAATTTAAAAAAAGTCATACATTTTAATGGATCAGAAGTTACAAAATAGTCTAACTTTGGGGGGGGGGGGGGGTCATCCTATTTGATATTCACTAAATTTCAGTCGGTGGTATATGCCTGTGCGTGGGTGCTGTGGTTGCTGCAAACACCGCCACTAGAAATATAATATTATATTTGTCTTGCATTTTATTCTTTAAAAAATCAATGCACATTGTATGGCTGATAAAGGTGATTTTTTTCTTTATCTCATGCATAATATTATTATTAATATTAAAAATAATTGTGTGATTACTAACAGTGGTTCTAGGAAAATAAACTTTAAATATAGCTTCCATGCGTGGAAATACTAGCAAATTATCAGTTATCTGCAACATATATAATTGGTTATTGTAAATTGACGCGAGGCATAATAAAAGACTAATAGGTATATGTGTTTTTATAAAATATTGGAACGCAGATTAGGCCATAGGCATAGGCTTACTAGTAATATGACTGCTGAAAGAATACCTAAATTAACCAACCTTTTTAATACATGTAATACAATTTATGTTAGGCTGGACTATAACTTTAATTTAAACCTAATTATAATATAAAGTCTATTGCATTTCAATACAGATTTTTTTTGAGAAATCAGACCAACAATTTATTGGTAAACATTTCAATACAACATATGTTGACAGTCCTAGTTCTAGGCCTATTTAATAAACTGCAGAACCTCAACAAGTGAGCCTATTGTCTTTATTACATTAATTCTATGCATTGAGTAGACCTATTTACCCCAAATACACTTTAAAAATGATAAACCAGGATCAGGTGATTTTCACTGATTTATCCGACAATACTGAACCGATTTCCTTGAAATTTTGCAAAGGTCTTTTTCTAGTTAAATAGTAATTTTCAAAGCCCAAAGGTAGTTCAATTTAAACTTGTACCGGTACGTCTTGTCTAACGCTAGCATAAAGGATAGGTTTACTGGCTAGGGCTAGGCCACCATCAATACTGATTGGCTACTGTGACTATAGCTTAGTAGGCCTATAGATGTACACGTTACATATAGCTTGCCTAACTTTAGGATTTATCTTTTTGGGGCAGGCTAGGCCTATAAAGGCTATGTACATCAATAAATCATAGGACTAGACCAGGCACAGGCTATGTAGGCTACATAAATAAATCATAGGCCTAGCCTACAATCATATACCACCCTGATCATTGCGTGATCAAGATCAGATGAAGACTGATCGAAACGTCGCAATCGTTCCACACTAAGTTCCAAAGTGTATAAAATTTAACCACTTTCTATATGAATCTTGGAACCATGAATAACATTCTCTACTACAAATCCCATAGTCGTCATTTCATTCCTGTTTTTGATATTATCTGATGTAAATTAAATAACCTTTTAATTTAATTTTAGAAGTACAAATTATTATTCATATAATCAGATAATGCCTGATAGGCCTATCAGTAGTAATTAAAACATGATTCAACATACCCCTAAAAACATGGCTAAAATATTAAAATATTAAATATTTCAATGCATCATTGATCACTGTATCCCAGTCTATATGTACATTTGTATATATTAGTGGTAGCTGCTATGCCACTATTTGGCCTTCGCATATATTTCTCAAATTTCTAGTTGTGAAGTGGAGCTGCATGAAAAATCCGCCTGTTGACGACAATCTGTAACAGTATTACAGCTATTATGTGATGTACAGAGAGGAGGGATCATAAGACTGGATCCGGGGACCCATAGTGACCTATAATCCTGGTGATGATCCACCACATGCCACGATAAAGAGACTGAATTCACATACAGAATACCAAGTCAAAAATGTATAGTTCATTCTAGTATTCATGATATTAGCAGTCAGAAGTAAAGGGGGTCAAACGAATAAAGAGACTGCCGCTATCACATTCAGCGAATCATTCACCACTTTTTATGGTACGTTATATCTTATTGGCCACCAGGGGCCGTATGCACCAACTTACCGTTTACCCCAGTGGGGGTAAATGATACCACAGAGGTATTTAACTCGGGGGTTTCATGAAACCTTAGAGGTTTCAACCTCCGGGGTTTTCCTGCGAATTTACCTCGTATGCACAAATCCCCATGGTTATATAATTTACCCCCGTGGTTATTCAATATATTGACTATTTGATGGGGAATTCCCAATATTTTCCTGTTCAACAAGAACTACAACTTTATAATACACGTGACTGTTGACTTCGGTCTTTAATATGTTTTTTTCTCGAGAAAAGTCAGAAAAAAGTTGGCCATTGCAATGAGAAAAAAATTGAAAATTAATAATTTATAAACTTTTCATTTTGTATATAATAAACATAGACCTATGTAATGTATTTCAGTTGCACACGTCTTGCATCGTTTAGTGATTTTTACGACAAATTGTAACAGTATTTTGTTCGCTTCATTTTAAATGACACATAGGAGTCATTTAGGAACGCTCTAACTACAAAAAAAACATTCCCTTTTTGTTTTATCTGCGTTCATTATTTTCCGACACTTGCTTTATTATTTCATAAGTACATATCGGGATGTGAAATTTAAATAGCTGCTGCACCTATTTTCCAATTTAGTACGGTAAGTGTCGGATACGACCCTTTATTCGGCAAACGTTAATCGGTAGATGTTAATTGATTATTATTCTTTGTTACTAATGAATTTAAATTGAGTAGCGTGTTTTGCACATCAGAAAATCTTTGTGTTGGGAATAAAGGCATTAAGTTTAATTATTTTTGTATTTAATAATTATGCAAAACACGCTTTATCTGTCCTTAATAGCACGTTTTTAAACTCTTACAAGAGTGAAGCTATAACAAACACGTCTACTGAGCACTTGGCGAGCATGCACAAAATACGCGAGATTGACAAATACAATAATAATTGAAAATGATACTTGCGATTTTCTAATATAATTACAATAATTTATTCATCAATAATATGTATCTGTTATGTATTTATCATAGCATCATGATCATAGCATCGTCGTTTACCCCTCGCTCTGCTCATTTACCCCTGGTCCCTAGTAGCGGTAAATTTAACGCCGTAATTGGCCAAATTTACCCCCACAATACATCTGGTGTTTGTCCAAACCTCTGGTTGGTGCATACAGCCCCAGGCTATTATGGGTCTACGGCCATTATAAATATTTTTACTCTTACAGTGCGGGGATCGACTTAAGACGTCAGATTCTGAAGTCGATCCCCGCACTTAAAGGTTTAACTCAATGAATTTTATACAAAATATGCCATATATTGTGCAACAGCTAAATGCGACGGTTGAGCTTAAGGGGTTATAACATATCGTTTTAAACAGACAAAGGTGCAGTGTTCGGCCACGTGGACGGTAGACTATAGTCTGTCCAACGGTGGAAGCTGGTCCAAAATGAAAAGTTAGCTTTTCAGTATCTACTCAAGCGATTTTCATGAAATTTTTCAAACCCTTTTTTCCAGTCATTTGACATATATCCCGAAAATGTCGTAAAACCATATTGTATAGTTAAAAAATTAGACCATTTGACATGTAGTAAAATGTCTATTTATGACGCTCCTCTATAAACCCATTAACTTTATTCCGGTTTATTCTCAGAATTGCGTTGCATGTCAAAAGGTCTAACTTTTAAAATACATTCGCATTGAGGGTTGTTGCCAAATGATTAGATAAAAATGGTTACAAAATCTCGTGACAATCACTTGAGAATACTGAAAAGCTAACTTTCATTTCGGACCATCCTCCACCGTCGGACAGACTTTTTTTTATTAATTATCAGTGTCACGTGGAGATGACTGCTACGTGCAGGGTTGTTGCCGAATGACTAGATAAAAATGGTTACAAAATATCATGACAATGGCTTGGGAATTGACTGAGTAGATATAGGAAAGCTAACTCATTCATTTTGTACCATCTTCCACCAACGGACAGACTTTTTAAAATTAATTATCAGTGTCTTGTGGAGATGACTGCTACGTTTGATCTTTACAAAGACTCATCTCAACATGAAAACACACCATTCTGATAATGAAATGAATGGTGTTTTAGACCGCCTTTGTGCACATGCGCGTCTCCGAGAAGCGTTACCATGACTATATTATCAGCGTCACGTATATCGCCGTCATGTGTGGTATTTATTCAGGTGTGATCATTATTACCGACTGAATCTGAAAACACATAACTCAGCTCGCGCAGATCTCTGAGAAGCGTTGCCATGGCTTTCTGGACATATTTAATGTATTTGTATTTATGTGTTGTTCCTCTAGGTATGTACATTTTCTATCTGTAAAACATCTGTTTTTGTTTACTTGAATTATTGTTAAGTTTTAACCATTGTGTTGCTAGAACAGTATAAATACAGTTTTAAACAGTTTTTATACTTAAAGGGACTAACTCAGGCTGAAATCATAAAAAATCGGTGATTTTATTTTGCCCTCTTAATATGATCATATGATGTGAACATGTCCATAGACTAGAACTACAAAAGTTTTTAAATTTTTGTTCTGCGCATTTACCAGTCAGGCTAGATATAGAGACGAAATTCCCGTATTTCCTATTTTGGACATGCATGTCCAAAATAAGTAATCGGGAATTTTGCAGTTCTAGTCTATGAACCTGTCTACATCATATGGTCATATTAAAAAGCCAATTTTTTTTTAAAGATTTTAGCCTGATTTGGGTCCCTGAAATTGATAAGTTAGTTTGCGATGTCCAGGTCAAATTATTCAATTTAATAGTTTTGGGAAATGCAGCATTCAGTAAACGTAGCCCCACTAAAAGCAGTGCATGGGTTTTTTACGACACGTGACTCATCTGGTTAATGTGATAGGCCACAGAGCAACGCCGAAAAAATGCGGCGCAGTGGAATATAAATTTTTCCCAGCTTTCATTTCGCTGTGCGGCGAGGCGCAGCGCGGCGCAGCCTTGCAATAATAAACAGTACAGTTTATCTTTAAGGGGCGGCGGAGCGCGGCGCGGCGTTTGGTGGGGCCGTAGCTTTAGTCCGCTTTATTGGCAGCATAAATCACAGTTATGGGGAATTAAATGTATGAACATCAAGATGTTTGGATCTAAATTAAACAAACATGAGTAATGTTCACCCCTTTGAAGTTGTGGGTCGCAACTTTAAACGATGAAAAATTAAATTATTTAACTTGAAGGGTTAACGCTATACTGCTAAATTGATTTATTTAATTTTACAACTACTTGAGGTTGTGTCTCGCTACCGCGATCCACAACCTCAAGTAGTCGAAATTGGTCATATTTGTGTAATGTGAGCACAGATATTTTCAAATCTTGATGTTTATATATTCGGTTTCAAATTGTTTTATTAGTACATTACATGTGAGCTTTCAAACATGTTAAACATAAAACGTGACATCAATCAGCAAGATTCCAAAATAGTTTACCTATATTTTGTCAAATCACAGAAAAATTCACTCACTTGACGTTGTGGATCGCGACAGCGAGACACAACTTCAAGTGAGTGAAAATTTAACTCAATTAACTTGTCGGTTAAAGGGTAAATTATACTTATATGTGAATTGATACTCATGATCACTT
The DNA here is from genome assembly GCA_964017125.1 of Flabesymbios commensalis. NCBI lineage: Eukaryota > Metazoa > Annelida > Polychaeta > Terebellida > Flabelligeridae > Flabesymbios > Flabesymbios commensalis. The sequence continues at coordinate 6,625,594 of OZ024911.1, read as the reverse complement.
CTACGCTGACATATACACTTGCTTTTGACTTAATTTTTGCAATTTGTATTTCTTGTAATTAGACTGCCACAATCACGTAGGCCTACTATCCTTTTTTACTATATTGCGATGTTGTACAAAATAATATTTTATAATATTCTGCGGTTGCATAGTACCAATTTCATGATTCGAAATATAATTCGTTTGTTTGTATGGTGTATGTGAGGTGTATTGAATATTTTTTATCAGAAACACACCTAGATTTTAAGCACATTCAATAATTATACTAAATCAGTTTAACGAGCAACAATCAAGTAATTTCAATGGATAAATTAGGAGATGGAAAATAAAAAAATAAAGAAATTACAAATTAGCATGCTTTTTGTGTGTGTACACTCCAGGCCATACGCTGTTATCCCTCTTAGCTGTGATTTTCACATATTGCAAGTTATTATACCTTAGGTCACAAAATAATAACCAGTACCGCATGTTTTTCGTGGATTTCTCCGTCAATTATCAACCGATTTTCATTAAATTTTGTAAAAATCATATTTCAACAGAATCCTAATATAACTTAAAATTGCGTAGAATTATATGCAGTATTTCAAAAGTTAGACCATTTGACAGGCAGTAAATTGATATTATGACATCCCTCTTATAACCACATTAAATGAATATATATATATATGGATATTGCTTTACGTTGCTTTCTGCACAATCATGGCGATATCGCGACAGAAGGAAGCCCGAAGCCGGGACTATGCCCTACTCTTATTTCGAGTGACTTCAAGGGTTCTTTATAGTGCACAGTACCATAGGCAGTACTGTACACTCCATGTCTTTGAACGGTTTGGAGCACTATATATGCACAACCACGATGACAAATATCCGTCCCGATCGGGATTCGAACCTGGTACCCCCAGGTTACAAGCCCCAGTCGATATCAATGAGCCATCGGGGCCGGCCCCCATTAAATTAATTCGGACTATTAATACATGTCAAATGGTCTAACTTTTGAAACATTCAATATAATTTTTAGATTTTTTTACTGATGTTAGGGTATGACTTGAAAATGTGCTAAATGTCAGGGAAATCAGGGGAATATTGCAATAACCCCTACAGTTTGGGGATAGACTTTAGCCGTCAGAATCTGACGTCTAGTCGATCCCCGTACTGTAAGAGTAAACATATTTCTAATGGTCGTAGACCCATAACATAGGTATTCAAAAGAATCAGTAAGAGCTAACTTAGACATTAATGTCGATTTCGAATTGAATAAAACCATTTGGTCTCCATGGTTTATATAAAAAAATATTCAGCGCTTTGAGGGTTAATTACTGACGTTTAATGTCTCCAGGATCAGCCAAGATATGCTATGCCTGTACAGCAGTGTGGACGACAACTACAAACGCTGTATCTGGACCATGTATTATCGGACAAGCATCTGCATCTGACCAGCAAACATGTACATTCGGATGCACCGTCCTGTATTTTATTGGAAGAATGGAAGGGAAAAGTAAGTAAGGTGACGTTGCAACTGCCGCTGGTTCCATGTCTGGATGCCGATTGGTATTCGCTGCCCAGTGAATACAAGAAGTTGACCCACTGTTTGTTTTATGTTTGGCCAGCGTCGTAGGCGGTGGCCAAACATAAAACAAACAGTGGTTCAGAACCACGTGGTCGTCTATTTGCACCCCCGAAATGGATTCTGAATATCTTGCACAATTTAAAGCCTACATTTTTCAATCAATAAGCGCGTTCATACTGATAAATTAGTTTGATCTGCTTTAGGTTGTATTTTAATATGACAGTAGATGAAAAACAATATTATTATTTACCCAAAAAGGTGAAAAAATGTATCTTTCTATTTTTCCTCACCATGCCCCATCATACTTTTAAATTAATTTGCAAAATAATCGTACATCTGGGGATCGATATAAGGTGATCAGGTTATAGCTGACCTTTTATTTCCATGCTTCATTAACATATCCTGTATGCTGGCTTTAATTAATAGGTATCATTAACCTCTGAAAACCCACATTATTGAAACAGATGCATGCATTAAAATGTTATCTGGTGTAAACTATTGATTTCTTCATTGATTTATGTTTATAAACATGTCATTTGCAACATATATCATATTTGGGGTACTTTCTTTGCAACAATGTACCAAAAAATATGCATAATTGAAAGGATCCCCATTTTGTTTAATAAACACTCTCAATTATGCATATTACGCGATACATTGTTGGGCAGAAAGTACATTCATGTTGACATATCTTTCTAATTATGATGAAATAAATGTTTTAACACCACATAGCCTCTAAATCAAACTTTAATCGACGTATCAATTCCAGCTTATATCATAGATTAATAAACCTGTCACACCTGTTAGTTCATAGGTTAATGAGATACACCTATATCACACCTGTTATATCATACGTTAATGAGATAAACCTATATCACACCTGTTATATCATACGTTAATGAGATAAACCTATATCACACCTGTTATATCATACGTTAATGAGATAAACCTATATCACACCTGTTAGATCACAGGTTAATAAGATGAACATGTTAGATCATAGGTTATTGAGATAAACCTATATCAAACCTGTCAGATCATAGGTGAATGCAATAAACATTTAGCACATCTGTTAGACCACAGGTTAAGGAAATAAACCCACGGAACACCTGTTAGTTCTTAGGTTAATTAAATAAACCTATGGCACACCTGATAAACCATAGGTTAATGAGATAAACCTATGTCACACCTGTTAGATCACAGGTTAATGAAATAAGCCTATGCCACACATGTTAGATCATAGGTTAATGAAATAAACCTATGTCACACCTGATAGATCACAGGTTAATGAGATAAACCTATGTCACACCTGCTAGATCACAGGTTAATGAAATAAACCTATGGCACACCTGTTAGATCATAGGTTAATGTAAATAACCTATGGCACACCTGCTAGTTCATAGGTTAATGAAATAAACCTATGGCACACCTGATAGACCACAGGTTAATGGAATAAACCTATGTCACACATGATATATCATAGGTTAATAAACCTATGTCACAACTGTTAGATCATAGGTTAATGAAATAAACATATGGCACACCTGCTAGATCACAGGTTAATGAAATAAACCTATATCACCCCTGTTAGATCACAGGTTATTGAAATAAACCTATGGCACACCTGATAGATCATAGGTTAATGAAATAAACATATGGCACACCTGTTAGATCACAGGTTAATGAAATAAACCTATGTCACACCTGTTAGATCACAGGTTAATAAACCTATGTCACACCTGTTAGATCACAGGTTAATAAGCTGATGTCACACCTGTTAGATCACAGGTTAATAAACCGATGTCACACCTGTTAGATCATAGGTTAATAAACCTATGTCACACCCGTTAGATCTCAGGTTAATAAACCGACGTCACACCTGTTAGATCACAGGTTAATAAAATATGTCACACCTGTTAGATCACAGGTTAATGAAATAAACCTATGTCACACCCGTTAGATCACAGGTTAATAAACCTATGTCACACCTGTTAGATCACAGGTTAATAAACCGATGTCACACCTGTTAGATCACAGGTTAATAAACCGATGTCAAACCTGTTAGATCACAGTTTACTAAATATAAATTGCAACATAAGAATTTTAGTTTTATTCTTTGGTGGAAAACATGGAAATAAATATTTTTGATTACTCCTTCACATTTTAATCATAACATAATTATATAACGTGGTCAAATAATAAATGTGTGAAAACCATGTAATCAATTGTGTGCACAAGTCCTTAGGTTAAGCCTGCAGCTCGCTAATGCAGATGTTGCAGTAATAATGTGTCTGAAAAAAAGTGGGGGCACCTTGAGACACTTTCGAGGTACCTTCAGACAACCATTAGCAATAGAGTGGAAAATGGAAATTTGTTAGTTTTGGTACTATTGACCAGATGGCGCACAAGTCGCAAAATAATTTTTTTTCTCAAGGTGCCCCATGTCTCAAGCTCTCCCAGTCTCCCCTATATCAAATTAGAATAACCCCACCTTGTTGTATGAATGTAAAAAATATTATGATGTCAAAAGAGCGGATGGGTACTCTCGCTAGCTACATTTTTTGATCCCTTGTAATGACATCCTCTTCATTGTCATAGCTATAAACAATTTTGCTACCACCCTGGCCACATTTTGTCTTGCAATATATTCAGGATGAAACATATGTGAAGTCTAGATTTTTTTCATTAAACGTAAACCCACTCTTAGAAAGCTCGAAGATTATGACCAGATACGAGGAGGCTGCAGCTTCCCTTGGATGATTGCCGTAGACTAGTCCGTGTCATGCTATAGGCCTTTGTCCCGTTATGCGGTGGCGTACCCTGGTTCCTCCGCTCAACTGTGGTGCCAATGTAGCTCTTGCATCAGTGTCGGCGCTGGTGTAGGTCGTGGTAGCCTTGAATACCAATAGAGTGTTTGACATTAGGTCTCCCACGGGGGATGAATAGAGTTTAGATTTTTTTCATTAAGCATAAACCCACTCTTAGAACGTTATCCTCTGGTCGGATAATCCCCAGAGTAACAATAGGGAGGAATGAATGGAGTTACCCTTCCCAGATGTTGGCGAAAAGTACTACTACTTACAATCATCCCAGTACCCTACTATTGAACAAAAGGTACGGTTTCAGGGAGGGATATATTTTGAAAAAGTTCAACTGGATTAAAATGAAAATGGCCGACATTCAGCAGGACAAGGGCCTGAAGGAGGGAAATAGTCTATTACATGACAAGGGCCTATAAGAGGAGACTGGTCTACAGCAGGATAAGAGCCTAATGCCTATATAGAGGGCAAGGGCATAGGCCTACATAGCAGGGCAAGGGCATTTATGGCAGGGCAGGGGATAAAGGCTACATATATGGCCATATAGCACAATGAGGATAGCACAATGGTAAATGAATAATTGTATAAAAAAATGTAAGTAAAGTACTTCAATCTTCCGGTAAAAGAGTCGATGCTAATTAAATAATTGTGACAATAAGTGGCATGTTTTAAGTATATTCATTGATTTTAGATGTATCGGGAACAGTGCGGCAATGTAGCCGAACAGAAGATGATGTAAATGGGTGCGAAACTGAGAACTTGTCAATGGATGCGGGTAAAGGTAGAACAATAATATCTCCATCTGGACAGAACAAGCTGTGTTCATGTGATGAGGATCTCTGTAACAACTCTACCACGTCGCGTGAATGGACCCAACCGACAACACGTACACATACAACTCGTAGACCTACAACACGTAAGCAAGCAGTGGGCACCAGACTGATTTCCCCGCCTACTGATTCTCAGATGGTTCCCCTGCCTACTGATTCTGAGGGGGTTCCCCTGATAGAGAAGAGTGCGTCAACAAAAAGCATGGGAGATCATATTCCCCATGCCAATTCTACTGATAAATTCCAATCCAATGGAGTCAAAGCATTGAATGATGAGGTGGTGTTTGCTACATTACTGACAATATTATTTTATACATTCTGGTAAGCCTAAAAGCTAAAGTAATAGATTGGTGATAAGCAATAGATTGGTGATGTAATATTTTATGACTTCTGATATCAGAAGACATGTGCACGATAACCCTTTAAGCCCTCACGATGCATTAAAGCATCATTTTACATCCCTTAAAACAGATCTAATTTCCCTATAACAAAGGATTTTAGAACGAAAATTTCCATGAAACTAGTTTACCAACACATTCTTTTCTTTAATTTTTAAACCACATCAAATCATCTTCATCCACTACAAGTCGAGAATTGCGACAGCAATTCGCGGCTTGTAGTTGATGAAGATAACAATGGTAAATTCAGGCTTGAAAGGGTTAACCCTTAGAGCACTGATGTCGACCACAGTAGCCATTCTATGTTTTTATTAGCACTTGTATAACCAGTTGTTAAAAACAAAATATGCCTTAAATCTTGGAGCACTGCATAATGTTGGGACTTAAATTTCACAAATCACATACATTTTCGGTCACTTGAAGTTGTGTGTCGCGGTAGCGAGACACAACTTCAAGTGACTGAAAATTAAATTGCTCAGTGCTCTATGGGTTAATTCACTAAATATACCTTGTTCTTTTAAGACAACCACAGATACACTTGAATTTGTGTCTTGCTGAATAGACTTCAAGTGAATGAAAGTAGAATACATTTTTCAAATTGGAGTTCAAGTATTTTTAAAGTCGTGGCTGGTGATTATCAGGGTTTAAGTTTACACCGGTGCGGAAATAATGAACATCATAATCAGTGTTTGTTTTAGGTCTAATATTCATTATTGTGTACACATTCCGTTTTTGTGAATTGCTGAGCGGGACATCCTTTTCTATGAAAATAATGTTTTTGGAAATTATATAATAAATTATAATTCCAAGGTTTGTCTTGGTTTTGTAAAGCTGTTGGCGTTGCCAAATACACAGTAAATCTACATTAAACAGTTAATACACAATCATATAGTAATGTAGCTCACCAAGGAAGCAAGTCGATCGTCATGAGAACCAGGAGAATAATAAGACGTCTTTGTCAGTTGGCTCCCGGGAATAGCTTTTTGGGTAGACGTCCTCCCCACCCAGCAAACACGAGGCCTTGGCCCAATGTTGGGCTGGTGTTGGCCCATCTTCTATGACGCTGGCCCAAAACCAGTCAAACATGTGTTTGCTGGACAGGCTCTGGCTCCCAGGAATAGATATGTCTATTTCTGTGGTCCCCAGGCTGTGGCTTTGCCTGGCAAGCCCGGGCAATTTCATTTATGGTCGGGAAGAGGCCAACGTCCATAGACATGTGACTTCCATGCCTGTGGTAATTAGGTCGACGAATTATTTTCTTGGTCAATTCATAGGAAGTGCGTCAGAGGGGAATACAATACTGTAAACAACACTACATCCATACAAGTGACCGGACTACCTATTACTACATCTAAAAATAACAACTAGGCACAAACATTCACCACTGGTGCCTACTAGAGCAAAGCCACATGAAGCTCAGCCGCGCCGTGTAGTGTGGCTCAGGGAATCAGAGTATCTGATATGTCTCTGTCTGTGGCCCTAGCTAGCTCTTCCTGTCTTCCCAGAGTCCCTTGCCACCTGGTAACCAGCTAGGAGAGCAACCCTTATTTAGATGGCGATGTTAAAAATACTAGCGCCCTTATATATAACATGGCGATGTGGTCTAGCCATAGCATTATTGAGGGTTATTTTCCTTTAATTTTTGTTATTATAGCTATAATCAGGTAATTCGGTGTTTACTAAAGACTTGATATTGCACAACATCTAAAACTTAAAGGCCCATTCCCGGGTAAATGTCATGTTTTTGTTTTGGCTCTGTTATATCTTTTTGAGCGTTTGAATCAGTGAATGAAACATTCCGATAGATTACAACTTTTAGAAACATCCGTTGGCAACGTAATCAGGTTTTGAAAAATACATTTATGACAAAATATTGGTCATTACATCTTTGCCTTTTAGATCGAATGAATCGTAAATCGACCCGTTTTATAATGCACTTGTCACATTTGACAGGAAAATGACATCGAGTCATCAATTTCATTATTTCCTTATAAAGATAGTTTTTTTTAATTTACAAGTTATAATCTATGACAAAAAATTTCCAACTCATATTAGGAAAAGTATGTAAGGTCTCAGGTGTATCACGTCGTCAAAGACGTTGCAAGTTTGATTACAAAGTCAGCAGAAAATTACCTTCCTATTCTCTGCCGCTTTTCCAACGGGCCTCACATTTAAATACAGGAAGGGTCAATTGGTCAATTGACATGTTTTAAATATTTGCGGGACATCGTGAACATCGCCAAAATACACAGGCATTATTCATGGGATGTTCGTGGCTGGTGTAGTGACAAAAAGGAAGGGACATCAACATCGGACCCTTCATCTAGACCCTCAGCGGGTAGGTTTTATGATAGAATGAATATCATGGTTGTCCGAAATTGTATGAACATTCCGAAATGCACACTTATTGGGTACATATCTCTTTCAAATGGAGGGTGGAGAAAGATAATATAGATTTACGATGATATAAGCCTAATAACACAATTTTAAACTTTTTAAGTTTAAGGCACATGGGAATGGGCCTTTAAAGTCCCATATATTTGCGATAAGTAATTTTACTCTACGTCACACCCCTCGTGTTCAATTGCATTTGGAGAAAAAAAAGTGTACTGATTTCGTGTTCATACCGTCAACACCACGTTTCAGCATACATATACAGCTGAACATTTTCCATTCGGCGATATTAAATCCTATGAGGCGTTTTTATTTTATTATGTTTTTATTTTGTCAAACACCAATTACATGCGCATAAAGCAAACTTGAGAATATAAATAGAGCGTAGACAATTATAATGACAACTCTCTGTATGTAATTATCAAATTATTTTTGTGAAGGTTTACTCCATCACGGCCCTATATACCACAAAGGGATGTACTGGTGTGTTACAGTATGCATCTAAAGGATTGAACCACAATCTGACGATACTGGTGTAGGCTAGGGTCCATATAATCACTGATAATTATTTTAGGCATCCTTTCAGAAGCTTACATTTAGCTTACACCCTGTATAAAATGTTTCAATAAATAAATAAATTTGTGTTCACTTCGAGGTCAACATAATTTTTACCATTAGGGCGCTCTCGATAATGATATCGTTAGACGACATCGCCGCGATGTTATATGTAAGGGCGTACTATTTTTAACATCGCCATCTAAATAAGGGTTGCTCTCCTACCTGGTTACTGGGTGAGCACTTCCCTTTGCCTGGCAAGTCCGGCCAATTGTATTTATGGCCGGGAACAGGCCAAGGTCCGTAGACACATGACTGTCATGCCTGTGTTAATTAGGCCGACGAATAGGAAGAGCGTCAGAGGAGAAATAAAATACAGTAAACAACACTACATCTGGGGAAGTGACCTTTTAAAAATGTCTGAATTCGGGGACTACCTATTGTCATCTAAAAATAACAACTATATAGTAACAAACATTCACCACTTGTGCCTACCAGAGGCTACATGAAGCTTAGCCGGGCCGCGTAGTGTGGCTCAGGGAATCCGAGTACATTTTTGTACATACACTACGACGGAACTCCAAGACAATAATAGTGACACCAGCGTGATTGCCATACTAGTATTCCAGAGTACATCACACACACACAGCCATCCCCATCTTATTGAGCCGACCCCAGTCAAATATGGCTTTGGAAACGTTACTTTGAGTAAGTAAGTAAGCAAGTAGGTAAGCAAAATGTCTTCTTTACGTCATTTTTAGGCCAGTATGGCCATTAAATGACAATTCCTAGAATTACAATATCTTATATTGCATAGAAGCAGCGGTAAAGAAAAGACCAAAATAATAACAGCATGTTCGCACTAAAATATTCAGTTTAAAAAGTTTGATATGAAAATATGATGGTGATCCTGGCACCTATATGTAGCGAGTTTGACGACATGTTGCAGTGCCTACACTACAACACAGTTTAATGAGTATAAAAATGTCTAAAGTTTACTGTCTCACTTTAACTCGTATACCACTGCTTATGACTAGTCGTGTTTAATTTAGTCAGGCAGAATAATGGCAAAATTTACCCTAACCAACGCCTCTTGTTTGCTGGGCAGGTTCTGGATCCCAGGAATAGATATGTCTCTTTCTGTGGTCCCCGGACTGTGGCGTTGCCTGGCAAGCCGGGGCAATTTCATTTATGGTCGGGAAGAGGCCAACGTCCATAGACATGTGACTTCCATGCCTGTGTTAATTAGGTCGACGAATAATTTTCTGGGTCAATTCATAGGAAGTGCGTCAGAGGGGAAATACAATACTGTAAACAACACTACATCCGGAGAAGTGACCTTTCAAAAATGTCTGAAATCGGGACTACCTATTACTACATCTAAAAATAACAACTAGTCACAAACATTCACCACTGGTGCCTACCAGAGCAAAGCCACATGAAGCTCAGTCGCGCTGTGTAGTGTGGCTCAGGGAATCAGAGTATCTGATATGTCTCTTTCTGTGGCCCTAGCTAGCTCTTCCTGTCTTTAGTGCAAGAGCATTAGTGAAAAAACACAGGAACCTGGAATAAAATTGCAGAAAGCTGATTTTTTCAGGAATGATACCTGGACATCTCCCCAGACGATTTCCGAAGAGGTCCCAAAAATCCCCCTTGTGCATTTTTTTTAATTCAAGATGGCCGCCACCATGTAACGCCATTTTAAAAAAACAGGGGTATACCCTAATTCCTCACCTTTGTAGTTAGGAAAAAATATTTTGGTGTCTCCACTTATGTTTTAAGGCACAAAGAGTTGATCCAGAGGATCAGAAATGATATCAGCACTTTTCCAATACCAAAAATCCAAGATGGCCGCCATATTGTTCTGATTATGTTAAGCAATATCTTAAAAAAACACGAAAATATGAGATATTTATCTCGTTGTTGAACATAAAATATATTTTTTGGCCAAACCCATGGAATCTAGCACTTATTTAGATCACCATTATTTTATTATATTGAATTTATCAACATAAATCCAACATAGTAGTTAATTTAAAATAACACCAGGTAACGCCATTTTTTTTTTAAAAAAGGGGGTATACCCCAATTCCTCACTATTGAAGTTAAAACAATGATTTTGGTGTCTCTACCTATGTTTTAAAGTACAAGGAGGTTATCCAGGTGATCAGAAATAATATCAGTACTTTTTTTAATACCACAAATTTAAGATGGCCGCCATAATATTTTGTTAAGCGATCTCTTAAAAAATCCGAAAATATGCGATAACTATCTCGTTGTTGAAACTAAAATGATTGTTTTTAGCCGAACCCATGGAGTCTAGAACTTATTTAAATGACCATATTTTATTATATTGAATTTATCGACATGAATCCCACATGGTAGTTAATTCTACCATGGTGGGTGACGCTTTGCAGTGTTTTCGAACTGCTTTCCCACTAGAAATGTAGATTGAGATTTGTCAAGTTAACAAATTAATCTCCGGTAAAATAATGAAATTATTGCGTTTCAATCATCCGAGCTGTCAGTTTCTACATGTTTGGCCAATACAAAAAGAGCACATCGTTGTACAATATAGTCTAGATTTGTGAGATCCCCCCCCCCTTTGAACAAGCCACTCTGCACCCGCAACTCACTCTTTTTAGAACTCTTTCTGGAGCGACTGCTCTTTTAGTTTGCGTTGGTGACAAACGACCATGAGATAAAATCCGCTCCCAGACTGTAGATTCCACACCCTCCTGTACAGAAAAATATGCTCTGTATCATAATGGAGTTTAAACACGAGGCATTCACCCAATGCTGTTTTAATATTGGCTGACCGTCTTCGCCGCTGGCCCAAAAATTAAACAGAATTTGATTAATGCCCCGTGTTGGCTGGGGCAGTAGGTGACGTTGAAGGGAGGTTTTTTAGAAAAAATCAATTACAAGATAAGGACTTGCGCCTCACACGTTACATGTACATGACATCTTTGTTAATCGTCCTGTAACAATGCTCTTTTAAATACTTACTTCTGTCCATGATCTGCGAATGTCAATATGTTTAATATCATGAAATATATCATTTAAATAGCAAGATATTACATTTTGAATATTAGGATATATATATTTCGTAATGAAGTTATGGCATTGTATGGTGCTGTAATGAGATGATTCTACATCAGAATATCGGAATATGACATCAAATTAATTGATGTCACAGTTTATCGTCAGGATATGATCTCTTTATGTCACGATAATAGGAGGACAGGACACATTAAAGAATCATTCAGCTTCAAAACGCGCATGCCTGGGACGGTCAAGTGTAGGCCAACAGCAGAGGAGGTTGGAACCGGAAATCACGTGACAAAGACAAAAAGAAAACAAACACACGTGTTTTTTCGCATGATTGTATCCCTCTTTTCTACAAGCTATGTAGCATTAAATTAAAGTTAATATACTTTAATGTGACAATAATATAATAGAATGATATTCTATTTAAGTGCTGATTATAATTTTTTTTTTTTTCAAAGTGCGATCAATGTTTAAAATGCGTTTGACTGGGACACGGTTGCACAAATTCATGCTGAACACCTGCTGAAAATCGCATTTGGTTATTGTTCTATACATTTGAGTATTTTCGGAATGCTCTGAGGTGAAAGACGGAATGTCAATGGTCATTTTGGCACCAAAAAACCTCTATCTACCTCTCGAAAACATATTTTTTCGAAAACCTGAAGTTGGCTATATTTAGCGATGTTTTGTGATTGTTTGTTTGTTTGCTTGTGATAGCTATCCCGGAATGGGGCTGCCCGGGCCTTCCGACATTTCTACTCCGTACTTAATCTGATAAGCTATGGCCAATCTAACATCATCTTGCCTAAACTAAATATAATATTTACTTGCATTTATGTGATTTATAAGTTGATATGTGACATATTGGACTTGAATTTAGGTAAAATACAAGTATAATTCACGGCTATATATTTTGCATCAACCTTTGCAGTTGCGAGACATGAGCGACATCTATGTGAGGATAATTCGTCCCCAACTGCTCATGCCCAGATTATGGGGTACATTAGGGGTTTTATGACCGGGACGGTTGATGATAATAAGGGAATCAAGTGAGCGATATTAAAGGAAAAACGATTAAAACTACTTTCATTAGATGTTAGCTGGAATTATCTTGTGTGGTTTCGGCCGCCGAGGTGGTATTAGAGACTAGTCTGTAATTATGTTATATATAAAACAATCTAGTGATGAATATAGTGAAGTTTCAGACAAAATATGACAAGAGAAGTTTCTCGTCTGCTAACGTTGTTTGTGAATGATTCCGCAACTCGTCCGTCGATAATATGACTCGAAAATGTGGTCATGTGACCTCCCTTCCAACCTCCTCTGGGCCAACAGTAGCCTATTGAGTACAGATTGACGGCATTAATATAGCCGCTGAACTGATTACAAGATACTACTCAAACGAGACATTGATCCAATGCTGTTTTAATGTTAGGCCAACGTCTGCGACGCTGGCCCAACATTGAACCAACATTAGATAAATGTACAATCTTTGAGAGAAAGTCCTCCTGCCCAGCAAACGCAAGACATTTGTATGACATTTATGCAATGTCGGCCCAACGTCTTCGACGTTGGTCCAACATTGCATAAAGTCATACAAATGTTTTGTGTTTACTGGGTGACAATACAAACTTGGGGGTCAAGCAGTTTCCAAATCCCCGCAGTAATACAGTCAGATTGCTTGCAAGTAGGCGACCAAGTAGGGGCAAAAGACAAGGGCTTTGAATTATTACCTCATAGATGTCGCTCAAGTATATATGAACTTGCTGTGATTTGAGAACTTGCTCTTAATGAGGCTTTGGGTATGAAACGCATATTTAGTATTATTATGGAAAAGGGCCTTGGTTTACCCAGGGGAACTATTGCCTTCTGGGGGACCCTTGTCCCGCGAATTTTGACAGTTGACTACACTTTTAACGTCATGGTATGGTTTTGTAATGTTCAAATATTGCTCTTTATTATAGTAAAATGACGTTATGATGTCTGGATACAGCTTTATAAATGCAGGGTATGGTGGTTAAGCATCACGGTATGGTATTAAAGTGACAGGATCTTTTAGTGCATTGTCACGATATTATTATAATATCATGATATAGCATATTAACATCACAATATAACATTTTAGTTTAAGAGGAAATGAAAGTAAGAGAGGGTAAGGACACATGCTGTTAAAAGAGCATGTGTCTTAATCCTATCTTACTTTCCATTTTATTAAATCTTCTGAAGTGCTTTTGCTGTTGGCAGTTTAGCACTACCGGTATTTGAGCAATGTAGAGGCCTTTACTTACTGAATTATATTGCGATATATATGTTGAACTGACATGTGCCATCCTGATATTGGAATGTTCTATGTCGATTCTGAATTACCATATGGTAACGTGCGTCTCTCAATATAATGTTATTGAAATGTTATACCTTGACATGACAATATAATATCCTGACATTAAATGCCATATTCAGACTTTAAAGTGACATATCCTGACATTCTATGGTCACATTAAAATATTGTAGTGTCATATTCAGTCATTATAATGTCACATTAGAATGCCGCCAAGCCCGCCATATCTTGATTTGATAATGTCATATCCTATCAAAAAAAAATGGAATATCTTGAAATTCAAATCTTATTGTGAGATATAAAAGGACAAAATTTGGACATTATATTAAATACCATCTCATGAAGTTAAAGTGTCATATTCTGACAAATTGCAATCCAATATCCTGGCATAAATATGCCAAATCCTGACTTTGAACTGTTTTTTTATGTTTTTCCTATTTTAATGTCATAATCCGACAAGTCTATTATACAATATTCGATATTAAATAGCATGTTTGTCATTATAATGACACATCATCACATTACAATGCTATATTGTGACCTCAATGTGTCATTTCATCAATGTATAAAGTCATATCATAATATTCAAGTACCATATCCTAATATTCAAATGTCATATCCTGATATTAAGATGTCATAGTGATGTTAAAATGATATATCACGAGATTGTAATACATTTCGTGATAATATGATGTCATATCTTTTCATTTTATTACAGCAACGTGATGTTTAGCCACTATATACTGCCTTTATAAAGCTGTATTGAGCCATCATAACGTGATTTTGCTATATTAAACACCAATGTTTGGACATTATATTACATATCATGATATAAAAGTGTCATATCCTGATATCATATTCATATATCCTGACATAAAACTATCATACCCTGACGTTAAACTGTCACATCCTCTAATTTGATGTCATATTCTGACATTTAAATGTAATATCACATTGCAATATCATACAATGTCATATATTTATTACGTAATACACTAATATTCAAATAAAATATCTGAATATTAGAATCTATAATCCAAGGTATTTATTACCAATTTCAGGAAATTGACCAAATTACGTAGGCCTATAGATGGCCAAACTCTGCCAGTAAATGATGTGATTTAAAACATTTTCTTATTTAGTAGTACATGTAAATAACCAACAGTCTCGTAGGACACGTGTTCAAGCTGGTGTAATATTGTACTTAGCCCTGTTATTATGTACATTCACACAAAATTAGCAAATATTCATATCCCAGAATAATCACAACTAATACTTAACCAAAATCGAAAAACATTTTATATAAGCCTACTATATAAAATACCTACATTGGAATTAGTCGCTGGGTTTGAAACTGGAATTTCTTACGCTCAAGCTTCAAATGAATGAAAAATACCCTTATATTTAAAAATGAGACATGTTAGAATTTTTAATCAATGATTTCTGACATATGATATTTTGTAAATTTTATAAATCTATATTTATATTCCCATATGAAAAAGCAGTTGGACATCGCTTAATCGTGGCACCTGCGCTAAACGAGCTTACCAATATAGCAGCCATGTTGGATTTTGTGTTGATAAGCACATTCTATTAAAAAAATTGGTGATGGAAATATATTCTAGATTCCATGGCTCTGAAAAAAAGTTTCAATAACAAGATAATTATGGCATGTAAGTGATTTTCTGAAGGGGGGGGGACGCTTGACATAATGGTCGCCATCTTGGATTTGTGGAGATAAGAAAAAGAATGTTTCATTTCTGATCCTGTTGATGAGCTTTGTGTGCCTTAAGACATGTGTAGAGGCACCAAAATATTTTTCTTTAACAGCAAAAGTGAGGAATTGGAGTATACTCCTGTTTTTTTTCTGAAAAATGACGTTATATGGTGTTACATAACATTAAACTATGTGGGATTTATGTTGATAAATTCAATATAATAAAATATTGGTGATCTTAATTAGTGCTAGACTCCATGGGTTTAGAAAAAAATACATTTTAGGCTCAACAACGGGATAGTTACCTCATATTTTTGTTTTTTTAAGAGATCTCTCAACATACTCAGTATATCAATATGGCGGCCATCTTGGATTTTTGGTATTGAGAAAAGTACTAATATCATTTCTGATCATCTGGATGAACTCTTTGTGTCCTCAAATATAAGTAGAGACACCTAAATATTTTTTTCCAACTGCAAAAGTGAGGAATTATGGTATACCCCGGTTTTTTCGAAAATGGCGTTACATGGTGGCGGCCATCTTGAATTAAAAAAATGCACAAGGGGGATTTTTGGGGCCTCTTCGGAATTCGTCTGGGGAGATGTCCATGTAGCATTCCTGAAAAAAATCAGCTTTCTGCAATTTCATTCCAGGTTCAACCCTAATGCTCTTGCACTACTTCCCAGAGTCACTGGTCACCTGGTAACCAGGTAGGAGAGCAACCCTTATTTAGATGGCGATGTTAAAAATACTAGCGCCCTTACTTATAACATGGCGATGTTGTCTAGCCATATGTTCTTATAGCTATAATCATGTAATTCGGTGTTTACTAAAGACTTGATATTACACAACATGTGAAACTCTGCTAGCTTAAAGGCCCATTCCCGGGTAAATGTCATGTTTTTGTTTTGGCTCTGTTATATCTTTTTGAGTGTTTGAATGAGTGAATGCAACATTCCGATAGATTACAACTTTTGGAAATATCCGTTGGCAACGTAATCAGGTTTTGAAAAATACTTTTATGACAAAATATTGGTCATTACATCTTTGCCTTTTAGATCGAATGAATCGTAGATCGACCCGTTTTATAATGCACTTGTCACATTTGACAGGAAAATGACATTGAGTCATCAAATTCATTATTTCTTTCTGAAGATAGTTTTTTTTTCAAGTTACATGTTGTAATCTATGACAAAAAGTTCCTAACTCATATTATCGTCAAAGTTTGATTACAACATCATCGGAAAATGACCTCTTTCTATTCTCTGCCGCTTTTCCAACGGGCCTCACATTTAAAAACAGGAAGGGTCAACACATCTAAGCTTGGTCAATTGACATGTTTTAAATATTTGCGGGACATCGTGAACATCGCCAAAATACACAGACATTATTCATGGGATGTTCGTGGCTGGTGTAGTGACAAAAAGGAAGGGACATCAACATCAACATCGGACCCTTCATCTAGACCCTCAGCGGGTAGGTTTTATGATAGAATGAATATCATGGTTGTCCGAAATTGTATGAACATTCCGAAATGCCCACTTATCGAGTACATATATCTTTCAAATGGAGGGTGGAGAAAGATAATATAGATATATGATGATATAGGCATAAGCCTAAAAACACAATTTTAATTTGTTTAAGTTTAAGGCAGCTGGGAATGGGCCTGTAATGTTTCATATATTTGCAAAAAGTAATTTTACTCTACCTCACACCCCTCGTGTTTAATTGCATTTGGAGAAAAAAAAGTGTACTGCTTTCGTGTTCATACCGTCAACACCACGTTTTAGCATACATACAGCTGAACATTTTCCATTCGGCGATATTAAATCCTATGAGACGTTTTTATTTTATTATGTTTTTATTTTATCAAACACCAATTACATGCGCATAAAGCAAATTGAGAATATAAAAATATAAATAGAGTGTTGACAATTATAATGACAAGTCACTGTATGTAATCTAAAATTATTTTTGTGAAGGTTTACTCCACCACGGCCCTATATACCACAAAGGGATGTACTGTTGTGTTACAGTATGCATCAAAAGGATTGAACCACAATCTGACGATACTGGTGTAGGCTAGGGTCCATATAATCACCCACAGGGTATTGAGCAATTGATATATTACCAGAAGGCCCGGGCAGCTCACTTGTGGGCTAGCTAAACCAAACAAATCTAGATATCTACAACAGCTGTACTATTTTCAAAATTGTAGTGTAATCTATCACATTATTGTTGAAAAAAATGCTAAAGCGGGATACAAATGAATTTTGAGAAAATACGAATGCGGGCCCCAGCTCGCTAATATAAAAAGTCTTTTTTGGTGTCTTAGTGTGAAAGTTACCGTCATCCCTAAATAGAAGTTACCATTTTTATCATTAAACTATATTACACTTTTCTACATAGAGTTACTGTTTTCCACTATAGCAGTTACCATCTCTCGCATCAATATTTTACACTATTCTTACTCTTAAACCTAATACGCCATTGATGCCAGGTATGTACCAAAATAAACTTAAGTTGTTGATGGTTTCGAGGTATTAAATAAATTACTGTACTCAGTGGTTTAGGTGTGCTCATACTACCAATGCACGTTGGCCTCCTATATCCCCATATTACACTCCACATCGTCAAGACTTCTAATAATCCAACAACACATTCTATAACCTACCTATACGCAATACAAACCATTTCACAACAACACATTCTATAACCTACCTACCATATCGACGCAACACAAGTCAATTTATAATACCTCGTTCTGTATCGTACCTATCCTAATGCCTCACTATAATCTGCCTACTTAATAATAACTTCTATAACCTATCTACCCTAATAACACATACTGTAACCTACTTACCCTAATATCACATTCTGTGACCTAACTACACCAATTACATTATCTAGGCCTATCCTATCTAATCTAATAACATATTTTATAATCAACCTACCCTATCTAACCTACACGCACTAATAACACCTTATGTAACCTACATACCATGCCATACCGACGCAACACTCAATTCTGACATTTTATTTCCTAGTGTTCGTGTTTGGCATCCATGATATTTTGAGAAAATGATTGTAGGACATTTTAGCCTCCCTAAATTTAGCCATCACAAGTCTGACAGCAGGTCATTTAATAACAGGAGTGTCACCAGGTGTAGAAGAAGGCTTGCAGATAAGAAGAGAAGT
Source organism: Flabesymbios commensalis (assembly GCA_964017125.1). Taxonomy (NCBI): domain Eukaryota; kingdom Metazoa; phylum Annelida; class Polychaeta; order Terebellida; family Flabelligeridae; genus Flabesymbios; species Flabesymbios commensalis. The sequence goes on along the minus strand of OZ024911.1, from coordinate 6,606,727 downwards.
GCCGACCTACCTACCAGGTGTAGAAGAAGGTCTGCAGATGTGAAGAGAAGTACCGACCTGCCTACCAGATGTAGAAGGTCTGCAGATGAGAAGAGAATTGCCAACCTGCCGACCTGCCTACCAGATGTAGAAGAAGGATAGTAGATGAGAAGAGAAGTGCCCGCCTGCCGACCTGCCTACCAGATGTAGAAGGTCTGCAGATGAGAAGAGAAGTGCCGACCTGCCTACCAGATGTAGAAGAAGGCTTGTAGATGAGAAGAGAAGTGCCCGCCTGCCGACATGCCTACCAGATGTAGAAGAAGCCTTGTAGATGAGAAGAGAAGTGCCAACCTGCCGACCTGCCTACCAGATGTAGAAGAAGGCTTGTAGATGAGAAGAGAAGTGCCCGCCTGCCGACATGCCTACCAGATGTAGAAGAAGCCTTGTAGATGAGAAGAGAAGTACCCGCCTGCCGACCTGCCTACCAGATGTAGAAGAAGCCTTGTAGATGAGAAGAGAAGTGCCAACCTGCCGACCTGCCTACCAGATGTAGAAGAAGGCTTGTAGATGAGAAGAGAAGTGCCCGCCTGCCGACCTGCCTACCAGATGTAGAAGAAGTCTGGCAGATGATAAGTGCCGACCTGCCGACCTGCCTACCATATGTAGAGAAGTCTGGTAGATGAGAAGTGCCGACCTGCCGACCTGCCAACCAGATGTAGAAGAAGGCTGGTAGATGAGAAGTGCCGACCTGCCGACCATATCTAAAAAAAGGTACACAGATGAGAACAGAAGTGCCAACCTGCCTACCTGATGTAAAACAAGGTAGTCAGATGAGAAGAGAAGTACCGACCTGCCTACCAGATCTAAAAGAAGGCTGGCAGATGAGAAGAGACGTGCCGACCTGCCTACCAGGTGTAGCAGAAGGTTGGTGGAATTTTACACACACTCCATATAAATTGAATAATAATACCAGAACAACGACATGAGAAATGGCTACTGCCAACATGTCTTCTAGTCCAGTCATTTTATTAAAATACCTCAAGCAATATTAAATTAAAACATATAATTTTCAATGCAGTGTGTTTCCTTGCTCGCAAATTAAAACGTGTTAACAACACCAACATTCGCACATTTGCCATCACATAACAAGCCAGGCATGCCTGCAGCCATTTCGGACCAAGTATTGTATTCTACCCCCGACCAATGAAAGAGAAGTTCACATGTCACATGACGAGATCAGCCAAACACGGCCGTCAGTCAGTTGGTATTTAAATTAAGGAATAGAATAGCATGGTTGAGTCAAATTTCTGCGACATTGACAAAATTAAAAAACTTAAAAAGTCATAAAATCAAAAGTAATAAAGATTTTTCTAAACCACCTTGAGCTTATGAAACACGAAAGGCGATGATATCAAATCTAGTAGCAAATCAATATTTTGACCTTGCAGCCTTTTGTGTGACGTGTGACATATAAAATTAAATTATGCCTATATTATCTTTGTTCGTTATGTCATAGAAACAGGTATAAAATAACGTGTTTTAACCCTTTGACCTCCAATCACGGCCGAAGGTTTAAATTTGGTAATATGTTTTCACTGGCACTTCCAACAACAAATGTAAAAGAAGGTCAAAATTTCTTAATCTGTTTTCATTTGCACTTCTAACAACCTACCTGCCGACCACATGTAGAAGAAGGCAGTCATAGGTGGAGAGAAGTGCCGACCTGCCGACCACATGTAGAAGAAGGCAGTCATAGGTGGACAGAAGTGCCGACCTGCCTATCAGATGTAGAAGAAGGCAGTCATATAAGAAGATAGGTGCCGACCTGCCGACCACATGTAGAAGAAGGCGGTCATAGGTGGAGAGAAGTGCCGACCTGCCGACCTGCCCATCAGATGTAGAAGAAGGCAGTCATATGAGAAGATAGGTGCCGACCTGCCTACCAGATGTAGAAGAAGGCAGTCATAGGTGGAGAGAAGTACCGACCTGCCGACCAGATGTAGAAGAAGGCAGTCATATAAGAAGATAGGTGCCGACCTGCCGACCAGATGTAGAAGAAGGCAGTCATATAAGAAGATAGGTGCCGACCTGCCTACCAGATGTAGAAGAAGGCAGTCATAGGTGGAGAGAAGTGCCGACCTGCCGACCACATGTAGAAGAAGGCAGTCATAGGTGGAGAGAAGTGCCGACCTGCCGACCACATGTAGAAGAAGGCAGTCATAGATGGAGAGAAGTGCCGACCTGCCGACCACATGTAGAAGAAGGCAGTCATAGGTGGAGAGAAGTGCCGACCTGCCGACCTGCCCATCAGATGTAGAAGAAGGCAGTCATATGAGAAGATAGGTGCCGACCTGCCGACCACATGTAGAAGAAGGCAGTCATAGGTGGACAGAAGTGCCGACCTGCCTACCAGATGTAGAAGAAGGCAGTCATAGGTGGAGAGAAGTGCCGACCTGCCGACCACATGTAGAAGAA